>CM033633.1:38191965-38849465 GCA_019453435.1 Rhinogobius similis | reverse complement strand
ACGTCATCCGTCCACCTGCCTCGGCGCAACTTCAAGCCGGCGCTTCAGCTCCCCCTGGCGGGAGCCAGGTAGTATTACCACCCGCGTCCGCTCCCTCCAGTTCTAATATCAATGAGTTTGTCTCATCCTTTCTTTCAGCGCTCTCAGCTCAGGTTGGACAGGCATCCTATAATTCTAATGTGAATTGTTCCTCTCTCTCTTTCCCTATTCCCAGCCAGTCTAACCCTCCATTGCCGCAATTTTCTGCCAATTCCGCTGCTCAGAATTCGGGTTCCGCAGAACCTCTTTGCTTTTCCAATATTTCTCTCCCCCCTTCCCTCCCCCCCATCCCTCCCCCCTCTTTCATACCCCCCATCTCCCTTTCGAACCCCCCCGCCTCCCTTTCAAACCCCCCCGCCTCCTTCTCGCACCCCTCCGCCTCCTTTACATACCCCTCCGCCTCTTCTTCGAATACCCTCCCCTTTTCGAACCCCCCTTTCATGCTCCATCAAAATGTTGCTCCAACCTCCGGGCAGTTTACCTTGGCAACTGCATCCATTCCAGCACCACCGGTCTCCTCCATCAATCGGCCGTCACTCGCACCCCCAGCGCTGCGTCAACAAATCCTTGCTGGTAATTACACTGATTTAGCGCAGCTTATTCATCCCTCTCTCTCTAATGCAGGTCAGTCAAGGGAACTGCAAACCAGTCAAGGTACTCCAGGTACCATGTTCCAAGCTGCTCCTTCAAGGTCAAAAGACTTAACACCTGCAGAGTTTGCCCTCGCGTTCTCCCTGTACCGCGATATCTTATGTTCGGTTTACCCCTCCAGACGGGCCGAACTCGATGATTACCTGGCAATCGTACTTGACCTTGCCTTACGGTTCGGAGGCACAGGATTCTACAATTACCACTTCATCTTTGGCCGCAAGCAGCCGCTAGACTCCAGCAGTTTAATCAAGCTACCTACTGGGGTACGTTAGACTCCGAACTCTATTGTAGGATATTCGCAGCGCGAACATCACTTTCATGTGAGCTTTGCGGCGCTCCCTCTCACCCCGCATCAGCGTGTGCAGTGATCGCGCCCCGCCCCTGATCCACCACTTCAAAAAACCCTGTCTATAACCGTCTGACCCCCGCCGCACCGCCTCCCCCTATTATTCCCAACCTCCGTGACAGTCGTCCCTCGGTCAATGTTCCTGTTCCCAAGGGCAGGGACGACGCGTGGCGACCCATTCTATACCAAGCTGGTCGAATGGTGTGCAATAACTTTAACCACTCAGGTTGCTCCCGTTCAAGCTGCAGGTTCCTGCATGTGTGTTCCTTCTGCGGGGGAGCCCATGCCAGAAGCACCTGCCCGCACAACCCCACCAACCTGGATGAAGGTTCCATTTCGCCAGTCAGCACCCCAGTCCAGGTAACCTCCCTGTCCATTGCCCTTCAACATCACCCCGACAGAGAATTCGTTAAGTTTTTGATCGACGGTTTCACAAATGGGTTTCACCCTGGCATAGAAGCATTACCGGAAATCTCACATCACTGTCACAACCTTCAGTCGGCCCTCGCCGAACCAGACACCGTGGACCAACTCTTGGCTAAAGAAGTCAAGGAGGGTTTCATGATCGGTCCGTTCAAAAAGCCCCCTTTTCGGACATTTCGCATTAGTCCCATCGGTGTCGCTACTCGGAAATACTCTTTAAAAAAGCGTCTGATTTTCGATTTGTCTTCACCGCATGGGTCAGAGGTTCCCAGTATCAACAGCCTCATTCCATCTCCGGATTTTTCTATGCGATATGCAACAATCGATCACGCTATATCACTCATCCGCTTAGCAGGTCGCGGAGCTTGGCTTTCTAAAGCCGACATTACCAGCGCGTTCAAGGTTTTGCCCATTCATCCCGATTTCTGGCGCTTCTTCGGAGTCTTCTGGAAAGGACAATATTGTTTTGCGGTGCGGCTCACCTTCGGTTGCCGGAGCAGTCCGAAGATCTTCGATTCCCTTTCAGAAGCTTTGTGCTGGATTCTCATCAACACCTACAAACTTCCATACGTGCTCCATCTCCTGGACGATTTCTTGGTCGTTACGCCCAAATCTTCACCCCCTCGTCTCGGTCTGTCGACCATCGTTAAAACTTTTGCCGATATTGGCGTACCGCTGTCCAAGGAGAAAACTCAAGGGCCTTGCACTGCAATCGAGTTTCTCGGTATTACGCTGGATTCCATTTCATTCCAGGCATCCCTCCCTTCGGAGAAAGTCCTTCGTATCTCCCTGCTCTTGTCCAACTTCATCTTGGCAGACAGATGTACTAAAAGGCAACTCCTCGCTCTCCTCGGTCACCTGAACTACGCGATTCGCATCATTCCTCAAGGGAAACCTTTTCTTTCTAGCCTCCTCACGAAAGCAGCTTCTATTCCCTCACTCCACGATAGAGTGAACCTCGACGCCTCCTGCAAAACCGAAATGCGTCTTTGGAAACATTTCCTGGACTCCTGGAACGGGATTTCGTTCTTTTACGACGAATTCACCTCTTCTCCTGAAGACATTCAGCTCTACACAGATGCTGCCCCGTCAGTCGGGTTCGGGGGTTTTTACCAAGGCCAATGGTTTGCTTCCACATGGCCTTCGGAGTTCCTCACGCTCCAGCACGCTGGTTCTTCGGCTCTCTTTGAGATTTACCCCATTGTTATCGCAGCCCTTCTTTGGGGTCACGAATGGTCCAGAAGGTGCATCTTGATACATTCTGACAACACCGCAGTGGTCGACATCATTAACAAAGGGAGATCTCGTAGCCCCCATATTTCTCAGTTCCTGCAAAGGCTGACGCTCATCTCTGCTCAGAACCAATTCGTTCTCCGTGCCGCCCACGTTCCAGGTCATCGTAATCTAATCGCCGACTCTCTCTCTCGCTTTGCTTTTCAGAAGTTCAGAAGCTTGGCTCCGAACTCCGACGTCAACCCCACACCGGTCCCACCGTTTTCAGCCACGATCTTCCCATAGATCCAGGCCTCGCTGATCTCACTGTAACATCCAGGCAGGCCATCCTTCTCGGTCTCGCCCCTCGTTCACTTTCAGCTTATCTCTGTGGATGGAATTGTTTCCAATCATTCCTCCAGCTTTATCGGCTCCCGGCTACATCATTCGATGTTTTTACCATCTGCAATTTCATCAACTTCGCTCACTCCTCCCGTAATATCCGCACCACCTCCATCCAGACCTACTTGGCAGGCATCAACCTCCTATTCAAACTGGCTACAGGTGTCACCTGCCCGGCCCTGTCTCACGCTCATGTTTCGTTGTTACTAAAAGGGTTACGCAAGTCTGAACCCTGCGCTTCTCCTAAGCGTCTTCCTCTCACCTCCGACCTTCTCAAACGTTGCATTCTCACACTCCGTGCTGGCTACATCTCTCCCATGCTCGATCTAACCATCGAGTGCATGTTCCTGCTTGCCTTCTTCGGGTTCCTCCGCTGCTCGGAATTTGCTCCGACACCTAGCAAATTCGATCCAACTATTCATCCCCGGTTATCGGACCTCGTGACCCACAGCCAAGACTCGCTCGTGTTCACACTTCGCAGGAGCAAAACTGATCAGCTAGGGATGTCCTTCCCGATTTATCTATTTCGCCTCAATTCCATCCTCAGCCCTTTCGAACCTCTAACCAAATACATGGCCTCGCGTCATGCCTACAATGCCTCTCCTAATGATCCCCTCTTCGTCACTGAAACTGGAAAAATGGCGTCTCGATTCTGGTTTAACATACACTTCCGCAGGATCCTTCTCTCCTCCGGTCTATCATCAGGAAACTATTCGATTCACTCCTTCCGCATCGGCGCTGCCTCCTCTGCAGCTCGAGCAGGCATTCCGGATCATAAAATACAAGCCCTCGGGCGCTGGTCTTCCCAGGCATACCGCGATTATATACGTCACGACATCAGCAATCTCCGTCAGGCTCATTCCTCGATTTCATAACTCATTCTTTGGGGGTCCCGAATCGGCTGGGCAGATCACCGAGACGGAGCCCCCACACTGAGTCTCATCACCCAGCCATCGTCTGCTAGCGCGAGCTACTTCAAATCACCTGCTTTCTTTCACTAATAAATGATTGTATCGCACATCTCATTGCGGCGTGGTCCTTGCTAATGAAATCAAGTTATCAGCAATAATAACTGACCAATCAGGTGCTTACTTTTCCAGGTACGTGTACATGTGTACAGCTAGTGCGGCTATGGTTGCCACTGTCCCCTCCTGCCGAGGGGCGGAAACCAATAATAACCTCGCTCCTGATTGGTCCGTGTGGTTGCCATGATAACGGCACTTGGATTTACAGATATGGAGTCTGGCTCCACTTTAGCCGCTATGGGACTGTTAAGTGACAATGTCTCACACAGAATCCAAACAGGACCGAGGCAAGACAGTGGTGGGCCACAGCTTGACCCGCCCCCTTCACCTGGATGGTTTAACATAATTAGTCACTGAAAGACCGTCACAAATGCGCTCGTTATGATCGAACCTACTTCATTTTAGACGGACACCCTTGACGGGTGACTGATTACAAGCTGGACCCAAAGCCGGCTACAACACGTTCGGACCCCAGCTCCCAGGTTGCCAGATGCCAAAGCACAGAACAAGGCTATACAAGCGCTGACTCATGGGGCTGAGAGCCACACCGTGGCACTAAAATAACACAGGCATTAGTGGCTAAAAAACTTAAATATTGTAGAAAACCATGAACGATAGCTTCCTGAAGTAGCAGAGCACGGGCATAACACGCCTAATGGAGGCAGAAATGCACAAGTCAGAGGGTGAAGAAGAGCCAGAGAAAGGCTTTTATAGTCTAAAGCGCCATCTACTGGCCATTTTTACTCGGTAAAGCTGTCCTAGGTGGGTATGAGCCACAAACAAGACCCAGCTTGGTCCACTTAAAACAGTAAAATAAACAGTGACTAGCGCTGGGACTGATGCAAAAGGGAGGGTTGGATAAGGGACCCTGAAGGTTTAAGGCACACCGCTGTCTTGCCTCAGTCCTGTTTGGATTCTGTCCCAGCTTGTCACGTCACCTGTCCTTACTGCTTTTATTTTTTCGAATGGACTATTTGGGGAAGGTGCAATGAGCGCATCATGTGCAATTGAAAAAGAATGTGAAAATGTGCAATTTTTAAGAATCTCAAAGTTGCACAGCAGACCCTGGAAATGAGGTCACACTTCACAATCCCATAACTGCTAGCTGCGATTGGCTTCATTTTGCTGGAGCCAAATGCTACACTCCGATGGTCCACTGCTTAGGGTCTATGCTTTTATTACAGCCTAATCTGAACAATAGGCTGTTATTTGCTTTAATGAGGCATAAGATTGAGTTTACCTTGTTATTCAGACATGTTGATTATCAGAGCGTCACAATGTAGTGTTGAATGTGTCTGCACAAGAAGCCTCTTTTGGGACACCAGATCAATCAATCGAACTATATAAAGTGCTTTTCATACAAACATTACTACAAAAACACATTACAAAATGAATCGGATTAAACATTAGCGCCCCCTACCTGGCACGGGTGACTTTTATAAAGAGAATAAATCAAGTAGAATGCGCCCTAAATCTGAATATCCAAATATCAAAAAGTGTCCTAAGACAATTTACTGAGGAATACACTTTATCATTAATGAATCGATTTTCTTCAAACTACTATCCCTCACCTAAAATAGACCAAAAATGCATCTCAATACATATTTTTAGTTATTATGAAACAATGGCTAAATCATTCCTCCCCAAAATATATAGATTCAAAAAAATCTACACAAACACATTTGTCCCAAGGAGGCTTCAGTCACTGCAGCCTGTTCTTCTCCATCTCCATCTGAAGCTTTGTCAGTCTGCCCCGATCATACAACAGTCCACCATCTGCTCCTCCTCTCTCCTCTGCTCCTCCTTCTCTTCATCTCCTCCTTCTCTGCTCCTCCTTCTCTTCATCTCCTCCTCTGCGCCTCCTTCTCCTCCTACTCCTCCTTCTCCAAAACTCTAAAGTTGACAGAAATTGCGTTCCTCCGCAGCTGAAAGTGGTGGCCGTGGGAGCGCTCCAGATGGTACTTTGTTCTTACTGTTGAAGTATGTGGAGGTAAACCTGTGCTGACCCCTCCCCCACTCACTCTCTGACCCCTGCCCTCTGCACTCCTTAGAAAAGGAGGGGGTGGACACGGAGTTGAAAAGAAGGCTCAAATGCAATGGAATATGGATCAGGAAGTGAGGATCATGTACAAATGTAGCTTGTTCAGCAGGAGCTGAGAACATAAAGAGTTAAAACCAACTGCAAATGTGAGTCTCAGTTTGTTGGTGCAGAATCTGAAAAGAGGTGAAACCTTTGGATGGTGATGGTGACGACCAGCCCAAAGGTCTTTGTGACGCCGAGGGCAGACAAAAGGCTTCAGTCTGAGAAAGTCACTGGGTATTTCACGTGACAGCACTTTAAATATGGTTTTTCCTCCTGCAAAAATTCTACTCCAAAACATCTTTCTAAGTTGCTCACAGCTTTGGAATGAAGCTGTGTTTCATGGTTTAGTATTTATAAAATAAATAAAAAACACTTGCCAAATGTAACGCTAACTTAGTTAGGACTGAGTTATTGCATGTGACTGAAACAGAAAACCAGGCTCGTTATAGGAGCTTGTGATGAATGAAAGTCATTATGTATTAAGTTCTATTTTTGAAATAGTTAAATAAATAAGACACAAAAATTAAGCTAGCAAATAAATAATTATTTAAATAAACAGGAAAAATAATATTTTTTAAAAATGATGACAGTTGTTTGTAAAGCGATCCTTTGATGCGCACAGTTCAGTTTGTAAAAATAAATAAATAATAATAATCCACTGATCCAACTTAAAATGTGCGCACTCAGGGAAGAAAAAAAAAAAGTATGGTCCTACCAGGTCCGTTGGGCTATCGGCTCGCCACCTCAGGGTGGAAAAAACAACCTGACCTGAAAAAACCATCATAAATATACATTCAAAATACTTCCATTAAATTACTAGTAATATGTTTAACAAGAGTTAACATTTTTCAATAAATCAATTAGCTAATTCAATTCAATATTCACATTATAAATTCAATAATCACAGTCCAAATTAAATTCACAGTTTCCTGTAGTGGAAGTCAATCATTTGAATGAGGAGCATTTGCATGACAAAAACTTAAATAGCTATGAAACAAAAAGAGTAGTTGGCAAACGGCCAATATAAATGAATAGATATATTTTTTTATACATGTACATGTTAATTAACCAAGTTGTTTGAGCTCATAAAGTTAAAATAGAGACTCTAACTAAACATTAAATATAACTTTTTCAGCGGTAGAGATGCTACTTTTGACTAAGCGGTTCGATTTGATACATGTGTGGCATTATCCGCCGGAGGTGAGCCCTGCCCCCTGGAATACCCGCCAGAGGTGGGCTCTGCCCCTTGGGAGCCTAGGTCCTCATTGGCTGCCTGTTCGCTGCTCTTCCTCTGCCTTCACGCAAGTGCCCGCCCACTGGCACATTACTTCCGTGTTTACCGGCGCCTCACGGCAGGTAAGAGCTCCTATGCCCTCGTCTAAATTGTAGCGATCTGTCCGCTGATTTAGCCATCTATTTTTAGCACGGGCACTCGCGAAATCACGCACGGACAGATGCCTCGTCGGTCATTTAGGACGGTAAGGGATCTTAACTGTATTTGGGTGTTAGCAGTCCCTTACCGCTAGCCCTCTGTGTTCTGTCCTCAGGCACCATAGCCACGTCTCAGTCCTCACCCTCACGGAGCTGCAGGTTTAAGCTCAAGTGGTGAGTAAACGCCTTGTCTGTAGTGCACGTGCTTAAATTCTTACTGTGTCTCCTTTTTATATACAGATGCTGCCGTTTTGTCCTGCTTTGTCCTGCTTTGTCTTGCATGTCGCTACCGCTACTACCTGTCTGTGTGTAATGTTGTGTTGCTGCTGCCCTGCTGTCTCCGCTCTTTCGCCTGTGCCGGCCTTTCGGCGTTGAACCACGGTGCGCCTAGCGGGAAGACTGTGCGCCGCCTTACAGCCCTGCACCGTGTATATCTGACCTATTGGACTAGGCCCGTGGCTGTCGGGTGCTAGTGGCATTGAACAGTTGTGTCAACAGTTTTAAGGGACTATTGCACGGTGCACTTTCGCGCCCTAGTGGCGAGCATGTCATTATAGTAATGTAATCAGTGCTTAAGGGGCTGTGCCCGAGGTAGCCTTGTTCTACTTTCGTAGGAGGATAACAAGCTCTTAACATCTGTATTTTTTTTGTTTTCAGGAGCTGAGTGTCTTACCTGGTGTCGGTGGTGGTCCCTCTGGTGGTGGTAACCTTTTGTATGCTTTCTTTGCAGTGCACTATTTCATTTGCGTGTGGTGTTTTGTGTTGATATTTGTGTTTTAGGTGTCCTCCCCAGTTGTCCCTCCCCCTGCCATCCAGCACGGCCTCAGCTCCCTGATTTACTTAGTTGGGGTGAGTGTGTGTGTGAGTGTGTGTGTGTGTGTGTGTGTGTGTGTGCGTGCATGTGTGGAGTGGGTTTTTATAAAGTGAAGTCTAGACAAATTTTATATTAAGGTAGTGTTTTCTAATAAAGTAATAAACATTTTATCTGGGTTTCTCTGTCTACTCCAATAAACGAGGTAAATGGAACTTGTGTCTCTTCGCCTTATTAAGTGAAGCTTACCTGTGTGCCTCTCAGTTGTTCCATTCTCCAGGTGGAATTCCTGGGGTGGCGTTGTTGCATCAATTAAATATTTAGTTTTGCTAATCAACCCCCACTGTCCTCGCCACACATGTTTAGTTCACTCAGTGAGTGTAAAGATTTTCTGTTTAGTTTTCGTGTAGTTATGAGTGGTTTTGTTTCGTTCATGCCATGAGTTCAGCACAGTCCACGCCGGAGCAGGAGGTGAGTCAGGAAGTGGCTCAGGGTGCCGGCATTTTTAATCAGAGCGCCCCTGGTGGCTGGACGAATGAACAGGCAGGGGAGGGGGTGTCTGTCAATTGATTATGTGAATGTGCTGGATATGAGGCTTGGGTTACACAAACGATGAAAATGTAACACATAAAGATGCATAAAGATAAAAGAGTGTCTCTGCCACATGAAAAATCACATTTTTAAAAAGACAGTTCCACAAAAAACAGAAGGAGCTCCATTGTCCTTTCTGCCTCAGGACATACTCTGGGCTTCAGGGTTTAAGACACGGGTCAAATGAAATAATCATCATATTCTTATTTTTGTTAATTTTACACTGTGGAAAAAACTTGGGACATTTGATGTCCTGCAGTGTGACATCTTTATTTCTAAAGAATGTCTATTGGGATGGGATAGTGACTTCATTATTTAACTAACGCTATAGACATAATAAATGCTAATATTTAGTTAACATGGCAAATAAGTGGAAATGTCACACCGAAGGACATAAAGAACGGCTTCAAATGTCAAGAACCCAATAAAGATTTAGACCAGATCAAATAATTTTACTGTTTGTAGGATTTGAAGTTTAAACATTTTCACTTTTGATCTGAAATGTGTCAAAGCAACAAATACTCGAATCCATAATTATTATAAGAACCTGAGTGTGTGAGGACCTGAAGGACCTGAGTGTGTGAGGACCTGAAGGACCCGAGTGTGTGAGGACCTGAGTGTGTGAGGACCTGAAGGACCAGAGTGTGTGAGGACCTGAAGGACCTGAGTGTGTGAGGACCTGAAGGACCCGAGTGTGTGAGGACCTGAAGGACCCGAGTGTGTGAGGACCTGAAGGACCCGAGTGTGTGAGGACCTGAAGGACCTGAGTGTGTGAGGACCTGAAGGACCCGAGTGTGTGAGGACCTGAAGGACCTGAGTGTGTGAGGACCTGAAGGACCCGAGTGTGTGAGGACCTGAAGGACCTGAGTGTGTGAGGACCTGAAGGACCCGAGTGTGTGAGGACCTGAGTTTGTGAGGACCTGAAGGACCCGAGTGTGTGAGGACCTGAAGGACCTGAGTGTGTGAGGACCTGAAGGACCCAAGTGTGTGAGGACCTGAGTGTGTGAGGACCTGAAGGACCCGAGTGTGTGAGGACCTGAAGGATCCGAGTGTGTGAGGACCTGAAGGACCTGAGTGTGTGAGGACCTGAGTGTGTGAGGACCAGAGTGTGTGAGGACCTGAAGGACCAGAGTGTGTGAGGACCTGAAGGACCTGAGTGTGGGAGGACCTGAAGGACCCTGTGTGAGGACCAGTGTGTGAGGACCTGACCAGTGTGAGACCTGAGACCTGAGTGTGTGAGTACCTTAAGGACCCGAGTGTGTGAGGACCTGAGTGTGTGAGGACCTGAAGGACCCAAGTGTGTGAGGACCTGAGTGTGTGAGGACCTGAAGGACCTGAGTGTGTGAGGACCTGAGTGTGTGAGGACCTGAAGGACCCGAGTGTGTGAGGACCTGAGTGTGTGAGGACCTGAAGGACCTGAGTGTGTGAGACTTGAAGGACCAGTGTGTGTGAGGACCTGAGTGTGTGAGGACCTGAGACCAGTGTGTGAGGACCTGAGTGTGAGGACCTGAAGGACCTGAGTGTGTGAGGACCTGAGTGTGTGAGGACCTGAAGGACCTGAGTGTGTGAGGACCTGAGTGTGTGAGGACCTGAAGGACCCGAGTGTGTGAGGACCTGAGTGTGTGAGACAGACCAGGATGTGAGACCTGAGTGTGTGAGGACCTGAATGAGAGAAGTGTGTGAGGACCTGAAGGACCCGAGTGTGTGAGGACCTGAGTGTGTGAGGACCTGAAGGACCTGAGTGTGTGAGGACCTGAAGGACCTGAGTGTGTGAGGACCTGAGTGTGTGAGGACCTGAGTGTGTGAGGACCTGAGTGTGTGAGGACCTGAAGGACCTGAGTGTGTGAGGACCTGAGTGTGTGAGGACCCGAGTGTGTGAGGACCTGAAGGACCCGAGTGTGTGAGGACCTGAAGGACCTGAGTGTGTGAGGACCTGAAGGACCCGAGTGTGTGAGGACCTGAAGGACCTGAGTGTGTGAGGACCTGAGTGTGTGAGGACCTGAGTGTGTGAGGACCTGAGTGTGTGAGGACCAGAGTGTGTGAGGACCTGAGACCCGAGTGTGTGAGGACCGGAGTGTGAGGACCGGAGTGTGAGGACCAGAGTGTGTGAGGACCTGAGTGTGTGAGGACCTGAGTGTGAGGACCAGAGTGTGTGAGGACCCGAGTGTGTGAGGACCTGAGTGTGAGGACCAGAGTGTGTGAGGACCCGAGTGTGTGAGGACCTGAGTGTGAGGACCTGAAGGACCCGACTATGTGAGGACCTGAGTGTGTGAGGACCCGAGTGTGTGAGGACCTGAAGGACCAGAGTGTGTGAGGACCTGAGTGTGAGGACCAGAGTGTGTGAGGACCTGAAGGACCTGAGTGTGTGAGGACCTGAGTGTGTGAGAACCAGAGTGTGTGAGGACCTTAAGGACTCGAGTGTGTGAGGACCTGAAGGACTCGAGTGTGTGAGGACCTGAAGGACCTGAGCTTGTGGTGAGAAACAGCTGAAACACAATTTGAATCATCATCTTCTTGAGTGTTTTGCCTTAAGTTCCACCAAATTCACACTGGAACAGGGAGGAACACATACCACAGTTTGAGAAACACTGTTGTAGAGTTTATTTGGAATGAAATACAGAGTCAGTAGAGGCTGATCTGGAGTCAGGGACAGAGAAGACACAGGATTAAACCTGCAGAACTGGCCCAGACTTTTCCCAGTGCGTCTTGATGTGAATCTCAAAGATCAGAGGAGCGTACAGTGGTGCTCCTGCTGCATGAACAGAGCAGATCACTCCAGCAGACCAGGAGAGACTTCACTTCATGTGTGTGCGCACATATTACACGAGTGTCTGGACGTGGACAAACTACGCTCCCTCCAAGGGACTAGCACGTGTGCTTTTGTTTTGATCCGGTGAATTACCAGAGCTTCAGTGTGTTTCTGAAGCTCAGACAGAAAATAACTTGTGAGCAATGCAGTTCCTTGTGTCTGAAAATCAAATAACATAAAAAGTCACAGATCTATGTTTGTAAGAGTCCAGTTATGCATGATGAACTCCATATTTATTTATGGCAGCACAGTTTTAGTGACTGCTGTAGACTGGGACCAGAGGTTCAGGTTCTTGTGCGTAAATACATAGTGACAGGGACAGGACACAGGAGCCTGAGGTCCAGCCTCAGCACAGCAGCAGCATTAGTTCTCAGGTCATCATTTGTCCAGTTCATAGAACACACTGTGCTGTGTGTCACTTCCTCTTCCTCCGCGCTGGCTCCTCCTCCTCTTCATGATGATGTGGTGGAGCTGTTCCAGGCCCTCGTGGAGCCCGTCCCCGGTGATGGCGCAGGCGGTCTGGACGTAGTAGGAGGTGTGAGGGCCCAGCTCGTGCAGGGCCAGCAGCTTCTCCACTTCAGTGACGACCAGGCTGTGGGGCAGGTCCTGCTTGTTGGCGATGACCAGCAGAGAGGCGCTCTGGTTCTCGCTCAGTTTGGTGACCTTGTGCAGCTCGGCGCGCGCCTCCTCCTCGCTCGCTCCACGTCCACAGAGTCCACCACATAGACGATCCTGTCCACGCCCCGGCTGTAGGACTTCCACAGCGGCCACAATTTCTCCTGACAGCCCACGTTCTACAGGTGCACACTGAGGCCCTTGGCCAAGCTCCGGCGGATCTTCTCGCTCACGGTGTTGACAAACTCATTAAACTTGAGTCTGTAGAGGACGGTGGTTTTCCCCGCAGAGTCCAGCCCCAGTAGGACGATGTGCAGTGGCTGGAAGGACGTCAGGCTGTTGCCCATCTTCTGACCTTAAGTCCTCAAGTCCTGAAGCTGAGCCCCAAAGCAATATGCAGCACACAGCTTCAGATTCAGCTTCGCGTCCACAGAGCCGAGTATGAAAGCTCAAACTATTGTCCAAACACAGTCCGCCTCAGGATCCCCGTAGGAGCCCTGTGTGCACGTCATGAGGATTCCGCTCAGCCTGTGCGCGCACACGTCCCGGTCTCTGCGGAGCTCAGGCATAGGACCTCCTGATGGCGGCGCGTGGGAGGGGGGAGCCGCGGTGTCTGGCGTCTGGTCGTCCGCACCACTGCAAACAGAACCCTCCTCCCCATACTTCACCTCCAATCAGAGCACAGAACAGGAGACAGCCAATCAGAGACAAGAAAGAGACGCATGAACGGGCAAAAACCTGACCACATTGTCTGCAGAGACCTGTGGCAGAGACAAGTGAAAAGTAGGAGTAGCACTGATAAGCCACAGCGTCGCCTGCTGCTCAGAGAGGACAGAGTCTTTGACAAAACCCGCCTTTGCATTCACAAGCCCCAGTAACAACAAATATAGGCAATATTATGAATTAAAATGGATATTTTGGTCTTCAATGTATTAAATATGAGCTGTCCTCTGTGCACTTCTCCCTCAGGGCTCGTACAGCGGGCTTCTGTTCCCTGGGCAGAACCACAAAAGTTAGCTTCTGATTCCCCGACATGTATGAGCCAACTTCAAAACTAAACCCCACTCACTCTGATTAGAGCGTGGCAGCTCACAGCTCCAAAGAACTTTATAAATACATCAGGATTACGTGTGTGCCGTGCTCCGTGAGCTTAGAAGGAGGTGCTGTGTTTAGAAGGAGGTGCGTGTGTTTAGAAGGAGGTGCTGTGTTTAGAAGGAGGTGCGTGTGTTTAGAAGGAGGTGCTGTGTTTAGAAGGAGGTGCGTGTGTTTAGAAGGAGGTGCTGTGTTTAGAGGGAGGTGTGTGTGTTTAGAAGGAGGTGCTGTGTTTAGAGGGAGGTGTGTGTGTTTAGAAGGAGGTGCTGTGTTTAGAGGGAGGTGTGTGTGTTTAGAAGGAGGTGCTGTGTTCAGAAGGAGGTGCATGTGTTTAGAAGGAGGTGCTGTGTTCAGAGGGAGGTGCTGTGTTTAGAAGGAGGTGCTGTGTTTAGAGGGAGGTGTGTGTGTTTAGAAGGAGGTGCTGTGTTCAGAAGGAGGTGCATGTGTTTAGAAGGAGGTGCTGTGTTCAGAAGGAGGTGCTGTGTTTAGAAGGAGGTGCTGTGTTTAGAAGGAGGTGTGTGTGTTTAGAAGGAGGTGCTGTGTTTAGAAGGAGGTGCGTGTGTTTAGAAGGAGGTGCTGTGTTCAGAAGGAGGTGCTGTGTTTAGAAGGAGGTGCTGTGTTTAGAAGGAGGTGTGTGTGTTTAGAAGGAGGTGCTGTGTTCAGAAGGAGGTGCATGTGTTTAGAAGGAGGTGCTGTGTTTAGAAGGAGGTGCTGTGTTTAGAAGGAGGTGCGTGTGTTTAGAAGGAGGTGCTGTGTTCAGACAAGAAAGAGACGCATGAACGGGCAAAAACCTGACCACATTGTCTGCAGAGACCTGTGGCAGAGACAAGTGAAAAGTAGGAGTAGCACTGATAAGCCACAGCGTCGCCTGCTGCTCAGAGAGGACAGAGTCTTTGACAAAACCCGCCTTTGCATTCACAAGCCCCAGTAACAACAAATATAGGCAATATTATGAATTAAAATGGATATTTTGGTCTTCAATGTATTAAATATGAGCTGTCCTCTGTGCACTTCTCCCTCAGGGCTCGTACAGCGGGCTTCTGTTCCCTGGGCAGAACCACAAAAGTTAGCTTCTGATTCCCCGACATGTATGAGCCAACTTCAAAACTAAACCCCACTCACTCTGATTAGAGCGTGGCAGCTCACAGCTCCAAAGAACTTTATAAATACATCAGGATTACGTGTGTGCCGTGCTCCGTGAGCTTAGAAGGAGGTGCTGTGTTTAGAAGGAGGTGCGTGTGTTTAGAAGGAGGTGCTGTGTTTAGAAGGAGGTGCGTGTGTTTAGAAGGAGGTGCTGTGTTTAGAAGGAGGTGCGTGTGTTTAGAAGGAGGTGCTGTGTTTAGAGGGAGGTGTGTGTGTTTAGAAGGAGGTGCTGTGTTTAGAGGGAGGTGTGTGTGTTTAGAAGGAGGTGCTGTGTTTAGAGGGAGGTGTGTGTGTTTAGAAGGAGGTGCTGTGTTCAGAAGGAGGTGCATGTGTTTAGAAGGAGGTGCTGTGTTCAGAGGGAGGTGCTGTGTTTAGAAGGAGGTGCTGTGTTTAGAGGGAGGTGTGTGTGTTTAGAAGGAGGTGCTGTGTTCAGAAGGAGGTGCATGTGTTTAGAAGGAGGTGCTGTGTTCAGAAGGAGGTGCTGTGTTTAGAAGGAGGTGCTGTGTTTAGAAGGAGGTGTGTGTGTTTAGAAGGAGGTGCTGTGTTTAGAAGGAGGTGCGTGTGTTTAGAAGGAGGTGCTGTGTTCAGAAGGAGGTGCTGTGTTTAGAAGGAGGTGCTGTGTTTAGAAGGAGGTGTGTGTGTTTAGAAGGAGGTGCTGTGTTCAGAAGGAGGTGCATGTGTTTAGAAGGAGGTGCTGTGTTTAGAAGGAGGTGCTGTGTTTAGAAGGAGGTGCGTGTGTTTAGAAGGAGGTGCTGTGTTCAGAAGGAGGTGCTGTGTTTAGAAGGAGGTGCTGTGTTCAGAAGGAGGTGCTGTGTGTAGAAGGAGGGGTGTGTGTTCAGAAGGAGGTGCTGTGTTCAGAAGGAGGTGCTGTGTTCAGAAGGAGGTGCTGTGTGTAGAAGGAGGTGCTGTGTTCAGAAGGAGGGGTGTGTGTTTAGAAGGAGGTGCTGTGTTCAGAAGGAGCTGCTGTGTTCAGAAGGAGGTGCTGTGTTCAGAAGGAGGTGCGTTTGTTCAGAAGGAGGTGCTGTGTTCAGAAGGAGCTGCTGTGTTCAGAAGGAGGTGCTGTGTTTAGAAGGAGGTGCCCTGGCCTAAGGCCTGGTCAGACGAGCTGAAGAGCAGGGCGGGTGCAGGACTCGTCTCACAGCGCCCTAGGGTCACCATCTGTGGCTGATCACATTTAACCCCTGGTGAGTCCTTCTTCCTGTGGTGAAAGGGAGATGAGGCAGAGGAGGGTTAAAGGTAGGGATGCAAAAGGGACCAAAAGTTGAACATGAACAGGAAGTAGCACTGTCTATCTCCAGTTGAAACATTAAACAAAATGAATATATTGTCATAAATGTCTCTGTTTTCTTCTTGTCAGCTGATCAGTCACACCAGTGATGCTCTGAAGAGGCTGCAGAGAGCGGCTCACACAAAAACACAGCTCACTCACAAAGTCGTCTGTCAAGAAGAAATCAAATAAACATAATAAAACTGAAGGCAAGAGGAACGTTACCAAAGTAATATGGTCAAAATCGTATTTGTCAAATGTTTAGCTCAAAAATCCCTTCGTGTGCCGTGACTTCACAGACACAGCATGAACCCAAGGCAACTTACTCAAACGTAAGTCTCACAAACGCCCATAAGAGGGCGCACACAACCAATGCACTGGCCCCGTGTGCGCCGCGCCTGGCTCACAGGTGACGCTACTTCCAAACAAACTAGTAGTATTTGTAGTAGAAATATGTTCTCGTCAGGGGTCACCGGTGACTGGAGGCTGTCCCAGTGACTTTGGGCCTTAGGCGGGGTACACTTTGTACAGTTTCATGGCTCTCACGTTCATTCACTCAGGGCTGGAGTTCACAGTTGGCTGTTGAAGCCACAGTAACACGGGGAGAACATGCAGACTCCACCCAGAGAGACGGTGTGATGTTGGTCTGGTCTGGAGCCCACAGTGACAGCCGCTCTGTCCCTGTGCACCCTGTGGTAGTATTTGTAGAAAGTGTCAGCAGTCATGAATCAGTGTGGACACTGCACACGAATGTTAACACGACCAAAGCGGCGGTTTTCTGTGTTTTGGGCGAATCACGCGATTGCAGGCGAACGAGCGAACTGGTGTCAAAGAGCAAAAAGCATGAGTGAACACCGGGCGGGGCCTTCAGTGCCATTGAAGCTCAGAGCGATCAGTTCAAACACAGTATTGCTCCTAATTATATATAAATCATAAATATGATTTGTGATCAATGTGCTTGGGGCATTAGGCGCGTTTTGACGCTTCTGGTGTGAACACATCATTAGTAACTACTTAATTAAAGTTAGGGTTGAGGTTAGGAATTAGGATTAGATTATTAGTTAAGTGGTTACTAATCCTGAATCATTCTTAATAAAGTATATGTTCACTATGAATTAAGTTTTTGTTCATGTTTTATTAAAGCAGGAATAAGTGTTATTATTTGTATTATTACCGTCACCTCCAGTCTCTGAAACCTACAAATCAAGTTAGAAATCTGGGGGTAATAATGGACTCAGACTTGAACTTTAACAGCCACATCAAATCAATAACATCAACAGCCTTTTACCATCTTAAAAACATTGCCAAAATTATTCATCCATTTGTCTCCAGTAGGTTAGACTACTGTAACAGCTGCTCACAGGCCTCTCCAAACGAGCTGTAAAACAGCTGCAGTACATCCAGAACGCTGCTGCTCCAGTCCTGACTAGAACCAGGAAGTACGATCACATTAGTCTGTGTCAGGTCTCTACACTGCCCCCTGTGAGAACAGACTTTAAAGCAGCTCTGCTTGTGTTCACCAAAGTACATCTCTGACATGTTAGTGCCATATGATTACAAAGCATACTTTTAAAATACTTGTTTAGTTGCTCTGATGGACCTGGCAGGTCGCTCAGGCTCACGCTTCAGGAAGTAACATCAGCTGATAAGTGACATGTTACTAACACCGGTGACAGTTCTGAAGATGGCTCGCAATTAAGCAGCCAAAACATGTCAACAAGGTAAATACATATTTAATTTGTTTTTAAGATGAACACATCGTGGATATAACAAAAGAAGACATAATGAAAGTTGTTGGAGAGACAGTGGAGATGATCGCGGACTTCAGGAAAGTCTCAGCCCCCCTGCCCCCCCTCACCCTGACAGACTCCCATCACTACAGTGGACTCTTTCCTCTTCTTCTGCACCACCATCACTCAGGACCTCAAGTGGAGCCGACCATCAGCTCCATCATCAGTCAGGCCCAGCAGAGGATGTACTTCCTGCAGCAGCTGAGGAAAGCCAAGCTGCAGCAGATGATGGTGCAGTTCTACACGGCCATCATCGAGTCCATCCTCACCTCCTCCATCACCATGTGGTCCATCCTCACCTCCTCCATCACCGTGTGGTCCATCCTCACCTCCTCCATCACCGTGTGGTCCATCCTCACCTCCTCCATCACCGTGTGGTCCATCCTCACCTCCTCCATCACCGTGTGGTCCATCCTCACCTCCTCCATCACCGTGTGGTACGCTGGAGCCACAGCCAGGGACAAACAGAGACTACAGCGCATTGTGCCTCTGCTGAGAAGGTGATCGGCTGCAGCCTTCCATCTGTCCAGGACCTGTACATCTCCAGGACTCGGGGACGAGCAGGTCGGATCACAGCTGACCCTTCTCACCCTGGACACGGACTTTTTGAGCCCCTCCCCTCGGGCAGGAGGCTACGGTCCATCTGGATCAGAAACTCCACAGTTTCTTTCCCTCTGACTCTGAGGTGTTTCTCTGACTCTGAGGTGTTTCTCTGACTCTCAGGTGTTTCTCTGACTCTCAGGTGTTTCTCTGACTCTCAGGTGTTTCTCTGAGGTGTTTCTCTGACTCTCAGGTGTTTCTCTGACTCTGAGGTGTTTCTCTGACTCTCAGGTGTTTCTCTGAGGTGTTTCTCTGACTCTCAGGTGTTTCTCTGACTCTGAGGTGTTTCTCTGAGGTGTTTCTCTGACTCTCAGGTGTTTCTCTGACTCTGAGGTGTTTCTCTGACTCTGAGGTGTTTCTCTGAGGTGTTTCACTGACTCTCAGGTGTTTCTCTGACTCTCAGGTGTTTCTCTGACTCTCAGGTGTTTCTCTGACTCTGAGGTGTTTCTCTGACTCTCAGGTGTTTCTCTGACTCTGAGGTGTTTCTCTGACTCTGAGGTGTTTCTCTGACTCTCAGGTGTTTCTCTGAGGTGTTTCTCTGAGGTGTTTCTCTGACTCTCAGGTGTTTCTCTGACTCTCAGGTGTTTCTCTGACTCTCAGGTGTTTCTCTGAGGTGTTTCTCTGACTCTCAGGTGTTTCTCTGACTCTCAGGTGTTTCTCTGAGGTGTTTCTCTGACTCTGAGGTGTTTCTCTGACTCTCAGGTGTTTCTCTGACTCTCAGGTGTTTCTCTGACTCTCAGGTGTTTCTCTGACTCTCAGGTGTTTCTCTGAGGTGTTTCTCTGAGGTGTTTCTCTGACTCTCAGGTGTTTCTCTGACTCTCAGGTGTTTCTCTGACTCTCAGGTGTTTCTCTGACTCTCAGGTGTTTCTCTGACTCTCAGGTGTTTCTCTGAGGTGTTTCTCTGACTCTCAGGTGTTTCTCTGACTCTCAGGTGTTTCTCTGACTCTCAGGTGTTTCTCTGACTCTGAGGTGTTTCTCTGAGGTGTTTCTCTGACTCTCAGGTGTTTCTCTGACTCTGAGGTGTTTCTCTGACTCTCAGGTGTTTCTCTGAGGTGTTTCTCTGACTCTCAGGTGTTTCTCTGACTCTGAGGTGTTTCTCTGAGGTGTTTCTCTGACTCTCAGGTGTTTCTCTGACTCTGAGGTGTTTCTCTGACTCTGAGGTGTTTCTCTGAGGTCTTTCACTGACTCTCAGGTGTTTCTCTGACTCTCAGGTGTTTCTCTGACTCTCAGGTGTTTCTCTGACTCTGAGGTGTTTCTCTGACTCTCAGGTGTTTCTCTGACTCTGAGGTGTTTCTCTGACTCTGAGGTGTTTCTCTGACTCTCAGGTGTTTCTCTAAGGTGTTTCTCTGAGGTGTTTCTCTGACTCTCAGGTGTTTCTCTGAGGTGTTTCTCTGACTCTCAGGTGTTTCTCTGAGGTGTTTCTCTGACTCTCAGGTGTTTCTCTGACTCTCAGGTGTTTCTCTGAGGTGTTTCTCTGACTCTCAGGTGTTTCTCTGACTCTCAGGTGTTTCTCTGACTCTCAGGTGTTTCTCTGACTCTCAGGTGTTTCTCTGACTCTCAGGTGTTTCTCTGAGGTGTTTCTCTGAGGTGTTTCTCTGACTCTCAGGTGTTTCTCTGACTCTCAGGTGTTTCTCTGACTCTCAGGTGTTTCTCTGACTCTCAGGTGTTTCTCTGACTCTGAGGTGTTTCTCTGACTCTGAGGTGTTTCTCTGACTCTGAGGTGTTTCTCTGACTCTCAGGTGTTTCTCTGACTCTCAGGTGTTTCTCTGACTCTCAGGTGTTTCTCTGACTCTCAGGTGTTTCTCTGAGGTGTTTCTCTGACTCTCAGGTGTTTCTCTGAGGTGTTTCTCTGACTCTGAGGTGTTTCTCTGACTCTCAGGTGTTTCTCTGAGGTGTTTCTCTGACTCTGAGGTGTTTCTCTGACTCTCAGGTGTTTCTCTGACTCTCAGGTGTTTCTCTGACTCTCAGGTGTTTCTCTGAGGTGTTTCTCTGAGGTGTTTCTCTGACTCTCAGGTGTTTCTCTGAGGTGTTTCTCTGACTCTCAGGTGTTTCTCTGAGGTGTTTCTCTGACTCTGAGGTGTTTCTCTGACTCTCAGGTGTTTCTCTGAGGTGTTTCTCTGACTCTGAGGTGTTTCTCTGACTCTCAGGTGTTTCTCTGACTCTCAGGTGTTTCTCTGACTCTCAGGTGTTTCTCTGAGGTGTTTCTCTGAGGTGTTTCTCTGACTCTGAGGTGTTTCTCTGACTCTCAGGTGTTTCTCTGACTCTCAGGTGTTTCTCTGAGGTGTTTCTCTGACTCTGAGGTGTTTCTCTGACTCTGAGGTGTTTCTCTGACTCACAGGTGTTTCTCTGACTCTCAGGTGTTTCTCTGACTCTCAGGTGTTTCTCTGACTCTGAGGTGTTTCTCTGACTCTCAGGTGTTTCTCTGACTCTCAGGTGTTTCTCTGACTCTCAGGTGTTTCTCTGAGGTGTTTCTCTGACTCTGAGGTGTTTCTCTGACTCTCAGGTGTTTCTCTGAGGTGTTTCTCTGAGGTGTTTCTCTGAGGTGTTTCTCTGACTCTCAGGTGTTTCTCTGAGGTGTTTCTCTGACTCTGAGGTGTTTCTCTGACTCACAGGTGTTTCTCTGACTCTCAGGTGTTTCTCTGACTCTGAGGTGTTTCTCTGACTCTCAGGTGTTTCTCTGACTCTCAGGTGTTTCTCTGACTCTCAGGTGTTTCTCTGAGGTGTTTCTCTGAGGTGTTTCTCTGACTCTGAGGTGTTTCTCTGACTCTGAGGTGTTTCTCTGAGGTGTTTCTCTGAGGTGTTTCTCTGAGGTGTTTCTCTGACTCTGAGGTGTTTCTCTGACTCTCAGGTGTTTCTCTGAGGTGTTTCTCTGACTCTCAGGTGTTTCTCTGAGGTGTTTCTCTGACTCTCAGGTGTTTCTCTGACTCTGAGGTGTTTCTCTGAGGTGTTTCTCTGACTCTCAGGTGTTTCTCTGAGGTGTTTCTCTGACTCTGAGGTGTTTCTCTGACTCTCAGGTGTTTCTCTGACTCTCAGGTGTTTCTCTGAGGTGTTTCTCTGACTCTGAGGTGTTTCTCTGACTCTCAGGTGTTTCTCTGACTCTCAGGTGTTTCTCTGAGGTGTTTCTCTGACTCTCAGGTGTTTCTCTGACTCTGAGGTGTTTCTCTGACTCTCAGGTGTTTCTCTGACTCTGAGGTGTTTCTCTGAGTCTGAGGTGTTTCTCTGACTCTCAGGTGTTTCTCTGAGGTGTTTCTCTGAGGTGTTTCTCTGACTCTCAGGTGTTTCTCTGAGGTGTTTCTCTGACTCTGAGGTGTTTCTCTGACTCTCAGGTGTTTCTCTGACTCTCAGGTGTTTCTCTGACTCTCAGGTGTTTCTCTGACTCTCAGGTGTTTCTCTGACTCTCAGGTGTTTCTCTAACTCTGAGGTGTTTCTCTGACTCTCAGGTGTTTCTCTGACTCTCAGGTGTTTCTTTGACTCTGAGGTGTTTCTCTGAGGTGTTTCTCCGACTCTGGGGTGTTTCTCTGACTCTCAGGTGTTTCTCTGACTCTCAGGTGTTTCTCTGACTCTCAGGTGTTTCTCTGACTCTCAGGTGTTTCTCTGACTCTGAGGTGTTTCTCTGACTCTGAGGTGTTTCTCTGAGGTGTTTCTCTGACTCTGAGGTGTTTCTCTGACTCTGAGGTGTTTCTCTGACTCTGAGGTGTTTCTCTGAGGTGTTTCTCTGACTCTCAGGTGTTTCTCTGACTCTCAGGTGTTTCTCTGACTCTCAGGTGTTTCTCTGACTCTGAGGTGTTTCTCTGACTCTCAGGTGTTTCTCTGACTCTGAGGTGTTTCTCTGACTCTGAGGTGTTTCTCTGACTCTCAGGTGTTTCTCTGAGGTGTTTCTCTGAGGTGTGTCTCTGACTCTCAGGTGTTTCTCTGAGGTGTTTCTCTGACTCTCAGGTGTTTCTCTGAGGTGTTTCTCTGACTCTGAGGTGTTTCTCTGACTCTCAGGTGTTTCTCTGAGGTGTTTCTCTGACTCTGAGGTGTTTCTCTGACTCTCAGGTGTTTCTCTGACTCTCAGGTGTTTCTCTGACTCTCAGGTGTTTCTCTGAGGTGTTTCTCTGAGGTGTTTCTCTGACTCTCAGGTGTTTCTCTGACTCTCAGGTGTTTCTCTGACTCTGAGGTGTTTCTCTGACTCTGAGGTGTTTCTCTGACTCTGAGGTGTTTCTCTGACTCTGAGGTGTTTCTCTGACTCTCAGGTGTTTCTCTGACTCTCAGGTGTTTCTCTGACTCTCAGGTGTTTCTCTGAGGTGTTTCTCTGACTCTCAGGTGTTTCTCTGAGGTGTTTCTCTGACTCTGAGGTGTTTCTCTGACTCTCAGGTGTTTCTCTGACTCTCAGGTGTTTCTCTGACTCTGAGGTGTTTCTCTGACTCTCAGGTGTTTCTCTGACTCTCAGGTGTTTCTCTGACTCTCAGGTGTTTCTCTGAGGTGTTTCTCTGAGGTGTTTCTCTGACTCTCAGGTGTTTCTCTGAGGTGTTTCTCTGACTCTCAGGTGTTTCTCTGAGGTGTTTCTCTGACTCTGAGGTGTTTCTCTGACTCTCAGGTGTTTCTCTGAGGTGTTTCTCTGACTCTGAGGTGTTTCTCTGACTCTCAGGTGTTTCTCTGACTCTCAGGTGTTTCTCTGACTCTCAGGTGTTTCTCTGAGGTGTTTCTCTGAGGTGTTTCTCTGACTCTGAGGTGTTTCTCTGACTCTCAGGTGTTTCTCTGACTCACAGGTGTTTCTCTGACTCTCAGGTGTTTCTCTGACTCTCAGGTGTTTCTCTGACTCTGAGGTGTTTCTCTGACTCTCAGGTGTTTCTCTGACTCTCAGGTGTTTCTCTGACTCTCAGGTGTTTCTCTGAGGTGTTTCTCTGACTCTGAGGTGTTTCTCTGACTCTCAGGTGTTTCTCTGAGGTGTTTCTCTGAGGTGTTTCTCTGAGGTGTTTCTCTGACTCTCAGGTGTTTCTCTGAGGTGTTTCTCTGACTCTCAGGTGTTTCTCTGACTCTCAGGTGTTTCTCTGACTCTGAGGTGTTTCTCTGACTCTCAGGTGTTTCTCTGACTCTCAGGTGTTTCTTTGACTCTGAGGTGTTTCTCTGAGGTGTTTCTCTGACTCTGGGGTGTTTCTCTGACTCTCAGGTGTTTCTCTGACTCTCAGGTGTTTCTCTGACTCTCAGGTGTTTCTCTGACTCTCAGGTGTTTCTCTGACTCTGAGGTGTTTCTCTGAGGTGTTTCTCTGACTCTCAGGTGTTTCTCTGACTCTGAGGTGTTTCTCTGACTCTCAGGTGTTTCTCTGAGGTGTTTCTCTGACTCTCAGGTGTTTCTCTGACTCTCAGGTGTTTCTCTGACTCTCAGGTGTTTCTCTGACTCTGAGGTGTTTCTCTGACTCTCAGGTGTTTCTCTGACTCTGAGGTGTTTCTCTGACTCTGAGGTGTTTCTCTGACTCTCAGGTGTTTCTCTGAGGTGTTTCTCTGAGGTGTTTCTCTGACTCTCAGGTGTTTCTCTGAGGTGTTTCTCTGACTCTGAGGTGTTTCTCTGACTCTCAGGTGTTTCTCTGAGGTGTTTCTCTGACCCTGAGGTGTTTCTCTGACTCTCAGGTGTTTCTCTGACTCTCAGGTGTTTCTCTGACTCTCAGGTGTTTCTCTGACTCTCAGGTGTTTCTCTGAGGTGTTTCTCTGAGGTGTTTCTCTGACTCTCAGGTGTTTCTCTGACTCTCAGGTGTTTCTCTGACTCTGAGGTGTTTCTCTGACTCTCAGGTGTTTCTCTGACTCTGAGGTGTTTCTCTGACTCTGAGGTGTTTCTCTGACTCTCAGGTGTTTCTCTGACTCTCAGGTGTTTCTCTGAGGTGTTTCTCTGAGGTGTTTCTCTGACTCTCAGGTGTTTCTCTGAGGTGTTTCTCTGACTCTGAGGTGTTTCTCTGACTCTCAGGTGTTTCTCTGACTCTGAGGTGTTTCTCTGACTCTCAGGTGTTTCTCTGAGGTGTTTCTCTGAGGTGTTTCTCTGACTCTCAGGTGTTTCTCTGAGGTGTTTCTCTGACTCTCAGGTGTTTCTCTGAGGTGTTTCTCTGACTCTCAGGTGTTTCTCTGACTCTCAGGTGTTTCTCTGAGGTGTTTCTCTGACTCTGAGGTGTTTCTCTGACTCTCAGGTGTTTCTCTGACTCTCAGGTGTTTCTCTGACTCTCAGGTGTTTCTCTGAGGTGTTTCTCTGAGGTGTTTCTCTGACTCTGAGGTGTTTCTCTGACTCTCAGGTGTTTCTCTGACTCTCAGGTGTTTCTCTGAGGTGTTTCTCTGACTCTGAGGTGTTTCTCTGACTCTCAGGTGTTTCTCTGACTCTCAGGTGTTTCTCTGACTCTCAGGTGTTTCTCTGACTCTCAGGTGTTTCTCTGACTCTGAGGTGTTTCTCTGACTCTCAGGTGTTTCTCTGAGGTGTTTCTCTGACTCTGAGGTGTTTCTCTGACTCTCAGGTGTTTCTCTGACTCTCAGGTGTTTCTCTGACTCTCAGGTGTTTCTCTGAGGTGTTTCTCTGAGGTGTTTCTCTGACTCTCAGGTGTTTCTCTGACTCTCAGGTGTTTCTCTGACTCTCAGGTGTTTCTCTGAGGTGTTTCTCTGACTCTGAGGTGTTTCTCTGACTCTCAGGTGTTTCTCTGACTCTCAGGTGTTTCTCTGACTCTCAGGTGTTTCTCTGACTCTGAGGTGTTTCTCTGACTCTCAGGTGTTTCTCTGACTCTCAGGTGTTTCTCTGAGGTGTTTCTCTGAGGTGTTTCTCTGAGGTGTTTCTCTGACTCTGAGGTGTTTCTCTGACTCTGAGGTGTTTCTCTGACTCTGAGGTGTTTCTCTGACTCACAGGTGTTTCTCTGACTCTCAGGTGTTTCTCTGACTCTGAGGTGTTTCTCTGACTCTCAGGTGTTTCTCTGACTCTCAGGTGTTTCTCTGACTCTCAGGTGTTTCTCTGACTATAAGGTGTTTCTCTGAGGTGTTTCTCTGACTCTGAGGTGTTTCTCTGACTCTGAGGTGTTTCTCTGAGGTGTTTCTCTGACTCTCAGGTGTTTCTCTGAGGTGTTTCTCTGACTCTGAGGTGTTTCTCTGACTCTCAGGTGTTTCTCTGAGGTGTTTCTCTGACTCTCAGGTGTTTCTCTGAGGTGTTTCTCTGACTCTCAGGTGTTTCTCTGAGGTGTTTCTCTGACTCTCAGGTGTTTCTCTGACTCTGAGGTGTTTCTCTGAGGTGTTTCTCTGACTCTCAGGTGTTTCTCTGACTCTGAGGTGTTTCTCTGACTCTCAGGTGTTTCTCTGAGGTGTTTCTCTGACTCTCAGGTGTTTCTCTGACTCTCAGGTGTTTCTCTGAGGTGTTTCTCTGACTCTCAGGTGTTTCTCTGAGGTGTTTCTCTGACTCTCAGGTGTTTCTCTGACTCTGAGGTGTTTCTCTGACTCTCAGGTGTTTCTCTGACTCTGAGGTGTTTCTCTGACTCTGAGGTGTTTCTCTGACTCTCAGGTGTTTCTCTGACTCTCAGGTGTTTCTCTGACTCTCAGGTGTTTCTCTGACTCTCAGGTGTTTCTCTGAGGTGTTTCTCTGACTCTCAGGTGTTTCTCTGAGGTGTTTCTCTGACTCTGAGGTGTTTCTCTGACTCTCAGGTGTTTCTCTGACTCTCAGGTGTTTCTCTGACTCTCAGGTGTTTCTCTGACTCTCAGGTGTTTCTCTGAGGTGTTTCTCTGAGGTGTTTCTCTGACTCTCAGGTGTTTCTCTGACTCTCAGGTGTTTCTCTGACTCTCAGGTGTTTCTCTGACTCTGAGGTGTTTCTCTGACTCTGAGGTGTTTCTCTGACTCTGAGGTGTTTCTCTGACTCTCAGGTGTTTCTCTGACTCTCAGGTGTTTCTCTGAGGTGTTTCTCTGACTCTCAGGTGTTTCTCTGAGGTGTTTCTCTGACTCTGAGGTGTTTCTCTGACTCTCAGGTGTTTCTCTGAGGTGTTTCTCTGACTCTCAGGTGTTTCTCTGACTCTCAGGTGTTTCTCTGACTCTCAGGTGTTTCTCTGACTCTCAGGTGTTTCTCTGACTCTCAGGTGTTTCTCTGAGGTGTTTCTCTGAGGTGTTTCTCTGACTCTCAGGTGTTTCTCTGAGGTGTTTCTCTGACTCTCAGGTGTTTCTCTGACTCTCAGGTGTTTCTCTGACTCTGAGGTGTTTCTCTGACTCTCAGGTGTTTCTCTGACTCTGAGGTGTTTCTCTGACTCTCAGGTGTTTCTCTGACTCTCAGGTGTTTCTCTGACTCTCAGGTGTTTCTCTGAGGTGTTTCTCTGACTCTGAGGTGTTTCTCTGACTCTCAGGTGTTTCTCTGACTCTCAGGTGTTTCTCTGAGGTGTTTCTCTGACTCTGAGGTGTTTCTCTGACTCTCAGGTGTTTCTCTGACTCACAGGTGTTTCTCTGACTCTCAGGTGTTTCTCTGACTCTCAGGTGTTTCTCTGACTCTGAGGTGTTTCTCTGACTCTCAGGTGTTTCTCTGACTCTCAGGTGTTTCTCTGACTCTCAGGTGTTTCTCTGAGGTGTTTCTCTGACTCTGAGGTGTTTCTCTGACTCTCAGGTGTTTCTCTGAGGTGTTTCTCTGAGGTGTTTCTCTGAGGTGTTTCTCTGACTCTCAGGTGTTTCTCTGAGGTGTTTCTCTGACTCTGAGGTGTTTCTCTGACTCTCAGGTGTTTCTCTGACTCTCAGGTGTTTCTCTGACTCTGAGGTGTTTCTCTGACTCTCAGGTGTTTCTCTGACTCTCAGGTGTTTCTCTGACTCTCAGGTGTTTCTCTGAGGTGTTTCTCTGAGGTGTTTCTCTGACTCTGAGGTGTTTCTCTGACTCTCAGGTGTTTCTCTGACTCTGAGGTGTTTCTCAGGTGTTTCTCTGAGGTGTTTCTCTGAGGTGTTTCTCTGACTCTCAGGTGTTTCTCTGAGGTGTTTCTCTGACTCTCAGGTGTTTCTCTGAGGTGTTTCTCTGACTCTCAGGTGTTTCTCTGACTCTGAGGTGTTTCTCTGACTCTCAGGTGTTTCTCTGACTCTGAGGTGTTTCTCTGACTCTGAGGTGTTTCTCTGACTCTCAGGTGTTTCTCTGAGGTTCTGTTACTCTGAGGTGTTTCTCTGAGGTGTTTCTCTGACTCTCAGGTGTTTCTCTGAGGTGTTTCTCTGACTCTGAGGTGTTTCTCTGACTCTCAGGTGTTTCTCTGACTCTCAGGTGTTTCTCTGACTCTGAGGTGTTTCTCTGACTCTCAGGTGTTTCTCTGACTCTCAGGTGTTTCTCTGACTCTCAGGTGTTTCTCTGACTCTCAGGTGTTTCTCTGAGGTGTTTCTCTGAGGTGTTTCTCTGACTCTCAGGTGTTTCTCTGACTCTCAGGTGTTTCTCTGACTCTGAGGTGTTTCTCTGACTCTCAGGTGTTTCTCTGACTCTGAGGTGTTTCTCTGACTCTGAGGTGTTTCTCTGACTCTCAGGTGTTTCTCTGACTCTCAGGTGTTTCTCTGACTCTCAGGTGTTTCTCTGACTCTCAGGTGTTTCTCTGAGGTGTTTCTCTGACTCTCAGGTGTTTCTCTGACTCTCAGGTGTTTCTCTGACTCTGAGGTGTTTCTCTGACTCTCAGGTGTTTCTCTGAGGTGTTTCTCTGACTCTGAGGTGTTTCTCTGACTCTCAGGTGTTTCTCTGACTCTCTGGTGTTTCTCTGACTCTCAGGTGTTTCTCTGAGGTGTTTCTCTGACTCTCAGGTGTTTCTCTGACTCTCAGGTGTTTCTCTGACTCTCAGGTGTTTCTCTGACTCTGAGGTGTTTCTCTGACTCTCAGGTGTTTCTCTGACTCTCAGGTGTTTCTCTGACTCTCAGGTGTTTCTCTGACTCTGAGGTGTTTCTCTGAGGTGTTTCTCTGACTCTGAGGTGTTTCTCTGACTCTCAGGTGTTTCTCTGACTCTCAGGTGTTTCTCTGAGGTGTTTCTCTGACTCTGAGGTGTTTCTCTGACTCTCAGGTGTTTCTCTGACTCTCAGGTGTTTCTCTGACTCTCAGGTGTTTCTCTGACTCTCAGGTGTTTCTCTGACTCTGAGGTGTTTCTCTGACTCTCAGGTGTTTCTCTGAGGTGTTTCTCTGACTCTCAGGTGTTTCTCTGACTCTCAGGTGTTTCTCTGACTCTCAGGTGTTTCTCTGACTCTCAGGTGTTTCTCTGAGGTGTTTCTCTGAGGTGTTTCTCTGACTCTCAGGTGTTTCTCTGACTCTCAGGTGTTTCTCTGACTCTCAGGTGTTTCTCTGACTCTCAGGTGTTTCTCTGACTCTGAGGTGTTTCTCTGACTCTCAGGTGTTTCTCTGACTCTCAGGTGTTTCTCTGAGGTGTTTCTCTGACTCTCAGGTGTTTCTCTGACTCTCAGGTGTTTCTCTGACTCTCAGGTGTTTCTCTGAGGTGTTTCTCTGACTCTCAGGTGTTTCTCTGACTCTGAGGTGTTTCTCTGACTCTCTGAGGTGTTTCTCTGACTCTCAGGTGTTTCTCTGAGGTGTTTCTCTGACTCTGAGGTGTTTCTCTGACTCTCAGGTGTTTCTCTGACTCTCAGGTGTTTCTCTGACTCTGAGGTGTTTCTCTGACTCTCAGGTGTTTCTCTGACTCTCAGGTGTTTCTCTGACTCTCAGGTGTTTCTCTGAGGTGTTTCTCTGACTCTCTCAGGTGTTTCTCTGACTCTCAGGTGTTTCTCTGACTCTCAGGTGTTTCTCTGAGGTGTTTCTCTGACTCTCAGGTGTTTCTCTGACTCTGAGGTGTTTCTCTGACTCTGAGGTGTTTCTCTGACTCTCAGGTGTTTCTCTGAGGTGTTTCTCTGACTCTCAGGTGTTTCTCTGACTCTCAGGTGTTTCTCTGACTCTCAGGTGTTTCTCTGACTCTGAGGTGTTTCTCTGACTCTCAGGTGTTTCTCTGACTCTGAGGTGTTTCTCTGAGGTGTTTCTCTGACTCTCAGGTGTTTCTCTGACTCTCAGGTGTTTCTCTGACTCTCAGGTGTTTCTCTGACTCTCAGGTGTTTCTCTGACTCTCAGGTGTTTCTCTGACTCTCAGGTGTTTCTCTGACTCTGAGGTGTTTCTCTGACTCTCAGGTGTTTCTCTGACTCTGAGGTGTTTCTCTGACTCTGAGGTGTTTCTCTGACTCTCAGGTGTTTCTCTGAGGTGTTTCTCTGACTCTCAGGTGTTTCTCTGACTCTCAGGTGTTTCTCTGTTTCTCTGAGGTGTTTCTCTGACTCTCAGGTGTTTCTCTGAGGTGTTTCTCTGACTCTGAGGTGTTTCTCTGACTCTCAGGTGTTTCTCTGACTCTCAGGTGTTTCTCTGACTCTCAGGTGTTTCTCTGACTCTCAGGTGTTTCTCTGACTCTCAGGTGTTTCTCTGAGGTGTTTCTCTGACTCTCAGGTGTTTCTCTGACTCTCAGGTGTTTCTCTGACTCTCAGGTGTTTCTCTGACTCTCAGGTGTTTCTCTGACTCTCAGGTGTTTCTCTGAGGTGTTTCTCTGACTCTCAGGTGTTTCTCTGACTCTCAGGTGTTTCTCTGAGGTGTTTCTCTGACTCTCAGGTGTTTCTCTGACTCTCAGGTGTTTCTCTGACTCTGAGGTGTTTCTCTGACTCTCAGGTGTTTCTCTGAGAGGTGTTTCTCTGACTCTCAGGTGTTTCTCTGACTCTCAGGTGTTTCTCTGAGGTGTTTCTCTGACTCTGAGGTGTTTCTCTGACTCTGAGGTGTTTCTCTGACTCTCAGGTGTTTCTCTGACTCTCAGGTGTTTCTCTGAGGTGTTTCTCTGACTCTGAGGTGTTTCTCTGACTCTCAGGTGTTTCTCTGACTCTCAGGTGTTTCTCTGACTCTCAGGTGTTTCTCTGACTCTCAGGTGTTTCTCTGACTCTGAGGTGTTTCTCTGACTCTCAGGTGTTTCTCTGACTCTCAGGTGTTTCTCTGACTCTCAGGTGTTTCTCTGAGGTGTTTCTCTGACTCTGAGGTGTTTCTCTGACTCTCAGGTGTTTCTCTGAGGTGTTTCTCTGAGGTGTTTCTCTGACTCTCAGGTGTTTCTCTGACTCTCAGGTGTTTCTCTGAGGTGTTTCTCTGACTCTGAGGTGTTTCTCTGACTCTCAGGTGTTTCTCTGACTCTCAGGTGTTTCTCTGACTCTGAGGTGTTTCTCTGACTCTCAGGTGTTTCTCTGACTCTCAGGTGTTTCTCTGACTCTCAGGTGTTTCTCTGAGGTGTTTCTCTGACTCTCAGGTGTTTCTCTGACTCTGAGGTGTTTCTCTGACTCTGAGGTGTTTCTCTGAGGTGTTTCTCTGAGGTGTTTCTCTGACTCTGAGGTGTTTCTCTGACTCTCAGGTGTTTCTCTGAGGTGTTTCTCTGACTCTCAGGTGTTTCTCTGACTCTCAGGTGTTTCTCTGACTCTCAGGTGTTTCTCTGACTCTGAGGTGTTTCTCTGACTCTCAGGTGTTTCTCTGACTCTGAGGTGTTTCTCTGACTCTCAGGTGTTTCTCTGACTCTCAGGTGTTTCTCTGAGGTGTTTCTCTGACTCTCAGGTGTTTCTCTGACTCTGAGGTGTTTCTCTGACTCTCAGGTGTTTCTCTGACTCTGAGGTGTTTCTCTGACTCTGAGGTGTTTCTCTGACTCTCAGGTGTTTCTCTGACTCTCAGGTGTTTCTCTGAGGTGTTTCTCTGACTCTCAGGTGTTTCTCTGACTCTGAGGTGTTTCTCTGACTCTCAGGTGTTTCTCTGACTCTGAGGTGTTTCTCTGAGTCTGAGGTGTTTCTCTGAGGTGTTTCTCTGACTCTCAGGTGTTTCTCTGAGGTGTTTCTCTGACTCACAGGTGTTTCTCTGACTCTCAGGTGTTTCTCTGACTCTCAGGTGTTTCTCTGACTCTCAGGTGTTTCTCTGACTCTCAGGTGTTTCTCTGAGGTGTTTCTCTGACTCTCAGGTGTTTCTCTGACTCTCAGGTGTTTCTCTAACTCTGAGGTGTTTCTCTGACTCTCAGGTGTTTCTCTGACTCTCAGGTGTTTCTTTGACTCTGAGGTGTTTCTCTGACTCTGAGGTGTTTCTCTGACTCTCAGGTGTTTCTCTGACTCTCAGGTGTTTCTCTGACTCTCAGGTGTTTCTCTGACTCTCAGGTGTTTCTCTGACTCTCAGGTGTTTCTCTGAGGTGTTTCTCTGACTCTCAGGTGTTTCTCTGACTCTGAGGTGTTTCTCTGACTCTGAGGTGTTTCTCTGACTCTCAGGTGTTTCTCTGACTCTCAGGTGTTTCTCTGACTCTCAGGTGTTTCTCTGACTCTCAGGTGTTTCTCTGACTCTCAGGTGTTTCTCTGAGGTGTTTCTCTGACTCTGAGGTGTTTCTCTGACTCTCAGGTGTTTCTCTGACTCTCAGGTGTTTCTCTGAGGTGTTTCTCTGAGGTGTTTCTCTGACTCTCAGGTGTTTCTCTGACTCTCAGGTGTTTCTCTGACTCTCAGGTGTTTCTCTGACTCTCAGGTGTTTCTCTGACTCTGAGGTGTTTCTCTGACTCTGAGGTGTTTCTCTGACTCTCAGGTGTTTCTCTGACTCTCAGGTGTTTCTCTGACTCTCAGGTGTTTCTCTGAGGTGTTTCTCTGACTCTGAGGTGTTTCTCTGACTCTCAGGTGTTTCTCTGACTCTCAGGTGTTTCTCTGACTCTCAGGTGTTTCTCTGACTCTCAGGTGTTTCTCTGAGGTGTTTCTCTGAGGTGTTTCTCTGACTCTCAGGTGTTTCTCTGACTCTCAGGTGTTTCTCTGACTCTGAGGTGTTTCTCTGACTCTCAGGTGTTTCTCTGACTCTGAGGTGTTTCTCTGACTCTGAGGTGTTTCTCTGACTCTCAGGTGTTTCTCTGACTCTCAGGTGTTTCTCTGACTCTCAGGTGTTTCTCTGAGGTGTTTCTCTGACTCTCAGGTGTTTCTCTGAGGTGTTTCTCTGACTCTCAGGTGTTTCTCTGACTCTCAGGTGTTTCTCTGACTCTCAGGTGTTTCTCTGACTCTGAGGTGTTTCTCTGACTCTCAGGTGTTTCTCTGACTCTCAGGTGTTTCTCTGACTCTCAGGTGTTTCTCTGAGGTGTTTCTCTGAGGTGTTTCTCTGACTCTGAGGTGTTTCTCTGACTCTGAGGTGTTTCTCTGACTCTCAGGTGTTTCTCTGAGGTGTTTCTCTGACTCTGAGGTGTTTCTCTGACTCTCAGGTGTTTCTCTGACTCTCAGGTGTTTCTCTGACTCTGAGGTGTTTCTCTGACTCTCAGGTGTTTCTCTGACTCTCAGGTGTTTCTCTGACTCTCAGGTGTTTCTCTGAGGTGTTTCTCTGACTCTCAGGTGTTTCTCTGACTCTCAGGTGTTTCTCTGACTCTCAGGTGTTTCTCTGACTCTCAGGTGTTTCTCTGAGGTGTTTCTCTGACTCTGAGGTGTTTCTCTGACTCTCAGGTGTTTCTCTGACTCTCAGGTGTTTCTCTGACTCTCAGGTGTTTCTCTGACTCTCAGGTGTTTCTCTGACTCTGAGGTGTTTCTCTGACTCTCAGGTGTTTCTCTGACTCTCAGGTGTTTCTCTGACTCTCAGGTGTTTCTCTGAGGTGTTTCTCTGACTCTGAGGTGTTTCTCTGACTCTCAGGTGTTTCTCTGAGGTGTTTCTCTGACTCTCAGGTGTTTCTCTGACTCTGAGGTGTTTCTCTGACTCTCAGGTGTTTCTCTGAGGTGTTTCTCTGACTCTCAGGTGTTTCTCTGACTCTCAGGTGTTTCTCTGACTCTCAGGTGTTTCTCTGACTCTGAGGTGTTTCTCTGACTCTCAGGTGTTTCTCTGACTCTCAGGTGTTTCTCTGACTCTCAGGTGTTTCTCTGACTCTCAGGTGTTTCTCTGACTCTCAGGTGTTTCTCTGACTCTGAGGTGTTTCTCTGACTCTCAGGTGTTTCTCTGAGTTTTTTGTGTTTCTCTGAGGTGTTTCTCTGACTCTCAGGTGTTTCTCTGACTCTCAGGTGTTTCTCTGACTCTCAGGTGTTTCTCTGACTCTCAGGTGTTTCTCTGAGGTGTTTCTCTGACTCTCAGGTGTTTCTCTGACTCTCAGGTGTTTCTCTGACTCTCAGGTGTTTCTCTGAGGTGTTTCTCTGACTCTCAGGTGTTTCTCTGACTCTCAGGTGTTTCTCTGACTCTCAGGTGTTTCTCTGACTCTCAGGTGTTTCTCTGACTCTCAGGTGTTTCTCTGACTCTGAGGTGTTTCTCTGAGGTGTTTCTCTCTGACTCTCAGGTGTTTCTCTGACTCTCAGGTGTTTCTCTGACTCTCAGGTGTTTCTCTGACTCTCAGGTGTTTCTCTGACTCTCAGGTGTTTCTCTGAGGTGTTTCTCTGACTCTCAGGTGTTTCTCTGAGGTGTTTCTCTGAGGTGTTTCTCTGACTCTGAGGTGTTTCTCTGACTCTGAGGTGTTTCTCTGACTCTCAGGTGTTTCTCTGACTCTCAGGTGTTTCTCTGACTCTCAGGTGTTTCTCTGACTCTCAGGTGTTTCTCTGACTCTGAGGTGTTTCTCTGACTCTCAGGTGTTTCTCTGAGGTGTTTCTCTGACTCTCAGGTGTTTCTCTGAGGTGTTTCTCTGACTCTGAGGTGTTTCTCTGACTCTGAGGTGTTTCTCTGACTCTCAGGTGTTTCTCTGACTCTCAGGTGTTTCTCTGACTCTGAGGTGTTTCTCTGACTCTCAGGTGTTTCTCTGAGGTGTTTCTCTGACTCTCAGGTGTTTCTCTGAGGTGTTTCTCTGACTCTCAGGTGTTTCTCTGAGGTGTTTCTCTGACTCACAGGTGTTTCTCTGAGGTGTTTCTCTGACTCTCAGGTGTTTCTCTGACTCTCAGGTGTTTCTCTGACTCTCAGGTGTTTCTCTGACTCTCAGGTGTTTCTCTGAGGTGTTTCTCTGACTCTCAGGTGTTTCTCTGAGGTGTTTCTCTGACTCACAGGTGTTTCTCTGAGGTGTTTCTCTGACTCTCAGGTGTTTCTCTGACTCTCAGGTGTTTCTCTGACTCTCAGGTGTTTCTCTGAGGTGTTTCTCTGACTCTCAGGTGTTTCTCTGACTCTCAGGTGTTTCTCTGACTCTCAGGTGTTTCTCTGAGGTGTTTCTCTGACTCTCAGGTGTTTCTCTGAGGTGTTTCTCTGACTCTCAGGTGTTTTTCTCACAGTAGAAGTCATATCTGTGGGTTTTTCACTTTGACAACATTAAACATGTTCGTTGTTCAGGTTGATTCCTGCAGAAGAAGGTTGCATTCTCTTCCTAAACAAAGTTGTTTGTACTGAAAGTAACTAATATTATAATATTTTATTATATTAGTCATTGTATTTTAATTACTACACTACTAAAGTACTAAAATTTAATTACAGTAACTAAGTCAAAGTAACTTAGTTACACTGAACACTGGCTGTATATGGTCTATTTTATTCTTAATGTTATGCATGCCTTTTTAAATATATCTTGCCACTATTTTATTCATTGTCTTATGTTGCACTTTACGCCAAAGCAAGTTCCTATGTTTGTGAATTTTGATCACTGACAATGATTCTGATTCTGTTTGAAATTAATGAGGAAAATATGTTTGATATCAACATTTTATTCACAATTATGTCAATATAAACACAGATATTTTATCTGTCAGAACAAAACACAAGGCCTAGAGGTAGACCAATGTGGTCAGAGGAGCAGAGGGTCAGAGGAGCAGAGGAGCAGAGGGTCAGAGGAGCAGAGGAGCAGAGGAGCAGAGGGTCAGAAGGTCAGAGGAGCAGAGGGTCAGAGGAGCAGAGGGTCAGAGGAGCAGAGGGTCAGAGGAGCAGAAGGTCAGAGGAGCAGAAGGTCAGAGGAGCAGAGGAGCAGAGGAGCAGAGGGTCAGAGGAGCAGAGGAGCAGAGGGTCAGAGGAGCAGAGGGTCAGAGGAGCAGAGGAGCAGAGGAGCAGAGGGTCAGAGGGTCAGAGGAGCAGAGGGTCAGAGGAGCAGAGGGTCAGAGGAGCAGAGGGTCAGAGGAGCAGAGGAGCAGAGGGTCAGAGGAGCAGAGGGTCAGAGGAGCAGAGGGTCAGAGGAGCAGAGGAGCAGAGGGTCAGAGGAGCAGAGGAGCAGAGGGTCAGAGGAGCAGAGGAGCAGAGGAGCAGAGGGTCAGAGGAGCAGAGGAGCAAAGGGTCAGAGGAGCAGAGGAACAGAGGAGCAGAGGGTCAGAGGAGCAGAGGGTCAGAGGAGCAGAGGGTCAGAGGAGCAGAGGGTCAGAGGAGCAGAGGAGCAGAAGGTCAGAGGAGCAGAGGGTCAGAGGAGCAGAGGAGCAGAGCGACAGAGGGTCAGAGGAGCAGAAGGTCAGAGGAGCAGAGGGTCAGAGGGGCAGAGGAGCAGAGGAGCAGAGGAGCAGAAGGTCAGAGGAGCAGAGGGACAGAGGAGCAGAGGGTTAGAGGAGCAGAGGAGCAGAGGATCAGAGGAGCAGAGGGTCAGAGGAGCAGAAGGTCAGAGGAGCAGAGGGTCAGAGGAGCAGAAGGTCAGAGGAGCAGAGTGTCAGAGGAGCAGAGGGTCAGAGGAGCAGAGGAGCAGAGGAGCAGAGGAGCAGAGGGGCAGAGGAGCAGAAGGTCAGAGGAGCAGAGGGTCAGAGGAGCAGAGCGACAGAGGGTCAGAGGAGCAGAAGGTCAGAGGAGCAGAGGGTCAGAGGAGCAGAGGGTCAGAGGAGCAGAGGGACAGAGGAGCAGAGGAGCAGAGGGTCAGAGGAGCAGAGGAGCAGAGGGGCAGAGGAGCAGAGGAGCAGAAGGTCAGAGGAGCAGAGGGTCAGAGGGTCAGAGGAGCAGAAGGTCAGAGGAGCAGAGGGTCAGAGGAGCAGAAGGTCAGAGGAGCAGAGGGACAGAGGAGCAGAGGGTCAGAGGAGCAGAGGGTCAGAAGGTCAGAGGAGCAGAGGATCAGAGGAGCAGAAGGTCAGAGGAGCAGAAGGTCAGAGGAGCAGAAGGTCAGAGGAGCAGAGGGTCAGAGGAGCAGAGGGTCAGAAGGTCAGAGGAGCAGAAGGTCAGAGGAGCAGAAGGTCAGAGGAGCAGAAGGTCAGAGGAGCAGAAGGTCAGAGGAGTAGAAGGTCAGAGGAGTAGAAGGTCAGAGGAGCAGAGGGTCAGAGGAGCAGAAGGTCAGAGGTCAGTGGAGCAGAGGGTTCATTTGTTTCCTCAGAAGGTCATTAGAATAGTAGATTAGAATTAGTCGTTAGAATGACTTGAATTCAGAAAATGAATTTGAATGAAAACCTTTGACAATAGTTTACACCAGGAGTATTAAACTGAATTTGGGTTGTGGTCAAAAGTGGAGATGATCGTGGACTTCAGAAAAGTCTCAGCTGTTGTATATGTATATGTTGTATTTCATTTTATTCTACACATATTTTCCATGCCCTTATATTTTAGCATAATCTTTATTTTTCACCTTTCTATCATTATTATTAGTTGTTATATGTTGCACCTTACCGCCAAAGTAAGATACAAGTTGTGAATTTTGTTCTCCGACAATGGCAATAAAAACCTTTCTGATTCTGAACATAACATATTTGAAATCACGATTTCATAATCATAATCATAATCACATGCCCTGGTCTATGACACCCCAGGTTTACATTTACTCTGCATTCCACATGTTTGAGGTTTAGGAGTACCTTCCATGAGCAGAAGGTCCCCACAGTGTCACCAGTCACACCACTGCTTATATGTGTGTGTGTGTGTGTGTGTGTGTGTGTGTGTGTGTGTGTGTGTGTGTGTGTCTGTGTGCGCGTGTGTCTGTGTGCGTGTGTCTGTGTGTGTCTGTGTCTGTGTGTGTGGGCGTGTGTCTGTGTGCGTGTGTCAATGTGTCTGTGTGTCAGTGTGTATGTGTGTGTCTGTGTGTGTGTCAGTGTGTGCGTGTGTCAGTGTGTATGTGTGTCAGTGTGTATGTGTGTGTCTGTGTGTGTGTCAGTGTGTGCGTGTGTCAGTGTGTGTGTGTGTGTCTGTGTGCGTGTGTCAGTGTGTGCGTGTGTCAGTGTGTGTGTGTGTGCGTGTGTTTATGTGTGTGTGTGTGTCTGTGTGCATGTCAGTGTGTATGTGTGCGTGTGTCTGTGTGTCAGTGTGTGCGTATGTGTGCATGTCTGTTTGTGTGTGTACGTGTGTATGTGTGTGCGTGTGTATGTGTCAGTGTGCATGTGCGTCTGTGTGCGTGTGTCTGTGTGCATGCGTTTGCTAGGTGTCTGTGTGTGTGTGCTAGGTGTCTGTGCGTGTGTGTGTGTGCTAGGTGTCTGTGTGTGTCTGTGTGTGTGTGCTAGGTGTCTGTGCGTGTGTGTGTGCTAGGTGTCTGTGCGTGTGTGTGTGTCTGTGTGTGTGTGCTAGGTGTCTGTGTGTGTGTGTGTGCTAGGTGTGTGTGCGTGTGTGTGTGTGATAGGTGTCCGTGCGTGCGCGCATGTGTGTCTGTGTGTGTGCGTGTGTGTGTCTGTGTGTGTGTGTGTGATAGGTGTCTGTGCGTGCGTGCATGTGCGTCTGTGTGCGTGTGTCTGTGTGCATGCGTTTGCTAGGTGTCTGTGCGTGTGTGTGTGTGTGTGTGTGCAGGGTTGTTGATAACATCTAATCAAAGCAGATGCTAGTGCAAACTAATACTAAAGTATGGTATTTTCAAAGTGGACTTAGAGCTTTGACTGTAATCCCAGTATTGTGACACTTCTATTGAGGAATATTCTGAATTCAAGTCAGTTTAACAATGAATCTGTTTTTGCAGTAGATGGTTGCTCTGGTTCAGAGCTGGCACATGCAGGTCTGAAACCACTAATGGCACTTTACTCAGAATTATTTTTCCAAGCTACAAAACAACAACTGTTATTTATATTATTCATGTATCTCTACAAAATATAGTGTCTCCGAGTCTGCTGCTCACAGAGCTGTGTTTGTTCCTGAAGTGGCACCAACAGCCAGGCCTTTGTGGCTCCCATTTGGCATTGACAAGTGATCAAACACACACACACACACACACACACACACACACACACACACACACACACACACACACACACACACACACACACACACACACACACACACACACACACACACACACACACACACACACACACACACACACACACATGCACGCACATCTAAAAGTGCACATTCACACAAACACACATGTATGTACACGCACACACACACGCACACACACACACACACTTTTGTTTCCTGAGACAGACGGGAAAAGTGGAGATTAGGGTCAGGAGACTGTTACACTTTGCCTGGGGGGGCGGGACTTCAGATGGCACAGTGGTCCTGTGGGGCGGGGCACAGTTGTCCTGGAGGCGGGGCTTCAGATGGCACAGTGGTCCTAGGGCGGGGCTTCAGATGCCGCAATGGTCCTGTGGGGCGGGGCACAGTGGTCTGGGGGGGGTGGGCTTCAGATGGCACACTTGTCCTAGGGGCGGGACTTCAGATGGCACAGTCCTCCTGGAGGGTGGGACTGAAGGCGTGGCTCCTCAGCTGTTCCAGGCAGTAGACCAGGATGAGCGTTCCCGTCAGGTGCCTCCAGCGTTTGGTGATGGGACTCTTCATGCGGTCCAGGCCCAGGTGCAGCTCCTGCAGAACGTCCCGATAACTGTCCCCGATCTGTGCTGCCCACGTCACCAGGAAGTCATAGGCCGGCTTCCACATGGCCTGGACACACGTATATAATGAATACTTATTTACTTTGGAGAACAAGTCATGTTTCTTTTCCTAAAACTGTCCACTCTGCTCATGTCACTGTCATACCTCACTGTCCACCGCTCCGCTCCTGTCCCGGTGCGGGGCCTCGTATGCGTCCATTTGTTGCCTGGACACTTTGGCCAGTTTCTCTGCCAGCTCCCTCCAGCGGCTGGCCACCTCCACTGCAGTGGTCAACAGCACAAAGTCCATGATGAGGCGTGCCACCAGCCCCTGGCAGTCCAGCTTCAGCAGGGCCTGTGGACCAGAGCGCACAGTCAGACAAAACAAGTCACTACGCTTGGGCTTGAGTCTTCGGTCATGAGCACAGGGGGCCCTGTGACAAAAAATGAATAGAACAAATTTCAAAATCTATATCATACTTTTATCACAAATCCTGTACCACTTAGTATTTTAAGACATGTTTCCCTGTAAAGATATATTACATGTTTGTCCTTCGTGTTAATATAAATTAAACCAGCGCACTGCGATAAAGGCCCTTACGTCTCTTGTGACTCTTTTCAGCCAACATCACCTTCTCCAGAAGACCATCTATAGTACAACATCTATACATACTACGACATCTATATATAGTACAACATGTATATATACTACATCTATATATAGCACAACATGTATATATACTACATCTATATATAGTACAACATGTATATATAGTACAACTTCTATATATAGTACGACATCTATATATACTACAACATCTATATATACTACTACATCTATATATAGTACGACATCTATATATATTATGACATCTATATATAGTACAACATGTATATATACTACAACATCTATACATACTACGACATCTATATATACTACAACATCTATATATATTATGACATCTATATATAGTACAACATGTATATATACTACAACATCTATATATAATGTTCCATTCATTACAATAAGACAACTTCTGAGGTCATGTCCACAGGTTAGATATCGAGCTAGATCGTCATTGGCTTTTTTGCTTAGTATGATGTGGACAAAGTCTGTACCAAACAAATATTTTTGACCTCATTCAAAATGTCTGTAAACCAAAACCCATGTGTTCAAATGACAACTAATTTGTTGCCATAGTAACATGCTTGCAGATAGAGGTTTGTCTTCATTGGCGTTTTTGTTCAATAATCAATTAGTGAAAACCTGGTTTCTGTCAATTACTTTTTTGATTAGTAGGCCGAAACTTAATTTTGAGCGAAATTCCAGAAAGTTGGGGGAGACATATTTTTGTGATCAGACTGTAATATTTTGCCCAACAATTTGACAACTTTGAATGCCCCACTCCTCAAGAAAAATGTCACCAAACTTGAGCTTGTTCGGGCAAACGCCCAAGGAGAAAAAGGTAAAAGTCAATTTCTGGAATTACATTTTATATATAACAACATTGGGAGCGTCTGTCATCACTACAGCTACGACCTAAAAAATGTGACATGGGTCTCCTTTACTTTTTGGTCGTGATGCCAAAATTGAATTTTGCACAAAATTTTAAAAAACAAAATTTTTTGCTCCCCTTATAAAAGTTTGCTTTGATCTATAGGGCGCTAACACGCCACGTTCAATAATTTCATCTCAAGCAGGTTTCAGGTAAGGGTAAAAGTATTTTGGACTAATACCCAAGGAGGAGTTTGTTATGTAAAATCAAGTTTTTTGAACTTTCTACCACTTTATAACGTTATTCTCTCATCAAAAACATACAGTATCTGAAGTGGTTTTAAAAGAGTAATCTTGGCTCTCTCTATTCAAAAACTGTCCTCTTTTTGAACTATTCTGCAGTGTACAGTGTAACACCCACAAGCTACATAACCAGGAAGTGTGCTTACGTCACCAGGAAGTGTGCTTACGTCACCAGAAGTGCGCCTACGTCACCAGAAGTGCGCCTACGTCACCAGAAGTGCGCTTACGTCACCAGAAGTGCGCCTACGTCACCAGAAGTGCGCTTACGTCACCAGGAAGTGTGCTTACGTCACCAGAAGTGCGCTTACGTCACCAGGAAGTGTGCTTACGTCACCAGAAGTGTGCTTACGTCACCAGGAAGTGTGCTTACGTCACCAGAAGTGTGCTTACGTCACCAGAAGTGTGCTTACGTCACCAGAAGTGTGCTTACGTCACCAGAAGTGTGCTTACGTCACAAGAAGTGTGCTTACGTCACCAGAAGTGTGCTTACGTCACCAGAAGTGCGCTTACGTCACCAGAAGTGCGCTTACGTCACCAGAAGTGCGCTTACATCACAAGAAGTGCGCCTACGTCACCAGAAGTGCGCTTACGTCACCAGAAGTGCGGCTACGTCACCAGAAGTGCGGCTACGTCACCAGAAGTGCGGCTACGTCACCAGAAGTGCGCCTACGTCACCAGAAGTGCGCCTACGTCACCAGAAGTGCGCTTAAGTCACCAGAAGTGCGCTTACGTCACCAGGAAGTGTGCTTACGTCACCAGAAGTGTGCTTACGTCACCAGAAGTGCTCCTACGTCACCTGAAGTGCGCCACGCCACCAGAAGTGCGGCCACGCCACCAGAAGTGCGCTTAAGTCACCAGAAGTGCGCCCACGCCACCAGAAGTGCGCCACGCCACCAGAAGTGCGCCTACATCACCAGAAGTGCGCTTACGCCACCAGAAGTGCGCCACGCCACCAGAAGTGCGGCCACGCCACCAGAAGTGCGCTTAAGTCACCAGAAGTGCGCTTACGTCACCAGAAGTGAGCTTACGTCACCAGAAGTGCGCTTACGTCACCAGAAGTGCGCCTACGTCACCAGAAGTGCGGCTACGTCACCAGAAGTGCGCTTAAGTCACCAGAAGTGCACCTCGTCACCAGAAGTGCGCCACGTCACCAGAAGTGCGCCACGCCACCAGAAGTGCGCCCACGCCACCAGAAGTGTGCTTACGCCACCAGAAGTGCGCCCACGCCACCAGAAGTGCGCCACGCCACCAGAAGTGCGCTTACGTCACCAAAAGTGCGCCACGTCACCAGAAGTGCGCCCACGCCACCAGAAGTGCGCCACGCCACCAGAAGTGCGCCTACATCACCAGAAGTGCGCCTACGTCACCAGAAGTGCGCTTACGTCACCAGAAGTGCGCCTACATCACCAGAAGTGCGCCTACGTCACCAGAAGTGCGCCTACGTCACCAGAAGTGTGCTTACGTCACCAGAAGTGCGCCTACGTCACCAGAAGTGCGCCTACGTCACCAGAAGTGCGCTTACGTCACCAGAAGTGCGCCTACTTCACCAGAAGTGCGCCACGCCACCAGAAGTGCGCTTACGCCACCAGAAGTGCGCTACGTCACCAGAAGTGCGCCACGCCACCAGAAGTGCGCCACGCCACCAGAAGTGCGCTTACGCCACCAGAAGTGCGCCTACGCCACCAGAAGTGCGCCACGCCACCAGAAGTGCGCTTACGCCACCAGAAGTGCGCCACGCCACCAGAAGTGCGCCCACGCCACCAGAAGTGCGCCACGCCACCAGAAGTGCGCCCACGTCACCAGAAGTGCGCCCTACGTCACCAGAAGTGCGCCACGCCACCAGAAGTGCGCTTACGCCACCAGAAGTGCGCCACGTCACCAGAAGTGCGCCACGTCACCAGAAGTGCGCTTACGCCACCAGAAGTGCGCCACGCCACCAGAAGTGCGCCCTCGCCACCAGAAGTGCGCTTACGTCACCAGAAGTGCGCCCACGCCACCAGAAGTGCGCCACGCCACCAGAAGTGCGCCACGCCACCAGAAGTGCGCCACGCCACCAGAAGTGTGCTTACGCCACCAGAAGTGCGCCTACATCACCAGAAGTGCGCCACGCCACCAGAAGTGCGCTACGCCACCAGAAGTGCGCCTCGCCACCAGAAGTGCGCTACGCCACCAGAAGTGCGCCTGCGTCACCAGAAGTGCGCCCTCGCCACCAGAAGTGCGCTACGCCACCAGAAGTGCGCCTCGTCACCAGAAGTGCGCCCACGTCACCAGAAGTGCGCCACGCCACCAGAAGTGCGCTTACGTCACCAGAAGTGCGCCTACGTCACCAGAAGTGTGCTTACGTCACCAGGAAGTGTGCTTACGTCACCAGAAGTGCGCTTACGTCACCAGGAAGTGTCATTACGTCACCAGTAGTGTGGTTCCGTCACCGGGAAGTGTGCTTACGCCACCAGAAGTGTGCTTACGCCACCAGAAGTGTGCTTACGCCACCAGAAGTGTGCTTACGCCACCAGAAGTGTGCTTTACGCCACAAGAAGTGTGCTTACGTCACCAGAAGTGTGCTTACGCCACCAGAAGTGCGCCACGCCACCAGAAGTGCGCTTACGCCACCAGAAGTGCGCTTTACGCCACCAAGAAGTGCGCCTACGCCACCAGAAGTGCGCTTACGCCACCAGAAGTGCGGCTACGTCACCAGAAGTGCGGCTACGTCACCAGAAGTGCGGCTACGTCACCAGAAGTGCGCCCACGTCACCAGAAGTGCGCCACGCCACCAGAAGTGCGCTTAAGTCACCAGAAGTGCGCCACGCCACCAGGAAGTGTGCTTACGCCACCAGAAGTGTGCTTCACGCCACCAGGTGTGCGCCTACATCACCAGAAGTGCGCCTACATCACCAGAAGTGCGCCCACGCCACCAGAAGTGCGCTTAAGTCACCAGAAGTGCGCCACGTCACCAGGAAGTGCGCTTACGTCACCAGAAGTGCGCCTACGTCACCAGAAGTGCGCCTACGTCACCAGAAGTGCGGCTACGTCACCAGAAGTGCGCTTAAGTCACCAGAAGTGCGCTTACGTCACCAGAAGTGCGCTAACTTCACCAGAAGAGCGCGTACGTCACAAGAATTGCGGCTACGTCACCAGAAGTGCGCTTAAGTCACCAGAAGTGCGCTTACGCCACCAGAAGTGCGCTACGCCACCAGAAGTGCGCCTACATCACCAGAAGTGCGCCACGCCACCAGAAGTGCGCTTACGCCACCAGAAGTGCGCCACGCCACCAGAAGTGCGCTTACGCCACCAGAAGTGCGCCTACGACACCAGAAGTGCGCCACGTCACCAGAAGTGCGCCACGCCACCAGAAGTGCGCTACGCCACCAGTAGTGCGCCTACGTCACCAGAAGTGCGCCTACGTCACCAGAAGTGCGCTTACGACACAAGAAGTGCGCCACGCCACCAGAAGTGCGCCACGCCACCAGGAAGTGTGCTTACGCCACCAGAAGTGCGCTTACGCCACCAGGAAGTGCGCTACGTCACCAGAAGTGTGCTTACGCCACCAGGAAGTGTGCTTACGCCACCAGAAGTGTGCTTACGCCACCAGCACTGCGCTTACGACACCAGATGTGTGCTTACGTCACCAGAAGTGTGCTTACGTCACCAGAAGTGTGCTTACGTCACCAGAAGTGTGCTTACGCCACCAGAAGTGCGCTTACGCCACCAGAAGTGCGCTTCGCCACCAGAAGTGCGCTTTACGTCACCAGAAGTGCGCCACGCCACCAGCAGTGCGCCTACGTCACCAGAAGTGCGCCACGCCACCAGAAGTGCGCCACGTCACCAGAAGTGCGCTACGCCACCAGAAGTGCGGCTACGCCACCAGAAGTGCGCCTCGCCACCAGAAGTGCGGCTACGTCACCAGAAGTGCGCTTAAGTCACCAGAAGTGCGCTTACGTCACCAGGAAGTGTGCTTACGTCACCAGAAGTGTGCTTACGTCACCAGAAGTGCGCCTACATCACCAGAAGTGCGCCGACATCACCAGAAGTGCGCCACGCCACCAGAAGTGCGCTTAAGTCACCAGAAGTGCGCCACGTCACCAGGAAGTGCGCCACGCCACCAGAAGTGCGCTTACGCCACCAGAAGTGCGCCACGCCACCAGAAGTGCGCCACGCCACCAGAAGTGCGCTTAAGTCACCAGAAGTGCGCCACGCCACCAGAAGTGCGCCTTACGCCACCAGAAGTGCGCCACGCCACCAGAAGTGCGCCACGCCACCAGAAGTGCGCTAAGTCACCAGAAGTGCGCCACGCCACCAGAAGTGAGCTTACGCCACCAGAAGTGCGCCACGCCACCAGAAGTGTGCTTACGCCACCAGAAGTGTGCTTACGCCACCAGAAGTGCGCTTTACGCCACCAGAAGTGCGCCTACGCCACCAGAAGTGCGGCCACGCCACCAGAAGTGCGCTTAAGTCACCAGAAGTGCGCTTACGTCACCAGAAGTGAGCTTACGTCACCAGAAGTGCGCTTACGTCACCAGAAGTGCGCTTACGTCACCAGAAGTGCGCCACGCCACCAGAAGTGCGCTACGTCACCAGAAGTGCGCTACGTCACCAGAAGTGCGCTTACGCCACCAGAAGTGCGCCACGCCACCAGAAGTGCGCTTACGCCACCAGAAGTGCGCCACGCCACCAGAAGTGCGCCACGCCACCAGAAGTGCGCCACGCCACCAGAAGTGCGCTTACGCCACCAGAAGTGCGCCACGCCACCACAAGTGCGTCTACGTCACCAGAAGTGAGCTTAAGTCACCAGAAGTGCGCTTACGTCACCAGAAGTGAGCTTACGTCACCAGAAGTGCGCTTACGTCACCAGAAGTGCGCTTACATCACCAGAAGTGTGCTTACGTCACCAGAAGTGTGCTTACGTCACCAGAAGTGCGCTTACGTCACCAGAAGTGCGCCTACGTCACCAGAAGTGCGGCTACGTCACCAGAAGTGCGCTTAAGTCACCAGAAGTGCGCTTACGTCACCAGAAGTGAGCTTACGTCACCAGAAGTGCGCTTACGTCACCAGAAGTGCGCTTACGTCACCAGAAGTGCGCTTACGTCACCAGAAGTGCGCCTACGTCACCAGAAGTGCGCTTACGTCACCAGAAGTGCGCTTACGTCACCAGAAGTGCGCCACGCCACCAGAAGTGCGCCTTACGTCACCAGAAGTGCGCCACGCCACCAGAAGTGCGCCACGCCACCAGAAGTGCGCTTACGCCACCAGAAGTGCGCCACGCCACCAGAAGTGCACCTACGCCACCAGAAGTGCGCTTACGCCACCAGAAGTGCGCCACGTCACCAGAAGTGCGCCACGCCACCAGAAGTGCGCCACGCCACCAGAAGCGCGCCACATCACCAGAAGTGCGCCCACGCCACCAGAAGTGCGCTACGCCACCAGAAGTGCGCCCACATCACCAGAAGTGCGCCTCGCCACCAGAAGTGCGCTTACGTCACCAGAAGTGCGCCACATCACCAGAAGTGCGCCACGCCACCAGAAGTGCGCTTACGTCACCAGAAGTGCGCCACGTCACCAGAAGTGCGCCCTCGCCACCAGAAGTGCGCTTACGTCACCAGAAGTGCGCCTACGTCACCAGAAGTGCGCCACGCCACCAGAAGTGCGCCTTACGTCACCAGAAGTGCGCCTTACGTCACCAGAAGTGCGCCACGCCACCAGAAGTGCGCTTACGCCACCAGAAGTGCGCCACGTCACCAGAAGTGTGCTTACGCCACCAGAAGTGCGCCTACATCACCAGAAGTGCGCCTACGTCACCAGAAGTGCGCTTACGTCACCAGAAGTGCGCCTACGTCACCAGAAGTGCGCTTACGTCACCAGAAGTGCGCCCTCGTCACCAGAAGTGCGCCACGCCACCAGAAGTGCGCTTACGCCACCAGAAGTGCGCCCACGTCACCAGAAGTGCGCCACGCCACCAGAAGTGCGCCACGTCACCAGAAGTGCGCCCACGTCACCAGAAGTGTGCTTACGCCACCAGGAAGTGTGCTTACGCCACCAGAAGTGCGCTTCGCCACCAGGAAGTGTGCTTACGCCACCAGAAGTGTGCTTACGCCACCAGAAGTGTGCTTACGTCACCAGAAGTGTGCTTACGTCACCAGAAGTGTGCTTACGACACCAGATGTGTGCTTACGTCACCAGAAGTGCGCCTTACGTCACCAGAAGTGTGCTTACGTCACAAGAAGTGTGCTTTACGCCACCAGAAGTGCGCTAACGTCACCAGAAGTGCGCTTTACGCCACCAGAAGTGCGCTTACGCCACCAGAAGTGCGCCTACGTCACCAGAAGTGCGCTTACGCCACCAGAAGTGCGCCCACGTCACCAGAAGTGCGCCACGCCACCAGAAGTGCGCTTACGTCACCAGAAGTGCGCCACGCCACCAGAAGTGCGCCTCGCCACCAGAAGTGCGCTTAAGTCACCAGAAGTGCGCTTACGTCACCAGAAGTGAGCATACGTCACCAGAAGTGCGCTTACGTCACCAGACGTGCGCTACGTCACCAGAAGTGTGCGCCACCAGAAGTGTCGCCACCAGAAGTGCGCGCTTACGCCACCAGAAGTGCGCCACGCCACCAGAAGTGCGCTTACGCCACCAGAAGTGCGCTTACGTCACCAGAAGTGCGCCACGCCACCAGAAGTGCGCTTACGCCACCAGAAGTGCGCCTACGCCACCAGAAGTGCGCTACGTCACCAGAAGTGCGCTTACGCCACCAGAAGTGCGCTTACGTCACCAGAAGTGCGCTTACGTCACCAGAAGTGCGCTTACGTCACCAGAAGTGCGCCCTACGCCACCAGAAGTGCGCGCTTACGCCACCAGAAGTGCGCCACGCCACCAGAAGTGCGCCACGCCACCAGAAGTGCGCTTACGCCACCAGAAGTGCGCCCTCGTCACCAGAAGTGCGCCACGTCACCAGAAGTGCGCCACGCCACCAGAAGTGCGCCCACGCCACCAGAAGTGCGCCACGCCACCAGAAGTGCGCCTACGTCACCAGAAGTGCGCTTACGTCACCAGAAGTGCGCTTACGTCACCAGAAGTGCGCTTACGTCACCAGAAGTGCGCCTACATCACCAGAAGTGCGCCTACGTCACCAGAAGTGCGCTTACGTCACCAGAAGTGCGCCTACATCACCAGAAGTGCGCCTACGTCACCAGAAGTGCGCTACGTCACCAGAAGTGCGCCACGTCACCAGAAGTGCGCCACGCCACCAGAAGTGCGCTACGTCACCAGAAGTGCGCCCACGTCACCAGAAGTGCGCCCACGCCACCAGAAGTGCGCTTACGCCACCAGAAGTGCGCCACGTCACCAGAAGTGCGGAAACGTCACCAGAAGTGCGAATACGTCACCAGAAGTGCGCCTACGTCACCAGAAGTGCGCTTACGTCACCAGAAGTGCGCCTACATCACCAGAAGTGCGCCTACGTCACCAGAAGTGCGCTACGCCACCAGAAGTGCGCCTACGTCACCAGAAGTGCGCTTACCTCACCAGAAGTGCGCCGCCTGCCACCAGAAGTGCGCCACGTCACCAGAAGTGCGCTTCGCCACCAGAAGTGCGCCTCGTCACCAGAAGTGCGCCGACGTCACCAGAAGTGCGCTTACGTCACCAGAAGTGCGCCTACGTCACCAGAAGTGCGCTTACGTCACCAGGAAGTGTGCTTACGTCACCAGAAGTGCGCTTACGTCACCAGGAAGTGTGCTTACGTCACCAGAAGTGTGCTTACGTCACCAGGAAGTGTGCTTACGTCACCAGAAGTGTGCTTACGTCACCAGAAGTGTGCTTACGTCACCAGGAAGTGTGCTTACGTCACCAGAAGTGTGCTTACGTCACCAGAAGTGTGCTTACGTCACCAGAAGTGCGCTTACGTCACCAGAAGTGTGCTTACGTCACCAGAAGTGTGCTTACGTCACCAGAAGTGTGCTTACGTCACCAGAAGTGCGCTTACGTCACCAGAAGTGCGCCAACGTCACCAGAAGTGCGCTTACGCCACCAGAAGTGCGCCTCGTCACCAGAAGTGCGCTACGTCACCAGAAGTGCGCGACTCGCCACCAGAAGTGCGCCACGTCACCAGAAGTGCGCCACGCCACCAGAAGTGCGCCACGCCACCAGAAGTGCGCCCTCGCCACCAGAAGTGCGCTAAAGTCACCAGAAGTGCGCTTACGTCACCAGGAAGTGTGCTTACGTCACCAGAAGTGTGCTTACGTCACCAGAAGTGCGCCTACATCACCAGAAGTGCGCCTACATCACCAGAAGTGCGCCTACGTCACCAGAAGTGCGCTTAAGTCACCAGAAGTGCGCCTACGTCACCAGGAAGTGCGCTTACGTCACCAGAAGTGCGCTTACGTCACCAGAAGTGCGGCTACGTCACCAGAAGTGCGCTTAAGTCACCAGAAGTGCGCTTACGTCACCAGAAGTGCGCTTAAGTCACCAGAAGTGCGCCTACGTCACCAGAAGTGCGCTTACGTCACCAGAAGTGCGGCTACGTCACCAGAAGTGCGCATACGTCACCAGAAGTGCGCCTACGTCACCAGAAGTGCGCTTACGTCACCAGAAGTGCGCTTACGTCACCAGGAAGTGTGCTTACGTCACCAGAAGTGTGCTTACGTCACCAGAAGTGCGCTTACGTCACCAGAAGTGCGCCTACGTCACCAGAAGTGCGGCTACGTCACCAGAAGTGCGCTTAAGTCACCAGAAGTGCGCTTACGTCACCAGAAGTGAGCTTACGTCACCAGAAGTGCGCTTACGTCACCAGAAGTCGTCACCAGAAGTGCGCCTACGTCACCAGAAGTGCGCTTCACGTCACCAGAAGTGCGCGTCACCAGAAGTGCGCCTACGTCACCAGAAGTGCGCATACGTCACCAGAAGTCGCTTACGTCACCAGAAGTGCGCCTACGTCACCAGAAGTGCGCTTACGTCACCAGAAGTGCGCCTACGTCACCAGAAGTGCGCTCGTCACCAGTCTTCGTCACCAGAAGTCGTCACCAGAAGTGCGCTTTACGTCACCAGAAGTGCGCCTTCGTCACCAGAAGTGCGCGTCACCAGAAGTGCGCTTACGTCACCAGAAGTGCGCTCACGTCACCAGAAGTGCGCCCTTACGTCACCAGAAGTGCGCTTAAGTCACCAGAAGTGCGCCTACGTCACCAGGAAGTGCGCTTACGTCACCAGAAGTGCGCTTACGTCACCAACTCACCAGAAGTGCGCCTTACGTCACCAGAAGTGCGCGTCACCAGAAGTCTTCGTCACCAGAAGTGCGCTTACGTCACCAGAAGTGCGCTTACGTCACCAGGAAGTCACGTCACCAGAAGTGCGCTTACGTCACCAGAAGTGTGCTTCACGTCACCAGAAGTGCGCGTCACCGCGTCACCAGAAGTAGTCTAGTGCGCTTACGTCACCAGAAGTGCGCTTCGTCACCAGAAGTGTGCTACGTCACCAGAAGTGCTTCACGCAGAAGTGCGCGTCACCAGAAGTGCGCCACGTCACCAGAAGTGCGCTTCGTCACCAGAAGTGCGCTTACGTCACCAGAAGTGCGCTTACGTCACCAGAAGTGTGCTTACGTCACCAGAAGTGCGCTTACGTCACCAGAAGTGCGCTTACGTCACCAGAAGTGCGCCACGCCACCAGAAGTGCGCCTCACGTCACCAGAAGTGCGCTTCACGTCAGAAGTGCGCTTAAGTCACCAGAAGTGCGCTCGTCACCAGAAGTCGCTTACGCCACCAGAAGTGCGCCTACGTCACCAGAAGTGCGCGCCTCGTCACCAGAAGTGCGCTTACGTCACCAGAAGTGCGCTTACGTCACCAGAAGTGCGCTACGTCACCAGAAGTGCGCTTACGCCACCAGAAGTGCGCCACGTCACCAGAAGTGCGCCACGTCACCAGAAGTGCGCTTACGTCACCAGAAGTGCGCTTACGTCACCAGAAGTGCGCTTACGTCACCAGAAGTGCGCCTACGTCACCAGAAGTGCGCCTCGTCACCAGAAGTGCGCCTCGTCACCAGAAGTGCGCTTACGTCACCAGAAGTGCGCGTCACCAGAAGTGCGCTACGTCACCAGAAGTGCGCCACGCCACCAGAAGTGCGCTACGTCACCAGAAGTGCGCCTACGTCACCAGAAGTGCGCTTACGTCACCAGAAGTGCGCCTACATCACCAGAAGTGCGCCTACGTCACCAGAAGTGCGCTTACGTCACCAGAAGTGCGCCTACATCTCTTCGTCACCAGAAGTCGTCACCAGAAGTGCGCCAGAAGTCGCCTCACCAGAAGTCGCGCCCTCGTCACCAGAAGTGCGCTTACGTCACCAGAAGTGCGCCTACGTCACCAGAAGTGCGCCTACGTCACCAGAAGTGCGCTACGTCACCAGAAGTCGCCCTCGTCACCAGAAGTGCGCCACGTCACCAGAAGTGCGCCACGCCACCAGAAGTGCGCTTACGCCACCAGAAGTGCGCTTCGTCACCAGAAGTGCGCCTCGTCACCAGAAGTGCGCTTCGTCACCAGAAGTGCGCCCTCGTCACCAGAAGTGCGCCTCACGTCACCAGAAGTGCGCTTACGTCACCAGAAGTGCGCCTACGTCACCAGAAGTGCGCCTACGTCACCAGAAGTGCGCCTACGTCACCAGAAGTGCGCTTACGTCACCAGAAGTGCGCTTACGTCACCAGAAGTGCGCCTACGTCACCAGAAGTGCGCTTACGTCACCAGAAGTGCGCTTACGTCACCAGAAGTGCGCCTACGTCACCAGAAGTGCGCTTACGTCACCAGAAGTGCGCCTACGTCACCAGAAGTGCGCCTACGTCACCAGAAGTGCGCTTACGTCACCAGAAGTGCGCCTACGTCACCAGAAGTGTGCTTACGTCACCAGAAGTGCGCCTACATCACCAGAAGTGCGCCTACGTCACCAGAAGTGCGCTTACGTCACCAGAAGTGCGCCTACGTCACCAGAAGTGCGCTTACGTCACCAGAAGTGCGCCTACGTCACCAGAAGTGCGCCTACGTCACCAGAAGTGCGCTTACGTCACCAGAAGTGCGCCTACGTCACCAGAAGTGCGCCTACGTCACCAGAAGTGCGCCTACGTCACCAGAAGTGCGCTTACGTCACCAGAAGTGCGCCTACGTCACCAGAAGTGTGCTTACGTCACCAGGAAGTGTGCTTACGTCACCAGAAGTGCGCTTACGTCACCAGGAAGTGTGCTTACGTCACCAGAAGTGTGCTTACGTCACCAGGAAGTGTGCTTACGTCACCAGAAGTGTGCTTACGTCACCAGAAGTGTGCTTACGTCACCAGAAGTGTGCTTACGTCACCAGAAGTGTGCTTACGTCACCAGAAGTGTGCTTACGTCACCAGAAGTGTGCTTACGTCACCAGAAGTGCGCTTACGTCACCAGAAGTGCGCCTACGTCACCAGAAGTGCGCTTACGTCACCAGAAGTGCGCCTACGTCACCAGAAGTGCGCTTACGTCACCAGAAGTGCGGCTACGTCACCAGAAGTGCGGCTCGTCACCAGAAGTGCGACTCGTCACCAGAAGTGCGCCTCGTCACCAGAAGTGCGCCTCACGTCACCAGAAGTGCGCTTACGTCACCAGGAAGTGCGCTTACGTCACCAGGAAGTGTGCTTACGTCACCAGAAGTGTGCTTACGTCACCAGAAGTGCGCCTACATCACCAGAAGTGCGCCTACATCACCAGAAGTGCGCCTACGTCACCAGAAGTGCGCTTAAGTCACCAGAAGTGCGCCTACGTCACCAGGAAGTGCGCTTACGTCACCAGAAGTGCGCTTCGTCACCAGAAGTGCGTCGTCACCAGAAGTGCGCTCGTCACCAGAAGTGCGCTTAACGTCACCAGAAGTGCGCTTACGTCACCAGAAGTGCGCTACGTCACCAGAAGTGCGCCCTCGTCACCAGAAGTGCGCTTACGTCACCAGCACCAGAAGTGCGCTTACGTCACCAGAAGTGCGCTTACGCCACCAGAAGTGCGCCTACGTCACCAGAAGTGCGCTTCGTCACCAGAAGTGTGCTTACGCCACCAGAAGTGCGCTTACGTCACCAGAAGTCGCCTCGTCACCAGAAGTGCGCCTACGTCACCAGAAGTGCGCTTACGTCACCAGAAGTGCGCTTAAGTCACCAGAAGTGCGCTTACGTCACCAGAAGTGCGCCTACGTCACCAGAAGTGCGCATACGTCACCAGAAGTGCGCCTACGTCACCAGAAGTGCGCTTACGTCACCAGAAGTGCGCTTACGTCACCAGAAGTGCGCTTACGTCACCAGAAGTGCGCTTACGTCACCAGAAGTGCGCCTACGTCACCAGAAGTGCGCTTACGTCACCAGAAGTGCGCCTACGTCACCAGAAGTGCGCCTACGTCACCAGAAGTGCGCTTACGTCACCAGAAGTGCGCTTACGTCACCAGAAGTGCGCCTACGTCACCAGAAGTGCGGCTACGTCACCAGAAGTGCGCTTAAGTCACCAGAAGTGCGCTTACGTCACCAGAAGTGAGCTTACGTCACCAGAAGTGCGCTTACGTCACCAGAAGTGCGCTTACGTCACCAGAAGTGTGCTTACGTCACCAGAAGTGTGCTTACGTCACCAGAAGTGCGCTTACGTCACCAGAAGTGCGCCTACGTCACCAGAAGTGCGCCTACGTCACCAGAAGTGCGCTTAAGTCACCAGAAGTGCGCTTACGTCACCAGAAGTGCGCTTACGTCACCAGAAGTGCGCTTACGTCACCAGAAGTGCGCTTACGTCACCAGAAGTGCGCTTACGTCACCAGAAGTGCGCTTACGTCACCAGAAGTGCGCTTACGTCACCAGAAGTGCGCTTACGTCACCAGAAGTGCGCCTACGTCACCAGAAGTGCGCTTACGTCACCAGAAGTGCGCCACGCCACCAGAAGTGCGCTTTCGTCACCAGAAGTGCGCTTACGTCACAAGAAGTGCGCCTCGTCACCAGAAGTGCACCACGTCACCAGAAGTGCGCCACGTCACCAGAAGTGCGCCCTCGTCACCAGAAGTGCGCCTACGTCACCAGGAAGTGCGCTTACGTCACCAGAAGTGCGCCTACATCACCAGAAGTGCGCCTACGTCACCAGAAGTGCGCTTACGTCACCAGAAGTGCGCCTACATCACCAGAAGTGCGCCTACGTCACCAGAAGTGCGCTTACGTCACCAGAAGTGCGCCTACATCACCAGAAGTGCGCCTACGTCACCAGAAGTGCGCTTACGTCACCAGAAGTGCGCATCCGTCACCAGAAGTGCGCCACGTCACCAGAAGTGCGCTTACGCCACCAGAAGTGCGCCCACGCCACCAGAAGTGCGCCACGCCACCAGAAGTGCGCTTACGTCACCAGAAGTGCGCCTACGTCACCAGAAGTGCGCCTACGTCACCAGAAGTGCGCTTACGTCACCAGAAGTGCGCCTACGTCACCAGAAGTGCGCTTACGTCACCAGAAGTGCGCCTACATCACCAGAAGTGCGCCTACGTCACCAGAAGTGCGCCTACGTCACCAGAAGTGCGCCTACGTCACCAGAAGTGCGCTTACGTCACCAGAAGTGCGCCTACGTCACCAGAAGTGCGCCTACGTCACCAGAAGTGCGCTTACGTCACCAGAAGTGCGCCTACGTCACCAGAAGTGCGCCTACGTCACCAGAAGTGCGCTTACGTCACCAGAAGTGCGCCTACGCCACCAGAAGTGCGCCCTCGTCACCAGAAGTGCGCGCGCGTCAGTGCGCGTCACCAGAAGTGCGCCACGTCACCAGAAGTGCGCCTACGTCACCAGAAGTGCGCCTACGTCACCAGAAGTGCGCTTACGTCACCAGAAGTGCGCCTACGTCACCAGAAGTGCGCCTACGTCACCAGAAGTGCGCTTACGTCACCAGAAGTCGCCTGCTCACCAGAAGTGCGCATTCGTCACCAGAAGTGCGCTTACGTCACCAGAAGTGCGCTTACATCACAAGAAGTGCGCCTCGTCACCAGAAGTGCGCCTTACGCGTCACCAGAAGTGCGCCTACGTCACCAGAAGTGCGCTTCGTCACCAGAAGTGCCACCAGAAGTGCGCTTCGAAGTGCGCCCACCACCAGAAGTGCGCGCCCGTCACCAGAAGTGCACTTCTTGGCCCCTCCCTCAGGTATAGGTGAGGGGAGGGGGAGCAGAACAGTGCAGCTGATAGTGGCTACACAGCTACAACACAGACGTATTTACGTTACTTTTCTTTTTGGCTTTTTATTGAAAATGTGCCCAGACAGAAGGTGGCAAGAGTTTGTTGGACACCATCAGAGAAAGAGTGCTTTGTTTGTTTACAAACCGCCCAACAAATAGAGACGTTTGGTCAGTTAAAGCTCGTTTTGGAAAACAGATTTGGCTGTGATTCCTATCACCAGTGTTTTACTACAGCACACACAATAATTGCCTTAAAATCTTTGTGTTTATTACAATTACTATTATTACCATCATAAACTGTGTGTACTTGTCTTGTGCTGGCGCTGTGGAGGGGGAGGGGCTTAGCGTGAGGAGCAGGATTCAAGCGTCAAAAGCCAAACCAAAACTGATTAAACATTTTAATACTAATTGTTTTCTGCGAATATACCATTTTCAATCCAACAAAAGGTACCATGGTGCTCTCTCTGGCTACGCAGTATCCAAATCCTAATCCACTTTAATTGTAAAGCACATTTTATAAACAGAACTGTTTCCAAAGTGCTGCACAGACACAAACATAAAACGGCAAAACAAAGTATATAATAACAACTCAATTTGATCTTACTGCTTGTAAAACCAGTGAATTCAAATCCAAGCAAAATCATAACATAGAAATAAATTAATAGAATAAATACATTTTAAAAAGGATAAAACCCAGAGGACCACACAACTCACGCGGTGTTTAAAGCCAGAGAATAAAAGTGGGTCTTAAGACGAGACTTAAAATACTCCACAGTGGGGGCCGTTCGCACATGGGGAGGCGGAGAGTTCCAGAGTTTGGGGCCGACCACAGAGAAAGCCCTGTCCCCCCTGGTTCTGTATGAAATATGACCTGGGGCTGATTTACTTTTTTGATTGGGATGCCAAAATAGGATTTTAAGCAAAAACATTTCAAAAAGCTAAATTATTTGCTCTCCATATAAAAGTTTGCTGCAACCTCTAGGGGGCGCTAACACACGAACACATTAGTGTATAACTAAGCACATATGAGCGGCTTACAAAAGGATGACGACCACGAACGTTAAGCATTTGTGGCTTTGCCCGTTTTTGCCCGTTAACTAAATTGTGTAAGCGCTAAGCGCCATCTACTGGCTGCATACAATCAGTAAGTGCCAAGGCAGACAGCAGAGAAACATGTTCATATACTTCATAATCAACTTTTTTGTTTCAAAACACGAGGTGGTAAATTTATGGTACTCAAGGGCATGTTACAAGGCCAATAACAATACAAAAAAGGCATCATGGGCCCTTGCCACCCTTGCAGCTGTGGAGTACATGCCATCCCCCAAATGGTAACTATACTGTTCCAATCATTGCAAATCAAGACAATTTCAGACACGGTCACAGCCGTACGGTTGGAGATAGATGTATGTTGTTACTGACTGTTTTGTTCAGTATGGCAAGGAGGATGTGTGTGTCGAATTTCAAATGCCTATGACAAACTTCATTAAAAGATGTATTGACTTGAGGGACTGCCATTTTACAATATTTTTGTTTGGGGTCATCAAAAAAACATTTTTTTTTCACTGGACTTTTTAGGATAGAATTTTAGGTCAAATAAAATTCCAAAATTGTTAATGTTCAGAGGGTTTATTTCAACCAGTGTAATAATAATAATGGAATTTCTTTTTTTTCTTCTAAACTATAACAGCTACAGTTTTCTAACTTTGGCAGGAAGTTCCCCATCACATTCATTCATTTGTTTTATTTTCATTCACTTCTCTGGTGTTCCCGCGGGGAGAGGCAGCGAGCTGGTGTGGGCTCATAGCCCCACAGCTCAGCCAGCACATGCTGGAGTTCACCCCAGTGAATCAGAGGGTCGCGTCTATGTCTCCCAATGTTGTGTCATTGGCCTACGGGCCGAACAGCAGAGCAGTAATTCTTGGAGTCCCTGGGAGGGGTACTGGACAGTTCACCGATTGGGGACTTTGTTGTTCTACTGGGAGACTTAAACGCCCACGTGGGCAATGACAGCGACACCTGGAGAGGGGTAATCAAGAGGAATGCCCTGCCCCCCCAATCTGATCTGAACCTGCGCTGTGTTCTGTTGTTGGACTTCTGTGCTAGTTACAGTTTGTCCATAACAAACACCATGTTCAACCACAAGGGTGTCCATCAGTGCATGTGCAAACCCTAGGCGGAGGTCGATGATCGACTTTGTTGTCGTGTCATCTGACCTCGAGTTAAGATCAGCACCTTGTGGTTTAGTTGGATGTGCAGGCTGAGGAGGAAGCTGGACAGACTCGGCAGACCCAAGCGTATCGTGAGGATCTGCTGGGAACGTCTGGTGGAGCCCTCCGTTGGTGTGGTCTTCATCTCACGCCGAGAGCTTCTCCCAGTTCCCAGGGGAGGCTGGAGACGTTGAGTACAAGTGGGCCATGTTCTCCACCTGCATTATCGATGCAGCAACTTGTAGTTGGGGGTCACAAGGTCGCGGTGGCAATCCCCGAACCCAGTGAAAAAGGAGTATTATCAGGCCTTCTTTGCTTGTGGGACTTCAGAGACAGCTACAGGTACCAGCAGGCAAAGCGTACTGCAGCCCGTGCAGTTGCAGAGGCAAAAACTTGAGATTGGGAGGCATTCGGAGGGGCCATGGAGGAGGACTATCCTCCTCCAGAGGCCCTCAGCTCCCTCCTCCTGCGGCCCTCAGCTCCCTCCTCCTGTGGCCCTCAGCTCCCTCCTCCTGCGGCCCTCAGCTCCCTCCTCCTGCGGCCCTCAGCTCCCTCCTCCTGCGGCCCCCAGTTCTCTCCTCCTGTGGCCCTCAGCTCCCTTGTCCTGCAGCCTTCAGTTCTCTCCTCCTGCGGCCCTCAGCTCCCTTGTCCTGCAGCCTTCAGTTCTCTCCTCCTGTGGCCCTCAGCTCCCTCCTCCTGCGGCCCCCAGTTCTCTCCTCCTGTGGCCCTCAGCTCCCTTGTCCTGCAGCCTTCAGTTCTCTCCTCCTGGGGGCCCTCAGCTCCCTCCTCGTGCGGCCCTCAGCTCCTTCCTGCGGCCCTCAGTCACTGCCCACTCACATGCCTGACATTCCTGCTCTTTCTCAGGAGGGAGATAAGCCCCTACGCCCAGATGCTGATGGAAGGAAGCCGACCAGAACTCCGGAAACACACACAAAACACACACACAAAGCACACAGGAAACACACACGCGAAGCACACAGGAAACACACACACACGGACATGGCCTAAACACTGTCTGGCCCTCGACACGGAGAGTTGTGCTCTTATCACAGTCTCATCTCACTGAACACACAGTGCACCAGGAAGCGCACTAATGCTAAATAAAGCAACAGCAGCAGAACATGAGGGATTTACATTTTATTCACATTGTGTGGGAACATAAAAATATTCAGTGTTGTCCATGTTGTTAATGCTGAAAGGTGAATGGGAAACTGAACATTCAACTGAAGATTAATGGCTTTCCATATTAAATAGAGTCCACTAATGTCTTAAACTGTGCAAAGCAACCCTTTTACGCAATTCAAAGTTATCCATCACTGCTTTTGGGCTTCCCAGAAGTTAGCCAAGATATTTCCTGATGTAACTCAAATTGTAACAACCGGCCGAGTCATTCCCGCCAATTGTGTCCACATGCTCTGGTCCAGACCGAAGCGGCATTTTAGACTTTCAGCTCTGTTTTAGGTAAACCAGCTCAACCGTGCTGGTCTTGACAATGTAAAAAAAAATCATATTCTTTTGCTTTTTATACAAGTACAAAGTATTATGCAAATTAACTTTTTGGAACATTCTACCCTGTTATAATGTTACTCCCTCTTCAAAAACCTGTCTGAAGTGGTTTTAAACATAATTCATGCATGTTTGAGTAATCTTGGCTCTCTCTTGTCTCCTGACTATTCAAATTCATCCAGATCCTCTGTGTCCCACCCACAAGCTATGTAACGAGGACTTGTGCTTACAAAACCAGGAAGTCTGTGCCCTGCTCTTGCTCGGCCCCTCCCGCCCGTCAGGTATTCTGTGAGGGGAGGGGGGAACAAATTTAATTTGGCAAAGACAAAAAATTTGAACAGGTAGATGTAACAACAATGAAATGTTCCAACAAACTTATTAGAACTCTCATGCGACACATAAGTCAACCTGCTGCAGTATCTCACTGGAACTCCACACACCGCAGTAAGTCGACTGGAAACATGCAGGGCTAGCTGGCCAGAAATTCTGCATAAACAATAAGGACAAAGAAGTGGCATTCAAAATCCTCCATAATTTTTACCCTGTTGAAAAAACAATGGAAAGATTTAGGCTGGACAAACTATAAGAGTGTCTTCTGTAGCCACAATTTATAAACCATCTCACCTATTTTTTCAATGCAACTACAGTAAAACATTTTGGGCAAAATGTCAGTACTTCATCCATAACACAACAGGTTCTGTCGTCCTCCAGGAGAGCGACATCCTCGTCTCAGTCAAGCCCGACCATAATAATGACCCCACCATTATCCTGCAGCTGCCATACTCCTCAGAACATGCCACATACATCAAGCCAAATGGTCTAAAAACATTTAAACATTTAAAACACTATTAAAACCATGACAATAGAAAAATACTCCTGGCAATCACTCACAACCAAATGCAACTGTAAAGCAATTCTGTATTTGTAATATGTCACTTATGTAATAAGTTATTTGTTCTGTATATCTTGTTAACTTAAGTAAAAGTAAAAAAAAAAGCTTCAACACAGACTTTGCAAAATTAGTATTAAAAGAGTATACTTTGTTCAACATACATGTGTTATACTACATTTGAAAAATTCTGCTTTCAGGTGATAGGAATTAAAGCACTGTAAGTGGTGCTCAGACAAAGCTATAGCACTTGTAAAATTAATAACTTTTTTGGTTATTTGATATAAAAAATGATGATTGATTTCAAATGGCTCTATCAAAGACATACTTCATAGTAGACACTCCAAAATGCACTACAGTTATTGTCCTACTGGTCAACAACAACTGAGAGCTCTAGGCCCAAGTATACTGAAATGCATTTATTTATTATGAAGTATTTCTGCTTGTAATTGTGTAATAGAGCACAAAACTTAAAGGTGCAACTGTAATAAACACAAACACATTTCTTCAAACATGGTAATTCAAGTGTAAAGGTTTACACTAATTCCACCTAAAAATGATGAAAGAACACTTGGTGACATTAGTCCTCCATTTCCCCTCCAGGCACTAAAGGGTCACATACACAGCGCTTTTCCACCTTCGTAGGCACTCAATGCGCTTTACATCAAGGAACTATTCACCCAGGCGGGTTAAGTGTCTTGCCCAAGGACACAACGGCAATATTCACCTGCGGGAGCGATTGCACCGCCAACCTGTGGGTCAGTGGATCTGACCACTCAACCAAGGATGTTTATGTCAGGAGCAGAATTCGAACCACTGAACTTCAGGTCAGAAGACAATCTCTCTGCCGACTGAGCTACTGCCGCCCCCTAAAGTGTAAATGAGGCTGATTAGTACATGAATAAACTGCCCTGTTGTGCACAGCTTCCCCTGCGCCCCCTGGAGGCTTTACCTGGGCAGGGGACACATCTTTGTGAAGCTTAGACGGAGCACTATATGATTACACTGCTGCTTTATGTCAAATCAAAACACTGTGAATGTTGTTCAGCAGAAAACCTGTAACCTGAAATATTTCAAGCAAATGTGATACTGGCATCCTTTCACAAATATGTTTTATACCCCTCTTATTTTCTCAACGTTTAATATTCTCACAATTTGATAAGTTGCAGTCGTCTTCTCTGTCCCCAGGTCTGGATGGAGGCTTGGAAGACTCAAGAATGTTCACATTTCCCAAGTATCAAAACTTAGCAGTAGAAATGATCATTCAAAGAGTATGTACAACAATTACTCCCTGTTTTGCTTTATATGCGATGTCTATAATATTCATGTTATGCTGTGTGTTTCTAAAGTAAGTTAATTGTCTAAATTTATAACAACTTATTCAAATGCAGTTATTATTACAGTGAACTAGGGCCGTCATGCGATTAATCATAGAAAATTGACGCAGTCATCACAAACTGATGCAGATTAATCACACGGTTTGATTACGCAGCAGGCTTTACCTGAGGATGAAGGAACAGGAGCAGCTCTCATCACGCGGTTCATTTTACACATATAATCCATCAGTCTTTACGTAGATGAGAGCAGATCACTCAGCGGCTGATGTTTACGAGCGTGGAGCAGCAGAGATCACGTGTCGAGCTGCGTGCGCTCCGTGATCAAAACAAAAGAGCACGTGTAGACGCTGCAGACCAACTCCAGCTCCATCTACCACCACGGATGTCAGTTACTTCTGTAACTATAGTTTTATGAGTGTATGAAGGGCCTTTAATCTATTAAACCTATGTTTGGTCATGTAGCCTAGATTTACCTTAAACATGAAGCACGGATTCAACCTGAAATGCAATGTATTAAGATTTGTGAAATAATAAAATAATTTAATTTTCAGAAAAAAATTGGCAAAAAGACTTCAAAATAGGCATGTCAATAATAACATCTGAAAAAGCGTGTGATGCAATTAATTGTGATTAATCAGAGTTCCAAAAGTGATTAATTAATTAAGATGAATTTTTGGAATGGTTTGACAGCACTACAGTGAACTAAACAACTTTCAGTCCATTTGAAGACTGAATGTTGTGAGCTCTGTCCACATGCTGCAGCTGGAGAAGACCACGGTGAGAGCTGTCCCCCTCTGATGAGGCTGTCTTCACCACAATGGTGTAACATCAGGCAGTTCAGCCAGTGCGACCGCACTGGGGCCCACGACATAAGGGGCCCATTTGGACCTTCATTGTCCAAAGATCCACTCTGCCCTCCAGAGAGGTCCTGTGGGTTGAGACGGGGCCGCCCTCAGATATGAGCAGTGTTTGGTTACTGCTCTCTGCAGCCTCTTCAGATCTGTCACTGGTCTTGGTGGGGACGTGTCACTGATCAGATGATACTTGACAGTTCTGAAGAAGCTGCAGTGAGCAGCCCAAAACATGTGCAGGTACATACAGCTCACTCACAAAGTTGTCTGACTAGAAGACATTATAAACTGAAGACAAGATGAACGTTACCAAAACTTTAACAAGTGCAGTTGTGAAGTGAAATGTAAAAGAGCTGGTGCGCACGGCTTTTGGAAAACATTTCACGACTTTAGTTTGCATAATAAAGGCTGATTATGTTCAAGAAAAAAAGTCAGCAAAACTGAAATCTAACACCAAACAAAGTTGTGTCTGAGATTTTTCCCGGTGTTGATGTCCAACACTGATTTTGGTCCACCAGAAACAAGGAAATGAATGGTCTTAATGCTGTAAAGTTCCATTAAACACGGACACTTTTCCGATGTTTATCTTGTATCTGGCTGTAAATTGCTCATAAAACTTCACTCGTACCATTGAGGCATCTGTCAGAAATAAACCGCTTGTATATTTTTGCCGCAGAGCCACAGACAGACCGGAGACACGACGTAGTAGTGAACACATGCTCATTTACTTGAATTGTATTTACTGTATGTTGTGGCAGACGTGCAGGTGATGCACCAGACAGCTGACGGATGTGGCGTCGGCCTCCCCCTCTGCTCCTCCTCCTCCTCCTCTGCTCCTCCTCCTCTGCTCCTCCTCTGCTCCTCCTCCCCCTCTGCTCCTCCTCCTCCTCTGCTCCTCCTCTGCTCCTCCTCCCCCTCTGCTCCTCCTCCTCCTCTGCTCCTCCTCTGCTCCTCCTCCCCCTCTGCTCCTCCTCCCCCTCTGCTCCTCCTCCTCCTCTGCTCCTCCTCCTCTGCTCCTCCTCTGCTCCTCCTCCCCCTCTGCTCCTCCTCCTCCTCTGCTCCTCCTCCTCTGCTCCTCCTCTGCTCCTCCTCCCCCTCTGCTCCTCCTCCCCCTCTGCTCCTCCTCCTCTGCTCCTCCTCTGCTCCTCCTCCCCCTCTGCTCCTCCTCCCCCTCTGCTTGTCAGAGTGCAGACACAGCATTATGCAGCAGAACTTAAGCCTCTCTCTCTCTCTCTCTCCCACATAATCACACATGTGCTTTAACCACATTGTGTGTCCACAGCGTGCCCTCTGTAACAGAGAGCGCTCATAACACTCTTGTTGCAGAATATTGTTCCACTACAGTTCTAATGATTAGGGATCACAATACATGAACCTATTTAGAATACTGAAAAAGTATTGTTCAGTGGCGAACCGTTGCCTCGGTCCTCACTCATACTCATAAGTTACAGCCTGTGAAGCATGTTTAACTATCCACAACCACCGTTCACTGAGACATCGCTGAGAAGTGAAACTACCCTGGTAATTAAGTACTTGAATACAGAAAAACATAGATTAGAGTGAAACAGCGCTGGTCTCCACCTCATCACAGCATCAGCTGCTCGATACAGTCACATGAGAGCACATGACGAGTCTGAACGAGCACCCACTGAGTCCAGCTCCATACAGCTGTGTAGCTGGAGACGTCACTTTGCTGTTATTTTTGTTATTTCTCATTAGGCTAAACTTTGTGCTGACTTACTGCACATAGATCATATAACACATGTCACACTGTTATTAACTTCACTCTCACTCACCAGATAAGAAGTTTAAGCCACACTTACACATATCAGGTCATGTGTGTAATTCAACAGTTCATTCATCCTGTGCGTGTTAGAAATCCTTTGCTAGTAGCATTGACCCTCATTCAAAATAAATCCCATTATTAGTCCAAATGAAACCTCCAAACAAACCCATCTTCTCTTTATTTCTTGCTGGAAGCTGTTTGCCTCTAACTCTGTCAGTGGTGCATGTTTATTAACAGCATCCAGCAGCTCAGTGAAAAAACAGTCCCAAGACTCATTTATGGATGGTACAGTATTAGATTAAGTCTGGACCAATTAATATTTAGCAAGTCATTAATAAAGTCCTCATTGTTCAATGATTTCAGTTGATGAACTTTGATCAGTTGGAGAGGAAATGAGGAGTTGTAGTTTTCCAGATATAATTGATCCTTGATGTTCAAACAGTGCCGGGGAACACTAGAATGCCTTAAGGTTATGCCAGGTGTGCCTTGGAAACAAATTCACAAATGTAAGTAAATAAGTAAGTAAACTTTACTTGTAGCACTTTTCACAGACATATATATATATATTTACTGGCAATTTCACACATGTAAATATATACCCACAATGCATTGCAGTATGCAGTCTATCTGACGAAGTTGTAGTTATCGTGATTAGAAGGAAGAAAGGTTCAGAGAGAGTCTGGCCAAGATTTAATTTTAAACGGCAAAAGATTTTGGGATAAGTGACGTCAGGATCATCGGCACCGGAAGGAGTAAGAACGCAGTGTTGAAGACGGAGAGAGCATTCATCAAACAAAATGGGAATCAACCTAAATGCTACTCCAGGTATGTTTTTGATGATGGAACGATATTAGAACATGGCTAAAAGTCAATATTGCATAATAGTTGTCTTTTAAATGACCCATATTCTGCTATTTTCCCCTTTACACAGTCTATCCTAAGGGCTGTGTTGATAATATTTTGTGTTGTGTAATATCCACAACATAACAGTCTCTTGGATTGGCCCTCCTCCTTGCAAAAGCAAACGGCTTAGTTTAAGATTCGACCCCCCCCCAACAGAGAGCAGTCTGCCTCCCCCACCCAACCCGTGACGTAGCCTCAGAGTGAGCGCACACCCCCCACCCAACCCGTGACGTAGCCTCAGAGTGATCGCAACCCCCACCCAACCCGTGACGTGCCTCAGAGTGATCACACCCCCCCCACCCAACCCGTGACATGCCTCAGAGTGATCGCACCCCCCCACCCAACCCGTGACGTAGCCTCAGAGTGATCACAACCCCCCACCCAACCTGTGACATGCCTCAGAGTGATCGCACCCCCCCACCCAACCCGTGACGTGCCTCAGAGTGATCGCACCCCCCCCACCCAACCCGTGACGTAGCCTCAGAGTGATCGCACCCCCCCCCACCCAACCCGTGACGTAGCCTCAGAGTGATCACAACCCCCCACCCAACCTGTGACGTGCCTCAGAGTGAGTGAGCCTCCCCCGCCCAACCTGTAACGTAGCCTAGAGCCAAGAAGGTGGGTGTGTAAACAGAAGTCTGTGGTGTGCTCATGGATGTATTAAATGAACTGACCGTGTCCCAGATTGATTAGTGGCCGTGCGAGGTACTGCAGCCTCTTGGGCCCAGCCTTTTTCTATAATTGCAATTAATTCATCATAATTGTAGACAGTACTGAGCTCAGTCACATGGAAGGAGCTCGGAGTAGAGCCGCTGCTCCTCCACGTCGAGAGGAGCAGCTGATTTGGCACTGGCATCTGTTTCGGATGCCTCCTGGACACCTCCCTCAGGAGGTGTTCCGGGCATGTCCCACCGGGAGGCGGCCCCGGGGTAGACCCAGGACATGCTGGAGGGACTATGTCTCTCGGCTGGCCTGGGAACGCCTTGGGATCCCCCAGAGGAGCTGGAGGAAGTATCTGGGGTGAAGGAAGTCTGGGAGTCCCTGCTTAGACTGCTGCCTCCGCGACGTGATGCACTAAAGCAAAGATGGTAGCCTCCGTATCAGGAAGCAACGCGGAAGTGAAGAACTTTTTTGGGGTCATGCGCCAATGAGCACACACCATAGGGATAAACAGGGCGCCATTTTGGATTCATCTTCTAGTTTTAATCATAGTTCTATGGGTGTGCTCTGGTAAACAGCAGTACACGAACACTGGAGTAAACATTTGATCCATCATAAAGGTGCGTCGTGCTGAGCCCTACATCCTGGATCCGACCTGGAGTTTGAAGCGCACACAGTACAAGTACCTCGACAACTTCAACAGGACATTGCCGTTTGGTAAATAACAAGCTAACTCTTGTATCTTTCTATCTATCATGTAATTACTGTGTAGCATTAGTGTTAGTTTGTGTTTTGATTTCATTCTTTCTAGATGTACTTGCCGGAATTAAATAAACTATGCCCACAGAAAAGAAGTATGCTGCCAAGAAATTCCAAAGGTAAATGTTACATTGTGTCATGAATCAGAATTAAAAACAGGGGGACACTGACTGTAATGATACTAAGGCCAATGCATAAAGTGTCGATTGTGTTAATAGACCCTTTGAATGCCTACATGTGACTTTATGCAGTACATACTGTATAGCAGGGGTCGTCAACCCAGTGCTCGCGGGCACCAGGTCGCCCGTAAGGACCACGTGAATCGCCCGCAAGCCTGTTCTAAAATTAGCTCAAATAACGGCACTTATCAGTGAGCTGCATCTATTTATTTAATTTAATTTTTAAATTTTGCTTGTTTAAATCACACTTACATGTGAACTAGAAATAACAATAAATTAATTTAATAAAAAAAAAAAAAAAGAAAAAAAAGATTAATATAAATGAACACTTATCTACTGTAAAATTGCCATTTTGACATCATGGCCAGGGGACTACAAATGAAAAATAGCCTCTTTGGCTAATTCTGGCTGTTTTACTCATGTTTTATTCATGTGTTTTATGAAATTGCACTGTCCCCTTTTTGAAATAAACTAAACTCAAACTCATACTAAGTTCAAAGTTCAGTATTGTGCGCATGCCCAAAACGTAGCGTTTCTGGAGCAGCAAAAACACACAGATTGACCCCAAAAAGATGGCAGAAAAAGAAAGAAAATCGTTTTCACGACGGATGGGAGGTAGAGTTTTTTTGTAGCCACTGTGAAAGGGGCCTGCGTGTGTATCATTTGCGGGGCAACTGTAGCGACGGCAAAGCGACACAATGTGGAGAGACATTTCACAACTTGCCAAGCTCCCAAGCTAACTACCCACCGGGCAGCGCACTACGAGCAGAAAAAGCTTGCGACTTTAAGGCATCTTTGAGCAAACAGCAATCTTTTTTCATAAGACCCATGAAAAGCTCCAAAATAGCAACTGAAGCCTCATTATGAGCTACGCAATTCTTGATTAAGAAAAAGAAGGCATTTTCAGATGGGGCGGTTGACAGAGAAGCAATGATGATAATTGCTAAAACTGTGCTTGAAAACGAGAAGTACGGAACCGATGTTATCTCCACTGTCTCTGATTCAATTGGGTACATCTACAATGGTAAGAAAAATGTCAGCGATGTCCGTGAACTTGGCTGACCAGCTGGACCGTGATCTGGCGAGGTGCAGGTGGTTCAGTGTCCAGTGTAACGAGTCGGTAAACTTTCCTTGGCACCACCATCACTCAGGACCTCAAGTGGGAGCCGACCATCAGCTCCATCATCAAGAAGGCCCAGCAGAGGATGTACTTCCTGCGGCAGCTGAGGAAAGCCAAGCTGCCAGCGCAGATGATGGTGCAGTTCTACACGGCCATCATCGAGTCCATCCTCACCTCCTCCATCACCGTGTGGTCCATCCTCACCTCCTCCATCACCGTGTGGTCCATCCTCACCTCCTCCATCACCGTGTGGTCCATCCTCACCTCCTCCATCACCGTGTGGTCCATCCTCACCTCCTCCATCACCGTGTGGTACGCTGGAGCCACAGCCAGGGACAAACAGAGACTACAGCGCATTGTGCGCTCTGCTGAGAAGGTGATCGGCTGCAGCCTTCCATCTGTCCAGGACCTGTACATCTCCAGGACTCGGGGACGAGCAGGTCGGATCACAGCTGACCCTTCTCACCCTGGACACGGACTATTTGAGCCACTCCCCTCGGGCAGGAGGCTACGGTCCATCCGGACCAGGACCTCCCGCCACAAGAACAGTTTCTTTCCCTCTGCCGTTGGACTCATGAACACTTTGTAACACCTGCCACTTTAACAACATATTATATAAGAACAATCTATTTGCACTACACATTTGCACATGGCACTGTCTGCCAACTGTACATTCTGTATATAAGTCTTAGTCTATCTTAGTCTATTTTATTCTTAATTTTTATGCATGCCTTTTTATATATTTTTTATATTTTACTCATTACTTTATGTTGCACCTTCGCCGAAGCAAATTCCTATGTTTGTGAATTTCACTGACAATGGCAATAAACCGCTTCTGATTCTGATTCTGATTCTGATTCTAAACAGCAGCAGTACAGCGCAGCTGATGGTCTTCATCAGGATGGTTTTGATGATTTCTCCACAAAAGAAGAACTTCTGACACTACTGCCCTTAGTGGAGAAAAAGGTGCCGCTGGAAAACCTGGTATCAGTGGTTACGGATGGTGCTCCTGCTATGATCGGCCGACACTCAGGATTCATTGCTCACTGTAAAGGTGACACAGAGTTCCCAAACTTTCTGCATTATCACTGCATCATCCTCCAGCAGTCCTTTGAACACATGATGACTCCTGCTGTAAAGATCATAAACAGCATCCGTTCCAATGCTAAACAGCACAGAACATTCAAGGTACTATTGGAGGAGTTGTCAGCTGAATATGGTGACCTGCTACTACATGCAGAAATCCGATGGCTCAGCAGGGGACGAATTCTGCATTGTTTTTTGTCACTTTTGGGTCAAATCAAAGAGTTCATGCAGTCCAGAGGGGAAGACACCTCGCTGATGGAGGACACTGACTGGACACTTGACTTGCATTTTTAATGGACATTACTGAGAAACTGAACAGTTTGAACTGTGAGTTGCAAGGCAAAGGTAAGCCTGTTGCTGATATGATAGTGCTTTAAATGCATTTAAAGCCAAGATGAGCATTTTCTCTGTGCATTTGAAGAGAAAAAGGGTGCTGCACTTTCCCTCTGTACAGATGGTGCTGAAGGACAATACTTTTTTAATTGACTAATTTATCTTTTTAGAGTTTCCTGAGCTACTTATGCATCAAAAACCAATGCAAACCCATCAAATTTAAAGAACCAGACAGTGGCACAGACATTTTTCACCAAATGGTCTGATTTGGTAATGTTTCAGTAGTAAATGGTATGCCGTGGCATTTTTTAAACCCAACAAGTGTGTCGTATCTCTCTGGGTGAGTTACTAAGATCCAGTCAATAAGGGATTTGGATTTAGGATTAATTCTTGATTTTTGATTTTACTGATTCAGAAGGTTGACTTCTATGATCAGTTTAGAAATCTGTTGAAATTATGTGATCAAAATAAAGAGGTCATTGTCACTAGAGAGTTTAATATAAATTGGGACGACAAACAAAATTGAAAAAAACTCAAAAGTAAACAAAACACCTTTTACTAATTTCATCCCAAGAAACCAAATTCTAAATGTTAATGATGCCCTTAATATGGCCGACTGGAATAATATTTTATCCCCAAGCATTGAAATAAGCAGTCAATCTTTTTTTTTTTTTTTTTTTAGTAAAATTAAAGAAATTGTATCTCCTTTCATTAGTAGAAGGAGTAGTAAGACCAAAAATACTAACCCGCCATGGTTGGACCACTGCAGACATTTACTTAAAGTTAGGGACTCTCTACTTAAACTATATTTGAAATCTAGCCTATCCACTGATTCTCAAAATTTCACATGGGCTCGTAACAAAGTTATCCAAACCATAAGGAAAGCTAAAGCTAGCTTTTTTTTTAAATCAATATCATTGAAAGTTATAAAGGTAATGGGAAAAAAAACTTTGAACAAACTCCTAGGGAGAACCACTATTTCTAAAGTAAATTCGATGGAACTCGAAAACTCGAAATGAACAATATATTGATTAAGCATCCAACCACTGTAGTCAACGCTCTCAACAATCATTTTGTTGAGAGTCTATCTGAAATCACAAAATTATTCACCCCCCGGACTGTATTACTTCATCACATAAATGTAGGCAAGCCTATCTTTCAACTAAAAATTGTTACAGTAGCAGAGGTTGCTAAAGTCATAAAAACATTAAAATACTCAAAAGCCAGGGACGTCCATGAAAGGCACTGATATAACCAATTACTCACTTGGTCAAACAGTCAATCAATCAGAAAACAGTTTCATCATCTTGGAAAGAAGGTCTGTTTTCAAATCTGGGTCAAAAACACAAATCACTAATTATCGACCCATCAGTATATTGGCCGTGATTTCTAAAATCACAGGCAATGAAAAGTATATCGATAATTAGTTATACATCTTGAAGAGTCTATTCCACTTCATCAAATGCAGTTTGGCTTTAGCCCGAACCATTCTACCGAGATGGCAAACTGTTTCTTTATTGAAAACACTACTTGACAAAAATGCATGCGTTGACACTGTTAACCATCAAGTGTTGTTGACCAAGTTCTCATACATTCATTTTTCCCCAGATTCTTTACTAAAGTTTTGGTCTCATTTATCCGACAGAAAAAACAACATGTTATCAAAAATGGTGTAAAATCTCTGTGCCTAAGTAGTGATGTTAGAATCCCACAGGGCTCCGTACTCGGGCCCTTGCTATTTTTGTTATACAGCTACGATTTACGAGACATCTGTCCTGTCCTGAATATGTTGATGTATGCCGATTATGCTGTCCTCTTCATCCAGGGCAAAGGCGTTAGGACTGCTGCTGCCAACTTATCAACAGGACTTAATAAAGTCCATGACTGGCTTAAACAAAGCTGCCTCATGCTTATCTCTAAGAAGAAGTTTGCATGACATTCAGTAAGAAAAAAAAAATCAGTCAAGATCTTTTGTGTTTTTGGATGGAGAGGAACTGGAGTTGGTCACTCAGTTCAAACACCTGGGAGTTGTGTTGGACTCTAGCCTTACATTAAAAAAAACACATTAAAAGAGTTACAAATATTATTCAATTTAATATGCATAACTTCAAAAAATTTGACCTTTCATCACAACAGAGGCAGCAAAGTCTTATCTCCACTGCATGCTCTTTTCTCATATTGATTATTGTTTTACAGTGTGGTTGTTTGCTGGTGTCACTGCTCTTAAGTCTATTGAACAACTCTATAAGAGATCAATCAAGATACTTTACCGGAAACCCCAGTCATTCCATATATGCCCTCTTCTTGAGAAATTTTTTTTTTTTTAATTTTGAAAATTTTAAGAATTGTTGTCTCATATATCAGGCAACAAACGGTTCTGTCCCACCACCTTTAAGAGAATTCATTTTTAAAAAAAAGATAGATCCACACTGCGGGGGATTGTGAAGTGCAGTTCAGGAAGTGTGCTTTCTCCCAAAATGTGCTTTCTGTGAAGAGCTGCACAAGCTGGAACACTCTGCCAGCAGCAATCTGTGTGTGTGTGTGTGTGTGTGTGTGTGTGTGTGTGTGTGTGTGTGTGTGTGTGTGTGTGTGTGAGTGTGTGAGTGTGTGAGTGTGTGAGTGTGTGAGTGTGAGTGTGAGTGTGTGTTTTGATCTGAATCCTCACCACCAGAATCAGAAATGGTTTATTGCCATTGTCAGTGATCATAATTCACAAACGGCGTAAACCCAGCACCTGTAATTATCATCAGAGCCAGAGGCCGGCGCAGCTTCCGGACATTAAGTGAGACAACCTGAACTTTGTGAGAGCTCAGGCTTTACTGACGCTTTTGAACGTACCGTCACTGAACGCCCGCTCCACCATGACAGACGGCAGAAGTGCTGTTTGTGCATGGAAAATAACGGAAACTCTGTTGGAAAGCTGCCCCTTAATCAGCTGATTGTATAAGTAAAATTGTGATCTCCTGTTGTGCCGTTGGCTGCACATCTGGAAGCACTAAAAGTACTCACTGAATTGCATACTTTTTACAGGAAAGTCAATGCTGATCATGACTATCTGAGATGATCAACATTACATGGCGTGGCAAGACTTATTTGTGACTTTGTGCCAGTAGCCTGGCCCTGCCTCACAGGTTTAGTTTAATGAAGCTCATTGATCATTATCATTTAGAATAATCTAAATCAAACTTTACTCACCTCAGATTAAAAGAGTTTTGTGCTTCGTTCATTTATTTTGTATAAATGTTTTTCAGTCCCCTTGGTCAGCTTCCAGGCATGCAATCTTTACTTTCTCGAAATAATGTTTTTTGTTTTTTTTTGAGCATCTAAAATATATCCCACTTCCACTGACAACTGAACAACACAACTTCAACTGTTTTGTATTTACACGTTTGCATTTCTTTCTTCCCTCCATTGATGTGCATGTAACTTAATTTCCCCACAATAGGACAAAAAGATTTCCCTTCTGTTCTTATCTCACCTTGTACACCATGACCTCCTGGTGTGCACCAGGCCAGGGTTTCCAGCAGCTCCACCAGTGCACATGGCTTTTATGCTAATGTTACAATGACAATTTTGGCCATATTTTCTCCTATATTGTGCCTTTCCCATTAAGTGTGGAATTTATGATGACAGCCCAGTTCACTGTACGTTATGAACAGTAAGTTGTGTGTATGATGTGTGGACTCACAGTGAGCAGCTCCTTCTGGAAGGACTTTCTCTCTTTGCTGTCAGCGTTGTTACAGTCTTCCTTGAGTTTCTCCAGCACAGAGGCCACTCTCTCAGGCTCACTATCAAGCTCTGCTCTGCAGAAGTGTGTCAGAGGCAGGTTCTTGTATCCCAGTGCATCTGCAAAAGCTCTCCAGTCCCCAATGTTCTCCATCAGGATGGTCCTCACAGAGGCGTAGATGTACGTCAGGTATTTGGAGGGTTTTAACAGCTGCTCCAGCAGCACTGTTGTGGTGAGCTCAGGCCCGTTGAAGTAAATGGGTTTAACTTTTCCAACAATCAGTACGTTCTTAGCGTGGACCAGACCAACTTTGCCCTGATAGTATCCCATGTACCACTCCTTGGTCCACAGCTGCCCCTTCAGCCTAATTTTTTCATCACTAAGTAGCACCACAAAGTCGCCCTTTTTGTACTCCAGTAAGTACTGGTTCTTATTTTGCCTGATGACAGTTTTAATCAACTTTCCAAACTTCAGATTGTTAATTTTTCGGTCTTGGAACACAGGATATTTTGTGGCAACAGCAAGTGGAGACAGTACAATCTTCTCCACCTCTTTCTTCTTGAGAAATCTCCGTTGCACTGAGCTCTTCGGCCCTGCTTTTGGAGGAGCAGTCGGAGTCTGAACACAGAACTGTGCAAGTATACAGTCGTGGTTGCTCTTAACCTGGATGCGTAAGGTGAAGTCAGACAGCTCCTCAGCATTCTGTGATGAGATGATGTAGACCAGGCGGCTGACTTTACCCAGTTTGACCTGGAAGCCCCGCACAATCTTGGCCTCGCTATTCTGGACCTTGTAGTTGGCCATGTTAGAGTAGACTCCCACATGCAAGTCTTGGAGCTTGGACAGGATAAATTGGTGTTTCCCCCACAGCTGGAGAGCCACAGAAGGAGCCGCCTGGGCCTGCTTCCCCACCTCATTGACCAGTAATGTCTTTGGGGCACAGTCGTGACCAAAAATGGCCACTACAGTTTTAAAGAGTGGATGGATATGCTTGGGTCCGTACACTCCTAAGGTGATCTTCTTGACCACATGCTCCCAGACGGTGGTCTCGAGGGACAGAGACTTGTACTGAGCCACCACGCACACGTACATGCAGGGCTCCAGGTTATCCAGGCTAACTTGGACTGTGTCTCCGTACATGTAGGCTTGGGGGACGGGGCTGTAGGGGCCCTCCTTGCAGTCGCTCCGTACACAGACAACCTCAGTACTCTGCCTGCTTTCCATCTTCACCACCACAGACACCTTCATCTCCAACGTCAACGTGCTTTTGGTCTCCATGTTGCTCAGCTTGATCTCCACCACTGGGCTGACTGTGGTACAGCGGTCGTTGTTCAGCTCCAGTGGTGGGTCTAGTAAGGCTTTCATGGAGATCTGCTGGGTGTCTCCAGGTAGAACATGGCCTTCCGGAATGTAGATGCTGATGTTTGTGTCTGGAAGCTGGACAGCGCCACCAGAATGATCCAACCGACAAACAATGTTAGTCTCCACTGGCTGCGTTTGACCCCAGCCGGGATTCTGTCCGATGGAGTCCAAATCGTGACAGGATCTGGCCAGTTTGCGATGAGTAAGCCATGCCTCCCTGAAGTCCTCCCTACTCTGGAACTGTTCAGGCGCCGGAGCTTTCAAAGCCCCAAAGAAAACGCTGGACATCTGAGGGTTATCAGACTGAGACTGCAGGATGGATAACTCCGATAGACTGTAGGAACGCTTGCTCCTGAAGAAAGGGTTGTCCCTGCGCAGAGATGGACCAAGCCCTGCAGAAGTGAGAGGGCTGAACAGGTTCACAATGCTGCTTCCAGAGTGTGACACAACGGGAGGGTCAAAGAACAGTAGGTCTACAGACTTTTGGTCACTGTGCTGGTCCAGTGAGGTGTCCGTGTTGAGAAAAGGGTTCGTGTAGGTATGCGTGAAAGGGTTTTGGCAGTGCGGTTTGAGAATAACGCCTGGCCATTCACCCAGAAGGTCCAGCTCTTTGGCAGGGTCCTCACTGGTGTCTCCTGCGGTGTCGATCATGCCACTGTCGCTGAAGGAGGAGTCGCGGTAGTTGAGGGGCTGGACATAGGCTGCAGGGATGTAGCCCATCTCTGTGTTGTTGTGTGCGTACCACCACTCTCCTCCAGAAGAGTCCAGCACATACAACCGGTCCCCTTTGGAGAACTTGAGTGTGGTAAAGCTGGACGGACAGTAGTCCTTTATGGCCACCACTTCTCGGGCTGCGCCGAAGGAAGCCGTGGAGTCCAACCGCAAGGCACTGGGTGAAGGCACTATGGACAAGGGGGAGACACGAGAGAATATACAGTAACTGTAGGTTTTTATCTATTGTTTTTGTGTATCCAATCTTTGATTTGCAAAGAGCCAGAGACAGTATTTAGAAGGTGAACAGTAAGAGCTATGTCTTAGGTCCTGTTTACATCTGAAATATATTTATATTTGTCTTTTTCTCTCAGCTGGTGCGGTTTGCTATCCAAATACATATCCAAAGCATCTGACACACAGAGGAAAGGAATCTGACACACAGAGGGAGGGTATTTGACACACAGAGGGAGGGCATTTGACACACGGAGGAAAGGCATCTGACACACGGAGGGAGGGCATCTGACAGAGAGGGAAAGCATCTAACACACAGAGGGAGGGAAAACATCTGACACACAGAGGGAGGGCATTTGACACACAGAGGGAGGGCATCTGACACACAGGCATGGTAGGGCTGAGGTCTGACCTTTGACCTGGCTGAGTGAGGCCTCGGATACGCCGTCACTCAGGCTCAGGTCGATGAGCGTGCCCTCGGAGCGGCAGCGCGGTAGGGCAGAGTTACTGCTGGTGGAGGCGCGGATGCGATGAGCCGCCATCTTGGACAGTTTGTCTGGGCAGAGCAGATCTGTCAGCAGGCTGCCATGGTCCCTGCAACACACGTTTATTTTCAAGTGTGAGCGCCCCCTACAGGATATGTTTACATGATGTACAGTGACCAGACTTGGTGTTGAATAATAGTCAGAGTTCTTCAGTGAACAAGGTCAGATAAGTCGTGCACATTTGACATTTGAACCGGTTCTGTTAATGGTGGTGTGTCTACGTGTTCAGGGCCCGGCTCTGGGTCCAGAGGCAGAGCTCAGCAACAGAGCGACTGACGTCACCAAAACACAACTCAGGTTTTCTCATTTCTTAATCATAATGCCGATCTCAGCTATTCACAAAATTGCAGAGAATCAGAAGAAGAAAAAGAAGAGGGTCTACATCAACAATGCTCACGTTGAGCAGGTCAGCAACTTCAAATTTGTGCACATTACTGAAGATTTGTTCTGGTCACTACATACAGATGCCCCAATCAAGAAAGCTGTAAAAAAGTAGAGACTGTATTTCTTGAGAAAATTGAAGACATTTAGAATGAAGGTGTGATTTTAAAAAGGCTTTACCTTAGATAAAAGATGTAACTGATAAAAACTTGCTCTCACCACACTGTCCATCTGTTTGTCAAATTTGAAACTGTTGTCAAAAACGACCCCAAGTGTTTTTTTAACTTAGATAACAAACAATCAGAAAACACCAAATAAAATATACTCAGTTTTGTTTTCATTCAAGTGAAGAAAGTTTTGCCCTTACCACATCTTTATATCAGCAATGCAATCAGTCAGTATTGCAGAGCACTACTTTTGTCAGGAAAGACAGGCACGTATATCTGCAGATCATCAGCAGTGAAAGGATAAACTGGCTATGATTGACCCCAAAGGCAACATGTACAGAGAAAATAGCATGGGGCAATAGAGCCCTGAGGCCCTCCACAGAACAGAGAGGGAACAGAGGAGGACAGGTCGCCAAACCTAACAGAAAAACTTCTATTGGTCATATAAGACTCAAACCATGTGAGTGCAGTGCCACAGACACCAACATCATTTTTGAGGCGTGACAACAGAATTGAATGATCAACTGTATCCGTTAGGTCCAACAAAACAAGGACAACGAAGCACTTATCGTCAACAGACAGGGCAATATCATTGTGCACTTTGAACAGTGCGGACTCTGTGCTGTGACCTGAACCCAGACTGTCCAAGGGACAGTTTGTAGCTCTCATTTGCTTGACCACTTCAATGAGGGAGGAAAGTGAGACTGGTTCAAACACTGCAGAGTGTGCAGCATTGTTGGCCTGGACTTGACAAATGCTGGAACTGGTAAGTTGTCTCACAGACACCACTTTGTAAACAAATAATTCCTCACAGAATCACAGATATTCAGAAGGGTCTGGCAATCATACACAAGTAATGTGTTTCTTTACAAAAACAGAGAACAGTAACAGCAGCAATATAACACAGAGGGAGGGAGACAACCGGCCATGCACAACGGCACCATCTTGGTTACTACTTCTGTACCTAGATTGCGTCAAAAGGTCCATAACTTGAGCACCATGGAGAGCATAGAGTGAGGGAACGGCTCCAGTCAGAGTCTCAAGGTGCACCAGAGAGTGGTTGTCTGGTAACTCTATTTATATATATATATATATATATATATATATATATATATATATATATATATATATATATATATATATATATATATATATATATATATATATATATATATATATATATATATATATATATATATATATATATACATATATATATATATATGAGGAGAAAAGCACATTTGACAATTTTACACAAAACTCAACAAATGGAGTGGACAATTTTTTGGAGCACTCTTCCTGTACAAACTGCTCCAAGCCTCTCATATTGCAAGGGCGCCTTTTCCCAACAACAATTTTAAGTTCTCTCCAGGTGTTCAATGGGACTGAGATCTGGCCACTTCAGAACTCTCCAGCGCTTTGTTTCCATCCATTTCTGGGTTTTTGAAGTTTCTTTGGGGTCATTGTCCTGCTGAAGACCCATGATCTCGAACACAAACCCAGCTTTCGGACACCAGGCCCTACATTGTGACAAAGTCCGAAGTCCGTTGGTAATGCTCAGATTTCATGAGACCTTGCACACAGTCAAGGCACCCAGTGCCAGCAGCAGCAAATCAACAACCAAACATCATTGAAACCCCCACCATATTTGACTGTAGGTACTCTTGTTCTTTTCTTTGTTGACCTCATTCTGTTTTAGGTAAACAGTAGACTGATCTGCTTTATCAAAAAGCTCTTTCTTGGTCTCATCTGTGCACATTTTCTCAGGATGATTTTGGCTTACTCACATACATTTTGGCAAACTGCAGTCTTGCTTTTTTTATGTCTTGTGTCAGTAATGGGGTCCGCCTGGGTCTCCTGCCAGTGTTTCTTTTTACCCAAATTTCGACGGATGCAGGACAGTGGTTAATTTGTAATATGACCAAACTGTGATCAGATTGTAGGCAATCTCCAGTATAAAAATGAGATGTTTTTTTAACTAGTGAAAATGAGATCAGATAATAATCTATTCTACTGGCTTGCTGTCCTCTATGCCATGTATACCGTATAGTACCTGTGTGTAGTGTAGTAACCTCCAAATATCAACAAGATCTGAGGAGGCCACCATTTCATAGATTTTAATGAGCGTAAGCGCACGATGATTATTAGATATGTGTTGACCATTAAGATCTTTATTTATGTCCACCAATGTATTAAAACCCTGTTATTATAATATTGTTTGTAGAGTTCACAGAAGTTGTAATTTCGCAGAAAAAGGATGGAGCTTTAAACAAAATGTATCTATCACAATCCATCTACCTTCATTGTCTTTGTATAAAGAATGCAGTATATAATCCAGATTTTAAAAACAAAAACAAAATCATCACTCCTCTTACTATTGCTAAGTCCACGACTAAAGTATATATTCCCCTTCCCACTCAGATTTCCATTTCAGCTCATTTTCAATTTCTTGTACACAAATAATTTGAATGTCTTTTAGCTATGTAAATATCTTGTTGAAATATCTGCCAGACCATTACAGTTCTATGTCACAATTCCAGCTTCTTTTCTTTCCATGAAAGAATCATTTTTTAAAATTATATTAAGCCCTTTTTTCATTATGAAGTTTAGAATCAACACACTTTCTTATTACAGACATAGTCAAGCACACACAAGCCACACAAACAGTAGATGCCTCCTCTTCCCCTTTTTTGCACTCCTCCATGACGTAACTAAAGCCCCCAACTCAACATCTCCACCTACCCAACCATTTCCCCACCTTCTTGACCTCGTTCCCGTCCTCCCTGTCTCCCATTCTATTAAAAATGACCTCCTTTAGCAGAATAATTTCTAAAAATCCCACCAACCCAAGCCATACATTACTCAAGAATTACTGTATAATATTCATCCAGATTTCACCCCATTATATTGACTTCTTTTTTCCCCATTTTTGCTTAATTTAAAGAGTACAGTGTGAGAGAACCATGACGAGCTAGAGTAGAGATCCCAAAGATCTAGAACCAGAGATCAGCTGGCTACCTGAAACATTCATACGTTTCGTGCCATTTTCATTACCATAACAACGTCGCACTTGTGATGTCATCACAACGAGTCTGTTTACAATCAGCCAGCATGCGCCCTCTATGTTCAACCAGTATGTTATTTGAGGAGCACTGTAAAGCTGACCATCGATGAACGGCTTGTCAGTCACCACCATCTAGTTCTTTCTTTATTCTTCCTTGCTTCTTCTTCCTGCATAATTGGATATAACAGCCTCTGTCTTTGAACTATCTCTGGGGGGAACTGATCATCAATAAAGAAGCTGGCTCCTTTGAGATACCTGCCTTTTTCCATCACAACCAACTTCTTTCATTAAACTTTGCAACAGTGGGTCTCGGCCTTTGCTGATCATTTCGTTTTTGGCCAATTCGATGGACTCTTGCGAAGTCAACAGCTTCAACTTCGGCTTCGCTCATCTCTTAAAACCTTTCACAAGATTCTCTGTGATCCGGTATGTCTCAGTGCACTCTTCTGGAATCCAGTGGATTATGACATTTTCCCTCTTTCTTCAGTCCAAAATATCTGCTGATATCTTAACTGTTTATTCCTTAGCAATTACTCGGAGTGCAGCATTGTTCTCTTTGAGTACTTAGACCTGAGCAATGTGGAATTCCAGTGACTGTCTTGAATCTTGAATATTTTCCACCATTTTATCCAACAAATTAAGATTTTCCAGTTGTTTCTGCATTGTATTCATTGATTCTCGCGTTACTTTCAAGACTTGAGGTAGCATTTTCAGCAGTTCCTCATTGGAGCTTAGCTCCTGTCAACCATGTTTGTTTTCTCTGCTATTTGTCATAATGTAGAAGTAAATTTAAAAATATTGTGGGCAACACATCAAGGCAGCATGAAGAAGAACTTAAACTGGTGATGGTCTCTTGGACAGTTTTGTCATTCACAATTGCAAAGTGAGACAGTTCCACGTGTTTAACGGCTGATTGGTTGTTATTATCACTGAGGTATTAATTGTATTTTTAATGTTCTGAATCTTGTCATGAAAGAATTTTGCAAACTCATTGCATTTGAATGTAGAAATGAATAAACCGGCTGTTCGCAACTCAATGGGAAGGGGAAAAGAGGCATCATAAACAGTGATGCAAAGTGGCTCATAGCTTCTGAGTGAGAACCACAGCAACCTCCCAGAACAGAATCTAGTCACTATCACAGTGGCAGATATCCAAGAAAGTCTCAGACATGAAAAACTGGACAGCCCCAGGCCCAGACATGATCCAAACCTACTGGCTAAAGAAACTCACTGCGTTCTATATATATATATATATATATATATATATATATATATATATATATATATATATATATATATATATATATATATATATATATATATATATATATATATATATATATATATATATATATATATATATATATATAGCCTATCCCAGTGACTATGGGCCTTAGGCGGGGTACACCCTGGATAGTGGCCAACTCTTCACAGGGTTAACACATGGACAAGGACAGACAACCATTCACTCTCACATTCATACACTATGGGCAATTTAGAGTTACCAATTAACCTGCACACAGTCATGTCTTTGGACGGTGGGAGGAAGCCAGAGAACCCGGAGAGAACCCACGGTAACACGGGACGACATGCAGATTGTGTGATGTTGGTCTGGTCCGGGAATCAAACCCACGATCTCGCATAAGTCTAGTTGATTTATTATTTTAATTTATCACTCAGGCGGTCGTTGCACTGAATAAATCTGGTGATAATACAGACCTTGCTAACTATTGACCAATCAGCATATTACCTATCTTCTCAAAGATATCGGAAAAGTGGGTGGCCAAATCCATTATCGAACATCTAATGTTGGCCAATGGTCTTCTGTGTCTTTCATTAGTAATACGAGTGTAATAATAGTAGTGTAGTCAGAGAATGTGCAGTCCAAGCTGTAGTAATTAGAACAATTACAGTAAACTCAATCGAAATCCTTTGAAAGTGTTTAGAAGAAATTCAGAAATGCTACTACTCAAAATAGCGCAGGAACACTAAGGTAAACCGAAACAACCCTGTTGGGCCTTAACGCTTTTTGATGGTGATTGTAACAATTACAGTAAAATATAATCTGTGGACTACATCTGGACTACATGCGGAAAACATGAGGACAACTTTGAGACTACATGAGGATTACATTAGGACTACATGAGGACTACATGAGGACTACATGAGGACTACATGAGGACTACATGAGGACAACATGAGGACTACATGAGGACTACATGAGGACAACTTTGAGACTACATGAGGACTAGATGAGGACTACATGAGGACTACATGAGGACTACATGTGGACTACATGTGGACTACATGCGGAAAACATGAGGACAACTTTGAGACTACATGAGGATTACATTAGGACTACATGAGGACTACATGAGGACTACATGAGGACTAGATGAGGACTACATCAGGACTACATGAGGACTACATGAGGACTACATGAGGACTACATGAGGACTACATGTGGACTACATGTGGACTACATGTGGACTACATGAGGACTACATGAGGACAACTTTGAGACTACATGAGGACTAGATGAGGACTACATCAGGACTACATGCGGAAAACATGAGGACAACTTTGAGACTACATGAGGATTACATTAGGACTACATGAGGACTAGATGAGGACTACATGAGGACTACATGTGGACTACATGAGGACTACATGTTGACCAAATCTGGACTACATTAGGACTACATTGTGTACTACATGAGGACTACATGTGGACTACATGTTGACTAAATCTGGACTACATATGGCCTACATGAGGACTACATATGGCCTACATGAGGACTACATGTGGACTACATGAGGACTACATGTGGACTACATGTGGACTATATGAGGACTACATGTGGACTATATGAGGACTACATGTGGACTACATGAGGACTACATGTGGACTACATGAGGACTACATGAGGACTACATGTGGACTATATGAGGACTACATGTGGACTACATGAGGACTACATGTGGACTACATGTGGACTACATGAGGACTACATGAGGACTACATGAGGACTACATGTGGACTACATGAGGACTACATGTGGACTACATGTGGACTACATGAGGACTACATGAGGACTACATGTGGACTACATGTGGACTACATGTGGACTACATGAGGACTACATGTGGACTACATGTGGACTATATGAGGACTACATGAGGACTACATGTGGACTACATGAGGACTACATGAGGACTACATGTGGACTACATGAGGACTACATGTGGACTACATGTGGACTACATGAGGACTACATGTGGACTACATGAGGACTACATGAGGACTACATGAGGACTACATGTGGACTACATGTGGACTACATGTGGACTACATGTGGACTACATGAGGACTACATGAGGACTACATGTGGACTACATGTGGACTACATGTGGACTACATGTGGACTACATGAGGACTACATGTGGACTACATGTGGACTACATGTGGACTACATGAGGACTACATGTGGACTACATGTGGACTACATGAGGACTACATGTGGACTACATGTGGACTACATGTGGACTACATGTGGACTACATGAGGACTACATGTGGACTACATGTGGACTACATGTGGACTACATGTGGACTACATGAGGACTACATGAGGACTACATGTGGACTACATGTGGACTACATGAGGACTACATGTGGACTACATGTGGACTACATGAGGACTACATGAGGACTACATGTGGACTACATGTGTACTGCCTCTGGTCCACCTCTTCACCACAGGTTTAGAGAGTTTCAGCCTCTGTCTGTACATAGGGATCAGGTGAACCATGGCGTGATCTGACAAGCCCAGTGCAGCGCGAGGCACGTCACGAACAGCAGAACACGCTGGATCACCATTAAACTACAGCGAGTGATGCCTTACTCATTGTAGTGTAACAGTGATCCAGCGTGTTCTGCTCTCTGGTCAGGCATTTAATAAACTGTCTGTACTTTGGTAGTTCCTGGCTTAAATTTCACTTGTTAAAATCCCAGAGGATAATCAACCAGGAGTCTGGAAAGTCCCACTCCACACACAGTACTCGGTCCGCAAGTATGCGCTGTGAATCCTGCACGTTTGCGCTCGATGGGATGTTCACAGCAGCCAGAATGAATGAAGAGAACTCACGCAGAGAGCAGAAGGGTTTACAGTTAATGAAGAGATAGTCCAGAGCAGGAGAGCAGTGTTTGGAGATCACAGTCACGTCAGAACACCAGGCGCTGTTAATGAAAAAACAGACGCCTCCGCTTTTTGTTTTTCCACCGGAGAGATCCCTTTGTCTGTCGACATGGAGGAGCTGGAATCCCTCCAGATGCAGCGCACAGTTTGGGATCGACTTCGTCTACGTGAAGCACAAAACAGAAGACAAAGAAAAGTCTCTGTTTCTTTTCATCAGAAGAGCAAGTTCGTCCGTCTTGTTGCTGAGCGAGCGGACATTGTACTGCGTCTCTGAAGGTGCGCGAGAGCCCCTGCTCGCTTCCCTTGTCTGCGGCGTCTCACTCTTTGGACCAAAATTAGTGCTAAATCTGCAGCAGACGCTAAAAAAAACTGGAAATACATCGGTGAGAGTGGATATTCTGATCGTTAGAGCTCTTCATGGGTATAGGAGCACGCTGACACACGGTTTATGCAAAAAAACAGACAACACAAAGCGCACCAAAATGCCAGGGCATCCGTCACCGGTGCAATCTTGGAACTTCTTTATTGTTTTATTTAGAGTCACTGAATTCAGACCACTTATCAATAATAGCAATATCTATCTACTACAAGAAATTTGAAATGTAGTGGTTTATTTATTAGTTATTTATTGTAAAATTACAGTTTTGCAACTGTACAAGATGTTTTCTCGTAGTTATTTAGTATTTACATTTTGGGTAGTGCTATTTGTTGACGGTCCCTAAGCGCTCCGGCTGCGCATTTGATGTGCTGTATTTCGCTGCACCCAAAATACGCATTTGATTTTAAAAATCGTTGTTGTAGTCATTTGGCTGTGTAAACGTGAGTATTTTGACATGATTATGATCTCCAAAGAGTTTCGCTGTAAGATCTATTGACCTCTGAAGTCCGAATCTGTGAATATGATGCTAACTTTACCAAACTGTCTTTTTACTGGATTTCCCTGCTCTAGCTGACTGTGAGACGCGAGCTGATGACGTAGTAAGAGGGGGAGGTCTGCTCCCACCTTTCACCTGTGAATCACCTGACTCCTCCTCCAGGCAAAGACAGTGCCAAAAGTACACGCGCAAATTAAAAGTGAAGAGGAAAGAAAACATTGCTCCGCAAAGACACAAGGGAGCAACGCAAGTCAAAAATGGGCATTACACAGTTGTGTCATTGAATTTTCCTGACAAATATGTTTTTTCTTTTGTGAAAAATAAAATTATTTCTTTGAAAAATTATTCATTTCTGCAAACTTTTTTTTTTTGCAAAAAAAAAATATATATATATACACATCATTACACATTTTTTATTTGCAAACCTGATTTTCCTGCTATTATTTTCTTTGCAAATACATGTGTCATTAAATTAGCTCCATAAAAAGAGCATCCATTGGCCTGGTGTCATCAGGGGACATGGAGATGTAAAGCTGCGTATCATCAGCAGAACTGTGGAAGTTGACTCCATGTCTCCTGATGACACCAGCAGAGGGCGCATGTACAGGTTAAAAAGCACAGGACCTAAAATGGAACCCTGGGGCACACCACGTTTGAGTTTATAGACCTTGGAGGAGCAGGTATCTAAACCATGTTACCATGAATGTTCTGCCCAGGGGGTCGTAAGGGGAGCTGGGGGTCGCGAGATGATTTTAAGATCTAATTTGAGTAAATATGACACTGTATTTGCTCTATACAGGGGGGGGGGGACCACTGAGATTTGTGTGCAGTACCAGAGAGGCCCACCAGGTGTTTTAGTCTGTTTAAGAGAATAGTGTGGTCTACTGTATCAAAGGCAGCGCTCAGATCCAGTAGAACCAACACCTTCACCTGTTTAAAATCATAATTTAGTGTAAAATCATTGAAAATCTTTGTCAAGGCTGTCTCTGTTGTTTACACTAATACCAGACTGACATTCATGTGAGTTTAAAAAATAATTTAGTTGAGTAAAAACAAGTTTTTCTTCAGCAGAGCCTCACCACCGCCGCTTTAAAGGCAGTGGGAAAGAACCCTGTTTGAAGAGAGCTGTTCATCATGTTTAAAAGCTCGTCTCTAAAAGATCCATAAATTGACTTAAACTGTGTTGGGATTAGGCAATAAAGGTGGTAGAAAATGTTATCAAGCATCTCAGCATTAACCAGAACAAAACTGTCCAGTGGTTCCTCTGATAAAAGCAGACAATCAGATGTGTTAAAAACAGAGGTTCCTCTGTTGTGAGTCGACTGTGTGATGTGCTGGGTAAAATCTATGTAATTAAGTACATTAAAAAACTCATTTGAGTTCTAAGGTCTAAAAGATTATCAATGTGCAAATTAAAATGACTGGCTAAAATAATTACATTGTAAGAATTATGTAAAATGTATTTAAAAAAATCCTTGATAAAAAGACACAGGCACTTTTTTGGTGGTCTGTAGACTGACATGCATAAAATTGTGGGGTTACGTTTGGTTGGTATTCTTGTTTATTCATTGAAAAAAAAAAAGAAAAACGTTCTGTCGACACTTCAGGAGCTGGGGATACAAGCGAGAGTAGAAGAGAGGAAGCGCTTGGAAACAGAGCTGTCCCGAGACTTTATTTATTTATTTATTTATTTAAGGAAAAGGGGGAACAATGCATATTAATGAACATTTACACAAATGTAAATATGCCAGATTATAGCCCAAGGCTAATTTCCATCTGCAGACCCCCTGGCAGGTTAACAGAAAGATAAGAACATACAGTACACTTCAGTTAAACAGAGACAGAAAAACAAGGTTTTGTCATGTTAGTACAACTACAAACATTCAACAGAAACAAGTCGAAGAGTCACAGACAACAGTTAAGACACATCTGTATTGCACAAGCCCTTCTACTGCAGAGTCCTATTGCACACACCCTTACATTGCACTGATCCCTATTGCACACATCCTTACACTGCACTGATCCCTATTGCACACACTCTTATATTGCACTGATTCCTATTGCACACACTCTTATATTGCACTGATCCCTATTGCACACACCCTTACACTGCACTGATCCCTATTGCACACACCCTTACACTGCACTGATCCCTATTGCACACACCCTTACATTGCACTGATCCCCATTGCATTTTGACTTGGAGATATAGTTAAGCGTATGTTGCACATGAGTAAGTTTTAACATATTTGTGCTCACACATGATCACATGTTTGTCTCTCTCTCAAGCATGATTTGAAATGTTTCTTAAAAGTAGTAAAACCTGTGCTTTCCCTCACTGAGAGTGGAATAGTGTTCCAGAATGTTACATTATGACCAGACGTTTTGGGAGAAGGCAGTTCGCCTGAATAGTAGCTCACAGTCGCCTCTGACAGTGGATTGAGTTATTCTTGATCCAGCAGAGCTGACAGATTTTGGTTTGATAAAATCATTCATTGGTGGAGGCGCCATACCATGTAGGACCTTATAGATCAGGCAGGCCGCTTTAAATTGTTTAAAGTTTACAAAATTTTTAAAATTATATTTATCAAGAATTTGGCAATGGTGGTAAGAAAAGGGTTTCTTATCTAGGAGACTAGTGGAGCACCAAGGGAGCGAGACAAGGTAGAGTCCCCAATATGCTTTCCCATGCAGAGATCAAAACCTTCATGGCAGAAGATTGATTTCTTGAAGCAAGTTTTCGCAGAATTAATCTGTTTGTTGTTAGTAATATACATTAGAATAAGAAGAAAAGTTTTATTGTATCATTAATTTTATACTTTGAATGAGACGTCTGAGCAACAAGTGGATACCATCTCGTCCATGGTTAAAAGTGCAACAAACCGCTCTAAGGGGTGGATGACAGCATCATCACACAATTTGTTTTTCCCACAGAGGACCTGTCACAACTCTCTGCCCAAGATACAACAGGGACTGGCTTGATAATCCGGACTGGTATGTGGAAGCTACAGTTCTTCATACAGTATTTGTTTTAAGTTGTGTTGAGACCATTTATGGTAACCTGGCCCTGCCATATGAATCTTGGGATATTTGCGAGTTCACAAACTCTTGAGAATCCATCTGGACGGTGTTCGGCTGTTGGGGCTGCACCTGCCACTGTGTGGGACACCAATCACAGCGCTGCATTGTGGTTTGGGCGGAAGTCAATTAGACGAACCTAAACAAACATGGCTGTGCCGACAGATGTATTTCAACACATTTATGGATTATTTTGCTTTTGAAAATGTGGACATAGCAGTGCTTTGTGCATCTGAGGACGAGGAAGAAGTCGGTGTTTTTCTTTCAACTGGATTTCTTGCTTGTTCCACTTTTGCGGCACTGCGACCAATCAGGTCAAATGTTTTGACACATTTTCCCCGACAGCTTTTGGCGAGAGCCTGTCCAGATTTATAATGTGTAGAACTAAATTCAGAGTAATACACATACATCTGGCGTGAGCCAGGTTACATTTATGGACGATGTGTAACAAGTTTGCTTTATGTGTTAAACTTTATGTGTTAAAGGAGTGGATAATCTAATTTGTGTTTCTTATAATGTTAAGGGATTGAGTAGTCCAATGAAAAGGAAAAAAGTGCTGAACCAATTTTAATTTTAATTGTGCCATAGCAATGCTTCAAGAGATGCACCTTTCAGAAAAAGGGCACACGAAGCTAAGGAGATAATTGTTGACTAGCAAAATAGCTTTACATATCAAAATGGGAGAAAAAAAGGGGGGGTTGCAATTTTTTTTTTTACATGTAAAGAGGGAAGGTATTTGATGATGGAATCTATAGGGGATTCTACAACTACTGCACTAAATTTATATGCACCAAGCGAGGACTGCCCAAAAATCTTTAATAGTACTGCAATACTAGAGAAAGCTGAAGGTATTATTTTAGTAGGAGGGGGTTTAATTGTGTTCTGAAACCATCTGTGGACAGGCTTCCGTCAGAAATCGAAGAAATCTCTTGCTTTGGGGGCACATAAAAGAACTAAAAGACCAGAAAATTTGTGAAACACGATCAAACAGGTTTGCTCAGAGACAACGTTAGAAGAGCTTTTAATCTTCAAATAGTGGCTCAAAAAAAGAACACTCCATTGATGCTTCTCAGTCTGGATGCTGAGAAAGCATTTGATCAGGTTGACTAGGCATTTCTACAACAGACCCTTAGACATGTGAGCTTTAAGAACACTTTTATTACATGGATCCAAACCTTTACAACACCCCAAATACCGAGTGAGGAATTGGCCACCGCTCCGAGTTTTTTTCTCTTGGGTGTAGTACCAGACAGGGCGAGGAGTTATCGCCCTCATTATTTGCACCTTATTAACTTATTAGATTCAATCCACTGATACAAGGAATTAGAGATTAAACTAATGGCCAACATAAATGATCACTTTTTGCAGACAATATTTTGTTATTTTTGGAAAATTCAATCACTTCTGTTCCAGCCCTCCTCCAGAAACAAAGACAATATAGTGTCGTGATGTAAGATAAATACAAACAAATCAGAGGATGCAATGATTGTTGGCCACTGGCCTTCGTGGATCACCTTGGGTCATTTAAATCAAATCAAACTGTATTTATAACATGCTTTATCATACATATAATGTAACACAAAGTGCTTTACAGTGCAATAAAACATTCCCACATGCCCATTTCCCACCCAACCTCCCACACCCAGCCAAACAACCCACACCCACCCACAGTTGCATATACACACCCACACACCCACACCCACACCCACACCCACACACACACACACACCCTAAGATACAATAGGCTGAGTACAGATACACCAGTAGAAGAAGCATTATCAGAGGAGCCGTCTGCACCAGGAGCAGAGAGTCGGCCACAGCCACAGGACACAGACTCAGGGCCCAGAGATGAGGCAAACACCAATCCTCCACCTGGGGCCCATGAGCCGGGGCCCAGCAGCCACAGACCAGCTCCCAGTACAGAGGGCCCCTCAGAGGAAACACTGGAGACTCTAAATAGATAAAAGAATAGATCAATTAATATGGGGAAATAAATAAAGAAACTGGTAGAAATAAGTAAAACTAGGAATACATACATATAAAATAGTAACCCTAAAATAAATAAACACAATAAATAAGATGAATAAATATAACAAATACATAAATTAAATATTAATCAAAAGCTAAACTAAAAAGGTGGGTCTTGAGCCTGCTCTTAAAAACCTGAACGTTCTCTGCGGCCCTGAGCTCCTCCTCAGGCCGTTCCACAGACGAGGGCCGTAGTACTGGAAGGACGCCTCACCGTGAGTGTGTCCTGACTTTGGGAATGACTAGGAGCCGGCTGCTGGAGGAGCGCGGGGGCTGAGGAGGAGCTAAAAGGAGAAGGCCCAAGTCTGTTAAGACATTTAAAAACCAGTAAAAGAACCTTAAAATCGAACCTGAAACACACGGGAGCCAGTGATTTAAAAACCGGTGTAATGTGGTCCCGCCCCCTGGTCTTAGTCAGGACATGCGCTGCTGAATTTTGTAATAATTGTAAACCTGAAACTGAAATACTTTATGCGAGGCAGTCTAAGCAAGGATTTAGTTATCTGGCTGTCATTTTTACCCCTAAGACCACCCAGTTGTTTTCAGACAATTATGATAAGCTGTTAAAGAAATTAAAGAAGATTTAATGAAACATAATGAATGGGATCATATCAGAGGAGAATAGACAAATATAGAAAAACATTTTATTATTATCTGTTCACTCTGGTGAACTGAAAAAAAAACAAGTGTCTTTGATATACTAAAAACTGTTGATTGATATTTCATATGACATATGTACACATCATATAAAACAATAAAGGAAAATGGAACTGAATGGAACTTTGAACAATGTCACCTGGGAGAGTAGTTGTTTTGGTTCTCATAGAGGGGTGGGGAGGAAGGAGTTTGTCTGGAAGTTCAAATTAAGATCCTTTAGAACTTTCAAAATGTAGTCTTACTGACAAATGCTGGAGGAATTGTGGGTGACCAACCCCACATATTTTGGGACTGCCCCAATGTAAAAAATTTTTGGACTGATGTTAAGAATGTATGCCAAAACATATTAACATGCTGCACATCCCTCTAATGACTGCTCAAAAAATTATTACAATCTACTGGATAAAACCTGAAGTACCCACAGTTGTTCAGCACAAGTCTATATAATGGAAAGGTTAACAGCAAAACTACAGCTAAAAATGCCAACATTTGAAAAGAGGTGGAGTCCAATTATAGACGTTCTCAAATAAAAACACTTATCCTTGTTTTCTTTTTTTTGTTTGTTTTTTTTTGTCTCTTTTATACATCTGTATTTCATAGTGTAACACTTGGTCTCCATTGCCTATTTGAATTCATGGCAATAAAAGTTAAAAAAAAAAAAGTCAACACTTTGTACTTATTTTTATTGTTGGGGATTATTTTGTAGTAGTAGTTGTTTCTTAAATTTTGAAATGTGATGTTATACATTCATTGTTGATTATTGAATAGTTGGGTGAATAGTCTCCATCTTCTGCACCCTGCGCTCTCTTTAATTTTTTCCCCCCTCATTTCTCCAAGGAGGTGTAGGTTTGGTTAGAATGGGAACTGGGGGGATCTTGAGCTTGGTCTACTGATAAAATTGTCAGTTATAAAATCACAGGGACGGGTAAAACAATTGGACTTTTTTTAAAACCTCATCGAAGTTTGCAGTCACTTCAAAGGTCAGATGGCACCTCCTCACAGTTCTCACAGAAATCTCCCACTGAATAAAACCAGTGATATTAAAAAGCACACAGTAGTGGGCAGAGACAGCCAAGTGGACAACAGAGGACACACTCTGGACAGGCCATGGGTGATGACTAGGTCTATGGAGATGGCTGATATGCTGAATACAATGCATGTAATTAAGAACATTTAATGTCTCAAATCTGCCATTTTTAGGCAAAGTCCTCAAAAGGGTTGTTTACCAACAGCTCACTGACTTCCTCTTAATAAAAAACTAATTTGATGTTTGCTTTTGACACTGTTGATCATGGGATCCTCTTACAGACATTAGAGGAGTGGGTGGGCATCACTGGCACTGCCCTAAATTGGTTGAAGTCCTACCTTCAGGACAGGAAGTACTTTGTTGAGATTGGTAACTGTGTCTCAGACCATGGGCTTGACCTGTGGGGTGCCCCAAGGGTCAATCCTGGGACCCCTTCTGTTCAACCTCTACATGCTGCTGTTAGGTCAGTTAATACGCAGCACAAATGTATCTTAACTAACTATGCACACGACACTCAGATCTATGTCCCGCTGATAGCAGGTGAATATGGACCAGTGGATTCACTCTGTCACTGCATCCAACAGATCAGTGTGTGGATGCAAAACAATTTTCTCCAGCTAAACTCAGACAAGACTGAAATCATCGTCTTTGGCAGGAACAGAGAGAAAGTGTCAGCAGTCACCTCCAGTCTCTCGCTCTGAAACCTACAAATCAAGTTAGAAATCTGGGGGTAATAATGGACTCAGACCTGAACTTTAACAGCCACATCAAATCAATAACATCAACAGCCTTTTACCATCTTAAAAACATTGCCAAATTTATCCATGCATTTGTCTCCAGTAGGTTAGACGACTGTAACGGCTGCTCACAGGCCTCTCCAAACGAGCTGTAAAACAGCTGCAGTACATCCAGAACGCTGCTGCTCCAGTCCTGACAAGAACCAGGAAGTACGATCACATTAGTCTGTGCTCAGGTCTCTGCACTGGCTTCCTGTGGCTCAGAGAATAGACTTTAAAGCAGCTCTTCTTGTGTTCAAGTCTCTCCAAAGCACCAAAGTACATCTCTGACATGTTAGAGCCATATGAACCATCTCGTACTCTGAGGACCTCAGGGACAGGCCTCCTGCTGGTGCCCAGAGTCAGGACTAAACATGGGGCATTTCAGTTTTTTTGCAGCTAAAATTTGGAACAATCTTCCTGAAGATGTGAGACAGGCCTCCACTCTGACAATGTTTAAATTCAGGCTAAAAACAGTTTTGTTTAGATGTGCATACGACTAAAAGATGTCTTTTTGTGTTTTGTGATTTTAATGCAACTTTTCCGGTTATGTAAAGCACTTTGAATTGCCTTGAGTAAGAATTGTGTTCTACAAATAAACTTGCCTTGTCTAAAAACTCACTTGAAACAGGGTCTAAAATGTAATCAATGTGCAAAGTAAAGTCATTGGTTAAAATAATCACATTACAGTCCCGATCAAAGGTTTAAGACCAGTTGAATAAATGGCAAGTCACATTTTTCATGGTTGAATCGCATCAAGGTTCCAAGTAGAGCTTCAATAAGCAACAAGAAATGGGAGTGAGACAAAAAAGTTTTTTGCGTTAACGTTTTATTGAAAACCACAATTAAACCAGTAGAAAATATTACAGGGGTTGTCATCCAGACGCTGTTTGAAGATTGAGACGTTTCGACTTCTATCCAGAAGTCATTGTCAATGAGGGATCTGGTCTGAGAACTCTGGCGTGGAACACGCCTGGACGAATGAGGGATTACATCGACCACAATTAAACGAGTCTGTTCTGTAGCTGATCAAAAGTTTAGGAAGTTTAGGAAATTCGTGCAAAATGCAGATTCAGTGTCATTTTCTGTTGAATTCACCCTGTCATGATGTTCTGATGGCAAAGGCAAAAAAACATTCTCTTTTTGAACATGGTCGGGTTGTGGAGCTGCAAAAGCAGGGCCTCTCTCCATCGCTGCTGAGATGGGACATGGTAAGACACGTATTTGGAATTTCTTAAAAGATCCTTAAGGTCACTAGGAAGACCAGAGCACTGTGTCAGAGGATCTGATTGGCCGTCCATCAAGACATTGGACAATCCTCGACCCAAATTAAGGCCGTTACTGATGCCCAATAACCATCAGACGCATTTCAAACTGAAGGACTTCAAAAACAAAAAAACGACAAGGCCTTGTCTCCTTGAACGGCACAGAACTGCAGTTTGAACATTACAAGAGACACAAACATGGGACATTGACAGTGAAAGAAAGTTTTATTATGAGTAAAAATGTAACCTTCTCCTTCCTGATGGTTTCCAACGTTATTGGCACGACAAGCAGATCCACCTGAGATGTTTTCTACGCTCCACAGGAAGGGGGCGCCATAATGATCTGGGTGTTTTTTCCATCAGTGGAACAATGGAGCTCCAAGTAGTGCAGGGGCCCCTGGCTCTGTGCATATGTTGCAGAGAGCATCCCATGCTCATCCCTCATGACTGAGGGCCTCGTCTGTGGAACCACTGGGTTTTTCAACAGGACAACGCTACAGTTCACAAAGCCCCAGGACAAAGGACTTCTTCAGGAGAACATCACTCTTTAGGACCGTCCTGCATGTTCCCCTGATCTAAATCCAACTGAGAGCCTTTGGGGACGGATGGCAAGGGAGGTTTACACAAATGGAGCACAGTTCCAGACAGTAGATGTCCTTCATGAGGCCGTCTGCACCACATGGAGAAATGTTCCCTCTCACCTCCTGGAAACACTTGCATCAAGCGCCGCAACCAATTTTTGAAGTGATCAACAATAACAGTGGAGCTACTCATTACTGAGTTCATGTTTGGGACTTTGATTTCTGTTTTGAGGGGGTTTGGGCTTGTTTTCTGAGGTGTGGTGTGGTTGTGAGGTGTTTTGCTCTTGCTCCCATTTCTTGTTGCATGTTGAAGCTCTACATGAACCTTGTTAAGATCCAACCATGAAAATGTGACTTTTGCCATTTATTTGACTGGTCTTAAACTTCTGATCGTGACTGTATGATACTCATGACACAGTCTAGTTGTACAAGTATAATAATCTAAATACTTTCGCAATTGTGTCTGTTCAAAAACTAAGCCAAATAGTTTGTGTTCATGTGACATCACAACATTCCATCAGCCAATGATATTTAATACTGCTCCAGTGACGACCCCCCCCCCCCCCCCCCACCCCCATCTGTCTGTAGGATCGATCTCTACACTGGAGGATCTATGCGCCACCCGCCTGGACAGCTGGATTAGCCACACCTCGTCTGCCTGGACGAACTCCATCTACTTTAGATGAACCGTTCCAATGCTGGAGGATCTCTCTACACTGGGTGGACTGCTCCTCGTCCTCCTGGAGGAACTCTTTAAAGCCACCTCCCTCTTGAGTGGTTCTGGCTCCACAGTCCAAGTGGATGTCAGTCCTAGTTCATCTACAGTCTGTCCGTCCGTGGGAGTAGGATCTCTCCTTCACTGTGGTTCTCCCCGAGGTTTCTACTTTTTCCCGTGGGTTTTTTTTGTAGTTTTTCCTCGCCGCGAAGGAGGGTCAAAGGACAGGGGCATTCTGGGACAGTTATCTGAACTGCTTTTACCTGTGGCCCATCGAGGCAACTGTTGTTGTGATTTTGGGCATTATAAAAATAAATTGATTTGATTTGATTTGAATAGGGCAGCTAAAATAAATATCGCTAAAATGCAGATTTTTGTTGCAATACAATGAGTTATTAGATCTCACTTAGAGAAATCATCAAGTTCAACATTTGTGAATTTACCTTTTAGATATTTTATGGCAAAGTCCAATGTTATCAATATGGAAAAGCCTGCACTTGAGGTTATGACATCATCACATTCTAGAACATGAATGGAACCTATTGTGCAAAACTAAACCAAATAGATTCCGTTCACCTTCTAGAATGTGATAATGTCATAACCTCAGATGGAATGCAGGAGATTCCCTGTATTGTTTAGAATTCACTATTCACTATGGCTTGTCTGTGTCGTTTTGCATTCTTTTGGTTTGTTGATAAAGTAAGTTCAAACTCGGGCGCATCACTTCCTGTTTTGTAATGCCAGGAAAGGCAGGGAATCCACATGGCAGCGTTAGGATCCAGTCACATCCATGGTTAAGGACTGATGAATCAATGTTGTACGTTACTGAGATGTATAATTTGGAAGTTCATGTTTTTGTATTTGTGTTATTTCATAAGAATGTTATATAATTTTTGTTACAAAGGGATACATGTATAATAAAAAGTAAATGCTAAATTGGTCATTGTTAAGGAAGCTGCAAACTGATAATGCTTTGTCACATTGTTAAAATCAACCATTCAGCAATTCATGTATATTGAATTTTCTTTATTTTTCTTTGTTTTTGGTGATAGTTTTCGCTCCATGTTATGATGAAGGAGTAAATCTGCAAAATACAACGTCGACTCGTCTCTTTCTTGTGAATGGAGTTTAGCGGGGTGTTTAGTCTACGGTCTGTTGCATCTTGACGAGAACACTATATTCCCTATTCATAACATTGAACTTTACCATGAAATATCTCAAAGGTAAATTCACAAATGTTGTATTTTAACAATATTCATTTTAGCTGTCCACCATCAGTATAAAATATCAATGATTGTTGTGATGTCACGTAATGCAACTTATTGTTGGGTGGAAAATGCTCTAAAATCCACCAAACAGAGGAAATATGGTGTATTATACAGTTTTTTTTCCACTGGGTGAGGGCCCCCAGCCTATTGTGTACATTGTTAGGCTTACTGAGGGCTCTTATGTGATTGTCTTACCTTTTGGGTTATTAGCACCTAACAGCTCAAAAAAATCTCTAAATTGAACTTTCCAGTATGGTTAAAAGACATTTTTTTCTCAAGAATAATTACGTAAAAACAGAGTAATAAATATCTGAAAAATACAACAACAAAGACATCAAGTCGATTAGGGAGTGCCCTGCCTAAAGCCCCCAAACTGCTAGCTCCGCTATTGCCTCCAACCATCAAAAACGCTCCCTGCTGCTCCCTCAATCAATGACGTTTTTTCCAAGGTTAGAAGTCATATATCCCAAAATCCTCTGCTGTTTTAAGTCCTTAAATCATCACATACTCATTCTGAGTATTTCTCCTTCTAACCACCCCTAACCCTAACCCTAACCCTAACTACTAGCTTAACTCGCATTCATCATAAACGCATGTTCAACTTGTGTAAGCGCTATGCAGCCAGTAGATGTCGCCTAACCTCTGTAAGTGCAGGGCAAACAGAACCAGATACAGATGCTCATTTTGTTTTCACAAACTTTTTTTTTTGTTCTCAAACATGAGATGGATTTAAGCATGTTTAAATAACAATATAAAAATGCATCATATCTAGCCTGGAACCTTTTTATTAACTTTGCTAGACAGTGCTTACAACACAACATTATTATAGGCAATTAAGCCACAGCACAGCAGTGGGGCAAGCAGCAGTACTGGTTTAAGTCCTGCTTTAGTTACTTTGTCTAAAATTAAAATAAACACAATTAAATCCCACAATTTAGTTTCCCTCAACAGCTGTCGGTTATAAAAGCATGTGAGCAGAAATTATAGAGCTGTGGCTGTCTGCAGCTAGGCTGCTGTACCAAACCAAAAAGTACAATAAAAAGAAAATAAAGGACAGTTCATTTGAATGAACATTATTTTTCTGTTTTATGTTTCAAAATCAAGATAAATGTGGTATAGGTACTGAACAAGTATTGTTATGATATTTTTAACTAATTACTGTTGCCCTCATTTCCTGTTTTCAATGAATACTACTGGGCCAATAATATGTAAAAGACTATACATTTCCAGTATATAATTCTGAAATGCATTTGTAACACATTTACTGTTGTAGGCCACTAACTCCAGCCTAAAGAGCAACATGCTCCACACAAAAAGGCTCCGCGCCACCACGGAGTCAAACCCAGGACCTTCTAGCCGCTGCGCTACCTTGTTGCCTGAAATTACATTTCAGTGCAAAATAGGTTAAATCAATGTTGATTTGATATTGATGGGAGTTGAAAATTCAACATTGTTTGTACATTGAAAATTCTGGTTAAGTTGATGTTTCGGGTCCTGTCTCATGTCAGGTCCGTCTCATGTCTGGGTCTCATGTCAGGTCCGTCTCATGTCTGGGTCTCATGTCAGGTCCGTCTCATGTCTGGGTCTCATGTCAGGTCCGTCTCATGTCTGGGTCTCATGTCAGGTCCGTCTCATGTCTGGGTCTCATGTCAGGTCCGTCTCATGTCTGGGTCTCATGTCAGGTCCGTCTCATGTCTGGGTCTCATGTCTGGGTCTCATGTCAGGTCCGTCTCATGTCTGGGTCTCATGTCAGGTCCGTCTCATGTCTGGGTCTCATGTCAGGTCCGTCTCATGTCTGGGTCTCATGTCAGGTCCGTCTCATGTCTGGGTCTCATGTCAGGTCCGTCTCATGTCTGGGTCTCATGTCTGGGTCTCATGTCAGGTCCGTCTCATGTCTGGGTCTCATGTCAGGTCCGTCTCATGTCTGGGTCTCATGTCAGGTCCGTCTCATGTCTGGGTCTCATGTCAGGTCCGTCTCATGTCTGGGTCTCATGTCAGGTCCGCTCATTTCTGGGTCTCATGTCTGGGTCTCATGTCAGGTCCGTCTCATGTCTGGGTCTCATGTCAGGTCCGTCTCATGTCTGGGTCTCATGTCAGGTCCGTCTCATGTCTGGGTCTCATGTCAGGTCCGTCTCATGTCTGGGTCTCATGTCAGGTCCGTCTCATGTCTGGGTCTCATGTCAGGTCCGTCTCATGTCTGGGTCTCATGTCTGGGTCTCATGTCAGGTCCGTCTCATGTCTGGGTCTCATGTCAGGTCCGTCTCATGTCTGGGTCTCATGTCAGGTCCGTCTCATGTCTGGGTCTCATGTCTGGTCCGTCTCATGTCTGGGTCTCATGTCAGGTCCGTCTCATGTCTGGGTCTCATGTCAGGTCCGTCTCATGTCTGGGTCTCATGTCAGGTCCATCTCATGTCTGGGTCTCATGTCAGGTCCGTCTCATGTCTGGGTCTCATGTCAGGTCCGTCTCATGTCTGGGTCTCATGTCAGGTCCATCTCATGTCTGGGTCTCATGTCAGGTCCGTCTCATGTCTGGGTGTCATGTCTAGGTCCGTCTCATGTCAGGTCTGTCTAATGTCTAGGTCTCATGTTGGGTCTTTTCTCATGTTGGGTCTTGTCTCGTGGCGGGTCTGTCTCGTGGCGGGTCTTTTCTCATGTTGGGTCTTGTCTCGTGGCGGGTCTTTTCTCATGTTGGGTCTGTCTCGTGGCGGGTCTGTCTCGTGGCGGGTCTTTTCTCATGTTGGGTCTGTCTCGTGGCGGGTCTGTCTCGTGGCGGGTCTGTCTCGTGGCGGGTCTGTCTCGTGGCGGGTCTGTCTCGTGGCGGGTCTTGTCTCGTGGCGGGTCTTTTCTCATGTTGGGTCTGTCTCGTGGCGGGTCTTTTCTCATGTTGGGTCTGTCTCGTGGCGGGTCTGTCTCGTGGCGGGTCTGTCTCGTGGCGGGTCTGTCTCGTGGCGGGTCTGTCTCGTGGCGGGTCTGTCTCGTGGCGGGTCTGTCTCGTGGCGGGTCTTGTCTCGTGGCGGGTCTGTCTCGTGGCGGGTCTGGGTCTGTCTCGTGGCGGGTCTGTCTCGTGGCGGGTCTGTGGGTCTGTCTCGTGGCGGGTCTGTCTCGTGGCGGGTCTGTCTCGTGGCGGGTCTGTCTCGTGGCGGGTCTGTCTCGTGGCGGGTCTGTCTCGTGGCGGGTCTTTTCTCATGTTGGGTCTGTCTCGTGGCGGGTCTTGTCTCGTGGCGGGTCTGTCTCGTGGCGGGTCTTTTCTCATGTTGGGTCTGTCTCGTTGCGGGTCTGTCTCGTGGCGGGTCTTGTCTCGTGGCGGGTCTGTCTCGTGGCGGGTCTGTCTCTTGGCGGGTCTGTCTCGTGGCGGGTCTGTCTCGTGGCGGGTCTTTTCTCATGTTGGGTCTGTCTCGTGGCGGGTCTTGTCTCGTGGCGGGTCTGTCTCGTGGCGGGTCTGTCTCGTGGCGGGTCTGTCTCGTGGCGGGTCTGTCTCGTGGCGGGTCTTTTCTCATGTTGGGTCTGTCTCGTGGCGGGTCTTGTCTCGTGGCGGGTCTGTCTCATGCTGGGTTTGGCGATGTGTCTTTATTATTAGACTGTTTTTAAAAGCCGGTGTTATTTGCTTGAAGTTGACAGAGAAAGGCAAATAACTGCATTGCTTTATTCATTGGTTGGTAATAAAGCTGATCTCTTGTTGCCTTCCTGTAGCCATGGCAACCGGGAATCTTCGGTCTTCAGTCCGTTCCGCCTGGACTCCGCACGTTTTCTGCGAATAACGCGCATGACGCAGCTGTTCCCCGGTATGAACATGTGTAGTGTCAGTAAAACCCCAGACAAGGAGTCGACAGCGCGTTACATCACGGCTGCTACGCTAACAGTTAGCCCCAAACACAAGCACCGAGCCCAAAGGGACCCAAACCCGGCCAAAGAGACGGACCGAACCCCGGAGGCCCCGGAGAGACACACGGTCCACAGACGGTGTCAGTCCGGCCGCGCTCACAGTCCGGTTCCCCTCGGCACAAACTTCTTGACCCGGGTTCGTGACGCTGGAGCTCCGGGTCCACACTGCGCCGCGGAGTCACGCGAAGTGGAAGAACAAACCGTGGCGTGGAGGAAAACAGAGCGCGCTTACCGTGTACTCGGAGTGTTCTGCTGGTTCTGGTCCACGGGACAGCGGGACAGCGGGACAACGGAGCTAGCGCAGCAGCGCGGCGGTGGAGGCTCCGGTCTGAGGAGGAGTGATCCACCCAGGGCCCGGAGGAAAGAGCGGAGCGGGGGAGGGAGAGGGCTGGAGAGGGAGGGAGGGAGGGAGGGAGAGGGCTGGAGGGAGAGGGCTGGAGAGGGAGGGAGGGAGAGGGCTGGAGAGGGAGGGAGGGAGAGGGAGAGGGAGGGAGAGGGCTAGAGAGAGGGAGAGGGAGGGAGGGAGGGAGAGGGCTGGGGAGGGAGGGAGGGAGGGAGGGAGAGGGCTGGAGGGAGAGGGCTGGAGAGGGAGGGAGGGAGAGGGCTGGAGAGGGAGGGAGGGAGAGGGAGAGGGAGGGAGAGGGCTGGGGAGGGAGGGAGGGAGGGAGGGAGAGGGCTGGGGAGGGGAGGGAGAGAGTGGGCTGGGGAGGCGGGGACAGAGGTGGAGACAGAGGGAGAAAAGGCCGTTTTTTTAACACAGATTTTTCATAAAGGCGTTAAACAATATAAAACATTATGAAAGGAAAACATTTTGATTAACATAGATGCCACAACATTTCCATCATACAGGACAAACACATCTAAACCAAGAGTTGCTTTAAAGGTTTTGGAGGTTTTTTGTTTCTTTGTTGTATATATATATTTTTAATGCATATTTTTAAGAGTTCATTATTTATTTCTGAAAAGTGCTGAAAAGTTAAGCTTGTATTACATTTTCTATGCAAGCAGCCTTTGTTTGTGAAAGGCACAATACTAAGGGCTATTTGGAGTTGTAATTACATTCAGTAAAAAGGGTAGCCCTTCAAACGTCTTAAAGATATTAGCAGGAATTTTAAAAAAACAAAAGGAGTCTGAGTTTTCAATACACTGCCGTAGTACTATGCTTTTGCTGCCTTGACAATTGTTTTTCCAAATACACTTTGACATTAGTTGCTTAATTCCTTTACATGTGGTGTCAGTAACCTTCTGTGCTAGAGCTGGGCGAACAAATCTTGAAATCCCTTCAGTTTTGGTTAAAAGTGTCCATCCCCAAACTGACGTCTCTCTTTGTCCATAAATTAAATATATTTCTTTTTTTCTTCAATGTAATGTTCGTTGTCATCCTTGATGTATAGATTCCAAGATACTTGACTCTTTTTCAACAGATACATGTGCTATTGCACTCAAACAAGCATAAAATGTGACACTTTGACATGTTTAGCTTCAACCCAGATACCCTCGGAAAGGTTTCAACCAAAGTTATCGCTGTCTCAACCTGATGTTTTTTTGTTTTGTTTTTGTTTTTTAAGATTGCTGTATAATCTTTTTAAAAGAAAATACTTAAATAACCAAATGAAACCAAACCAAAAAATGTAAATGAACAAAACTAAAATAGGTGGACTGTAGTAAGTACAAGAAGAAAAACATGCTGCAGCAATGGTTTGGTGAACGATGCAAAACCCAAAATGCTCAGATTATTAATTCACCTTGTTTCTTCTATTGTTTTCTTCCTAACAGTTGCCAGCGTACATCCACACAAACACACACCAACACTCACATCCAAGCTCGCACACTCACAAACGCCACCATGACAGCACAACTAAAACAAAACAAAACAAAAAAATATTATTATGTATTTACCTCTCTACTCCTCTCCCTACTTCTTTTTTTTGTATTCCCCCTTTCCCCCCTCTCCCATATTGCTTTGCAATAATGGTATGTATGTATTAATGCAATGTATGACACGGTGTTCAATAAAAAAAAAAAAAAACTCTAAAAAAAAAAAAAAAGATTGCTGTATAATCAGCTAATTTAGTTATTTTAATTTTGTCATGAAAAAATGTTATTCCTCTTAATCCAGTGTTATTTTCTATGTATGGAGAGAATTTCAGCTGGTAATAAAAATGAAATGGGACACACAGGGCATCCTTGGTGCACAGATCAAATCAAATCAAATCAATTTATTTTTATAATGCCCAAAATCACAACAACAGTTGCCTCGATGGGCCACAGGTAAAAGCAGTTCAGATAACTGTCCCAGAATGCCCCTGTCCTTTGACCCTCCTTCACGGCGAGGAAAAACTACAAAAAACCACATGGGAAAAAGTAGAAACCTCGGGGAGAACCACAGTGAAGGAGAGATCCTACTCCCACGGACGGACAGGCTGCAGATGAACTAGGACTGACATCCACTTGGACTGTGGAGCCAGAACCACTCAAGAGGGAGGTGGCTTTAAAGAGTTCCTCCAGGCGGACGAGGAGCAGTCCACCCAGTGTAGAGAGAGCTCCCCCAGCATTGGAATGGTTCATCTAAAGTAGATGGAGTTGGTCCAGGCAGACGAGGTGTGGCTAATCCAGCTGTCCAGGCGGGTGGCGCATAGATCCTCCAGTGTAGAGATCGATCCTCCAGACAGATGGGGGTGTGTGTGGGGGGGGGTCTTGTGATTGGATTTTCAGTTGCGACCCCCAAAATAATAATAGTTCACATCCGTGACCCCCAAACACAAAAAGTAGGCGACACGCAAAGTGATAAATTAGCCTTCTATCTAATGTTTGATTTTATTTTGAGAATATAGACCTAGAAAAATGACTTTGATTGGCCGACAAATAGGAATCTACATTTACCACTGCATTTGAAGGGTGTCACTATTGTATACATTTTTCCCCACCATCTGGGGACCCCCGGAAATCATTTCGTGAACCCCATTGGGGTCCCGACCCCTAGTTTAAGAACCACTGTATTAGAGGACAGAACTATAGATGTTTTTAGAAGGAATTTGAATTTTTGAGCCAAAACCAAAGGAATCTAGTCTTTTCAATAAATAGTGATGTTCAACTGTGTCAGAAACTTTTTAAATGTCAAAAAGTGCCTTGCTATCTATAGAGTCTGAATAATCTAATAAATCAAGAATAAATGTGATATTGGAGCTGATATGTCTGCCAGACATAAATCCACTTTGTGCTTCAGTTATTATCTTGTGAAGTCCTTTTTAAAGATGCTTTGCCAAGATTATTGCTAGAAATGTATAATCCACATTCAGGAGCGTGATGGGTCTCCAGGTTTCTATTATTAAAGGGTCAGGTTTTGGGTTCAAAATTGTGCCAGACGCCCCTATTGTGATGCTAGAATATTTTTAATGACACACGTCATTTGGTCGCATGTCAAAATGTTCCATGAGGGGCAGTTGCGCCTGCGTCACCTGTTCCCAGGTGGACTTGGACTACATTCAGGGAGTTAATGTGCTCTATTTGTTGTGGGGAAGGGAACAAAGGCGTCCTCTGTGTCGTTTTTGAGTTCACCCTATTCTCCAGAGGCACGCCGAGTTTAGAGAGCTCCACCATCTCCTCCAAGAGCTGTGTCTGGATGCGTCTGGGTGCTTTCAGCAGTACTTCCACCTGTCCTGGGCTCAGTTTGACTGTTTAACTATCTTCAAATAGTCCACTTTGGATTTGAATGAGTCTAGGTGGTGTAGTGGCAGCAAACTGTTTTTACTTGGCTTTGACACATTTTATGCCATCAGAAGTACATTCTGTGGCCTTGTAATTTCTTCTTATTAATATTATCTGTGTCCTCAGAAGCAGAAATACCTGTATTGGTGTTTCGACATGTAACTACTGCAACCACATGGCGCCATCTAGTGGTTAAAGTTGGCTATGTCATCTTCGTTTATCCACTTGTTTTAGCGAATGCTGATTTAAAAACAGTTAAATCATGTGTGTGTGTGTGTGTGTGTGTGTGTGTGTGTGCGTGTGCGTGTGCGTGTGCGTGTGTGTGTGTGTGTGTGTGTGTGTGTGTGTGTGTGTGTGTGTGTGTGTGTGTGTGTGTGTGTGTGTGTGTGTGTGTGTGTGTGTGTGTGTGTGTCCGAAAAACATATTTGTAAAAGGTAGGCCTATAATGAACTTGAACAAATGTTACAAAATATAACATCTGTCCTCTGGAACAAACATTTATGAATTATGATTTTGTTTAGGGTCTCTACAGGTACCTTGCCACTGGGGATTCTTTCCACACAATTGCAAACAGTTGAGTGGGAGTCTCAACTGTGTGCAAGATTGTCCCTCAGGCTGTGACGGCCATTTGGGGCTGCCATGTGGAGGAGTTTATGGCTGTCCCCTCCACTGAAGACTGGAGGTGTATGACTGAGGAGTGGAGCAGAGGTGGAGCTTCCCTCTCTGCTGTGGCGAAGTGGACGGCAAGCACGTCGACATCACACTCAGGATCCCAGTACTTCAATGACCATGGGGATTTTCCATCATCCGGCGGGTATGGTAGGACGAGCAGCGGGGGGATTCTGGCCAACTCTGCTTTTGGTCAGGTTCTGCGGGCTGGCACTCTTCACCTGCCTCCTGATCAGCACCTGCTTGGAGCTGACCACAGAGGACCCCTGCCCCATGTGTTTGTGGCTGGTATTCTCGCTGCGGAGGAACCATAGACCGTGCATATCAGTGGACCATGTTAGCATGCTAGCTGCCGCGTTCCAAATAGGAAGCAGCTATGGAGGCGGTCCTGGCTCCATGAAGCCGAGCTGTCATTCACTTTCTATTGTGACACTGGTGCCCTTTACTCTGTAACTGTTTCTGTCAAACTCACCATCTTGGAACTAAAATGTCCGTTTTGACACACTCTACATGATCCTAGCTCTATAAGAAGCTTTCAACTGGTTCAAAATGCAGCAGCAAGATTATTAACAGGTACTAGAAAAAGAGATCATATTTCACCAGTGTTAGAGTCTCTTCACTGGCTTCCTGTTGAGTTTAGAATCAAATTTAAAATCCTCCTCCTGACTTATAAAGCTTTAAACAATATGGCCCCATCCTACCTCAAAGATGCAATAGTAGCGTACCATCCAAACAGAGCTCTTCGTTCTCAAAATGCTGAACTATTGTTAGTCCCCAGAGTCTCTAAAAGCACAGTAGGAGGTCGAGCATTTAGCTACCAAGCTCCTATGTTATGGAACCAGCTCCCTGTTCATGTAAAAGAGGCCGACACAGTCTCTACATTTAAGACCAGGCTCAAAACGTTCCTCTTTGAAATAGCTTATGGTCAGGCCAGTTAGGAACAGAAATAAAAACCTACAGTTTTAGCTACGCTGCCCTTGGAGCAATTCTGCTGGGGGAAGTATGGAGCTGAACACTGTCCTCTGGTTCTTCCTACTTTATCTATCAACAATATTTAATATTACTTCAACTGTAGTCTGTTCATTGCTGTTCACATGTTTCTCTTTCTCTCCACTTCCCCCGGGGAGTGGAGACTGTTTCAGACACTGCGGCGGCTGCTCCAGTGACGACCCCCCCACCCCCACCTGTCTGGACGATCTATGCGCCACCCGCCTGGACAGCTGGATTAGCCACACCTCGTCTGCCTGGACGAACTCCTTCTACTTTAGATGAACTGTTCCTCATCTCCTGCTGGAGGATCTCTCTACACTGGTGGACTGCTCCTCGTCCGCCTGGAGGAACTCTTTAAAGCCACCTCCCTCTTGAGTGGTTCTGGTTCAGTCCAAGTGGATGTCAGTCCTAGTTCATCTGCAGCCTGTCCGTCCGTGGGAGTAGGATCTCTCCTTCACTGTGGTTCTCCCCGAGGTTTCTACTTTTTCCCATGGGGTTTTTGTAGTTTTTCCTCGCCGCGAAGGAGGGTCAAAGGACAGGGGCATTCTGGGACAGTTATCTGAACTGCTTTTACCTGTGGCCCATCGAGGCAACTGTTGTTGTGATTTTGGGCATTATAAAAATAAATTGATTTGATTTGATTTGATCCTGGTGTTTTTTCTCGTTAGGTTGTTCATAAATCAAGTTATTATCGATAATAACTGACCAATCAGGTGCTTCCTTTTCCAGGGGCCGTTTTCGCTCGTGTTAGCAACAGGTTTGATACAGCTAGCGTCGCACGTTGCCGCCGTCTCCTCTCACCGAGGGGCGGAAACTGTTAACAACCTCGCTCCTGATTAGTCCATGTGGTTGCCACGATACACACTCGGATTTCCAAATATGGAGTCTGGCTCCGCTTTAGCCGCTATAACTACTAGTTTCATTTGGCTGTAACCAAACGCTATGGGTGACGTCACAATCCCATAGTCCACTGATATGTACGGTCTATGGGAGGAACATGATGAAGCCGTTCCTTGGAAGCTTCCTTCCTCTGGACAAGCGTGTCTTCAACTGTCGCCTGTCTCGGGCCCAACTGGTGGTGGCAGATGCGATCGGGATCCTGTCTGTGCAGTGTAGGGTGTATTATCGCCCTGAGGTTGTAGAGCAACCTCAAGGTGACGTGTGCTGAACAACTTCATGTGAGCCACAAGAAGAAGAGATGCACCTGCTGTGACACCCGTAACATCTGGAGAAGATCCGTTGCAGCCTCTGTGTCGAGTTGTCGCCTACAACGCCTCCCAGGAGGCAGTGCGGGTCAGGGAGATCTTCAGAGCCACCCACAAACCAATAAAGAGCTTCTGCTATTCTTTAAACCCTTTTTAATTTATACTTGACAGAAACATATTGAACTAGCTAAATAATTATGGTTAAGTTGTTGCTTGCATTTTTTCCCTCTTTACAGCATCATTAATATGGCCAACATGCTTTTAGCCATGATATTATACAGTCTATGATACTAGCAGAGCGTTGCATTGTGTACTATCCACCACAGTGTGCTGTACCTGAGAAGTACAAATGAGTGTTTGGAGACCTGCTGCTTCAATTCAAATTCGGTCTCCGACCCAGTACAACATGAACACGACTTATTATTCAAAGAAACCTTAGCAACCTGAAGCAGCAGTGTGTTAATAGAATTTATATTGAATCAGTGTAACATGGGATATGTTTTATAGGATATCTTTACTATCCCTCTACATTGTATGGCAAAAAAAACTACAATCTTAATCATAATATAAAATGAACAGACCCAGTATAAATTGAGATACTTAAGTCATGACTTATTAGTACTGTTGCAAATATTGCAACAATCTTATGTTTTCCTCATGTCAGTCTTACATTCATGTTTTTAAGGGCTAGGATAAGAACAATTATTATGACTATTATTAACATATTGTTAAAGAATGACTATAATATCTCAAAATCAGGTTTTATTATAAAACAAACAAATGAACTATAACAATGAAAATATGTAGTCATGGAATAAAGTAGGACCTTGCTTGGAGAAGAAGAGAAGAGCTGACACAGAGAGAGAGGGGCGAGTGAAGAGACAGGTGTAGGTCCTGCCCTGTTGGACTTTCTGCTTAACTTTAAATAAAATGATGAGTGGGCGCCAAATGTTCCAAATACAGAATGACTGTACGTCTCTCAAAAATGAGCTTAGTAATCTCATCCATTAGTATATTTGGAAAGTTCATTCTGTCTTCTTGTAATTATTAACTTTTGAGGTTCTTCTAATAAGACAGTTGTAAATAGCTATAAGCTCATTTACTGTTGACAATGGTTAATTAGATTCCTGAAATCTAAGCCATAATTTTGCAAAAGGTTGGGCTTCCATGTGTGCACATCTACACTCCTGTGGGTGCAGCAGGAGAGATGGACGGACCATGGGGAAACAGCAGGTGACACAGGAGACCTGGCTTCTCTGCAGTCAGGATCAGCTGACCCTGTCACAAAATTGTTAAATGTTAATACAAATCATTATGTCATTACACAAGTAATAATTAATTCATATGCAAATAATAGATATTCTCATACCATTATAGGCACAAAGACAAACACAAAACATTTGCACTTATCGTCCACGTCTGACTGCTCTGCTGCTTCCTCTGTCTCCTGGTGTCGCACTCCCTGCCTCCTCGACCCTCCCCCTGCCTGTTGTTTGGCGAGGTGTTATAAAAGGGTAGAGGAAGGACATGACCAAGGAATACTTCCATTTTTTTCCATCCCTCCTGCTGACCCACTACTTTCAGTCTTTCTCTTCCTCTCTTTCAGATAAGTGCCTCATCACACCTTGAGATGTACACAAATTCTTGTAACAACTTTTGCTCCCAGATATGTCCTGATGAATTTGCCTCGGTTAGGAGGCCATCAGATAAAAACCCTGGGACAAGTTTGTTAAAATGTGGGCATTGGATTTTGGACGTCTCAACTTTGAACCAAAATAGCCGACACCCTGTGTGGTTTAGGACAGGGCCATAATATACATTTTTATCCACTCACGCTGACTTGCAGGGCTGTGAGCCGCGACACTGAAATAACACAGGCATTAGTGATTAGAAAACGTAAATATTACAGAAAACCAAGAACGATAGCTACCTGAAGCAGCAGAGCACGGGCATAACACGCCTAATGGAGGCGGAAGTCTAAAGCGCCACCTACAGCACATAATTTACAATGCTCTTCTATCTCGTAACATATTAAGATTAAGAGGGCGCCACTGAGCTGTCTTTTAACGACCTCATTACAAACACTCTCTTTACAAAAATTTTCCTCCGCTACAAACAGATTTGCTTTTATGAATTTTTAAAATGAAATTTGAAGGAGGTGCTAGAGAGCCATCTTATAGATAGAGCCTTAAGTAGCATATCATTACGTCCAGCTCGCAAATCTGCACTCACCCTCCAGTGCGTCCGTTCAAACCGATAATGTTTGTAAAAGATATATTTATATATATATATATTTATATATATATATATATATATATATATATATATATATATATATATATATATATATATATATATATATATATATATATATATATATATATATATAGTGGGAAACAAGGTCAAAGTGGGAAACACCTCCAAAGCTGGTAGAGAATAACCGAGCGAAGATCCTGTGGGACTTCCAGATACAGACTGACAGAATGGTAATGGCAAACCAACCAGACATCGTGGTGGTGGATAAAGAGCAGAGGAAGGCTGTTGTGGTTGATGTGGTGATACCAAGTGATGGCAACATCAGGAGAAAGGAACATGAGAAACTGGAGAAATACCAAGGGCTCAGAGAAGAGCTGGAGGCCTGGAAGGTGAAGGCCAAAGTGGTGCCCGTGGTGATCGGAGCACTTGATGCAGTGACCCCCAAATTGGAGGAGTGGCTACAGCAGATCCCTGGAGGAACATCAGACATCTCAGTCCAGAAGAGCGCAGTGCTAGGAACAGCTAAGATGCTGCGCCGAACCCTCAAGCTCCCTGGCCTCTGGTAGAGGACCCGAGCTATATATATATAGGCAAGGCAAGGCAAGTTTATTTGTAGAGCACAATTCATACACAAGGCAATTCAAAGTGCTTTACATAACAGGAAAAGTTGCATTAAAATCACAAAACACAAACACACAGAATATATATATATTTTTTTTGTGATTTTGCCAAAATCACTATGACCATGCCCAATGTTCGATTTAAAATCATATTGATAATCTTTTATCACACATGGGTTAAAGTGTTTTTGATGAAAACTGTTGGAGTAGATGTCAAAAGATGATGATGTGTGACTTTTTAATTCCCGGGTTTGATCCAATATGGCCGACTTCCTGTAGGGTTTAGGGCGAGGTCATAATACTATTTTTTACATGTCCTGACATGACCTATTTTTTAGGCTTGGTTTCATTTGTCTACGTTGACATTTTTCACAGCCGGGCTCCCATTGGCCACCTGTAAATCAATTTTTGAGAGGGCGCTACAGAGCCGTCTATCAATATTTTTTAGCTTGGTCTTAACTCAAAATTAGAGCTCACAAACTTAAAACTTTCCAGTTATAATGGTCTCTCGCACTGGTGCAAGGTGGACGAGTTGCTGACTTGCCCCTTTCAGACATTCGCCCTAATAATAATACTATTATTGTAATTATCTGATCATAACACAATTTGAAAGAATGTTTGAAATCAAACTATTGCACTGATCAATATACTTTGGACATTTCTTGTTCTTTGTGGATGTGTCTGTGGTAAGGTAGACAAAAGTATCTCACATAACTGTACTTATATGTTTACTTAGTGCACTTAAGACACAGTTTCCAACCAAAAATCTGCTGCAGAATCACTGTTCTGGAAATATTATTCAGCAATTGCAAAAATTACATGCGTCTACACAAATATCCTCACCTGTGCATATTATTTTCCTTCATCTGCATATTATGTGCATATTAATTACACGTGTAAATGCTTATCTTTGTTTTATGTGGCCCTTTCTGCACGTTAACCAGCCGCGTTCATGCATATTAATTACCCGCGTCAGCGCATACGTCGTTGTTGCATATTTCGCATCTCTGTATGCATATTAATCATTAATCATTTTGTGCTTGCATCTGCATATTTACCAGGCATGCATATGTGGCAGTTCGGGTTCCTGCCACTGCAAATTATGGCAGTAGGTGGTGCATTAGACTATAAAAACCTTGCTCAGGCTCTTCTTCGCTCTCTGACCCGTGCAGTTCCGCTTCCGGTCCGATGTTTACGCCCGTCCACTGCTGCGCCAGGTAGCTGTACATTTCGATTTTTCCCTAGATCTTACGCAGGTTAGTCATTAAGTAACGCATGTATTATTTGTAGTGCCTCGATGTGGCTTTTGGCCCAGTGATGCACCGCTTCATGGTGCCGTTGTCCTGAGCTTTGGTGGCTGGCGTTCCTTTTTGAAGCTGGGGTCCGAGCGTGTCGTAGCCGGCTATGGTCCTGTCAGCCGTCACCTGTCATAGGTGCACAGCAACGAGCCCTAACATGATGTAGGTTCCACCTTAGTGCGAATGAAATGACTTTGGGTGCTGAGCTAATATAATCTTTTCATATTTAGGCTGAGATGTTGAGTCGGTCCATTGCTGCCTTGCCTTCCGTCTACAGCCTACTGTCGTTGGCCCAGCCTGTTGTTTCATCAAGACTGCTGTCCTTGTCCTGTCTAGTTGCCTGCATTTTTATGTGTCTATTTAAAAGAACGTATTTGGGACTGTGCAATGACTACAACAAATGATTTAAATGACCTATACTAAAGGTGTTTTAATATAAAGTCAAGAAGTGAGGAATTGACGTAAACAAACTGATATTTAATAAATTATTGTAACTAAATGGAATTTGCCTCCTTTTCAATTTAAACGAACCTGTGTGCTTTATTATTATGGTCCTGGACCCACTGATGTCCAGGTGGCGTTGTTGGATCCTTTCAAAGTGACTAAAGTGAAATTTTGTTCAATTTACAAGTAAGGTACCGCACCCAATGCCACACATATCGTGGTTTTCGCATATTAATTATCCGTGTCTAAATACTTATTACCTGCAAATTGAGCATTTGCCTTCTGATTGAGGGTACAAGAGTTTTCCAAAGGTAAGTTTGTAAGAGCAGCTCATGATTATAATCTGACTTAGGTTCAGAAGAGTCTGCATTTATGAATAAACTATAGACACCTTTAGTACAAACGACAGCCTTTCTTCATTTGTAAAGCCTCTGAAGCAGCAGAGCCCTGTCCTCTGAGCTGCAGTCACAGGATTGTCATTCTGAAATAGATTAAATGTGCACTATGTCACGTTTCTAGTAGAGGGTCCACCACCTGCTGGTCTCCACTGAGGTGTTATTACTTTGCCTGGAATGTTCTGCACTTATTTAACTCCACTTGGCAGCAGGTCAAGTTACAGGTCAGGTCTGTAGAGAGGAGACCCCTCCCACAATAAGAATCCATGTCAGCAGTAAAAGTTAGCATTATAAAGTAAATGTAGTACTGCTCCAGACCAGGGTCATTACCCAGGGGTGGTTGTGATGGCAATGTCCACACCAGAGCTTTTAGCCCCATGACAGGACGCTCTTGACACTTGATGCATTCTTATTGTAGAAGTGTAATCATCTAAATACTTACTAAACTGTATCTGTTCAGAAAAACAAGCCATATAGGACTGGAAAATACTTTAAAATACACCTTAATGGAGGACAAATGGTCTGTTATACTATTTATTCCCTACATCGACAGCTTTACTGAGGATTTATGTGATTGTTTGAGTTATGGAATTAACCCTCTAAGCGCCAAAGTTTTATATTTCTACTTTAAGCCCAAAAAAAAATAAATAAATAAAACATTCCAAATCAGCTTGAATAATGCACTGGTGTCTGGGGTAGAATTTGTGCCAATACTGGGTCCAACAGGGCTCCAGAGACCCCCCCACTGCTCCGCTCTACGTTAGCCCCAAATAGTGCACTGTGCGTGGGGCTACACTTAGAAAAATGTCCTTGTAGCAGGGCCAGAGTACCATATCCAGAGTACCATATGCCTGGCGTGGGCTCTGGGAGAGAGCTGGGTCCCAGGAGCAGTGCCTGTTCCTGGGCAAGTGTCATGAGCGCAGCTGGAGGTGGCTGGGACAGGGCCAGGACCTCCAGGGTGCAAGGTGTCAAGTGTGTGACCCAGGAGCAGTGCCTGTTCCTGCAGTGGTGGTGTGGCCAAAACCTCCAGGGTGACTGGGGAAAAGTTGCGACCAGTATGGGAGGCCTGTGCCAGGGCAAGTGTTGGGAGCACAAGTGCCAAGATTCAGGAAAAATTCATGTCAAAGTCAATGGGTGGACAGGCCCAGAGGTGCCCCTGAGAGGCCCTCTGAAGGCCCCAGGCAGCCCCATGCCTTTAAACCCCATTCCCCCCTGCTTCCACTCGAAACCCCCAGCGCAGCGTTAATTCTGCCCGGGAGTGCCGAGCTGAGGTGTAAGGATAACGCTGTCCTCATTCTGAGTCAAGCCCAGTTCTGAGTCAAGCCCAAGTGCCTGTACCACTGGAGAGTCAAGCCCAAGTGCCTGTACCACTGGAGAGTCAAGCCCAAGTGCCTGTACCACTGGAGAGTCAAGCCCAGGTGCCTGTGCCACTGGAGAGTCAAGCCCAGTCCTGGGTCAAGCCCAAGTGCCTGTGCCACTAGAGAGTCAAGCCCTGGGCACTTGGAAAAAAGACAAAGTCAGTACGGAGTACCATATGTGGGACTTAGAAAAAATCCTGAGCATAGTACCATATCCAGAGTACGATATGCCGGGCCTTAATCATTTTCTGGGGGGAGTCCCGGGCTGATTAACGCTGCCCACGCGAAAAACCTTACGCTGCTCCCACGAGAACTTTGAGATTTTGCTTCGTTCCAAGGGATGCCCAGGCGGTTTTTGAGAACAGACATTTTTTGCGATTGACATGTGCACAAATCCTGGTTTTATGCATGCCTGACACTGTCCTCTACCTGTGGGCATGAGAAATCTGTTTTTCTGGGCCTTTTTTCCTGGTCCTATTGACCCTGAATGTGCCAAAAATGTGTCCGATTTGAAGCACTATTTCTGGGGTAAAAAGGAGCAGAGTGCCTATGGGACCCTGGAGCCTGTCTCTGGAGCTATGACCAGGGGAGCTGGGACGAGCAGGCATCCCAGGAGCAGTGTCTGTTCCTGGGTAGTGACTTATGAGCAGTGGTGGTGGAGCTGGAGGCCTCCAGGAGCTCTGGGAGAGAGCTGGGTACCAGGAGCAGTGCCTGTTCTTGGGTAGTGACTTATGAGCAGTGGTGGTGGAGCTGGAGGCCTCCAGGGGCTCTGGGAGAGAGCTGGGTCCCAGGAGCAGTGCCTTTTCCTGGGTAACGCTGCTCTCATTCTAAGTCAAGCCCAGTTCTGAGTCAAGCCCAAGTGCCTATGCCACTGGAGAGTCAAGCCCAAGTGCCTGTGCCACTGCAGTGTCAAGCCCTGGGCACTTGGAAAAAAGACAAAGTCAGTACGGAGTACCATATGCCGGGCTGATTAACGCTGCCCACGCGAAAAACCTTACGCTGCTCCCACATGAACTTTGAGATTTTGCTTCGTTCCAAGGTATGCCCAGGCGGTTTTTGGGAATGACATTTTTTGGTATTCGTTTAGGTGGAAATCGCGGTTCTACTTTGCCTGAGGGAGGTGTACCCTCGGGCGGATAGAAAGTGTGGCAAACCTGGGAGTCTGGCCCTGGAGGTCTGGACTTGGGTTTTTTTCTGGAGAGGTTTAGGGGCTGTCGGGGGCTCCCTTCCTCGGGCCCAGGACCTGACTCTGGGTATGGCCCTCTGGTATTGACTCTGGAGCTGTGCCGAGGGGAGCTGGGACGAGCGGGCCTCCCAGCCTCGGAGGGTCCCTGGACCCTAGAGCTTTGTCTTGGAGCCTGGCTCCAAGACAAAGCTCCAGGCGGTTGTCCCTGCCAGGGAACTCTGTCCCCGGGCTCAGGCCCTTGGACGTGGGGGGTTCCCCGGGACCCTGGAGCCGTTCTCTGGAGCTTTGCCAAGGGGGAGCTGGGATGAGCGGTCGTCCCTGCCGCAAGGGATGCCCGGGCAGTTTTTGGGAATGACATGTTTTTGCGATGGACATGTGCACAAATCCTGGTTCTATGCATGCCTGACACTGTCCTCTACCTGTGGGCATGAGAAATCCATTTTTCTGGGCCTTTTTTGTGGTTCTATTGGCCCTGAATGTGCCAAGAATGTGTCCGACTTTGAAGCACTATGTCTGGGAGTAACATAAGCAGAGAACCCCTTGTCATTCCATGGAACTCTGTGGCTCTGAGGATGGATGAGCCATTGTTGAGGCTTCCTTCCTACTTTCCTACTTAGCCCTCCTGGCCTCCCCATGGGGAAAACGGGTCCCTGCAGCAGTACATCTGGAGTTCATTGGGCTGGTTGTCTTACCCCTGTGGTGGCGCCAGACCTTTGTCTGTTGCATCTGCTCAGGTTGGCTGTGCTTAACGTTTGGCACCCTTTGCTCCTCTGTAGCAGGACCTCTGCAGATAATTGGGCTGGTTGTCTTACCCCTTTGGGGTGGCACCAGACCTTGATTTGCATTGTCTGTCGGTCTACACAGGTAGGCTGGGGATATCTGCGTCTTGGAGAAATGATTTGCTTTTCAGAACCACAGTCCTGTTGGAAGACCAAACAGCCCAGTCTTTTTTAATTTATTTATTTATTTATTTTTTTATTTCAGGGACAGTGCATATTAATCCACATTTATATGTAAATATGCCAGAATTAGCCACAAGGCTATTTTTCATCTGTAGTCCCTGGACAGATGTTAAAATGTCACCCTAAACATAGTAAAAGTACATTGTTATTACAAAGTTAAAATGCATCACTCTAAAATCATACAATAGACAGACACTGTTAGCAGACAAACCTTGAACACTCACACGTGACAAAGAAAACAGCAACAAGCGAACAAGTAACCAAAAATAATCAAAAGGCAAGAGTCCAGCAGGGGGCAGCAAGAGGGGAAAGAGTTAATGCTGACAGGTCTGATTGTCTATGAGCCATTTTTTAAACTGAAATTTAAAAGAAGCGTATGTGTTGATGTTTCTGATGGTGATGGGGGTGTTATTCCATTGTTGAGCAGCTCGGATAGAAAATGTGGTTTGACCAAACTAGTCTGCCTAGTGGTCCGACATAAACATTGTTTCTCAAACCCTTACTAAAAGCAGCCTAGTCTGTGGCGCTCGGACACCTGCCAATGGGCAGGTCACATTGGTGTGAACACCCTAGGCCTGCCTCTGGGTGTCTGCCATGTGCTAACAAAGTCCCCTATGCCTTGGTGCTTACAGGCTTTCTGGATGATCCAATTGTAAGTCTGGAACTCATGTCCAATGTCAAAAATTGAAGTGCTGCAACCAAGAGTCCTGGGACTCTTTCTTAAACCTCTATGTCTTGATACTTATCCAGCAGGGACTGTGGAGAATCAGGTCCTGATTCCCCATAGAGGTCACCTTATGGATGCAAAAGAATGGTAAATCATCTAAGGACGGTAGAAATGTCTGTGGGCACTTCCCAAACCACATGCATCCCGTGGGTTGTGAGGTGTTTGTTACATTACAGAATACCAGGGTCACGGGGCCCTGGTCAAAATATTTCCAAGTGTGGAGTGGAGTACCAAGCACCTTTCCCCCCTGGTCGGAGTGGATTTGCATCTTTCCAGCAGGCCCCATGACACTTCTCCCGGGTTCCACACTTGAGACCTTGGCCCGGGTCTCAAGTGTGGAGCCCGGGAGAAGTGTCTTCTCCTGGGCCAGTGTCATGGGGCCTGCTGGAAGTCCCTGGAGGTTCCAGGGCCCATGACCTCAAGTGTGGTACACGGGAGAAGTGTCTTCTCCTGGGCCAGTGTCATGGTGCCTGGAGGTACTAGGGGCCAAGATCTCAAGTGTGGTACCCAGGGGTCCTATGGTCTGCTTCCTGGTTGTTCAGCTGTGGCTCTGGACTTAATCTACAATCAGGAGCACCTGGTATGCACAGTTTGAATGTGTTCAACGGATGACCTGAAGGAGTACAAAAAGCTTTTATAATTACGGGAAATAATTCATTCATCCATCCACCCAGTTTTGTCTGTTTTTCTGGAGCTAGGGGCAGTACAGTCAGTAGTCTGACAGGACTCCCTGAATACTAAGTCTGGATGTCCCTCTGCTTCACAAAGCCAGTGACGTTCTGTATTGCCATTTTGACATCATGGCCAGGGGACTATAGCCTCTTTGGCTAATTCTGGCTGTTTTACTCATGTTTTATTCATGTGTTTTATGAAATTGCACTGTCCCCTTTTGGAAAAACTAAACTAAACTAAACTGTGAGCCTTTGTGGCATTACATTCCCTGCTCTTGAAGGCCTCCTTTTTGGTGTAACCAGCGAACAATGCATCAACAACATCCTGGATGTAGGCCTTCAGGGCTTTGTGTAGGCCTGGGGTGCATTTAGTGTAAATAATGTGTGAGTTGACAACACAAATGCTGAGGATGTCGTTAAAGATGCGATGATACCACTTCCTTGACCGGTGGGAAAATAGATATGTTTTCATCCTCTGGTCTGCTGTATCTACACCCCCCATGAACATATTGTACTGGTTGACACACAGTGGTCTGTTTATTGTGTGAAAGCCAGTTGCATTTGTCTTGGACCTGATTCTTTTCTGAACATATTCATTGCCATGCAGTGTAGACAACATAGTGACTCGTTTAGTGTCATGCCAAGCACAAGCCAGAAGTTTGCCTTTCCGCATTTTTTCTCCAGGCTTTTAGGCATCCCTTGCCTTGTACTTCTCACTGTACCACACAGTCCGGTTTCCAAATCAGCTAATTCATTTTCAATTGTTCGTGAAGTGTAGTAACTGTCCATGTAAATATAATGGATCTATTAGTTCACAAACAACAGCGTGAGTTGCACTGATGTTGCTGGTATTATCTGTGTACTGACCTGTGTGCAAGGACCAACGCAAAACATACCCCAAACTGCTCTCACTCAAAACATACACTCTATAGCCATATTTATCTGGTTTATTGGGACTGTAACATTTGAGTGTTGATCTCCCCTTGAAAGCTATTGTCATCTCATCTAAAGAAAGCTCCTTGAGTGGACTGTAGACTGCTGCAAATTTGGGAATAATCGATTGTATTATTGGACGGACTTTGAAAAGTTTCTCATGCCCTGACTCACCTTGTCTCACATAATTGTTATTATTGACCAAATGAAAGAATAATTTCGAATCTGTTTTTAGACATTACACTCCCAAAACCAGGCATCTGTGTAAGCCAAAATGTTGCCCAATAATCCTCTATTTCAGGTTTCTCTACAAGGACCATAGACAAATGCAATGCAATGAAAGCTTTCATTTCAGAAATTGATACATCTGGAATGTGGCTTCATCTCCATTGTTGATATGACCTGTGCTGCATATCTGTTTGTCTCATCAGTGATACGTTTCCAAAACTCATCTGTCAGAAAGAGTGATAAAATATCTATTGGCCTGGCATCTCTCAAATCTCTGTCTCCAGTGTAGCCAACAGACATATCAAATGGTTTGATCCACGCTTGAAAATCCACAACTTCTCTCATCTGCTCCCAGCCCTCATCCCCACTAGTGTCATGGGAGTATGTATATATAGGTGTATATGTTTGTGTGTGTGTGCATGTGTGTGCGTACATATGTGTGTGTGTGTGTGTGTGTGTGTGTGTGTGTGTGTGTGTGTGTGTGTGTGTGTGTGTGTGTGTGTGTGTGTGTGTGTGTGTGTGTGTGTGTGTGTGCGCGCATGTGTGTGTGTATGTGTGTGTCGATGTAATCCCTCATTTGTACAGGCGTGTTTCATCGTAGAAAAAGTTTCAGGGGTTGTCATCCGGACGCTGTTTGAAGATCGAGACATTTTGACTTCTATCCAAAAGTCATTGTCAGTCAGAGAGCTGGTCTGGGAACTATGTCTCAAATGCTACTCTTAGTAGTGAGAGCCCCACCTACAGGGAGGAATCTATGATAGCCTGTTTTTGTTTGATTAATTGTTTGCCCTGCCTAGTGTCACCTGACCTTGATAATGGCCTGTTTTTGTCAGGTTAATAGTTGGCCCTGCCTAGTGTCACCTGAGGCTAATCGGTGGTGATAGCCTTTGTTCTATTGTTCTATTGATAGCTGGCTGTTGCTCCCTCATCACTGCTGAGAAACTGATTAGCATTTGACTGGTCTATTGATTTGGACCAGGGTGTTAGAAGGCTGTTATAAATCTTAGCTAAATTACATCTTAAACCCCCATTCCTGTTTAGAGAAGGGTTCGCTCTTTTTACAAAAATAGCTTCCTTTGAATTGTGAACTATCGAAGCCAGTTACGTTGCGCGGAATGCCGTCACCGGGGTCCCACCCTGGAGCCAGGCCTGGGGTGGGACATGCCAATGCAGCGACTTGTAGCTGTGGTTGCAAGGTCTCTGAAGGCTGTCGTGGCGGCAATCCCCGAACACGGTGGTGGACACCGGAAGTAAGGGCTGCCGTCAGGCTTAAGAAGGGCCTTGTTGGCTTGTGGGACTCCTGAGCCAGCTGACAGGTACTGGCAGGCCAAGCGTATCGCAGTCCGTGTAGTCGCAGAGGAAAAAACTTGGGATTGGGAGGAGTTCGGGGAGGCCATGGAGGAAGACTATCGGTTGGCCTCAAAGAAATTCTGGCAAACCATCTGACGCCTCAAGAGGGGGGGGAAACAGTGCTTCACCAACACCGTTTACGGTGCGGGTGGAGAGCTGTTGATCTCGACTGGGGATGTGGTTGGATGGTGGAAGGAATACTATGAGGATCTCCTCAATCCCATAGTCAGGTCTTCCGAGGAGGAAGCAGAGACTGAGATCTCGGAGGCGGACTCATATATCACCCTGATTGAAGTCACTGAGGTTGTTGGCAAGCTCCTTGGTTGCAAGTCTCTGGATGTTGTGGGACTGTCTTGACACGTCTCTGCAACATCGCGCTGTGGTCTGGGACGGTACCTCTGGACTGGCAGACTGGGGTGGTGGTCCCTCTGTATAAGAAGGGGGACCGGAGGGTGTGTTCCAACCACAGGGGGATCACACTTCTCAGCCTCCCCGGTAAGGTCTATTCCAGGGTAGTGGAGAGGAGAATTCGACCGATAGTCGAACCTTGGATTCAGGAGGAGCAGTGTGGTTTTCGTCCCGGTCGTGGAACACTGGACCAGCTCTACACTCTCTATGGGGTGCTCGGGGGTTCATGGGAGTTTTCCCAACCAATCCACATGGGCTTTGTGGATCTGGAGAAGGCATTCGACCGTGTGCCCCGGGGCGCCTTGTGGGGAGTGCTCCGGGAGTATGGGGTCCAAGGCCTGCCCGGTCCCTGTATGACCGGAGCAGGAGCTGTGTTTGCATTACCGGCAGTAAGTCAGACCTGTTCCCAGTGCATGTTGTGCACTCCGCCAGGGCTGTACTTTGTCACTGGTTTTGTTCATCATTTTTATGGACAGAATTTCTAGGCGCAGTCAGGGCGTGGAGGGGGTCCGGTTTGGGAACCACAGGATCACATCTCTGCTGTTTGCAGATGCTGTTGTCCTGATGGCTTCTTCAAGCCAGGACCTGCAGCATGCACTGGGAGTGTGAAGCGGTTGGGACGAAGGTCAGCACCTCCATATCCGAGGCCATGGTTCTTGACCGGAAAAAGGTGGCTTGCCCTCTCCGGGTGGGTGGAGAGTCCTCGCCTCAAGTGGAGGAGTTCAAGTATCTCGGGGTCTTGTTCACGAGTGAGGGAAGGATGGAACGTGAGATTGACAGGCGGATCGGTGCAGCGCCTGCAGTGATGCGGGCGCTGTATCAGACCGTTGTGGTGAAGAGAGAGCTGAGTCGAAAGACAAAGCTCTCGATTTACCGGTCAATCTATGTTCCTACCCTCACCTATGGTCATGAGCTTTGGGTAATGAGCTAAAGGACGAGATCGCGGATACAAGCGATCGAAATGAGCTTCCTCCCCCGGGTAGCTGGGCACTCTCTTAGAGATAGGGTGAGGAGCTCAGTCACACGGTAGGAGCTCGGAGTAGAGCCACTGCTCCTCCACGTCGAGAGGAGCCAGTTGAGGTGGCTCGGGCATCTGTTCAGGATGCCTCCTGGATGCCTCCTGGACACCTCCCTCGGTAGGTGTTCTGGGCATGTCCCACCGGTAGGCGGCCCCGGGGTAGACCCAGGACACGCTGGAGGGACTATGTCTCTCAGCTGGCCTGGGAACCCCTCGGGATCCCCCCGGAGGATTTGGAGGAAGTGTCTGGAGTGAAGGAAGTCTGGGAGTCCCTGCTTAGACTGCTGCCCCATTCATTGCTAATGAAAACTGTGCTTTTGTTTTTCTCCTTTTCCAGATGGAGTGAATCCTGAGCCACATGGGCCGGACCGAAATCCATGTGGACTGTGGAAGTGCACAATGGATTTGAATTCAATATTAATATATAGTTTTGCAAGATCTAAAATGTTTTCTTTTACAGTTGACTAATGTCCAGTAAAAATCACTGGAGAATGAAAAGGACATAGAGAGAGACGGAACAGTCTGTGAGGAGCTCATAGCTCTACATATCTAATAAAGGGAAGCAATTTTTTAATAACTGTTAAATTTATGCTTCTTCAACTATTTTCTTTTCACAGAAGTCCTGTCCTCAGTATCTTGTGTGCTCTCTGCTTTCAGTGAAAGTATTCGACGTTTAAGTCAATGCATCTCCTTCTAATAAGACAGTGTTGTATACCACAGTCTTATGTACCACTTATTAGCATTTCCTTATTTACTTTGCACCAGGAGACAAAAGTAGCAGTCATAAATCTAATGACTTCAATGTTTTCTGTTACAGGAGATACAACATTCTGATGTCCAGCTGCTGAAGCATCTGAAATCATCGCGAAAAGTGAAAGAGGCCTCTCAGCTCTTAAGACTTTTCCCGTAGGTATATAATGCACTGGACATTTTTAAATTACTTTACTTGCTTTATTCTAACAAGTATTTGTTTTTCTTTTTGTGTGGATTGAGGAGCCAGTTGTGCCATGGATCTATGTCCTGTGAATCTACCTGTGACCAGAACCAGCAAATCTGATGATCTTAACTCTGAAAAAACACTCACTTTCCAACAGTAGGACAGTTTATGTTTGAGTTGACAAAATAAAGAATCTTCACTTCACGTTTTGTATAATTTTTGTCTTTTGGGGTTGTTGTAGTCACAGGTTGTGTTAATAGTAGTTAATAAAACTAAAAATAAGTAGAAAAAAACTGTAAAAAACAGTAGAATAATTGAGGTTGCTATAGTCATGTGTTATGTCACCCTGTTAAAACAATGGCCCAAGCCTAAATTGAACAAATTTCAGGTCAGTCAGATGCTGAGTAGGCATGTCTCTCTCCTCGCTTGTCCAGCTCTTCTTTGCTGGGTTTTTGTATCTATCCCAGTTCTATTCAGTTTATCCCCTGAATCTTCATTCTTGGTCATCTTGATTTTCCTAACTATGTGGCAAATTGTCAAAGGAGTGATGACACTCGATGGGCATCACATGTTTCATGGAATGAAGGTCCTGGTACTTCCTCTCTTCAATTGGCAGGGCATGCCGAGCTCAGAATATGCATTTGTCACACTTACATGTCAGTTCTCATATGCCCAGCTGTCGCACCATACTACTATCTCCTTGATTTCTGGATTTTCTTTGATCACTGTTTCAAAATGGCAGTACTGAGGGTGTGCGAAAACATCATAACTGAGGTCTCCTTCTCATCCCAGATGTAGCAGCACTGTACCCTTCGTTTGAATGCAAATCAAACAGGGTAAAGTTGTGCACCTGTAGCTCTGTTTTGTAATAGAGGCAGCTGGCTTGGGTTTTTGAACACAACAGCACAGCTTACAAGTCCATTGTCCATACAGATTTCTCTTCACTTGCAGACTCCTTGTCACTCTTGCCTTGTTTCATCTTTTCTGTTTACATGTGCATCATATTCAGCCCTACTGATATTCCCATGCTTGAATGACACACAAACATTACATTGATCCTTTCTCGGAATTAATACAGAATATTTTTCTTCATGGAACACATTTCTGAATTGGTACTCATTCACAGTCATCATTCTAGCAGTTGCAGCTGCCTGTTGGTCTTCCCGGTGTAGCTGAGTGATAGTTGTGCCTGGGTATAGGAACTTCTTATCTTTGTAGGTCGTTATGTTTCCACAGTAGTGTTAATCAACAATAGACAGCTCCTTCAACCAGTCCTTAAGAAAATCAGTGACACTGGTTTCCACTTTTGCATACTTGCCACTTTTTGGTCCGGATTTGGTTGGCGGGGCTGCTGCTTGTTTTTCAGGGCCTTCGTCAGGGTCTTTGTTAGATTCTTTGTTCAGCCGGTGTGTAATGGTTCTTTCATGGAGACCAAGTGTACATCCAAAAAGTGCATTGCATACTTTAAGAGTTGTTCCATCCTGAACTTTCTTTTGCCTTTGTGACCAGAGTGGTAACGTATAACTTCAGTATTTCCCACGTTCCCATTGTCCACACTCTTTCAAATATCTACTGCCTCTGCTCTTCTGTAAGGCTTGGCAGCCTCAAGTCTTGATTCTTTGACAGAACTTTGAATTGCAAGGAGGACCCAGCGCCTTCACAGTAATTTCTTTGCCAGCTTTGGACTTGTATGTAGGGATGTGTTTTCTGTCGTTTTCTTTTGACTGAATTGTTTTCTTCAACATCCTCACCATGCTGTTCTGGTGTTGCTCCCCACAGCTTGGCTGTTCAGGGGCAGATTATAGTTATAGTCTGGATCTCTGATATTATCATCGGGGGGAGTATTTAAGCTATGGTCTGCTCCAGCAGAAAGAGGGCCTTGACTTGATACATATATGTCAATCTCTTCAATGATGGGCTTAATCTTAAGAATGATATCATTTTCAATGGAAAAGGCAGTGTCAGACTAGTCAAATATTTCTCCTTCCAAAAAGCAAAAACATTTCTCTAATTTGAAAACTTTGAGGGGTATTATTGCCTTGTGCTCAATTATGTTTGGTTAAAGAAATAAGTTGGCTAGCCAAAAATAGGTAGCTAGCTAGAAGCAGATAAATTTGTAGTTAAACTATAACTTTTGAAATTTAGACTAAATTACTATCCAACATTTACCCTAGCCTTTATGATTGTAAACCTAATCACTCATCAGTAGAAACTGATTCAAGAATCATCTTTACATCTTCTTCTGCTCTATAGATTCTGTTGATTCTTGAAGCAGTCACCATCATGAAATCTTGTTAAATACACATTTTATCCTCAATAATCCAATATTTTGACTTAGGCTAGAAATAAAATGGCCTAAGTCACCCTCTTGACATAGGCCATATCCCTATAGGACACAAAGAGCATGATCCTTTTAACTAAAGATTTAAGCGATTTTACCAGAGATGGCCAGCATTTTGATGATTTAAGCCAAAAACTAAAAAAAGTAACTCAAAATATGTTATGTAATCAGTTTCCTCATAATTTATAAGTTCACTGAACTTGTTCTGGTTTACAGTGTTGGCGCTAATAAATTTAACTAAAGTTTTCCATTTCACACCATAAGGCCTTATAAGTAAAAAAAATATGCATCAGATATATAAACTCTGCACATGTATGAATAGAGTAGAAGTTAATAAAGATGGAATGGCCAGGCTAAGGTTCAAGATTCAATTTATCAGTCTCCGACTGGAGAAATGTGTCTTGGAGGTGAGGTCCGCAGTATAACAAACACACATGACACAATACACACAAAAATTCATCTTAAACATATTACAGAGACAATATTAAAGTACCCATATTCTGCTATTTTCCCCATTACATAGTCTATCCTAAGGGCTGTATTGATCAAATTTTGAGTTGCGCAAAATCCATAACATAACAGTTTCCAAAAAACACCCATTTCTTGGACTGGCCCCCCTCCTTGCAAAAACAAAAGGCTCACTCTGAGATCTGACCCCCCCGAACAGAGAGCAGGCTGGACCGAGGAGCACAGGTGAGTAATGCAGGACTGGAGCAGATTGGACCGAGGAGCTGAGGCTGGAGAAAAATAAACAGAGTCCTTGATGAGTGAAGAATCATCCACTGAGAAAAAACAACTAGATACAAAAAGCCAAAGTGCTCACCACGTAAGTTGACTGAACGAACTGGCAGAGATGGAGAGGATGAACCAGGCTTTAAACTGCTGCGGTTGATTAGTGGATGAGGTACAGGTGTGCCAATCAGCTCCAGACAGGAGTCACTCCCAGGAAGCTCCAAATAAGAACACAAGAGGGGAGGAGGAACACACACAGAGACACACACACACACACACACACACACACACACACACACACACACACACACACACACACACACACACACACACACACACACACACAGGAGGGAGGAGGCACTAAGCTCATGACAGTACCTCCCCCTCAACGGACGCCTCCTGGCGGACCGCCAGGCTTGTCTGAATGAGCCCGATGAAAGTCCTTGATCAACTCTGGGTCCAGAATCAAGGCCCGTGACACCCAGGAGCACTCCTCCGGACCATACCCTTCCCAGTCCACCAGGTACTGCAACCCACGGCCACGCCGATGAACATCCAGGAGGCGACTAACCGTAAAGGCAGGGTGATCATCGATGAGGGGGTTCGGACGGAGGGGAGAGTGCACTGGAAGATACTGGTTTGATTTGTGACACATGACATGAGGGATGGATACGAAGAGAGCGAGGCAGTTCCAGTTGTACAACCACAGGATGGATACGAAGAGAGCGAGGCAGTTCCAGTTGTACAACCACAGGATTAATGACCTTTGAGATCTTGAACGGTCCAATGAATCGGGGTGACAGTTTCTTTGATTCAGTTCTTAGAGGGATATTTTTAGAAGAGAGCCAAACAGACTGTCCTGGGACATAGGACGGAGCAGCAGTCCGGTGGCGGTCGGCATAGAACTTATTCTGGGCAGCTGTTTGACGTAGAGCCTTACGAGTGTCCAACCAGACCTTCCGACACCTTCTTAGGTGAGACTGGACAGAGGGCACAGCAATCTCCATTTCCTCAGTAGGAAAGAGCGGGGCCTGGAAGCCTAGAGCACATTCAAAGGGAGAGCGTCCTGTGGCAGAGGAGATCAGAGAATTATGGGAATACTCCACCCAAGTCAGTTGATTGCTCCAGGTTGTAGGATTGCTGCCCACTATGCACCGTAAAGCCACCTCCAGATCTTGGTTAGTCCTCTCTGTCTGACCATTTGTTTGGGGATGAAAGCCTGAGGACAGGCTGACTGTGGCCCCTAAAGCCTCACTAAAGTTCTTCCAAACATGTGAAACAAACTGTGGTCCCCCTGTCCGATACTATGTCCTGAGGAATGCCATGGATTCTGAATACACGTTGGACGAGAAGATTAGCAGTCTCGAAGGCAGAGGGCCATTTAGGAAGAGCGACAAAATAAGAAGATTTAGAAAAGCGGTCAACAATGGTCAGAATAACTGTGTTACCGTTAGAGGGAGGTAGACCAGTGACGAAGTCGACGGCAATATGGGACCAGGGTCTTGACGGTATCGGCAGAGGCCAGAGTTGACCCGCTGGAGGTTTATTTGGAGTCTTGTTCCTAGCACAGATCGTGTATTCCCGTACGTCTGCCTCAATAGTTGGCCACCAGAAGCGACGGTGTACCTGGCCAAGGGTTCGCCCTATGCCAGGATGACAGGACAGTTTAGAATCATGAGCCCATTGAAGTACCTGGGAGCGGACGGCTTGGGGCACAAACAGCTTGCTGCACGAACCGTAGACTCCACCTCCCAAATAAGGGTCCCAAGAACGCAGAAAGTAGGAAGGATGGTTTCAGTTGGGCTATTGGAGTTGTCAGAAGCAAACTGCCGGGAGAGAGAGTCAGGTTTAGTATTCTTAGAACTCGGGCGGTATGTCAGAGTAAAATTAAAGCGACCAAAAAACAGAGCCCAGCGAGCTTGGCGAGAATTTTGTCTCTTAGCTGATTGAATATAGGACAGGTTTTTGTGGTCGGTCCAGACAACAAAAGGTAGCTCCTCCCCCTCCAGCTAATGTCTCCACTCTTCCAGGGCAAGTTTGACAGCCAGTAGCTCCCGGTTACCAACGACATAGTTCTGCTCAGCTGGGGACAGGCGTCTGGAAAAAAAAGCACATGGATGAAGTATGTCCTCCGTCACTCACCTGAGAGAGAACAGCCCCCACTCCGACATCTGAAGCATCCACCGCTACAATAAATTGTTTAGTCGGATCAAGCTGGACAAGAACAGGAGCCCTGGTAAAGCGACGCTTGAGATCAGTAAAGGCAGAAGAGGCTTCAGGCGACCAAGCGAACGGTATGCAGGTGGAGGTGAGTTTTGTCAAAGGCGCTGCTATGCGGCTGTAATCTTTGATCTTTGAAGTTGGTGAAGCCCAAAAAACGTTGCAACTGCTTGCGAGAGGTTGGTTCCGACCAATCTGCAACAGCCTGAACCTTGCTGGGATCTGCCTTCACCTGACTAGCTTCAATGATGTAGCCCAGGAACGAGACAGAAGCAGAGTGGAACTCACACTTTTCAGCTTTTACAAACAACTTATTTTCGAGGAGACGCTGAAGAACTTGCCGGACATGAGTTTGATGTTCTTTCTGATTCCGAGAAAACACGAGATCCCTGAGGACATCATTAATGAGCCTGGACTGACTGACTGACTGCTGGAGCGTTAGTTAATCCAAAGGGCATAACCAGGTACTCGAAATGGCCCATAGGTGTGTTGAATTCCGTCTTCCATTCATCTCCCTCCTTGATCCTAACCAGGTGATAAGCATTCCACAAGTCCAGTTTAGTAAAGATGGTCACACCCTGGAGCGGTTCAAACGCTGTAGAAATGAGAGGCAGAGGATACTTGTTCTTTACAGTAATGTCATTTAACCCTCGATAGTCTATACATGGCCTCAAAGTCTTATCCTTCTTGTCCACAAAAAAGAATCCAGCACCAACAGGAGATGATGGACGAATGATACCTGCAGCGAGAGAGTCCTTGAGGTAAGTTTCCATAGCCTCCCTTTCAGGTCGGGAAAGATTGTACAGACGTCCAGTTGAAAGTGGCGCCCCAGGTAACAGGTCGATGGAGCAATCGTAAGGACGATGTGGAGGCAAAGAGAGAGTCTTTTTCTTACTGAAGACTTCAGCCAAGTCATGGTATTCTGTGGGGACATTAGACAAATCAGTAGGCTTAGATTCAAGTTCTCTGGCTCCCTCTGAAGGTGGCATAGCAGAACGAAGACAAGAAGCATGACAAAATGTACTCCAACTCACAACTTTGCCTGCAGACCAGTCAATGATGGGGTTATGCAGTTTTAGCCAGGGAAATCCCAGGACCAGTGGGCATTGTGGTGAATCAAACACATAGAAACGAATGGACTCATGGTGATTGCCAGAAAGAATTAAATCAACGGGTTCAGTTTGGTGACTGACAAAGGCTAAGTGTTTTCCATTGAGGGCACTCACCCGGCTTCTCTCTGGCAGTGGTTCAGTGGCAATTCCTGCTTGACGAATCAGATTAGAGTCCAGAAAGCTCTGTTCAGCCCCGGAGCCGATGAGCGCTTGCAGTGAGAGAGTCTGTTGACGATTGTTGAGAAAAGCAGGAATCAGGAGTCGTGGGAATTGAGGTTCAGAAACGAGGGATTTTCTCACCAGTACTCCCACTCCTACTGATGAGCTGGACCTTTTGGGCGAACAGGACATGATTTTAGGAAATGAGCAAGCTGGCCCCAAAGCTTTCCGAGCTGCATTATCTCTGCAAATGAATTTCCTGCAAAGTACACACTGCCTCCTGTTATTCTGAACAAAGATTCACCTCCAAGTGCAATACAAATAGCAGATACAAAATTTCATTGTTTTCTGTATACGTGTGTAGTGCAGCTAAAAAACATTTAAAAAAGTGTTCAAATCAATTCAAACATGATTGCATAATATGTTCTTCAATGGACTGAGGAATGAAATAGTTTTTGTATCTGTTGCTCGTACATAAAGGAATTCTGAACCTCCTCCCAGACTGCTTGAGCTCATACTGTCTGGAGAGCACACGAGAGGGATCCCTAATTATCCTTTGAGCCTGTGTCATCACTGACTGCTCAAAGATGGTCTGTGGAGCCGTCAGGGTGGGCACACCTATTATTTTACTGCTAGTTTTACCAATCTAAGAATCTGTGATTTATATTTAACAGTCAGCTTTCCAAACCAGCTGACTATTCCTTACCGGAGCACAGACTCAATACTGGCTCTGCAGAAGGTCAGCATAACATTCCGGCTGACTCTGAACACCCTTAACCTTAAGTACTGCCCCCAGCAGTAAGGGGCATCTGATCCAAGATCTCCTCGTAAACTGAAAGCTTGACTTTGGAAACTTGGCAGTAGCCCGGTGACTTCGCCGCATATAACGAGTCTGCTCCAGCGGGATTTGTTTACACCTGCCAGCCTCGTCCATGTGGACGGAGTGGAGGTCTCGCCATGTTTCACCGCTAGACTTGGAAAGTCCTGCCAGTGTCTGGACCGTCCTTCTCCTCCTTCGAGTACTCTGCCTCTCTTCTCCCAGGACCCGCCCCCATGACTGTTGCCACCATTTACCATCCACCCAAATATAATGACTTTCTGAATGACATCTCTCATCTCCTCACCCATCTCTCTATATTATCTCATAATACTGTTATTCTTGGTGACATCTGTAGTAACACTCTCTCCAAAGATTTTTATCCTGTCTTGATAGTTTACATTCACTTTCCTACCAATTGCAAAGGTCATATTCTGGACTTAGTATGCTGCTCTGGTATAACTTCATTTGACTGCAAACCCCACACACTCCCCCTCACTGACCATATGCTTTATATAGATATATATTTAATTGTGTATTTATTTATTTTATTTATTTATGCTATTTATTGTTATTCACTTATTTTAGGCTTACTATTTTTAAATGAATTCATGTCCTAGCTTTACTCTATTTCTACCCAATTCTTTATTTATTTCTTCATATATAGTACATATTGTATTAATTTTAGGCTCTCCAGTGTTTCCTCTGAGGGGCCCTCTGTACTGGGAGCGGTGGTCTGCTGTCGCTGCTGGGCCCTGGCTCATGGGCCCCTGGTGGAGGTTTGGGGCCTCTTCTCTGCCCCGTTCAGATCTAGAGCGCGTTATTCACGCATTTATTACCAGCCGCTTAGACTACTGCAACTCCCTGTACACCGGGCTGGACCAGGCCTCCATCCACCGCCTGCTGTTGGTCTAGAATGCTGCTGCTCATTTGCTCACAGGCACCAGGAAATATGAGCATATTTCTCCCGTGCTGGCCTCTTTGCACTGGCTCAGCTACAGGATTGATTTTAAAATTTTGCTGATGGTTTTTAAATGTTTAAATGGGTTGGCTCCTCCTTATCTCTCGGAGCTTCTGTCTGTTCGTGCTCCATGTAGAGCGTTGAGATCAGCAAACCTCATGATCTTAGATGTCCCGAGATCCCGGTTAAAAACCCGAGGGGGCGGGGCTTTCTCTGTGGCAGGTCCCAGACTCTGGAACAGTCTTCCTTTGAGCATTAGAACAGCACAATCTTTGAATATTTTTAAGACTTTGTTAAAAACCCATTTGTCTGCACAGGCTTTTAACACAAGCTGAGCAGAACATTTATATTGCATTTTTATTTTAGCTCGTTTCTGCATGTTCTGTTTTTGTCTTATTGTATTTTATATATATGTGTGTGTGTGTATGTGTATGTGTATGTGTATGTGTATGTGTGTGTGTGTGTGTGTGTGTGTGTGTGTGGGGGGGGGGGGGTGTAATTTTGTGTGTGTGCACTGTAAAGCACTTTGTGTTACATTTTATATATGAAAAGCGCTCTATAAATAAAATTTGATTTGATTTGATTTCATTATCACCTTCAACATAAATCTGTCATTAACCAAACTCCTCCTTCCTCGCACCATATCAAACTAACAGTTTCGAGGCCAATTTCTATCAATGACTCCACCGTCATCACCACATCAATAACATCACCCGTTCTGCCTATTTCCACCTTCGCAGTGTGTCAAGATTCCTGTGTTCTCCCCCTCCCATCTGTGTTGTCTGGAGCTGGGCGGAGAGTAGACATGCTGCACCACCTTCAACGGCTCCTCCCACTACTCACCTGCAACCCATCTCCAATCAAGCATACACCTCTGCAGTATAAAGACTCGGCTCATTCATCCACACCCTGCCAGATCGTTCAGTCTACATTCGTGTGCTCCTCGGTCCAGTCTGCTCCACTCCAGTACTCACCTGTGCTCCTCGGTCCAGTCTACTCCACTCCGCCACTCCAGTACTCACCTGTGCTCCTCGGTCCAGTCTGCTCCACTCCAGTACTCATCTGTGCTCCTCGGTCCAGTCTACTCCACTCCAGTACTCACCTGTGCTCCTCGGTCCAGTCTACTCCACTCCGCCACTCCAGTACTCACCTGTGCTCCTCGGTCCAGTCTGCTCCACTCCGCCACTCCAGTACTCACCTGTGCTCCTCGGTCCAGTCTGCTCCACTCCGCCACTCCAGTACTCACCTGTGCTCCTCGGTCCAGTCTGCTCCACTCCGCCACTCCAGTACTCACCTGTGCTCCTCGGTCCAGTATCCCGTTGTCCTGTTTCCTGAATAAATCCTGTACTTTTGAACTATTCAAGTCTGCATTATTTTTGATCCACCAGTCGTTACAACAGAACGATCTGGCCAACATGGATCAAGCAGATGATGAAACTAACCAGACTTTACATCGAGCATTCTCACATCAAGGCATCATGATTGGCCAACATGAACAAAGTATCCGGTCTCTGTTTGACAGCAACCAAGCCCTGGCTCAACAAGTCTCTCAGTTAACCAGCCAGGTTTCGGCCCTGCTCACTCTCCAGTCTCCGACCTCTACTGCACCCATCTTTGCTACAACGATGGGTCAACCTCTTCTGCTTGCCCCTTGGAGTCCCAATGCACAGACCCGGAACCATTCACAGGTCAGCCAAGCCATTGCCGTGGTTTTCTTTTCCAGTGTTCCTCTGTGTTCCAACAACGTCCTGCATCTTTTACATCTGATTCTGCTAAGATTCGTTACATGTGCGGATTATTGAGGGGCAGAGCACTTCAGTGGGCCGAAGCTAAGTTTTCTCACACTCCTCTTGATCAAGTGAGTTTTGAGGACTTTGTGGAGGAACTAAGACTTGTTTTTGACCATCCTGACTATCAAGCTGATGCCTCTCTGCACTTGTTAAGTCTCTCTCAAGGTTCAAGATCTGTTGCAGACTACACAATTGAATTCTGGACCCTAGCTGCGGATGTTGATTGGACCGACAATACACTGAAAGCTGTTTTTGTCAAAGGCCTAAGTGATAAATTAAAGGATGAACTAATTTCTCGTGATGATCCGGCTGACCTCAAGTCTCTGGTTTCCCTAGCTAATCGGATTGATAACCGTCTTCAAAGTCGGCAAAGAGAGAGACGCTCTTTTTCCTCAGCTACCCGGCGCCCAGGTCCAGCACTACAACCCAACTTCCCTCCACTTCCGGCTATATCCTCATCCACACCACTCTCCACAGAGGAGCCTATGCAATTGGGCCAAGCACGGCTTACTCCTGAGGAGCGGCTACGACGCCGCCAGGCGGGTGAGTGCCTGTACTGTGGGGAGAAAGGTCACTTCCTCGCAGCCTGTCCAGTTCGCCCAAAAGACCGTGCTCACCAGTAGCTCTGGGAGTACTGGTGGGCCAAGACAATATCCCAGATAAGACTAGACTTCAGATCCCCGCTAAACTTTGCTGTAAACGTGTGACTTTGCCTATTCAAGCTCTTATTGACTCGGGCGCAGAGGAGAACTTTTTAGACCAGCAGGTGGCAGAGCAGGCTGACATAGTTCTGGAATCACTGAAAAAACCATTGACTGCATTAGCTCTGAATGGAAAACCTCTGGCTAGGGTAACACATGTCACTGAACCAATTTCCCTAGTTTTGTCTGGTAATCATCAGGAGAAAGTACAGTTTTTTGTCATCTCTGCCCCCATCACACCACTGATCTTAGGCCATCCGTGGCTAGTCAAACACAACCGAATCATAGACTGGTCCGGTGGACAGATTTCTGAGTGGAGCACCTTTTGCCATGCAAATTGTCTTCAATCTGCACTGTCACCATCAGAGGGAGCTCCGTCCCAACGCCAAATTCCCCAGGACAAGCCTGACCTCTCTTCCGTGCCCAATGTGTATCATGACCTGGGAGAGGTCTTCAGTAAGAGTAGAGCTCTATCTCTCCCTCCCCACAGACCATATGATTGTGCAATTGACCTCCTGCCTGGTGCACCTCTGCCTTCCAGCCGCCTCTACAATCTCTCAAGACCTGAACAGGAGGCCATGGAGCACTACATTCGAGACTCTCTAGCTGCTGGTATTATCCGACCCTCTTCCTCACCTGTGGGAGCAGGGTTCTTTTTCGTTGACAAAAAGGACAAAACATTAAGACCGTGTATTGACTACAGGGGCCTAAACAATATCACTGTCAAAAATAAGTATCCATTACCGCTCATTGACTCAGCTTTCACACCTCTTCATGGCGCAACCATATTCACTAAACTTGACCTTAGGAATGCGTACCACTTAGTACGCATTAGGGAGGGAGACGAGTGGAAGACAGCGTTTAACACACCACTGGGGCACTTTGAGTATTTAGTCATGCCATTTGGCTTAACCAATGCTCCGGCTGTCTTCCAAGCACTCATCAATGATGTATTGCGTGATTTTCTGAATCGTTTTGTTTTTGTGTACTTGGATGACATTCTTATTTTCTCAAAGACTCCACAGGAACACGAGCAGCATGTGCGGCAGGTCCTCCAAAGACTACTCGAGAATAAGCTTTATGTGAAAGCTGAAAAATGTGATTTTCACGCCAGTAAGGTCAGCTTTTTGGGTTTTGTTGTTGAAAGTGGGCAGGTGAAGGCTGACACGGAGAAGGTGAAAGCAGTTGCAGATTGGCCTATACCGAGTAGCAGAAAGCAACTACAGAGATTTCTTGGTTTTGCAAACTTTTATCGGAGGTTTATTAAGAACTTTAGCCGTGTGGTGGCACCCTTGACTAAACTTACCTCTCCTTCCAAGCTGTTTTGTTGGACTCCTGAAGCCCAGTCCGCTTTCACCACGCTGAAAGATCTCTTCACATCTGCCCCAGTCCTGCGTCAACCTGATCCCTCACGCCAGTTTGTTGTGGAAGTGGACGCTTCTGAGACAGGAGTTGGAGCAGTGCTCTCTCAGAGGTTTGACCCACACAATCGTTTGTACCCTTGTGCTTTTTTCTCTCGACGATTAACTTCTGCAGAAAAGAATTATGATGTGGGGAATCGAGAACTTCTTGCCGTGAAACTCACACTGGAAGAATGGTGCCACTGGTTGGAAGGGGCTGAGCTTCCATTTTTGGTTTGGACAGACCATAAAAACCTGGCTTATATACAATCTGCAAAACGCTTAAACTCACGGCAAGCCCGGTGGGCACTCTTCTTTAGTAGATTTAATTTTTCTCTCACGTATCGTCCAGGTTCTCGCAATGTCAAGCCCGATGAACTCTCCCGCCAGTTCTCCCAGGAAGAGAGGCCCATTTCTCCAGACCCTATCCTTCAATCCACCCGTGTGATCGCTGCAATAAGTTGGGACATTGAAAATCACATCAGGAAAGCACAGCGCACTCAGCCTGATCCAGGTAATGGTCCTCCTGGCGCTTTATTTGTTCCAGATGCTGCCCGCTCAAAAGTGCTGGAATGGATTCATTGTTCGCGATTCTCATGTCATCCTGGAGTCAACCGGACGCTTTCTCTCCTGAAGCGTTATTTTTGGTGGCCAACTATGGACAGAGATACACGAGCCTTTGTTCTGGCCTGCCAAGTTTGTGCCAGGGGCAAAGCTTCCCACTCTCCACCCTCCGGTCTGCTCCAACCTCTGCCTGTTCCCAAACGCCCATGGTCACACATAGCAGTGGACTTTGTTACCGGCCTGCCTCCGTCCCAAGGTAATACAGTCATACTCACCGTCGTAGACCGGTTTTCTAAAGCTGCTCATTTCATTGCTCTGCCCAAACTGCCCACAGCTAAAGAAACTGCAGACTGCATAACTAACAATGTTTTCAGGCTCCATGGTATACCACTGGACATTGTTTCTGACCGAGGAACTCAGTTTACCTCCCAAGTTTGGCGCTCATTTTGTGAAGGTCTGGGTGCGACAGTCAGCCTTACATCTGGCTTTCACCCCCAGACTAACGGGCAAACTGAACGTGCCAATCAGGACTTGGAGACGGCACTGCGCTGTGTTACTGCATCTAACCCATCTACCTGGAGCACCTTCTTACCCTGGATTGAATATGCCCATAACTCTTTGGTGAGCTCGGCAACTGGTCTGTCCCCTTTTCAAGCTTCTCTAGGTTATCAGCCTCCACTGTTTCCATCTGAAGAGGTGGATTTGGCAGTGCCCTCAGTCCAGCACCATCTCCAGCGTTGCCAACGTGTTTGGAAGAAGACCAGGGCTGCTCTTCTTTGCTCTACAGCCAAAACCAAGGCAGCAGCTGACAAGCGCCACTCCCCTGCCCCTCAATACCAACCGGGTCAGTCAGTTTGGTTATCTTCAAAAAATGTTCCTCTTAAAACTGATTCCCGGAAGCTATCTCCTCGTTATTTGGGCCCCTTCAAGATTGCCAAAGTTTTCAGTCCTTCTGCTGTACGCCTTCAGTTGCCTTCTGCTCTTCGTATTCACCCCACTTTTCACGTGTCCCAGTTAAAGCCAGTTGTTACCAATGATTTGTAAACTTTCATGTGCAGTGTCCTTGAGTGTTTTGAAAGGTGCTTACAAATAAAATCTTATTACATGCTTGCGGATTTCATCTCTTAACACTTTTTTAATTGGCTCCAGATCTGTCACATTTGCTTTACTGGCATTATTCTCCTCAGGTGGCATAACATTGTAAGTGTTCAACAGTTTCCCCATATGCATGTTCTCTTACAGCAAGTTCATTCTTAATAGCTTCAAATGTTCATTGTTCAATGTTCAAATGTTCAGTATTGTCCATTAAAATCTTGGTTCTGAACTCCCTCCCTGAACCCCTCAGAGTTACATTTCTTAGCTCTTCCATGAGATGGTCACGCAACAGAACATTATCTTCACTAATGCCCCTCCTTTCCTTTGAGACGTTGAAAAGGTTCCTGCAGTCTCAGGGCAAAGGAGCTTAAGGGCCATATTTTTCCCCTGGCATTGGTTCATTGGCCAGGGAGTAGATTCAGGGCGGGCTTTTGCTACCTTCACGGCAGTAACACTAGCACAAAGAGGCTGTACTTGTCCGCTGGAGGGGATGTTACAGTCCATATATGGTGAGGACGTTTGAACCAATGACTGAACATTGTGTTGTTGTTAAAAGGCCTTCAGTGCAGGAGATGTTTGCATCCATGGCATATCCAGGGAAAGAAAGAAGCCAACACTTCACAGGAGGAGACTCTTGTTCTCCTACAACACGTCAAAGAACGAGAGGGACTCATGTACAGGGACAATAATACAGCTCTGAAGCCCCATTCTGTAATGTTGTTCAGCAGCGGCTGTGATCAAAAGCTTCTCTGACCACTCCTCCCCCGATCCTGAGTGCCACTCTGTGTCGCTCTTCCTGAGATATCTTCGCGGGTCCCGAAGTTTTTTGTTTATTTTTTTAATACGCCGCCAAAGGCTGCAGCGTTGCAGCGCATCATGAGATTTGAGCAGTGCTTTAAAGCTCTGACTGTTTTAGGACAGAGCCTTTAGCATTAATAAAGCCTCATTTGAGTCACTTGAATATGCCTATAATAATGCATAGGAACTTGAAACTGTTCAGAGGGACAAATGTACAACACCAAACGGACACGCCCACCTCTCACAGCATTCATTCATAAAGTAGTTCATCGATTCATCCTGTGATACATCCATCTCCACCTGCTGTTGTTCACACAGTGAGTGTGATCAGACACACACACACACTCACACAGACACACACACACACACACACACACACACAGACACACACACACACAGACACGCACACTCACAGACACACTCACAGACACACTCACAGACACACTCACACAGACACACACATACACAGACACACACACTCACAGACACACACACACACACTCACACACACTCACACAGACACACACACACTCACACAGACACACACATACACAGACACACACACAGACACGCACACTCACAGACACACTCACAGACACACTCACAGACACGCACACTCACAGACACACTCACACTCATACAAACGCACACAGACACACACACACTCACAGACACACACATACACAGACACACACAGACACACACACACACAGACACGCACACTCACAGACACACTCACAGACACACACATACACACACACTCACACACACTCACACAGACACACACACACACAGACACACACACACACACACACAGACACGCACACTCACAGACACACTCACAGACACACACACACACAGACACACACACACTCACACAGACACACACACTCACACAGACACACACACAGACACAGACACGCACACTCACACAGACACACACACTCACAGACACACACACACACACTCACACACACTCACACAGACACACACACACACAGACACACACACTCACACAGACACACACACTCACACAGACACAGACACGCACACTCACACAGACACACACACACTCACAGACACACACACACTCACACAGACACGCACACTCACAGACACACACACACACACTCACACAGACATACACAGACACACACACACACACACTCACACAGACACACACATACACACTCACACAGACGCACACTCACAGACACACACACACACACACATACACACACACACACACACACTCACACAGACATACACACTCACAGACACACACACACTCACACAGACACACACATACACCGACACACACACTCACACTCGCAGACACACACATACACAGACACACACACTCACAGACACGCACACACTCACACAGACATACACACTCACACAGACACACACACACAGACACACACATACACAGACACACACACACTCACAGACACACACACACTCACATACACAGACTCACACACAGACGCTCACACACACTCACACAGACGCACACACACAGACACACTCACACAGACACACTCACACAGACACACACTCACATACATACACACTCACACAGACACACACACACACAGATGCACACACTCACAGACACACACACTCACACAGACGCACACACTGACACACACAGACACACACACTCACAGACGCACACACTCACAAACACACACACACTCACAGACACACACAGAGGCACACACACAGACGCACACACTCACAGACACACACACACTTACACAGACACACACAGACGCACACACACAGACACACTCACACAGACACACACACACACTCACACAGACGCACAAACACACACACACAGACGCACTCACACACAAACACAAACACACACACACTCACACAAACACACACACACAGACACACTCACACAGACACACACTCACACAGACGCACAAACACACACTCACACAGACGCACAAACACACACACTCACACACACGCACACACACACACTCACACAGACACACTCACACAGACACACACTCACACACACACACAGACACAGACTCACACAGACGCACACACACACTCACACAGACGCACACACTCACACAGACGCACACACACTCACACACACACACACACACACACACGCACACACACACAGACACACACACACTCACATACACAGACTCACACACAGACGCTCTCACACACACACACACACAGACTCACACACAGACGCTCACACACACACACACACTCACATACACAGACTCACACACAGACGCTCACACACACACACACAAACACACACACACACTCACACACACACACACACACACACACAGACACACACACACTCACATACACAGACTCACACACACACTCACACACTCACACACACACACACACACTCACATACACAGACTCACACACAGACGCTCACACACACAGACACTCACACACACACACACACTCACACACACAGACTCACACACAGACGCTCACACACACAATCACACACACACACAGACACACTCACACAGACGCACACACACACACACAGACACACTCACACACACAGACGCTCACACACACACACACAGACACACACACACTCACATACACAGACTCACACACACACTCACACACTCACACACACACACACACACTCACATACACAGACTCACACACAGACGCTCACACACACACTCACACACACACACACACGCTGGACACACACACACTCACATACACAGACTCACACACAGACGCTCACACACACACTCACACACACACACAGACACACACACAGACGCTCACACACACACTCACACACACACTCACACACACACACACACACTCTCACAGACACACACACACTCACACACACAGACGCTCACACACACACTCACACACACACACAGACACACACACACTCACACACACAGACGCTCACACACACACTCACACACACAGACGCACAAACACACACACACACAAACACACACACTCACATACACAGACTCACACACAGACACACACACACACAGACACACTCACACACACACACAAACACACACACACACGCTGGACACTGTTTTCACTCGAGGTGTTTTAGTCTGATGCCGATCAGTTCTTAATTTAATGGAAACAGGCTCAATGTGATGTTTTTTTCACATTTGAAGCAGATCGATACGGTTTTGCGCAAAAGCACAACAGAAACTCAGCTAAAGCTTTTTAAGGCAGACAGTCTTAATTGGAGTATAGTCATTATTCTGTGATGTATCGTTTTGGTTGTTTTATTAGGATTGTTTGGTCCATATGAGAATAGCAATAGACTCCAGGAAATGTTTCCCATGTTATGTTTTTCACTGCATTAGTTTTGAAGTTTATTAATTACGATTCTGGCCGTTCACAGAACGCATCACACCACGCCCTGCGTTTGCTTCACTCCACCTCATATTTTGGCGTGATCACACCTTTGCACTGGCGCAAAACATCATCATTAACACTAGCGCCACGCTACCACCAGGGGCAAAATACGGCCCCGTATCTTAAATGGAAAAATTGAGAGCGCAAGACAGAGACAGTGCTTTTGTCACCGTAAAGTTGATCTAGTTCACTAAAAATCAGTTAAGCTGTATCATGCTTTTAGTTAGATAAAATCAAAATCCCCCTTTTTGCTTTTTCTCTCTTTACAGCACTGGGCCAACTCTGCCCTGTAATGGATGGATGGATGGATGGATGGATGGATGGATGGATGGATGCTTTATTGATCCCCGAGGGAGAAATTCAAATGTTATGGACTCATATACACACGTACACACCACAATGAAAAACACGTTATGGACTCTGCTACAAACCCTTGTAGCATCAGTGTACAATAAGAGAGCATAAATAACAACAACATTTATACACAGTGTTTGTTATAAAAACACACAGCAGCTGATAGAACAGAGTTTCTTGGGCGTTCAGTAGAACACTGGGCCATCACCAGTCGTCCACTAAAGGAGCTTTTAAGCTCATTTAAAATGCTCCAGAGGATGGTCTGCAAAAGAGACAACAGTTTGGAGTTTGGTCCTCATTCTTTTGTCCAGAACACTGTCCACAGAGTCCAAACTCAGACCTATCACTGAAGCAGCCTTTTTTATCAGCTTGTTCATTCGATTGTTGTCCTCCACAGTGATGCTCCCACCCCAACACAGTACAGCATAAAACAACACACTAGCCACAATGCCCTGGTAAAACACATTCAAGAGCCTCCTGCTCACGCCAAAGGATCGAAGTTTCCTCAAAAAGAACAGTCTTGACTGAGCCTTTTTGAAAACTGCATCGCTGTTCCTCTTCCAGTTCAGCTGACTGTCAATATGTACTCCAAGGTACTTATAAGATTCAACAATTTCAGTCATCGACTGCCCTTTAACCTGTTAAGTCCCACCTCATTTTGGCAGTTTTTCTCGAAAAGTACATACCCAAATGAAAAAGCTTATTGTATGGCTAACTTACAGTCTATAGACTTGTATGATGTGTCATTTGAAAGCTAAGACCTTCTAGTTTCTGAATCTGTGCATTAGATTTGTCTGAGTGAAACACAACCGGCAGTACACCTGTTCAAACACACCCCAAAAGTCGTTTTTTTGGTCTCGGAAAAAAAAAGAGAAAATAAAAATGTCTTTCTGAAGACATACTTCATGCTGTGCTATTGACACTCCCCACAGCAGTTGTCCACCTTGTTGACAACAACTGTGTGAAATTTCAGACTTCTAGATACAACCATTTTGATGTTGAGCAGCTTTTTGTATGAAATAACCCTAATCCGAACAAGAGGTCCTTCTCTGTGCCAAATGTGCCAAACTGCTTTCCATGCATTTTGCCACTCTAATGACCCTAAAAACCACATTTGGTCATTTTGGTGACTATAAATATCCATTATAGATTATTTTTTTCATAAACTTCCTCAAATCAAAGGCAGGTCGTGCGTACAGACGTTCCGCTGCGTAAATGATGCGTAAAATGGTGCCTTCGTCTCTTTACGCACGGAAAAATCAGCTTCTGCACTCAATGAACCTGCAAGTCCCGCCCCTCTTTTGAAAGCTCTGGTGATTGGCTACAAGAATATGTGATTGACTTACTGAATAACCAATGGCATTGCAGGCTGTGACGCCATTACGCACGCGGAGCTGACGCTCCTCGCGTGTCAAAATGGATGCGTTCGCTTTGTTCAAAGGGCTCTACCTCTGGAAGTACTCGACGGAAAATTGCACGGATAGGCTCGTTTTGAAGCCAAGACTGAGTAGAAAACGAACATACCCAAGCCGAACCGCGGAAGCCGGAGATTTCTGTGTAAAGTGATGCGCAAAAGTTATGTTTTTATTGCTTTTGTGTTACTGTCAAATGAAGAAGATGCGTTTACGGGTGGATATCAACAAATGGATTATATTATTTGAAATAACAACTGGATATTCTTATTTTGTGGACTGTGATGGGCAGAAAGAGTGCACATACTTCTGGATTGGATTTTGTTTGCGTCTTGAGGAGCCAACGAAAGGTAAGAAATGCGAGATGAACAGTTTGGTTATGTTACAGTTTGATAGCTTACAAGTATTTTGTGAGGTGATTTAGCGAGGAGTGAACATTTTAGACGTTTAGTGGTGACTCTAAGCTTTCAAATGACATATAACATGTCTGTATTGAAAACATTTGTTTTTAATGAGTGACGCATGTGTGTAATAACTCTGAAAGTGTCCCTGATCAGGGACGGTGGGACTTAACATTAATAACAACTGGTGAGATGGCTGTTTTTTTTTTCTGAAATCAATAATTAGTTCCTGTGTTTTACCTACATTGAGCTGTAAAAAGTGGGACTCACACCAACTAACAAAGGAGCGAATTTCATTATTATAAGCCAGGTCGTTACCATGAGAGATGAGGCCCAGAAGGGTAACGTCATCTGAATTTTTTTTGCATATGACAAGAATTAAAACTGTGCCTATAGTCAGGTGTATACACGGTAAATAAAAATGGAGATAACACAGTGCCCTGAGGTGCTCCAGTATTTGTCAAGATTATTTCAGAGCATCTGTCACCAAGTCTCACAAACTGAGGATGATTTAAAAGATAATCTAAAACCCATGCAACTGTGGTATTGTGCAACTCAGAACTCATGAATTTATTTCAGAATCAGAATCAGAAACAGTTTATTTCCATTGTCAGTGGTCAAAAATTCACAAACATAGGAACTTGCTTCGGCGTAAGGTGCAACATAAAACAATGAATAAAATATAATCAAATATATAAAAGAGGCATGCATAAGATTAAGAATAAGATAGACTAAGATAGATAGACTAAGACTATATACAGAAATGTACAGTTGACTGATAGTGCAAATGTGGCAGTGCAAATATATATATATATATATATATATATATATAATATATTGTTAAAGTGGCAGGTGTTACAAAGTGTTCATGAGTCCAACGGCAGAGGGAAAGAAACTGTTCTTGTGGCGGGAGGTTCTGGTCTGGATGGACCGTAGCCTCCTGCCCAAGGGGAGGGGCTCAAATAGTCCGTGTCCAGGGTGAGAAGGGTCAGCTGTGATCGACCTGCTCGTCCCCGAGTCCTGGAGACGTACAGGTCCTGGACAGATGGAAGGCTGCAGCCGATCACCTGGATCGGCTGCAGCCTTCTGGAGTTGGAGTTGCAGCAGTTGGCTGGAGTTGCAGCAGTTGGTGTCACAGGGAGAAGAGCAGAGGAGAAAGTACACAGCCCTGTGGAGTTCCTGTGTTGATAGTCCGAGTCTCTGAGACATTCTTCCCCAGCCGCACGCACTGCCTCCGGTCCGTCAGGAAGTCAGTGATCCACCTGCAGATGGAGTCAGGCACGTGGAGCTGAGAGAGCTTGTCCTGGAGCAGAGCAGGGAGGATGGTGTTGAATGCAGAGCTGAAGTCCACAAACCGGACCCTGGCGTAGGTTCCCGGGGAGTCCAGATGCTTCAGGATGAAGTGGAGGGCCAGGTTGATGGCGTCGTCTACAGATCTGTTGGCTCTGTAGGGGAACTGCAGTGGGTCCAGGGCGGAGGAGGTGAAGGACTTGAGGAGGGGCAAGACCAGGCGCTCAAAAGACTTCATGACGACAGGCGTCAGCGCCACAGGCCTGAAGTCATTAAGTCCAGTGATCCGGGGCTTCTTGGGGACAGGGACGATGATGGACGACTTGAATCAGGCTGGGACATGGCATGACTCCAGGGAGGTGTTAAAAATGTCTGTGAAGACAGGAGTCAGCTCGTCCGCACAGTGTCTCAGGGTGGCGGGGGAGACACCGTCTGGTCCAGCAGCTTTCCGGGGGTTGGACTTCCGAAACTGTTTCCTTACATTGTCCCTGTGTAGTGAAAGGCCGGTGGGGGAGGTGGGGGGACCGGGGGTGGGATTGGCAGAAATGTCCATTGTAGTGAGATGGGTGGGGGAGGGGGTTGAGATTTCAAACCGTGAATAGAAGGAGGCTAGCTGTTCAGCAAGTTTCTGGTCGTCAGCAGCATGGGGGGCTTTGGGCTTGTAGTTAGTGATCTGCCTAAGTCCCCTCCAAACCGCCGAAGCGTTGTTCGCAGAGAAAGACTCCTTTAGGCGTGTGTTGTAGAACTGCAGACCGTGCAGACTGTCAAACCGTGAGGCAGTGGACCTGTAGTCGGACTAAGAACTGGCTGCTGTTCAAGCTGTTGAAGTACACGCACGCACACACACACACACACAGATACACACACACACACACACACACACACACACACACACACACACACACACACACACACACACACACACACACACACACACATGCACACGCACACACACACATGCACACACACACACGCACACACACACGCACACACACACACACACACACACACACACACACACATGCACACGCGCACGCACACACACACACACACACGCACACACACACAGACACACACATGCACACACATGCACACATGCACACGCACACACACACATGCACACACACATGCACATGCACGCACACACACGCACACACATGCACACACATGCACACTCACGCACACAGACACACATGCACACACATGCACACACACGCACTCAGACACACACAGTACATGGACAATCATTTGCAGATTTCTGCTGTAGGTGTGATTTGTGAAGAGGAAATGACCTGCTGGAGTGCGTACCAAGTTTTTAAAATTATAAATCCACAATATTTTTCGTCCATTTCAATTTAGTTTATTTTTGTAGCGCCCAAAATCTCAACATCAGTTGCCTCGATGGGCCACAGGTAGAAAGCAGTTTAAATAAACGATGTTCAAGAGAACTGATCAAATGGATTACTGTCCCAGAGCGCCCCCTGTCCTTGATCCTCCTTCTCGGCAAAAAAACCCTGTGGGAAAAACTACAAACCTCGGTGAAGGAGAGATCCTACTCCCACGGACAGACAGCAGATGGACCAGGACTGACACATCCATTTGGACCAGAACCACTTAAGAGGAAGGAAGGGGGATCATCTAATGAGGGAGAGTTCCTCCAGGTACACGAGGAACAGTTCTACGTACTGTTTTATGTACCCTGGGTAACCTGGCCCTGCCATATGAATTCTAGTGATATTTGTGAGTTCACAAACTCTTGAGAATCCATCTGGTGTTTGGCTGTTGGGGCTGCACCTGCCGCTGTGTGGGACACCAATCACAGCGCTGCATTGTGGTTTGGGCGGAAGTCAATTAGACAAACCTAAACAAACATGGCGGCGCCAACAGACATCCGTCGGCCTATTTTAACACATTCACGGACAATTTTTCTTTTGAAAACAAGTAGTGCATTTAAGGACGAGGAAGAAGTCGTTGGTTTTCACTCAACTGGAATTTTTGATTTCTCGGCTTGTTCCACTTTTTCGATGCTGCGACCAGTGAGTTCAAATGTTTGTGATGCATTTTCCCGACAGCTTTCGGCGAGCCCTGGGCATTCCTTAGTGACCTAAATTCTGGGTGAAGTAAACCCTCATGTCATCGTAGTGGCCGGCTCCTTTAATCCTTACAGTTTGTGGAAGCACTCTTCCACAGGTCAGGTCACTACCTGAGCAGGAGGATTGTCCTGAGCAGAAGGAGTGTCCTGAGCAGGAGGAGGAGTGTCCTAAGCAGGAGGAGGAGTGTCCTGAGCAGGAGGAGGAGTGTCCTAAGCAGGAGGAGGAGTGTCCTAAGCAGGAGGCAGAAGCACACACACAGAGGACGCAGTGAGCGTCTGAGCCTGGAGCAGCTCACAAACAGGTAAGATGATCAGTGACTGCTTTGAGCGTTAGTCTTTCTCAGAATCCTCAGAGTTATTTGAACATGAGCTCTCCTGTTCTTCTCCTGTTCTTCTCCTGTTCTTCTCCTGTTCTTCTCCTGTTCTTCTCCTGTTCTTCTCCTGTTCTTCTCCTGTTCTTCTCCTGTTCTTCTCCTGTCCTTCTCCTGTTCTTCTCCTGTTCTTTTCCTGTTCTTTTCCTGTTCTTCTCCTGTTCTTCCTCCTGTTCTTCTGTCTGTTCCTTTACAGCGCCACAAAAGTCATGGACAGAAACTCTTTAGTGATGTGATGGGTGCAGTGCTGTTCAAGATGCGTATGTTTTTTTCGAATATACTATATATTATAATATATTTAGATACATCAAAAGATGATCCGACAGGGCAATGGCTCTGAACCCGGGGCTCAGGGGGTGCCAGATGATACAAGGAAGACTGAAATGTGTATAATAGTGTTAAACCAGGCTTGACACCTTTTAAAACAGTGGTGAACGTAGTGGTTAGCGGATCAAATTCATATATATATATATATATATATATATATATATATATATATATATATATATATATATATATATATATATATATATATATATATATATATATATTTTTTTTTTTTTTTTTTTTTTGCAGCATGAAATGGGAGAGTCGGCAAATGTCAATTAATTGCATAATATTGTTTAGACATTTGTTTGGTATATTGGTGTATTCATCATTATTAAACAAATTGAATGAATAAATAATTAAGCAATTATTATCAAACGCACAATTACTAAAGTGTCTTTTTGGGCATGACCCTAAGTAGGATTGCTTGGGCTTTCATGTCACGTGATGCCTGTTTAAAGTTTCTACTGCAAGAATACAAATGTTTTGATCACCGCACATATTTAATTTGATTTCATTAATAGCACCTTATCAATTTGTACTCAATTCCCTGTAGTTGACTTACACTTACTTGTCAGCACTTCAAATGTCAGCTTTAACAATAGACCTTATCTGTACATTACAGTGTCACATGGGAAACAAATAAGAATTTAAACAAAATGTGCTTATTTCAGCTTCAGATTTTTTGGCCCGTGGCCTTTAGACCAGACAGTGTAGCATCAAATGAGGAGAAATGAGCGCAGGTCATGAAGGAAACCGGAATCTAACTCACAATGCTGTGGCCTGCTGCAAATGGACCTGGCATAAGTGCTCTCCACTCTAATGGCAAGCAGTGCTTTGGCGGCGCGTGGTCGTTTTGGCAGCGTGTTTTGGCGTAACACGTGCTTTGGTGCCCTCTTCAGGCATGCAGTCCCTGACCCAGGAGATCCAGAGCTTCTCTCGCGCCCGCCTTAAGAAGCAGTGCACCCGGGTGACCTGTCTGAGTGGCCGCAGGATCATCGAGACATGGAAGGGCTCCAGCATCACGGTGGAGGAGGCGGCTCCAGCAGGCAGGGCACTGGGCTACGTCCCCGACACCTCCTGGGACCTGCAGGTGGGGAGGGTGAGAGACCACCTGCTGCTGGGTGAGTCCCCCAATAGCACTCACACAAAAGGAACGTTTCCATAGGAACCAGATGAAGCGGTGCAGTCCCTGGTGTTTCCACTGCACCAAAGTGAACTATACCGCCCCGTTTGAAGGGTCTGAAGGGGACCGCGAGAGGTACTAGCTCCTAATACAAGCTGGCTCACTGTAGACCAGTGGTTCCCAAAGTGGGGGTCGTAAGGGATGAACTGGGGGTCGCAAGATGATTTCAAGATTTGAATAAATATGACTGTATGTATTTGCTCTATTTTTCAAAGTAAAATCAGTATCTTTTAGTGAAATACGGTCTAATAAGATAATAAATGGTTTAAATAACCAATATTTTTTGACACTTAAAATGTGTATTTATTACGCTTTGGGGGTCCCGAGTCGGTTGCATGGGGGTCCTTGCCAGAAATGTTTGGGAACCCCTGCTTTACACCATGGACTGGTTTAGAGCGAGGTGATTGGATAAGAGAGAACAAGAGACAACACAGACTCAGTTGAAAACAAAATGGCAAAAAGCTGATATAAAGACACAATAGTCATTCCTCACAAAATGCTGATTTTGCATATTTCAGTAACTTTATTTGTTGAGCCAACAAACAAAACAAAACGAGCACAGGTTAGAATAAGCTGTTTACTGTTTGCGGACATTCTGCACGCGCATCAAAACTCAAAATATACTGTATTTCCAATGCATATTGCAGCCAACGTATTCCACAGAGATGTGGCGTAGAGCTGCAGAGGAGTTAAATAAATCCAGAAAATGGTGAAAAACCAGAAGCTGTGTTTTGTTTACTTAAGCTTTAGCTAGGTCTCACTGCCATAAACTGTGTATTTACTTTACAAGTCTTTTTGTGAATTGGAGAGAACGAAAAGTGTAATTTAGGAAAGATTTAGATTTTATTTATGATGAAGACATTAGTTATGCTTGGGCGACGTCAGCTGCCCATGTCGCCCATGAGCTGGATCTCTGCAAGTCTGCCATTAACAGAAGTGACCTGGCCTGAACTGGTCTGTGGGACCAGAGCTAGTTCAAACACGCCTCTACAATTCCATAAATATGGGATTATTAAGTGTGACATCACACCTCACTTCCAGGGTCTGAGCTACCATGCAGTTTCACAACTGATATTGTTTTGTTTTTGACACTATGTCACAGTCTGGTTTCAGTTTTGCTCAAAAATATCAGCAATCATTAAAAACAGGACAGAGACACGTTCCCTTCATTGGACAACAAAACGCTCATTAATTTGACACAAACGGCACACAGTGGTCTCATAGAGCTGATTTGACAAAATATCTGTACTGGGACAACACAGATTTTACTTTATTACATGAAAAAAAAAACAGTTAACAATCAACAACAGATGCAAAGGACCCAGAGGCGAGAAAATATGTTGTGTGAGAGGTCATCACTTCCTTTGGAGGAGGCTGTAATAAAATCCTCATGCTCCTCCCAAAGTCATGTTTCCTGTAGCGCTGGTTAAAGGCAGATGCCTGTAGGTTTTCCATCACATCCCTCTGTCCCTGTACACTGCACTGCACACCTGACCTCTGGATAAACATGCAGAATCTCTAGCTTTTTCTGCTTAAACATTCACAAACGCCGCAGTGTAGGTTCAAATGTTTGAAGGAGACAGACACTAATCACTGGCATTCCCTATAACCTGAAATGAAGATGTCATTAAATTAAAAAATTTTACCGTATAATTAGAAAAAAACTTGATAATTGTTAATACATTTATGAGGCTAGAAAATATCGTAATCTATTATCATAACTTCATATGTGTCTGTTCTCCCAAAGGAGCAGCAGCAGAGGCACATTTGCGCTTCCTCTTCCCCACAGTAAACTTTACATATCAGATTTCTGCCGCTGACAATACGCGCAGTTTCTGATGGTAAATAATGTGAAACACGCCCACAAAATAGCGTGTGTACATTTTAAGGTGTACTTAGTGTCGTAGTAAATCTGGGACTAATTTTGGGCTTTTGTAAATTATATTACTTCATTTTCGCTTGCTTTGTTTCAATGCATGGCCCTAGTAATTCCAACCCCACTAACCAGGGTCAAAGTGACGTCTCAGGTGAAGCGGTGTTAGATTCCCTGCAGTAACATGACCCTTAAGCAAAGCACCACCTCTTTGCTCAAAGGCGCACACTAAGCATGTGACATGACTCAATAAATATCAGATTGCACATGTTTCCATAACTAGGACAATTACTCAGGCATGAGTAATGAATGTGTTTCTTTCACAGTATCCACGGAGCAGTGGATGAGGGAGAATTCTCATAGATCTGAATCTGTTGACAGTGGTACATTTAGCTTTAGCGTCAGCATGGACACACTACCTGAAAGAGTGTGTGCTCTGTAGGTGAGACAAGCAACTGCTGCCATGGACACCTGAGAAGAGAGCAGAGAGAGGACAGATGTCACTCTGTGGAGGCGACTGAAACTGAACAGAACACACACAGAGGCTGAACAGAGCTACCATACAGGCAAAACAGAGCTACCACACAGGCTAAACAGAGCTACCACACAGGCTAAACAGAGCTACCACACAGGCTAAACAGAGCTACCACACAGGCTAAACAGAGCTACCACACAGGCTAAACACAGCTACCACACAGGCTAAACAGAGCTACCACACAGGCTAAACAGAGCTACCACACAGGCTAAACAGAGCTACCACACAGGCTAAACAGAGCTACCACACAGGCTAAACACAGCTACCACACAGGTTTAACAGAGCTACCACACAGGCTAAACAGAGCTACCACACAGGCTAAACACAGCTACCACACAGACTAAACAGAGCTACCACACAGGTTTAACAGAGCTACCACACAGGCTAAACACAGCTACCACACAGGCTAAACAGAGCTACAACACAGGCTAAACAGAGCTACCACACAGGCTAAACAGAGCTACCACACAGGCTAAACAGAGCTACAACACAGGCTAAACAGAGCTACCACACAGGCTAAACACAGCTACCACACAGGCTAAACAGAGCTACCACACAGGCTAAACAGAGCTACCACACAGGCTAAACAGAGCTACCACACAGGCTAAACAGAGCTACCACACAGGCTAAACAGAGCTACCATACAGGCTAAACAGAGCTACCACACAGGCTAAACAGAGCTACCACACAGGCTAAACAGAGCTACAACACAGGCTAAACACAGCTACCACACAGGCTAAACAGAGCTACAACACAGGCTAAACAGAGCTACCACACAGGCTAAACAGAGCTACAACACAGGCTAAACAGAGCTACCACACAGGCTAAACACAGCTACCACACAGGCTAAACAGAGCTACCACACAGGCTAAACAGAGCTACCACACAGGCTAAACAGAGCTACAACACAGGCTAAACAGAGCTACCACACAGGCTAAACAGAGCTACAACACAGGCTAAACAGAGCTACCACACAGGCTAAACAGAGCTACCACACAGGCTAAACAGAGCTACCACACAGGCTAAACACAGCTACCACACAGGCTAAACAGAGCTACCACACAGGCTAAACAGAGCTACCACACAGGCTAAACAGAGCTACCACACAGGCTAAACACAGCTACCACACAGGTTTAACAGAGCTACCACACAGGCTAAACAGAGCTACCACACAGGCTAAACAGAGCTACCACACAGGCTAAACACAGCTACCACACAGGCTAAACAGAGCTACCACACAGGCTAAACACAGCTACCACACAGGTTTAACAGAGCTACCACACAGGCTAAACACAGCTACAACACAGGCTAAACAGAGCTACAACACAGGCTAAACAGAGCTACAACATAGGTTTAACAGAGCTACCACACAGACTAAACACAGCTACAACACAGGTTTAACAGAGCTACCACACAGGCTAAACAGAGCTACCATACAGGCTAAACAGAGCTACCACACAGGTTAAACAGAGCTGCCACACAGGTTAAACAGAGCTACAACACAGGCTAAACAGAGCTACCACACAGGCTAAACAGAGCTACAACACAGGCTAAACAGAGCTACCACACAGGCTAAACAGAGCTACCACACAGGCTAAACAGAGCTACCACACAGGCTAAACAGAGCTACCACACAGGTTTAACAGAGCTACCACACAGGCTAAACACAGCTACAACACAGGTTTAACAGAGCTACCATACAGGCTAAACAGAGCTACCACACAGGCTAAACAGAGCTACCACACAGGCTAAACAGAGCTACCACACAGGCTAAACACAGCTACCACACAGGCTAAACAGAGCTACCACACAGGCTAAACAGAGCTACCATACAGGCTAAACAGAGCTACCACACAGGTTTAACAGAGCTACCACACAGGCTAAACAGAGCTACCACACAGGCTAAACAGAGCTACAACACAGGCTAAACAGAGCTACCACACAGGCTAAACAGAGCTACCACACAAGCTAAACAGAGCTACCACACAGGCTAAACAGAGCTACCACACAGGCTAAACAGAGCTACCACACAGGCTAAACAGAGCTACCACACAGGCTAAACAGAGCTACAACACAGGCTAAACAGAGCTACAACACAGGCTAAACAGAGCTACCACACAGGCTAAACAGAGCTACCACACAGGCTAAACAGAGCTACCACACAGGCTAAACAGAGCTACCACACAGGCTAAACAGAGCTACCACACAGGCTAAACAGAGCTACCACACAGGCTAAACACAGCTACCACACAGGATTAACAGAGCTACCACACAGGCTAAACAGAGCTACCACACAGGCTAAACAGAGCTACCACACAGGCTAAACACAGCTACCACACAGGTTTAACAGAGCTACCACACAGGCTAAACAGAGCTACCACACAGGCTAAACACAGCTACCACACAGGCTAAACAGAGCTACCACACAGGCTAAACAGAGCTACCACACAGGCTAAACAGAGCTACAACACAGGCTAAACACAGCTACACAGGCTAAACAGAGCTAGCTACCACACAGGCTAAACACAGCTACCAGGCTAAACAGGCTAACACAGAGCTACCACACATGAAAAACACAGCTACCACACAGGCTAAACAGAGCTACCACACAGGCTAAACAGAGCTACCACACAGGCTAAACAGAGCTACCACACAGGCTAAACAGAGCTACAACACAGGCTAAACAGAGCTACCACACAGGCTAAACAGAGCTACCACACAGGCTAAACAGAGCTACCACACAGGCTAAACAGAGCTACCACACAGGCTAAACAGAGCTACCACACAGGCTAAACAGAGCTACCACACAGGCTAAACAGAGCTACCACACAGGCTAAACAGAGCTACAACACAGGCTAAACAGAGCTACAACACAGGCTAAACAGAGCTACCATACAGGCTAAACAGAGCTACAACACAGGTTTAACAGAGCTACCACACAGGCTAAACAGAGCTACCATACAGGCTAAACAGAGCTACCACACAGGTTAAACAGAGCTACCACACAGGCAAAACACAGCTACCACACAGGCTAAACAGAGCTACCACACAGGCTAAACAGAGCTACCACACAGGCTAAACAGAGCTACCACACAGGCTAAACAGAGCTACCACACAGGCTAAACAGAGCTACCACACAGGCTAAACAGAGCTACCACACAGGCTAAACAGAGCTACCATACAGGCTAAACAGAGCTACAACACAGGCTAAACAGAGCTACCACACAGGCTAAACAGAGCTACCATACAGGCTAAACACAGCTACCACACAGGCTAAACAGAGCTACAACACAGGCTAAACACAGCTACAACACAGGCTAAACAGAGCTACCATACAGGCTAAACAGAGCTACCATACAGGCTAAACAGAGCTACAACACAGGCTAAACAGAGCTACAACACAGGCTAAACAGAGCTACCACACAGGCTAAACAGAGCTACCACACAGGCTAAACAGAGCTACCATACAGGCTAAACAGAGCTACAACACAGGCTAAACTGAGCTACCACACAGGCTAAACAGAGCTACCATACAGGCTAAACAGAGCTACCACACAGACTAAACAGAGCTACAACACAGGCTAAACAGAGCTACCACACAGACTAAACAGAGCTACAACACAGGCTAAACAGGGCTACCACACAGGCTAAACAGAGCTACCACACAGGCTAAACAGAGCTACCACACAGGCTAAACAGAGCTACCACACAGGCTAAACAGAGCTACCACACAGGCTAAACAGAGCTACCACACAGGCTAAACAGAGCTACCACACAGGTTTAACAGAGCTACCACACAGGCTAAACAGAGCTACCACACAGACTAAACAACACTTAAACATAAACCACACAAAACTTAAACACACACTAAACAAAACAAAGGCTTAAAAAACAAAAACATTGGCTAAAAATGACGTTGTTTCATGACGTGTCACTTTCTATCAGGGCAGATCTCTATGGAAACAGGACCTGACCTCAGAAGTTTCTCCAGATCAGGTCAAGTTCTGAAGGAGAAATGAGGAAATACATAAAAAGTATTCATAAAAGGTATATGAGTGCTGGGCCAAACACACTTAGATCATGCATTCTTAGAAGGAATATTCTCATTATCTTAAGCGTCTCTGAGTGTCCAAAAAAGCGATATATTAGCCTTTAATTAAGCCCGAGCCGATGGGACAAGAATCGTTACTAATTGTAATTGTTACGAAACCGTGAAAATCGCAAAATACGCATAGTAAACAATGACGAATATGCCCGTGAGTGGTATCGAAAATTAGAACTCAATGAGCTCTAATTTTGAGTTGACCCCGCGAAAAAATATTGCACGACGGCGGAGTAGCGCCTCCTCAAAAATCGATTAACATTGGGCCAATGGGAGCCTGGCCATGAAAAATGTTAAGCTAAAAATACAACTCATGGCCCAAAAAATAGAACACGTCAGGACATGTAAAAAATCCTCTTATGACCCTGCCCTAAACCCAACAGGAAGTCGGCCATATTGGATCAAACCCGGTGCTGAGAAAAGCACATACCTGTGTACTTTTGACTCCTCCTCCAACTGTTTTTATCGAAAACACTTCAAATTTGGCCAAGCGACACTAAACCCATGTGGAATGACATACTATCAATTTGAATGTGATACATCTTCAGGTGTGGTCATGGTGAATTTTCTACAAAATCGCATTTTTTGGAATATTAATAAAAATGATATGTTTTTCAATTTTTTTTTCTTGGAAAATGCTAACAGAGCGTTTGTGCAGATTTGGAAGCTGAACGCAGTGATATGCAAATCATGCAGCTTTCTGATAAAATGGCCCCTCATCAAATTTGATTTCATAACAGCCAACCACTTTGTCATAGACGACTGAAGAAATGTACAGAGGGTTTATCTGTGATGGGGCACGAGGTGACAAAGTAACATGACTCTAGCTATTGGCCTTATAGGAGAAAAATAATCTTGGAAAAACTATTTTCCGTTATTATTATTATCATTATTATTATCATCATTATTATTCTCTCCCAAACCACCCTTAATTAGACCCCCTGAATATTAACATTATGTGTGTATATGACTGTTATATATTGTTATATATTACATTAAAGTACATTTTTTTGACCCAAAATTCAAGGTCGGTGAAAATTTTGTTTTTTTTAAGTAAAAAAAAATTAATGATGCAAAATGACTCGCCAGCGCCACCTCAAAAATTACATTACATTACGTAACATTACATTACGGCAATGAGAGGTCAATTTCATCGTAGACATATGAAACTTGTTACAAATGTAGATCATGTCAAGACTATTATGTATATATATATATATGTATATATATAGTCTATTATGACCCCACCCTAAACCCTACAGGGCGTTGGCCATTGTGGGCGGAACCTGATTTTTGCACAAATTTCCACTTCACATTTTATTTTTTTTACACCGTGGATTTTCATTGAATGCGCTTGAAAATGTGTCAGAATAACCTACACTCTTTTGTGATTACAGATGGTTCAATTTTCAAATTTGCGTATCTCTGGCAATGAGCGCCCTATTTTCCGGCATTATTATACGTTTTGTTTAAAATGACGAGCTAAACATAATGGTATACAATACCTAATTTTATGTTCTCCAATTGCTCTACTGCACCCCATTGAACTTTTGAATTGAATCCAAAAATGAAGTTTGTTATAGACACACGAAATTTTTTACCAACATCCTGCTTGCCATATTGAACAAAATACCCAATGAGACCACACCTTTATCAGCAATCGTGTTACCATGGCAATGCAAAACATGTGCCATTGAAATACATGGGTTTTGGGTAACAGACATTTTGAATGGGGTGAAAAAAATTGTATGTCATAAAAAATTGTCAATTTTATTAGATTCATAGATTCAGAATTCAAGTTTGGTGGAAAATTTGTTTTTTTGAAGTCCAAAAAAATGAGTGACGCAAAATGACTCGCTAGCGCCACCTCGAAAATCAAAATACATCATGGCAATGAGAGGCCAATTTCATCGTAGACATATGAAACCTACAAATGTACCCCATCTCAACACAAGTAAAAAATTCTATTATGACCCCACCCTAAACCCTACAGGGTGTCGGCCATTGTGGGTGGAACTTGATTTTTGCTAAATTTTACAAGTTACATTTTATTTTATTTTTAGCTTGGATTTTCATTCATTTAATTTCATTCAATGGGCTTGAAAATTTGCAAGAATGACCGACACCCATGTGTCGGTTATTTAATTTTGGATATATTAAAAAATGTGGGTGTGGCCAACCCGCAAATCAAAACAGCCATTTTTCAAAGTATTCAAACTTGCGTATCTCTGGTCTAGAGCATCCTATTTTCTGGCATGAATATAAGTTTTGTACAAAATGACGAGCTGAATGTAACAGTATACAATATATCGAGCTATGTTCTCCAATTGCTCTACAGCGCCCCTTGAACTTTTCAATTGGACCAAAAAAATTAAGTTTGTCTTAGACACGCGAAAATTTCTACCAACATCCTTCTTGCCATCTTGAACAAAAAACGCAATAAGACCACACTTTTATCTGCAATCGTGTTACCGTGGCAATGAAAAATATGTGCCATTGTAATACATGAGATTTAGCAGAACAGAACAGAAATTTTGAATGGGGTGAAAAAAATTTGTATATCACAGAAACATTTTATTTGGCACAGACATTCTTCATATCACACTGAACTAAAATGTTAATGAGGACCTATCTCTATCTCCAACTGTACACCCGTGACAACGTCTGAACTTGAGTCATTGCAATGAATGGAGAAGTAGTATATACAAGTTTGTGGGTTAGGGGTGATGCGGGGGGGGCTCTTCGTGGTGGCATGGGGGGCGAGGGCCTTTATAGCCACGTGTGGCTTTAATTATTATTATTATTATTATTATTTTTTAAATTCATCCATCCATCTTCTTCCACTTATCCGGGTCCGGGTCGCGGGGGCAGCAGGCTAAGCAGGGACTCAGAATCAGAATCGGTTTATTACCATTGTCCGTGCTCAAAATTCACAAACATAGGAACTTGCTTCGGCTTAGGTGCAACATAATACAATGAATAAAATATAATACAATATATAAAAGAGGCATGTATAAGATTGAGAATAAAATAGAATAGAATAGAATAGAATAGACTATGACTATATACAGAAATGTACAGTTGGACAGACAGTAGTGCAGATTGGCAGTGCAAATAGATAGTTATTTTATAATATATTGTTAAAGTGGCAGGTGTTATAAAGTGTTCATGAGTCCAACAGCAGAGGGAAAGAAACTGTGGAGTTTCTGATCCAGATGGACCGTAGCCTTCTGCCCAAGGGGAGTGGCTTAAATAGTCCATGTCCAGGGTGAGAAGGGTCAGCTGTGATCCGACGTGCTCTGAGTCCTGGAGACGTACAGGTCCTGGACAGACGGAAGGCTGCATCCAGTCACCTCCTACCACACGGTGATGGAGGAGGTGAGGATGGACCACATGGTGATGGAGGAGGTGAGGATGTACCACACGGTGATGGAGGAGTCATTAAGTCCATTGATCCGGGGCTTCTTGGGGACAGGGACGATGATGGACCTCTTGAAGCAGGCTGGGACATGGCATGACTCCAGGAAAGTGTTAAAAATGTCTGTGAAGACAGGAGTCAGCTCATCTGCACAGTTTCTCAGGGTGGTAGGGGAAGACATTGTCTGGTCCAGCAGCTTTTCGGGGGTTGGACATCCAAAACTGTCTTCTTACATCATGTCTTTGTATTAAGAGGCCGATGGGGGAGGTGGGGGGACCCGGGGTGGGATTGGCAGAAAAAGTCCATTGTAGTGAGATGGGTGAGGGAGGGGGTTGAGATCTCAAACCATTGAACAGAAGGAAGCTAGCTGTTCAGCTAGTTTCGGGTCATCAGCAGCGTGGGGGGCTTTGGTTTGTAGATGGTGATCTGCCTGAGCCCTTTTCAAACAGCAGCAGGGTTGTTGGCAGAGAAAGTCTCCTTTAGGTGTGTATTATACAGAGATCCTTGCTAAATCTGTGTAGTTCTCTCTGTCCCTGACTCTGAAAGCTGCCTCTTTCTGTTGCCTTAGTTGCCTCAGTTTGGGTGTGAACCAGGGCTTGTCGTTGTTATAAATCACCTGGTGCGTGTCGGAATGATACTGTCCTCACAGAATCGGATGTATGACGTCAATGTCCTGTCCTCATCTAAACCATCTGTGGCAGTTCTGAACACATCCCAGTCTGTAATGTCCAAACACGCATGTATCTCCTCCACTGCCTCGCCACAGGTCTGTATGTAGGGATCAGTTGAACCATGGCGTGATCTGAGAACCCCAGGGCGGTAAGAAAGGAAGGGACCACTCACTGTAGTGTAACAGTGATCCAGACTTCTTTCACCCCAGACACTTACTTCAGCTCCTCCGGGGGGATCCCGAGACGTTCCCAGGCCAGCTGAGAGACATAGTCCCACCAGCATGTCCTGGGTCTACTCCAGGGCTGCCTCCCGGTGGGACATGCCTAGAACACTTCCCGAAGGAAGCATCTAGGAGGCAACCGGAACAGATGCCCGAGCCACCTTAGCGGCTCCTCTCGACATAGAGGAGCAGCGGCTCTACTCCGAGCTCCTCCTGTGTGACTGAGCTATCTCTAAGGGAGTGCCCAGCCACCTGACGGAGGAAGCTCATTTCGACTGCTTGTATCCGCGATCCTTGAACCCTTAACGTGGTGGAGGGGTTTGAGTACCCGAATGATGCTGGGACCTATGTTGTCCGGGGCTTTATGCCCCTGGCAGGGTCACCCATGGCAAGCCATGGCCAAGGAGCCAGGCCTGGAGTGGGTGCTCGACAGCAAGCGCCTGGTGGCCAGGCCTTTCTCCACAGGGCCCAGCCGGGCACAGCCCGAAGGAATGACGTGGACCCGTCCACCTGTGGACCCGTCCACCTGTGGACCCACCACTTGCGGGAAGATCCGTAAGGGGACGGTGCAGAGAGATCCGGGCAGCAGCTGAAGGCAGGGGCCTTGACGACCGGATCTCTGGAGCCAAATACTGGCTCTAGGGACATGGAACATCACCTTGCTATTATTATTATTATTATTACATAATGTACAGAATAATGCACATTTCTCTGTGTCTTTCAGTTACTCATTCAGTCCATGGTGCTGTATTGTATGTTTCATGACTTAAACACATTTGTGCTTTAGTCTGTTTTATCTATGAATGATATTTAAAAGAACTTTCTCTGTAGTGTAACTGTGGCTGTAATTGGTCGCTCAGTGTCAACATCACATGAATGCAACGCCTGAGTTTCTTTTAGACTACAGGCAGTGAGCAATTTGTTTTTTTTAAGAAGGGGGCTGGGGGTTTGGGGAGGGGTGTATTTGCCTATTTAATAACATAAATAACACCATCAAATGTTATGCAAGAGCATATTTATTCTCTTAATATTATTCTTACATTTAAGCCCAACTTGCAGGAGTTTCGGCTCGTATTCATGACCTTGCGTTTTGTGTTTGATTTCTTTTTTCTTTATAAATATAACTGAAGATCAGGTTTCCCAGCAGCTCTTTTTAAAGTCATTTTGAAATGCTAACTTAAAGTTTGCTCTTTTTCAAATTCCATTCTATTTTCCAATGCATAATATTACAGCATACCAATTGCTATTTGTGGGAGACATGCAGTACAATATTCTGCAGTGCCAGCAGATGGCACTGACTGCCATGTGATTTCTCCACACTACCCTTAAACTCGCTAAGCAGTCATAGTTCTGTCTGAGAATTAAATCAAAACTTCTTGACTTTGTGTTTCTGTGCCAGCTGCGGTGAAATATTCAAGTGTCTATTACACACATTGTTGGTAGTTAATTGTCACATTGTAGGTGTCCGTCACTAGCAGCAGGTAGTGGGCCAAAAGTTGTTTAGAACGGTCTCTTGTGTCTATTGTTTTTTTTTTTCCCTCCAAAGTCTGTAGGCAGACGGCAGACAGAGAGAGGCAAAAGAAAATGTCATGCACGTTTTTAAAAATGTAAAACTTCTTTTAACACCTAATGCAGGGCTATTCAGCTTCAACCCCCAAGGGTTATGATCTGGCCCTCAACCCATCTTCCAAAAATATAGAAAATATTTCATCTCGTTATAAGTTTAGTCCTGACTTCCGGGTTAGCGACTGATGGAGTAGGTCGTGCCTTGTGGGAGCTCCTGCGAAACTGTTTTAAAAAAAGTATATCTGGGCATATTACGATCCTGTGGCAAGACGTTTTGTAACTCGAACTCGGCCCTGAGTGATCCAGCAGCACCAGCTTCACCTCCGTCCCCGGGGAAAACGCCTGTCTTTGTTTCGGACATGGCTTCTGCAGACTTTAAGGCTGATTTGCTTGCCAGCCTTAGGGAGGAAATGGTGGGCAGTTTTAAAGCTGAATTAGCTACGGCTATGACGGCTAACGTGGCCCAGATAAAGTCCGAATTGCAAACTGTGAAAACCGAGCTAAGCGCTAGCATAGCGGCTATCAAGACAGATGTGAGTGAGCTAAGAGGCACAGTACACACCATGGAAGGCCCACTCTCGGCCTGTACAGATGACATTGTTTCGCTTAGAGCGCATGTGGATAAACTTGTAGCTCAAGTTGCTTCTCTGGAGAACAAATGTGATGATTTGGAGGCGAGGTCCCGGCAAAACAACTGCCCGAAGATAATGGCCCCATCGCTGCGGCCACTGTCTCCACTCTGCTAAAAGATGCTTTTGGTCTGGACAAGCCGCCACCTGTGGACTGGGCACACAGGTCCATTCAACCGAAGCCTAAACCCGGTGAGCGGCCCCGTGCCATCATAGCATGTTTACACTATCATGCGGACTGTTGATAGCGGTTAGGTCCACAGCCTGGAGTTTTTCTTTTTATTCCTTTTTGACTCCTTGTGGAGTTTGCACTGGTATCGTATCGTTTGGGGATGGGGTAGTGGTAAGTGCAATGGGGAGAGGGAGCGGGATTTGGGGTGAGTTCGCATTGACGTTCGCTCTTATTCAGTTTTGTTTTCATTTTATTCAGTCCCCCCCCCTTTTTTTTCCTTTTTTTGGAGGTTGGAAGATTTTGTTGTTTTCTTTTCACTGATATTTAAACATTATGGCTAACATGGCTTCTAATGTCAGATTTATTAGCTGGAATATTAAAGGTTTGGGGAGCTCTGTTAAACGGTCTATAGTGTTTTCTCATTTAAAACCTTTAAAACCTGATATTGTTTTTTTGCAGGAAACTCACATGAGACCTAATGACCAAGTCAGACTGAGGTGCCCCTGGGTTGAGAGGTATTCCATTCTAGTTAGAATTCTAAGGCCAGAGGGGTTGCCATCCTAATCGGTAAATCTGCTCCATTTACACCAACAAAGACTATTTCTGATAGAGACGGCAGGTATCTGATTGTTTCAGGCACATTATCTCGAGTTCCTGTTTTACTAGTTAATGTATATGCACCAAATTTTGACAATCCTGGTTTTATGAATAAGATGTTTGAGAAGCTACCCTCTTTGAATGATCATTTTTTAATTTTTGGAGGAATTGTGTTGTAAATCCTAAATTAGATCGCTCTAAGCCAACTGCTTATTCTCAAATGGCGAAGACCCTTAACTCATTTATGTCTGATGGGGGTTGTGTTGACCCCTGGAGATTTCGTAACCCTATTGATAGGCAGTACTCTTTTTATTTAAATGTGCACCAGACCTTCTCTCGAATAGATTATTATTTTATAGATGCTAGACTTATACCTAAAGTGACAGATGTAATGTATCATCCTATTGTTATTTCGGATCATGCCCCGGTGTCCTTGGATGTTCAAATATTACCAGGACCTCGTTATTCGTCTCCGTGGAGATTTAACACCTTATTTTTATCAGAACTATCACAACTGCGATTGATGACTTTATTAGTTTTAATTATTCTGAAACAGAGCCAGTCTCAAAGGCACTATTATGGGAATCTCTAAAGGCCTACTTGCGAGGCCAAATAATCTCCTACTCAGCGTATGTGAAGAAAGAAAGGGTATTGAGAATTGAGAACCTGTCATCTAATAAAGGCTCAACTGACCAACAACTTGCAGGGGCTCACTCTAATATTCTATTGAAACGTCGAATCGCGTTGCAAACCGAACTAGATCTTATTACTACCAATGAAGCGGAGCGCCTGCTGCTACATTCTCGTTCTAGATATTATGAACATGGAGATAAATCAGGAAGACTGCTAGCTCATCAGTTACGCCGTCAAGCGTCATCTCGGTTAATACCTCGCATCAAGAATAGGTCAGGAGTCATGGTAGAGGATCCTGCCCTTATTAATTCAGTTTTTTCCTTTTTTTACGAATCCTTATATAGCTCCGAATTTTCCTCCGATGCTACAGACATGCATGCTTTTTTAGACGATTTGAACTTTCCGACAATTGATTCGGATATGGTTGATAAACTGGACTCGGAACTTACAGCTCAAAAGCTTGTCGCTGCTCTACAGAGTGTGCAGTGTAATAAGGCACCAGGTCCGGATGGGTTTCCGGTTGAATTCTTCAAGGCATTTCATACCAAACTTATCCCATTACTGCTTTCAGTTTACTCAGAATCACTATCGTGTTAGTGTTCTTTTAAAAAAGGGTAAAGATCCTGATGTATGTACTTCCTATAGACCTATCTCTCTAATGAATGTGGATGCTAAAATTCTCGCTAAAGCTTTAGCTCGCCGTTTAGAAAAGGTGCTTCCGACTATTATCTCTGAGGAACAGACAGGCTTTATAAAAGAGCGTCAACTTTTTTATAATGTTCGTACTTTACCAAAAATAATTTTTGCAAATGAAATTACGAACAGACCTGAAGTAGTCATTTCGGTCGACGCTGAAAAAGTGTTTGACAGAGCTGAATGGCGCTATTTATTTGTGGTCTTGTCAAAATTCGGCTTTGGCGAAAGATTCGTGTCATGGATACGTCTTCTTTATACGCTACCATGTGCCAGCATCGTCACCAATAGTGTTCAGTCTAGTTGCTTTATTTTGAATAGAGGTTGTCGACAAGGCTGTTCCCTAACGCCACTTTTATTTGCGCTTGCGATCAAGCCCCTGTCAATTCATCTGAGAACCTCCCCAACCTTCACTGGTATTATTCGATAGCATAAAAAATGTAGGCTTTCATTGTATGCTGATGACTTGTTGTTCGTCTCTGATCCGGAAAACATGTTCCCTTCTATTCTTTCTTTCTTTCGCAGATTCGGTTCATTTTCAGGATATAGGATTAATATCTCAAAGAGTGAATGTTATCCTGTTAACAAATTGGCGGCACAACTTTCTCCATCAAACGTCCCTTTCAAACTTAGCCCGTCTGGGTTTAGATATCTCGGTGTCAGCATAGCTAGATCCTACAAATCTCTCTTCTCTGCTAATTTTTCTCCCCTCTCCTCTGCTGGCTGAGATGAGAGATGATTTTCAACGGTGGGCTTCCCTTCCTCTTACTCTGATCGGGAGGATTAATACAGTTAAGATGACTGTTCTACCAAAATTCTTATTCCTGTTCCAATGTTTACCCATTTTTCTATCCAAAGTTGTTTTTTTTTAAACAATTGATAAAACAATTTCTCATTTTTTGTGGAACAGCAAAACACCTCGAGTGAGACAAAAAATACTTTAAAATTGTAAATTCGATGGCGGTCTCTCCTTTCCAAATTTTCAGTTCTATTACTGGGCCGTGAATATAGCTAGAATTGCATACTGGACAAAATCAGCTGACATACCCAGGTGTCAGTTGGAAGTGCAGTCATGCTCCTCCTCATCACTTTTCACTTTACTGTCTGGTTCGACTTCACTCAACCCCTTTGGCCTTACCTGCAACCCTGTGGTGACTTCTACACTCAAAATATGGTTTCAATTCAGGAAACATTTTGGTTTTATAACTCCCACTGATGAAAAATCATGTGTTTAAACCTGCATTCACTGATACAGATTTTTCTGTATGGCATGATAAGGGACTAAAGTGCTTTAAAGATTTCTATAAAGAAGGGGTTTTCAACTCATTTCCAGATTTGGCTCGTGAGTTCAATCTCCCACTTTCTCATCTTTTTTCAGGTTAGAAATTGTGTTAAGTCATTGTTCACTGGTTTTCCTCAACTGCCACCTGATCAGGCTTGGGCTGATCTTTTTCAATTGAAAAGTCAGTTATTTCAAAAATGTATAATACTATTCAGTCGTATGACAGTCACTTGACCACCAAAACAAAAGAGGCTTGGGAGTGTGAGTTGGGAGTGGTACTTGAGGAAGGCTGGTGGGACTCTGTACTTTTACTTATCCATAAGAGTACTGTTTGTGCACGTTTATCTTTGATACAATTTAAAGTTCTTTTTAGATGTCACTACTCTAAAACAAGGCTAGCTAAGATCTTCCCAACCACGGTAGATGTTTGTGACAGGTTTGGCAGTTCGCCCTGTAATTTGATGCATATGTTCTTTTTATGTCCAGCCCTCACAACTTTTTGGCAGATATGTTTTGATTTAAGTCAAGTCAAGTCAAGTCCAATTTATTTATAAAGCACATTTAAAAACAACCACAATGGCCCAAAGTGCTGTACAGACACAATATAAAACACAATAAGACAAAAATAGAACATGTAGAAACTAGCTAAATCACGAGCTCAACAGAAAATAAGTTTATGTCCAAGGTACTCTCCAGAACTATTGCTATTTCACCTCATGTGGCGATTTTTGGTCTTCCTGAGGACTACTCCCAGTATTCAGTTTTACAGCTACAAGTTGTAGCTTGTAGCTGTACCCATCCAGCACACAATGGACCAAAGAGGTTATGTCTTTTTTGAAAGTGGAAAAGATCAGATACCCAAAGAAAGGTACTGTTGGTATATTTTTTAAGAAATGGCAGTCATTTATTGACCTGTATGAAACCATCTAATATATATATATATATATATATATATATATATATATATATATATATATATATATATATATATATATATATACACATTTTTTAAATTCATTATTGTTTTTTTATGTTTTATCCTCCCTTAGTTATTTAATTATTTATTTTCATTATCATTTTAATTATTTATTTTCATTATCATTATGATTATTATTTTATATTTGTTGTACTATGTTCTTGTTGTTTTTTGTTTTTTTTTATATTGTTAAAATGGGAAAACAAGTGTACATGATGGCTCTTTCTGTTACATGGAGATTCATATTTCTTTGTACATCAATAAAATATATGAAACAAAAAAAAATAATAATAAGTTTAGTCCTGGTTTAGTCCTGGTTTAGCCCTGGTTAAGACTTGGTTTAGTCCTGGTTTAGACCTGATTTAGTAAATTCTGGTTCAGTTCTGGATTGGCAGCGCTGCAGATATTGTTAAATCCTTACATATTTTTTCCCCCTCAAATTGCCTACTGATTATTCACCTTATTCCAGAAGTTGCCGTACGCGTCGCCGTCTTGTTTCCGTTGTAGTTCACATGGAGCAGACGAGCTCAATAGAAAATAAGTTCTACATGGACTAAAAAGCCGTTTTCAGACTGACCAGGAAATCGGTGCGTTGTTGACTTGTTGTTGCTCGTGTTCATTAAACATTTTACACAAATCAGCCTACTTTATGTAACATTTTCCCTCGTTCGTCATTAGCTTTAACGGAGTTCTCGTAAAACGGAAGTGCGTTTACAACAAAAGTGCGTATCTGTGGCAAAAAACTGCAAAAGTGGGCGGGGCAGAATAAGGTGAATGGGCTATTTTATCTCTTATTTCCACATATACAATCGTGATTATGATTGATAGTTTCTCGTGTTTAAAGTAGCTTTCCCTTCTCCTCTGTTCTACTTGGTCAGCTGGTGCTAACCACTGCTTTATTGAGAAAATCCGGGGTTGACCGAGTAAGTTGTGAACCCACTTATCCAAAGATGCTCATATCTGGGTTAAAGTGTCCGGCTAAGACAAACTTGTCCAGCTTCATTGTGCAGGCCATGGGGCTAAGCAAATAGACTAAACAAAACTAAAAGACAGGTTACACGAAAACATAAGATAAACAAAGCTAAGACTGAATATAACCTAGACAGATGAAATGTCCAGTGTTTGATCCACAAACAGCCCTGTGGTGACGCTGTGGACCAATGCTCTGCTCTGTGTCTCAGGCTCTCAGGATGCCGCCCATGACTTTGCCACTCTCCAAAAACACAAGGTAAGTACTGGACATTTTCCCTGTTGAATTTTGCTGTTTCCCACTGTCTAATATCAGCCAAGAGTCCAAACAATTCCAGAAACACAAAGCAAATTGTCATAGTGACTGTTAAAACTGAATTCTTCCAAGAAAATACTGTGTGCAGCCAATAGAATGTGTGGGCGAAGCTATCCTTCACTTTTTGCTTTGATAAAATATAATACTCTTTGGTGTATATAATCCAGGTCTAGGCTGCCATAGTGGGTTATTTGCTCTTTGTCTCCCTCACTCTTTGCGCTCATTTCACACAAATTGCACAACAAACCAACTCTACTTTTACTTTTCCAACAAATGTAATCTAAAAACTGCTGCAAGCGCATCATGTTTGTTTACGTTGTTGCTTTATTTCTTATCCATCCATCCAGCCATCCATCTTCTAGTGCTCGTCAATACACTAATTTCTCTAATCCACATAAGATCTATACTACAATAGACAGCTTTTTTGGGTTTTTAGCACTGATCAGTTTCTCATTCCGTGTTGTGTTCTTACAGTTCTTATGTTTGTGTGTTGTTTTTGACCAGAGAGTTTTGAAGAATTAACATATGTGTAAGAATAGAAAAACTTCACTTAGCACCATTTAATGTTAACAGCATTAAACCCAATAAAACAGTTAAAGATACGAACAAGAAAAAATAGATAGGTAGCACTTTAGATTAAGGTTCTTTAGTAAACTCTATTAGGTGTTTAGAAGCACTAGTTAGGGTTATTTATATTTATAAATAAGCCAATAACCAAAAGCATGTGTGAATAAACCAGATGTACAGAACATCAATAAGCTGCTTATTCTTTTTTTTTTTTCAATAATCATGTGATAAATGCTTCTAAATGGGTAGTGCTTATAAATACATAAATGCTTATTAATGCATTAAAAGATACAGGAGTCTGAGTACAGATACACCAGTAGAAGAAGCATCATCAGAGGAGCCGTCTGCACCAGGAGCAGAGAGTCGGCCACAGGACACAGACTCAGAGCCCACAGGAGAGAAGAGGCACACACCAAACCTTCACCAGGGGCCCATGAGCCGGGGCCCAGCAGCCACAGACGAACACCGCTCCCAGTACACCCCTCAGAGGAAACACTGGAGAGCATAAAATGAATAGATGAATAGATGAATACATATGGGGAAGTGAATAAATAGAAATAGAGTAAAACTTGGAAATAAATACATATAAAATAGTAAACCTAAAATAAATAAACACAGTAAATAGGATGAATAAATATAATAAATACATACATTAAATACTAATCAAAAGCTAAGCAAAAAGGTGGCTCTTGAGCCTGCTCTTAAAAACCTGAACATTCTCTGCAGCCCTGAGTGAGTGAGTGAATAGATATTATATACCGGGAACACCTGGAACATCACAAACTTGGTTATAATAGACTGAACTTTTGCTCATTCGAGGGCAAACATAAGACGGGAGGGGCCATATGGATTTCAAACTGAACTGCTTTTGAACAAATTAACTTTTAGCTATTAAGACAGTTGTAAATAGCTATAAGCTCATTTACCTGTTACATGTTTATTGCATGTTTTGCATGGAATCTCGTAGATGATGTTGCACTTCTTCTCCGGTTGGCTGCAGTCCTTAGGGTGTACTTGTAGTTGTCTTAGTTTGGTGTGAGGTTTTATTATTGCATTTATGTTGTGTTTTCCTGGTGCGCTTTGTATTTGTTCTGTGACCCCTTGTATGTTTGGTAATGTTACTAATTCTCCGCTATAAAAATCACCTATGAGGTGCAGAGACAAAAATGTAACATCAAAGAGCCTATATGCCAATATGGCATATCCTCCTTGCCATACTGAACAAAAACAACTATTAAAACAAACCTCTATCTCCATGAAAGCCATGACGAAGTCAGAAATTGTCTTGTTGCAATGAATGGAGTAGTATATACATACACCGTTTGGGGGGAAGGTGATTTGGGGGGGAAGGTAGGAGGGTGAGAGGCGGGCTCTTCGCAGTGGCCTGTTTTACATAGCCGCAACGGGAACAAGGGCCTTTAATTATTGTTATTTTTGACCAAAGCAGAAATGTCCATTCTTGATGTGATGCATTTCCTCCATGATATTGGTCCAATGTCTGTATATAAACTGAATATATAAAAAAACTGGCACCAGCCATATTTTCAAAGAAAAACAACTTTGTACATATATAAGCCGCACCTGACTATAAGGCGCGGGTGTCCGCGGTGAGACATTTACGTTACCGGCCGGGCCGGTGTTTTGTAGCACGCACTCCACGGCGACAGTGCGCGGCTGCTACACGGAGCAGAGGAGAGAGAAAAAGAGAGCGCAACGGAGGAGAAAGAGCAGCGGAGGAGAGAGAGAAGAAAGGATGGAGAGAGAGATCATGTGGGCCAGCGTCAGCGGAGGAACAGGCCCGTCTGGTACAGGAGACGTCCCGTTGGGGCAGGTAGAACACGAAACACGTAATTACTTACTTATTCTGCCTATAAACCTCTGCTCGGAACTTAGTTTACTAACTCCGGTTCTACACGTGCACAGGCTCGGTTCCGGTTCGGACACACGTGCGCAGTCGAATCATGCAGCAAATGATTCCGAGTCAGGTTCGGACAGTACCCGCGCGGGTGCAGGTCGGGTTCGGGTCGAATTGTGCCCAGGTCGGTTCTGACAGTACGTGTGTGGGCTCGGGCGGGTCGGGTTCGAATTTTTGAGCCCGATCTAAACTCTTACCCTAGAGGCTGCTCGCGGAAAAATACATAAATAAGCCGCATCGCTATATAAGCCACAGGGTTGAACTCATGAGACAAAAGTAGCGGCTTACAACCCGCATTTTACGGTTATATATATATATATATATATATATATATATATATATATATATATGTGTGTGTGTGTATATATATATATATATACACACATACACATATATATATATATATATATATATATATATATATATATATATATATATATATATATATATATATATATATATATATATATATATATATAAATTCCCTTCTCACCCTCCGCGGGTGGTCACATCCATCTCTGAGCTCGGGCAGGGAGCTTGAGGGTTCGGCGCAGCATCTTAGCTGTTCCTAGCACTGCGCTCTTCTGGACTGAGATGTCTGATGTTCCTCCAGGGATCTGCTGTAGCCACTCCTCCAGTTTGGGGGTCACTGCATCAAGTGCTCCGATCACCACGGGCACCACTATGGCCTTCACCTTCCAGGCCTCCAGCTCTTCTCTGAGCCAATGGTATTACTCCAGTTTCTCATGTTCCTTTCTCCTGATGTTGCCATCACTTGGTATCACCACATCAACCACAACGGCCTTCCTCTGCTCTTTATCCACCACCACGATGTCTGGTTGGTTTGCCTTTACCATTCTGTCAGTCTGTATCTGGAAGTCCCACAGGATCTTCGCTCGGTCATTCTCTACCACCTTTTATATATTTATATATATATATATATATATATATATATATATATATATATATATATATATATATATATATATATATATATATATATATATATATATATATATATATATATAAGATGGCCAAAGGAAGAGATACAGACCACAGAAGTTAAGACACGAAAGCTCCTGACCATGCATGGAGGGTTCCATCCCAAATCCAGCTCCTGAGACTGTACACTAGCCGTAAGGAAGGAGGCCATGGACTAGTGAGTGTGAGAGCCACTATCCAGGATGAAACATCCAAGATCCACAAGTACATCAAGGATAAGGCCCCAGAAGACAACATGCTCAGTGAATGTCTCAGGCACTGGGGAACAAGGATGAGGTGCCGGAGGAGGGACCATCATGGGAGGACTGTTTGGGGGCAGTGACCCCCAAACTGTACTGGATGGGGCAGTGACCCCCAAACTGGAGGAGTAGCTACAGCAGATCCCTGGAGGAACATCAGACATCTCAGTCCAGAAGAGTGCAGTGCTAGGAACATTCAAGATACTGCGCCGAACCCTCAAGCTCCCTGGACCCGAGCTCAGAGATGGACCACCCGCAGAGGGTGAGAAGGGAATTTATATATATATATATATATATATATATATATATATATATATACATATATATAGCTACAGAGACCGGCTCCTGAGCAAGAGTCTACAATTTTTGTTTTCAAGACACCCTTTTACACCCAACCCGGATTATAGTGGCTTTTAACAACGTTCTTATCTGGATTAATCATTTTTAACAACCGCATGCCCAGTCTTCAACATTTTTATTACAAAGACACTGCCCCGGCAACAGCGGGTGAGATAACCATCAAGTTGCGAGAGCTGTGCTGGCCTAAGCCAAAAAGTTGCGGAGCAGGAACAGCACATTTGCACTTTATTTAAAATCCAGGAGGAACATGAACTGGATATAATCCTGGACAAGACCCACGCCACCGCCACCAGCTCACAGCTAGCTGACACTGCTAGCCCGCGCGATCTGGCAGGTCTCCTCTTCGGCTACTATACAGTCTGACCCATGGACCTCGTCGTGTCCCTTGGTGGCTCCAGGGCGTGGAATAGCCGGTGCTTGCGCTCAAACACAGGAGAGGTAGAACTGAGAAATAAATTCACTGCCCTGGACGAAGAGGAGTTTCCCCCTCTGGGAGCGAGCTCTCCTGGACGTGTGGCGCGACAACGACGATCCAGCCAGCCCGATCCGCTGCCTCCTGCCCGCTCTCAGACCTGTGGATCGGCTGTAAATACTCGCTGTGGGCCATTGCATTTCAGCCCGGCTCCTAAACCTCCGAGGCTGCGGGGTTTGCACTACCAATCACTGTCACCTTTGGGTTTACTGCACGAGAGTGAGTTTCCCCTGCTGTGCCCAACATCACCTCCGCCTGCCGCTCCAGCACCATCTGGAGGCTCAGTGGCTGCCTCCCTGTTGTTACACCCTCCACGCGCACATCGAGTCCGACCACTCAGTCTGTTCGGGGAAATGGCTTCACTCCCACGGGTGGTCCCACGGCGCTGCAGAGTCGGGCTCACATCTCCACAGATGTCCCTGCCTCGGTGCCCAGGCCAGGCCCGTCTGTGCTGGTCCTGGGCTCATCCATGGCTGGGAGTTAACAAAGGCCACACCTCCTGTCACCCAGGTGCTCTAGTAAAGGACCTCATAGACACCGCCCCTACCATCCTCCACCACCACCCATCATTATCAACAGTTGTAATTCACATTGGAACAAACAACCTCAGATTACAACAGTCAGAGATCCTCATGGAAGATTTCAGAACCCTCATCTCCACAATTCACAGTTTAGGCAAACTGTGTTGTTTCTGGACCTTTCTCACCGCCTCGATTTGGAGACATTAAATTCAGCCGCTTAAGACAACTACATATCGGACTCAAGACCCACTGCAGAGACAATGAAATCCCTTACGTAGACAATTTTCTTACTTTTTTCCATAGACCTAAACTCTTAAAAAATGACCAACTTCACCCAAACCACACTGGATCCCGCCTTCTTTCTTACAATATCGGACTCACCTTACAATCATTATGACAATATAAATGGAGATAAGTCTGTTATCTAAAGTTCGGGAGCAGGACCACACCTCATCCACGCCCCTTCCGGTGACTACTCTATTTAAGCTTCCCGGTCACACATACCAGCGTTCGTTGTTTCGTGCACACACTCACTGGAGGCAGAAGCTCTACTCCAAGCTTCTACTCCAACTATGGATCCAACCAGAAACGTCCTGCCATGGATCGCCCCCTTCAAGCACTGGTTCCAGATTCTCCCGCACTTCCAGGTTAATCCGCGGTCTCGCTAAGCTCCAGTCCCAGTCTCACCTCAGGCGCGTCCCATGGCTTACGTCACTGCACTCCTCCCAGAAGAAGACGTGGGGCCTAGCTCCAGCTCCCGCTCCCCGGCTGTCTGTTTCCCCGCTCCCACGCTCTGGCTGCTGCGCTCCTGTTCCTGCTCTCCGCTTCCGGGGAACTGGAGCAAGGCACTGGATGGCCCTTGCTCCGGTTCTCGTTCTCTGCTTCCCGGCTCCCGCGCCCCGGCTCATGCTCCGGTTCTCGTTCTCTGCTTCTTGGCTCCCGCGCCCCGGCTCCTGCTCCGGTTCTCGTTCTCTGCTTCTCGGCTCCCGCACCCCAGCTCCTGCTCTGGTTCCGCTCTCTGATTCCCGGCTCCTGCTCTCTGACTCCTGCTCTGGCTTTCGCTCTCCACTTCCTGCTTCCGGCTCCTGCTCCGGCTCCAGCTTGCTGGCTCCTGTGCTCCGGCTCCCGCTCTACTTCCCGCATCCGCGTTTCCACTCCGGTTCCCGCTCTTCCCAGCAGTGAGTTTCTTTCCATACTCATGAAGTTCGATTTCTCTTCCGGATTACAACGCCGGAGCACCAGGTGCCAGACCTACCATCCTCCCCTCAGGCACCGAGTTGCCAATCCTTCCGTGCATCTCATTCACGCATTTATTGAAGCTAAATCTCAACACAGTTGCTCGATATGCGTCCAAAACGTTAAATAACTGCAGATGCAAAAAAAAAAAATCTCTTCCGGTCTATCAATGTCTTCCTCTCCTCCTCTATCTATCTCTCCCTCTCCTCCTCTCTATATTTCGTTTTCTCCCTCTCCTGCCTCCCCTATTTCACTCCTCTTTCTTTTACTCATTTCCGGGTTGCCAGTTTCCACGCTCTCACAGGGCACCGAGTTGCCAGTTTCTCACTGGGCACCGGGCTGCCAGGTTCCATCGTTTTCTCCCCGAGCAGCGTGTTGCCAGGTTCCACCGTTTTCTCCCTGAACTGCGCGTTGCCAGGTTCCACCGTTTTCTCCCCGAGCACCGTGTTCCCAGGTTCCACCGTTTTCTCCCCGAGCACCATGTTACCAGGTTCCACCATTTTCTCCTCGGCATCTCGTTGTCAAGTTTCACTCATCTCTCGAGCACAGTGTTGCCAGGTTCCATTAATCTCTCGGGCACCGTGTTGCCAGGTTCAGTTCACCTGCCTAACACAGCGTTGCCCTCAAGCGTTAGGTGGCATATCCCCATGCTTTGTCCCTTGCAAATGTCCTTGCTCCCAGCACATCATTGCATTGCTCCCGATACCCATTCTCCACTCTGTATTTGGACTTCCACCAGGAAGTGTCGCCAACTAGAGAAGCCCTGCACCTCACGGGCCTCATTACCTCTACCTTTAGCCTCGCTGGTTTCGCCTACCGCACCGATCTCAACGTCATTGGCTCCTCCCTGCATCACCTGCTCGCTCTCCGCGCCATAGTCTCTCCACACCACTGGTATGCTGGGCCCTCATCCACCTGCCACAGCCTCGTGCTTTCACCAGTGCCTGCCAAGCCCCGCCCTCAGTGTCCCGGACCCTCCGATGCCACAGGCTCCGGCCCCGTGTCTCAGCCTTTCATGGCGCAACGTCCGCCCTCAGTGTCATTGGGCTCCGCCCTCTGTGTGTGCCCCTGTGATGCAGGCTCCGCCCCCCGTGACGCAGGCTCCGCCCTTCATGAAGCTGGTTTCGTCATCTTCTGCTCGAGCTCTGCCCCCTGCAACGCAGGCGCCGCCTTCTGCGAAGCTGGTTTGCCAGCATCTTCTCGGGCTCCGTCCTCCGTGTCTTGGGCCCCGCCCTCTGCATCCCGTGCACTGCCCTTCATGCCACAGGCTCCTTAGTGTCTTTAGCTCCGCCCTCAGCATCCTGGGGCTCCCTGCCGCAGGCCCTATCATCCAGGCCGTTGGCTCAGCCTTCCAGCTGACCTCAAACTCGACCCTCCGAGTTACTGACCCTACCCAGCAGGACGCCCTCCCCTGTATGGGTTCAGTCCACCCGGCTGTCTGTTTCCCCGCTCCCACGCTCTGGCTGCTGCGCTCCTGTTCCTGCTCTCCGCTTCCGGGGAACTGGAGCAAGGCACTGGATGGCCCTTGCTCCGGTTCTCGTTCTCTGCTTCCCGGCTCCCGTGCCCCGGCTCATGCTCCGGTTCTCGTTCTCTGCTTCTTGGCTCCCGCGCCCCGGCTCCTGCTCCGGTTCTCGTTCTCTGCTTCTCGGCTCCCGCACCCCAGCTCCTGCTCTGGTTCCGCTCTCTGATTCCCGGCTCCTGCTCTCTGACTCCTGCTCTGGCTTTCGCTCTCCACTTCCTGCTTCCGGCTCCTGCTCCGGCTCCAGCTTGCTGGCTCCTGTGCTCCGGCTCCCACTCTACTTCCCGCATCCGCGTTTCCACTCCGGTTCCCGCTCTTCCCAGCAGTGAGTTTCTTTCCATACTCATGAAGTTCGATTTCTCTTCCGGATTACAACGCCGGAGCACCAGGTGCCAGACCTACCATCCTCCCCTCAGGCACCGAGTTGCCAATCCTTCCGTGCATCTCATTCACGCATTTATTGAAGCTAAATCTCAACACAGTTGCTCGATATGCGTCCAAAACGTTAAATAACTGCAGATGCAAAAAAAAAAAATCTCTTCCGGTCTATCAATGTCTTCCTCTCCTCCTCTATCTATCTCTCCCTCTCCTCCTCTCTATATTTCGTTTTCTCCCTCTCCTGCCTCCCCTATTTCACTCCTCTTTCTTTTACTCATTTCCGGGTTGCCAGTTTCCACGCTCTCACAGGGCACCGAGTTGCCAGTTTCTCACTGGGCACCGGGCTGCCAGGTTCCATCGTTTTCTCCCGAGCAGCGTGTTGCCAGGTTCCACCGCTTTCTCCCTGAACTGCGCGCGTTGCCAGGTTCCACCGCTTTCTCCCGAGCACCGTGTTCCCAGGTTCCACCGCTTTTCTCCCGAGCACCATGTTACCAGGTTCCACCATTTTCCTCGGCATCTCGTTGTCAAGTTTCACTCATCTCTCGAGCACAGTGTTGCCAGGTTCCATTAATCTCTCGGGCACCGTGTTGCCAGGTTCAGTTCACCTGCCTAACACAGCGTTGCCCTCAAGCGTTAGGTGGCATATCCCCATGCTTTGTCCCTTGCAAATGTCCTTGCTCCCAGCACATCATTGCATTGCTCCCGATACCCATTCTCCACTCTGTATTTGGACTTCCACCAGGAAGTGTCGCCAACTAGAGAAGCCCTGCACCTCACGGGCCTCATTACCTCTACCTTTAGCCTCGCTGGTTTCGCCTACCGCACCGATCTCAACGTCATTGGCTCCTCCCTGCATCACCTGCTCGCTCTCCGCGCCATAGTCTCTCCACACCACTGGTATGCTGGGCCCTCATCCACCTGCCACAGCCTCGTGCTTTCACCAGTGCCTGCCAAGCCCCGCCCTCAGTGTCCCGGACCCTCCGATGCCACAGGCTCCGGCCCCGTGTCTCAGCCTTTCATGGCGCAACGTCCGCCCTCAGTGTCATTGGGCTCCGCCCTCTGTGTGTGCCCCTGTGATGCAGGCTCCGCCCCCCGTGACGCAGGCTCCGCCCTTCATGAAGCTGGTTTCGTCATCTTCTGCTCGAGCTCTGCCCCCTGCAACGCAGGCGCCGCCTTCTGCGAAGCTGGTTTGCCAGCATCTTCTCGGGCTCCGTCCTCCGTGTCTTGGGCCCCGCCCTCTGCATCCCGTGCACTGCCCTTCATGCCACAGGCTCCTTAGTGTCTTTAGCTCCGCCCTCAGCATCCTGGGGCTCCCTGCCGCAGGCCCTATCATCCAGGCCGTTGGCTCAGCCTTCCAGCTGACCTCAAACTCGACCCTCCGAGTTACTGACCCTACCCAGCAGGACGCCCTCCCCTGTATGGGTTCAGTCCACCCGGCTGTCTGTTTCCCCGCTCCCACGCTCTGGCTGCTGCGCTCCTGTTCCTGCTCTCCGCTTCCCGGAACTGGAGCAAGGCACTGGATGGCCCTTGCTCCGGTTCTCGTTCTCTGCTTCCCGGCTCCCGTGCCCCGGCTCATGCTCCGGTTCTCGTTCTCTGCTTCTTGGCTCCCGCGCCCCGGCTCCTGCTCCGGTTCTCGTTCTCTGCTTCTCGGCTCCCGCACCCCAGCTCCTGCTCTGGTTCCGCTCTCTGATTCCCGGCTCCTGCGCTCTGACTCCTGCTCTGGCTTTCGCTCTCCACTTCCTGCTTCCGGCTCCTGCTCCGGCTCCAGCTTGCTGGCTCCTGTGCTCCGGCTCCCACTCTACTTCCCGCATCCGCGTTTCCACTCCGGTTCCCGCTCTTCCCAGCAGTGAGTTTCTTTCCATACTCATGAAGTTCGATTTCTCTTCCGGATTACAACGCCGGAGCACCAGGTGCCAGACCTACCATCCTCCCCTCAGGCACCGAGTTGCCAATCCTTCCGTGCATCTCATTCACGCATTTATTGAAGCTAAATCTCAACACAGTTGCTCGATATGCGTCCAAAACGTTAAATAACTGCAGATGCAAAAAAAAAAAATCTCTTCCGGTCTATCAATGTCTTCCTCTCCTCCTCTATCTATCTCTCCCTCTCCTCCTCTCTATATTTCGTTTTCTCCCTCTCCTGCCTCCCCTATTTCACTCCTCTTTCTTTTACTCATTTCCGGGTTGCCAGTTTCCACGCTCTCACAGGGCACCGAGTTGCCAGTTTCTCACTGGGCACCGGGCTGCCAGGTTCCATCGTTTTCTCCCCGAGCAGCGTGTTGCCAGGTTCCACCGTTTTCTCCCTGAACTGCGCGTTGCCAGGTTCCACCGTTTTCTCCCCGAGCACCGTGTTCCCAGGTTCCACCGTTTTCTCCCCGAGCACCATGTTACCAGGTTCCACCATTTTCTCCTCGGCATCTCGTTGTCAAGTTTCACTCATCTCTCGAGCACAGTGTTGCCAGGTTCCATTAATCTCTCGGGCACCGTGTTGCCAGGTTCAGTTCACCTGCCTAACACAGCGTTGCCCTCAAGCGTTAGGTGGCATATCCCCATGCTTTGTCCCTTGCAAATGTCCTTGCTCCCAGCACATCATTGCATTGCTCCCGATACCCATTCTCCACTCTGTATTTGGACTTCCACCAGGAAGTGTCGCCAACTAGAGAAGCCCTGCACCTCACGGGCCTCATTACCTCTACCTTTAGCCTCGCTGGTTTCGCCTACCGCACCGATCTCAACGTCATTGGCTCCTCCCTGCATCACCTGCTCGCTCTCCGCGCCATAGTCTCTCCACACCACTGGTATGCTGGGCCCTCATCCACCTGCCACAGCCTCGTGCTTTCACCAGTGCCTGCCAAGCCCCGCCCTCAGTGTCCCGGACCCTCCGATGCCACAGGCTCCGGCCCCGTGTCTCAGCCTTTCATGGCGCAACGTCCGCCCTCAGTGTCATTGGGCTCCGCCCTCTGTGTGTGCCCCTGTGATGCAGGCTCCGCCCCCCGTGACGCAGGCTCCGCCCTTCATGAAGCTGGTTTCGTCATCTTCTGCTCGAGCTCTGCCCCCTGCAACGCAAACCAGCTTCGCAGAAGGCGGCTTCTGCGAAGCTGGTTTGCCAGCATCTTCTCGGGCTCCGTCCTCCGTGTCTTGGGCCCCGCCCTCTGCATCCCGTGCACTGCCCTTCATGCCGCAGGCTCCTTAGTGTCTTTAGCTCCGCCCTCAGCATCCTGGGGCTCCCTGCTGCAGGCCCTATCATCCAGGCCGTTGGCTCAGCCTTCCAGCTGACCTCAAACTCGACCCTCCGAGTTACTGACCCTACCCAGCAGGACGCCCTCCCCTGTATGGGTTCAGTCCACCTTCACATCCCCTAACCAAGGCTAGCTGGCTCCATCAGCCTCCTTTCTCAACCTCACATTTATCCCAGCGTACCCATTAACATTTCAGTTCAGTACCCAGCTAGCCACACTCTACCCCACGTCCTGACTTTTTCCAACCTCCAGCTACCACTTTCAGACCCCTGTCCTCAACCCCTGTTCTCAACCTCGCATCAGACCACCGAGCACCGAGACGCCCTCTCCACAGCTGCCGTGTCACAGCTGGCGGGTACTGAGATGCCCTCAGCCACCGCCGCCCTCAGCCACTGAGATGCCCTCAACCACCGCCGCCGGGCACCGAGATGCCTTCAGCCACCGTCGCCCTCAACCACCGCCACCCTCAACCACCGCCGCCCTCAACCACCGCCGCCGGGCACCGAGATGCCCTCTTCACAGCCGCCAGGCACCGAGATGCTCCATTCATCCTCACATCTGCTATCCCTCCGACTCCGTCCCAGCACTGAAGCCCACGTCTCTCTCACCCGTCAAGCAGCTTTCGCTGTCAGCCTGACCTTTCACCGTCAGCCCGACCTTGCCCGACCTTCACCGTCAGTCCGACCTTCAGCGATGATATCAGATTGAACCAAGCCAACATGTCAACGATCATGCAACTTCTCGACAACTTCCACTTGTCTCATAGGCCTTGTCGGTTTCTCCACCCTTGACCCATGTCGTAAGAGAAGACTCCGGGTCTCGTTACCCACTCGTTTCCTGAGATTCACCCTTGATACAGTCAATTCCAAGCCCCCCCCCCCCCGATCGAATAGCTGAACCTGATGTCTCTTCTTCTCAGTAACTTCCTCGTCGCCTCCTGCAACACTAAACCCGGAGCTCTTGTCCCTCCTTGGTCATCTCGTCTTCTACATATGGATCATCCCCAAGGAGCAAGCCTTCATCTACAAACTCCTGATTCTTACGTCTTCCGTTCCACCGCTTCACACTGCCACAATCCTTGCATGTCCGTTAAGTCCAAGCTACACTTACGAAACAGCATCACATCCTTCTCCTAGACTTCATCGACGATCCAGCCAACATTCCTTTTTTTTTTACAGTCGGCACTTCACCAGACGTTTTTGGGGTAAAGGACAAATATCAGACGCCCCAAGTTGCTCCACTTCGGCCCATCTTTTGCCTTATTCATGATTATCCAATCGTGACTGCCCTACTGTGGGGCTAGGAGTAGATGTCCATTTCGTGGCCATCCAATCCGATAACTTTACGATCATTGATATTATCCACAAGGCAGAAGTAGCGCACTCCCCGTCATGCCCTCCTTTCACCGCTTTACCCGGCTAATAGCCACTCATCTTTTTAATTCAGAGTAATGTACATCCGGGGTAACCATAACTCCAGGCCGATTCTCTTGCGTTTCACTTCAGACATTCACGATATCGGCTCTCGACGAAGAACGAATGCCAACCGCAGTTCCTCATTTCACATCTACCACGTTCTGCATCTTGACCCACTCTGACCGGCCTCCTCCTGTCATCCTGCACAGCCTAGCTCCAGGACCTCGTCAACCTACAAGACACTACGTCTGTTCCTTCCTACTCTCTTCAGCATAGTGCCCCCTCAAGAAAGCATAACAAACGCAGTGGTAATTCGGCCACAATCTTCGTGCTCAAGCGAATTCTGTTCTAGCCCTTGGAAACGTAATACCTATTACATTTGTGGCAAATATGTCTATGTTTGTGGTGTGAAATTGCATTACATTTGTTGGAAATTATTACATTTGTGGGTTTATTATGTTACATATTGTTCCTTTTGTGGTTATTATGTTTGTTGGGATTATTACATTTGTGGGGCTTGTAATACCTTTGGAACATACTCTTGGCGGCAGGGAAGAATGCTCTCACCAAAAGATGAATCAACCAAACCTACAGTTAAAGACTGGTCTGATATAATGACAGACATTCAAAGAATGGAAAAAAAATCACATTCAGGCTTAATTTGAAAATTTAGAAAAACAGTTTGGACTAGATGGGACATTTTATACAACTTTCAATTCTATTCAGTTTAGTTTTGTAATGTTCAAAATCGCTACAACAGTTGTCTCAATGTGCATTTGTCAAGCGACTGTTTCATTGTAAATGAAACTGCAGATAAGCAGATAAAACATTGGTCCATAAATCCAAAAGACTTTGTATAACACAAATATACTTTTTCTATTCGTAAACTTTGAAGCTGATTAAAAAAAAAAAACTAAACTTTTTTTCCAACTTAAACATCACTGATTCATTTGAAAAAATACATCCTATAATGTCTGCGGCGTACCAAACTCAATCAAACGGTCCAAGCTACAAACAAAATGTGAAAATAGTCTGTTTGCTTTGTATAATATTACAAAATAAATGAACACACTCCTGTCCTCACTTGTCCCTACAGGTGTCTCACATCCTGAATGTGGCCTTCGGAGTGGACAATGTCTTCCCCGAGCTCTTCATCTACAAAACAGTCAGCATTTTGGACCAGCCCGACACGGACCTGACCCTCCACATCCAGGACTGCTGCGACTTCATCACACAAGCCCAGATCGAGGTCAGGTCACTGGACACCAGACAAGAACACACCCAACATATGAAGTTTAGATATAACAGTGAGCGATATCAATCAGCTTTGCAACAGTAAGGGAAAAATGTCTTGTTACACAAGCTGTTCTGGGTTTTGAAGGTCTAGGTCAGACCAATCTATGGCTCCGGGGTCAAATGTGGCCCTCAGACCAATTGTTTTTGGTCCTCAGGCTCTGCTCTACTCCTCAAAGCACTGGTTACCTTTACGGGCAGCAGTAGCTTAGTGGCAGAGAGGTTGTTTTCTGATCCAAAGGTTTATTTGCAATCATTTATTTGTTAGTGATGCCTCCTGCTTTTATGCCTGTTTCAGTTGCAAAAAGTAATAGAACTAAAACTCAGACAATTGCGGTGCAGTGTCTAATCTTTTACTTTTAACTCAAACAGAACTTCATCACCATCATGACTCTCTGTTTGTTATGTATTTTAGTTCAGCTGCTTACCACGGCTTGTCCGAGCATCAGACTTAAATACTGAGTCAGGTCAAGGTCATCAGGTCATCAGTCAAGTCTCTGATTAGCTGGAAGTTAGCGCCAAAGCGTGAGGTACTGACTAGTAAAAAGCCTATGAACTGGCCAAGGAGTTCTTCTTCGGAGCTGATAGAGAGAAGAGAGATAGAGAGACCCGAGCAGATTGGAGCTTCGGCCAGGCCCGACCAGGCCTCGCCTTAGGATAAGTTCCAACGGAGGAGCTGCACATGGCGGTTCCACAGAACAGTGCCATGCAAGTCCTCCCTAACCCTAACCCTGAGAGAGAGAGTCTGAGAACACCTTGTGCTACATTGTGGCAATCTCAGGATAGGTACATTGTTTTCATTTTCTGGAGGGATGGTCTCAGTATACATTAGGTACGTCTGGTCTATCAACCGTTGTCTGGCTCATAGCTTCCACTCCCTATGATACTATCTCTGTTATTACCTTCCACTGTTGCCATCACGTCCCATACTATTGTGTCATCCAGTTCAAAGTTTATTTGTTTATTTGTTTATTTAAGGATCCCCATTAGTCTCTACAGCAGCAGAGACTATTCTTCCTGGGGTCCACTTTCACAATTTAAAACACTACAAGACAGTACATATTAAAATTCGAGCATTAACAATCAAAAAAACAGAACACTACATTTGAGTTCAATCATAAGGTATTATGATAAAACACAAAGATGGTACAGTTTGCCTTAAACATTGAGCATGATTACATTTTCCAACATTGATTTCTTTAAGTTTCTTTTAAAAACATGATGGTTCTCTATTATAATCAGCTTTTGCGGCAGCACATTCCAGTAAGAAATGGCTCTGTATAGAAATGTTTTTTTCAGTGTGTTAGTTCTAGGTTTAGGCAGAGTGAAAGTGTGTGAGGCTCGTCTTGTATTAAAGCCATGTCTGTTACAGGTGGGCAGTAAATGTGAAAACAGATTCAAAGGTTTGTGTGTTGTCCATATTTTATGCAAAGACAACATCAGACTGCAAGCCAGTCTGTCTTTGACTTTCAACCATGACAGTCTCCTGTGCATATCATTAACATTAGTTCTAAATGGGCAACTTAGAGCGAGTCTTGCAGCTCGATTCTGAGCTCTCTGTAGTTTGTCTAGATCTTTGTTGGCAGCATTAGACCATACAATAGGACAATAGTCCAGGTGAGATAAGACAAGTGATTGAATTAGTTTTTTTGCTTCATTGACATAAAATATGCATTACTTCTGATTAGTGATATATTTCTGCTCATTTTAGTAATGATATGATTAATATTGTTATTAGCGTTGTCCATGACATAGTTTGATCTAATGTGACACCTAAAAGTTTAACCTCAGTAAGTTGTTCTAATAATTGAGTCTTGAGAAATATGTTTAACTTGGGTTTTTTCCTGACAGATTGTGTTGATCCCAATAGCATACACTTTGTTTTCATCAGTTTTAACTTGTTCTCCTCGACCCATTTGTAAACAAACATTAGCTCCTGTTGTAGCATATTATTGACCAAATCCAAGCTAGCAGATGAAACATATATGGTCGTATCATCCGCATATACAGTCATACCTGCCTTTTGAAGAACATATGGCATGTCATTTACAAAAATACTGTAAAGCAGAGGGCCTAGGCAGCTGCCTTGTGGAATTCCACATGAGAGTATTGTCGTGTTTGAAAGTGAACCATTAAAGGCAACACATTGTTTTCTGTCAGATAAATAACTGCACATAAATTGTATAGCTTCTCTGTTGAAACCATAAGCAGCTAGTTTAATTTGTAAAAGTCTGTGATCAACGAGATCAAATGCTGCACTAAAATCAAGAAACACAGCTCCTACCAATTGTTTCCAATCGATCTGACGCAGCCATTCATCAGTAAGAGTTGTGAGTGCTGTGCTGGTTGAGTAACCCTCCTTATAAGCATGTTGGGCATCAGAAAAAATGCAATTTACATCAAAATATTTCTGAATCTGTCTGCACATAACACCCTCCATCAGTTGGCCCAGGGCAGGTAAGATGCTAATGGGTCGACTGTTCTGCCCAGTCAGAGGTTGTCGAGAATTCTTTACCAAGGGGACAACTTTTGATATTTTCCACATGTCTGGGTACACACATTCTTCAAAGCATAAATTGAAAATATGACATAGAGGCTTGACAATTAATTTAGCTGCAAGCTTTAGGAGTTTTGCATCCATATTATCTATACCACAAGGTTTGTCACTATTTAGATTGTGAAGCAGCTTTAACATTTCCTCATTATCAATATGCTTGAAGTCAAAACAGCAATTCTTTCCATCCATTATTTGTTTTTTTTATTATTGTTGTTGACAGTTCAGTATCCACTGGGGTCATCTCCTTCCTTATTGTATTAACTTTGTCCTGGTAGTAATTGTTAAAGTAGTTTGCAATTTCACAAGGATTCGTTATGAAGTTCCCATCAAGTTCAAGAAATGTAGCTGTTTTACCCATTCTACTCCGACTCATAAGTTCATTAATTGTCTTCCATACTTGTTTGCTAATTTTACCACATTGCTCAAATTTAGTTTGATAGTATTGTTTTCTTTTTTGCCTATTCATTTTTGTGACTTTATTCCTAAGTGACCTATAGGATTGCCAGTCTTTTAGGATTACCAGATCTAACAGCAACCTCTTTCATATGATCCCTCTCCTTCATACATTGCTTCAGTTCAACATCTAACCATGGGGACCTGGCAGATCTCACAGAGAGTTTCTTTACCGGGGCATGTTTATCACACACTTCAGTAAATAAATTACAAAAGGTGGTGAGAGCTTGTTCCGCATGCATGTTCTCTAACACGACATCCCATTGTACATTTTTCACATCTCTAGTAAAATCCTCTTCAGCAAAATGCTTATACATTCTTTTATGAATAACTTTAGGTCCTACTCTTGGAACTTTTGTTTTAAAATTTAAAGCAATTATGTTGTGATCGCTGAAGCCGACTGATACTGAAATCATCTTAGAGCACTTTTCAGCACAATTTGTGTAAATGTGATCGATACATGTAGATGTAATTAGTCCATCCTTGTTTGTACTAGTTCTGGTTGGTAAATTTATTACCTGAACTAGATTGCATACATTAATGGTGTCACACACAGTTTTTTTCATAGAACAATTATTAGCGAGCCAGTCGATGTTCATATCTGCAAGAATAAACACTTCATGATTTGTATCAGTGGCTTTCTGGATCATTGAACATATATTATTCAAGTATTCTGTATTTGAACTTGGTGGTCGATAACAACAACATGTCAGTATTGGCTTACGACCATTTATGCCAAGATCTTTTCTCATTTTAACCGGAATGTTATTTTGAATATAAAATGCCGTACCGCCACCATATTTGTTTCTGTCAAGCCTAAATATATTGTATCCTTCTATTGCTAAAGCCGTATCTTCAACAGTTTCATCTAAGTGTGTCTCTGTGACAGCCATTATATGAATATTTGTTTCAAACAAGATACAAGATAATTCACATACTTTGTATTTTAAACTACAGATGTTCAAATGAGCAAACTTTACTCCTTTTTTAGAGGTCTGATATATCATAATCTGAAACTTGTCAAAGATAAATGATAAAAGTATATCATCAACCAGAGAACAAAGTTAGATTTCATTTCCCTGTTAAAGAATTGTGATTACCATTTAACCTTTCCAACTGCTCAGAGCTTTTAACACAAATTACCTTTGCCTCCTCTGGTCCACCATTTGTCTTGACATAGACTCTACAGTTAGAGGTCCAAGTAGCCTGTATCTTTCTCTGTTTCTTAAGAAATCTTGCTCTTCTAGCCAAATCTGCATTGGATTTTGTGAGGTGCTCATTGATATACACATTTGTTCCCTTCAGATTTTTACCTTGCCTCAGTAACTCCATTTTGCTCTTTCTATTAATAAATTTCACTATGACCAGAGGATTAGCTCTCTGATTTTGAGGCAGTAAAGTGTGACATGTATCAATACAATTTCTGTCCACATAAATGTCCCTTTTCTCAAGATAATGAGTGACTTGGGCTTCAATTGAGGTGTCATCAGCAAAAAAAGAGTCCAACATCCATGTCCTGATGGCTTGATGAATCTTGATTGTCTGTGAGAACTACTACACTAAGTATATCTACATCAGTTTCCGTTTTTTGTTCCCATCCATTTTTTGTGGTGTATAGGTAAAGTCTAAGAATTTTAACTTGGCTTTTGATGTATGCCCAGGGGTGAAAGTAAGCCGGTACGAGCCAGTACGGTGTACCCTTAAAAGATGGTGGTACGCCGTACCAGCAGGCACGGAGATGATCCACCAGCTTACCCAAGGAAAAGTAGTCCCACTGAAATTATTGCCTCTGGACTCAAACCATCACATTAGACACAAACTTAATACAGGGTCAGGCTGAACACTTTGTGAGATTTATTCGACGTGACCCCAACTCTCAGCACTCACGATGACAAACTTGATTCAAGCTCATTCATTTTGGATCTGACTTATCTCCGTGCGTCTTTACATGTCTTAACTCGTCAGGGCCACGAGAGCCATGAGCAGCTTGGCACAGATACAGACACAGACAGACTTCTCAGCCTCCTCTGTCTTCAGCACCAGTGAAGAAGAACAATGAACCAATCAGAGAAAACGCCACAGCGTGTCTACAAAGTTCAGCTCTTCGGACAGTTTTTGCGTGTATTGATATGCAAACTATCCACGTGCGAATGTCACAAATGAAAACTTGAAGAATTAAAAATAATGGCCGCTGAGGGAGAGTTTATTTAGGCTATAGAAGACTGTCTTGTGTCAGAGCTACAGTAAAGTCTAAGTAATTACATCCTTAGTCAAAAGTTAACTGTAAATTCTCATTAGGCCTTATTTAAAACATAGTCTTATGAACATGACAGATAGGTTACTTTGTCTACAGACTTCCAAAGGAAATATTGCACAGAAGTGTGGTGGTGTGTCAGATCTTTATGTTAAAATGCATCACAAAACTATCTGTTGTTGAGAAGAAAACACCACAACTCTGATTTGAACACAATTTAATATGTGATGATGTACATTTTTTATTATTTTTAATTATATATATATATATATATATAAATTTGGGAAAAAAATAGTTTTTCAGCCATGACCCTTACATCTTCCATTGTTGTGTGTGTAGTAATAGATAAAGACTGAGTTCCTCCACCATTGAAACTTTTTACCTGCTTGTAACCTTCTTTGTCTTCATTAAAGTTCATCCAGCCAATCTCAAGTCATCTCATTTTCCGTTTGAGATTTTTATTGCCTGTCCACTTAGTTGTTGTTTGTTGTGAGGAGGAGGAGGGTCCGGCATCATCTTTACACAGTTTTTGACGAAGCCTTGAAAGTATGGTTTCTTTTCTAGAAGCTGCAACTTGAGGGGCTGCATCTTTTCTGCAGAAGGCGACGATGGATATTCGGGCACCCACTTTTGAGATGTACTTTGCCAGGTCATGATCACTCATTAATGGAATGAAAGTTGCATCAATCAGAAAAAATAAACAAAACAACAAAACAAAAGTTGTAAAATAAGCATGATAATTAACACTGAAACAAAGGTCAATGTAACCAATACGTTACAAACATGCAATTAAATCATAACCATGTAATCTGTTTTTCAAGCCATGAAACAGTCCTCATTTCTATACATCCCAGTGCCATTACAAACGTTCTACGCCATTCAGAAGTATAATGAAATAAATAAAAGAAAATATGATTCATGACGTTTCAGACCGTGTTTATTATATTTGCCTAACAATAACTTAATACAAGTCTATATCAAGCTCCTACAATTCGATGGTTTAATAGGATTTTTGGTGCTGAATGCCATAAAACTTGTTTCCAGGTCAAATTGTGGTGGTCTGCTATACTTTGCTGTAAGTATAGCATGTATTATAATTTTGGCACTAATTGCTAACATAAATAACACATAAACACTTTTACCCCAGGCAAAATTGTCTAACGAGGCACTGGTGTTACTCACGTGGGGTCGAGTAGTTGTCAGTCGCCCAAACACACCTGATTTTACACAGTTTGTAATTTTGGCTCCAGTTGCGTTAAAAGTTAGCTAATTGCTATTGCATACGGTCTAAAGCCAAACACTTCCATGTAATGTGTTCTAACAAGGCTCTGATGTTACTCATGTCTGGTCGGGTGGTTGTCAGTCGACAAAACAGATATAGTTTTATATAGTTTGTAATGTTTGAAAGCTAAGGCTAATGCATTGGAGCACATGCAACTGTGACAGTTCTGTTTTCAAATACTTCCGGGGCTATCTTGCATGAATATATGTTAGCATATGTATTGTATTCTTGATTTGACCAGATCACTGTCTTCCGCCACAGACTAGTTACTTACGTTTTAGTCTATCATCCATAGCTAATTGGCAGACACGTTGTAGCTGGCTCATTAAAAAGCTAGTGTTTTAGCTTTCACTAGACAAAAACAGATGCCAGACGGGCATTTTGTATTTCAAATACATTCCTCATATACTCATAGCAACATATGAGTGGGAACAAGTTTTTTAACCTTTATTTGTTCTTGCTGAGGTCCATTATGCAGTTCAAAGTTCGTTACTCCAAAAGAATGCTAGGTACCTGAAGCATTGTCTAATTGGCGGTCAATATCTTAATTAGTGGTAACAATTTAGCTAATTTGTGGGAACGTTTTGGCTAAATCGTGGGAACGAATTCTATTTGGTGGGAATTAAATATTAATTCGCGGCCACAATTTAACATTTTGCACTGCTGTCATCAGACAGGTTCCTTATTTTTTTCAGGTTTTTCAGGGTTTTTTTTTAGTTCCAATACACACAAAGGAAGTAAACATGTGTAAAGCAAAAAATGTGGAATTGCAATACTTTGCAATTTCATTTTGTGGAAAAAATTCAGAGGTGTGAATACTTTTTGACCATGACTGTATGTAATGGGTGGGAAGGGAATTTGATATATATACTGTATATATAATTCCCTTCTCACCCTCCCCGGGTGGTCTCCTCTACCAGAGGCCAGGGAGCTTGAGGATTCAGTATCTAAGCTGTTCCTAGCACTGCGCTCTTCTGGACTGAGATGTCTGATGTTCCTCCAGGGATCTGCTGTAGCCACTCCTCCAGTTTGGGGGTCACTGCCCCAAGTGCTCCGATCACCACGGGCACCACTTTGGCCTTCACCTTCCAGGCCTCCAGCTCTTCTCTGAGCCCTTGGTATTTCTCTAGTTTCTCGGTTTCCTTTCTCCTGCCATCACTTGGTGATGATGCCACATCAACCACAACGGCCTTCTCTTTATCCACCACCACGATGTCTGGTTGGTTTGCCATTACCATCTGTCAGTCTGTATCTGGAAGTCCCACAGGATCTTCGCTCGGTCATTCTCTACCAGCTTTGGAGGTGTTTCCCACTTTGACCTTGGGGTTTCCAGTCCATACTCCACACAGATGTTTCTGTACACTATGCCAGCCACTTGGTTGTGGCGTTCCATGTATGCTTTCCCTGCCAGCATCTTACACTCTGCAGTTCTGGGGTGCAGATGGGTTTTCTTTGTCCCCTTATTCGCCTTTCATTTGTTGATTTACCATATACAACCTTACAGTTGAACTTAAACCCGGTTTAGTGTTAATTATTTAACACAAAGTTCCTTTTAATATGCTACACTCATCATACTTACCTGGCTCACCACATGGTCAGGTCAAAGAGGGGGGCCTTATGGCAGCCATTTTTGTAACCTCAGGGTGGGGTTATGGACCAGACCACGTGGAGGGGTAAACTGTTGGAGTTTCATTGGTTTTCAGTTTATTTCCGTGATCTAATTTAGGGATGGAATCCAGGCCAGTAGGAGCAGTGAAGAATATTAGAAACCAGACAGAAGAAGGTTCGTGCTGATGGAGTCACAGGTCCACCTGACAACCAACAGGGGGCATTCAGCAGAGAACTATAGTCGAACATCTCGGGACAATGAGCAAATCTACATTTTTCTCACTTCCAATGAGAGGTACAGCAAAGCCTTGTGGAGCTTGCAGAGGAGGCCCCTGAAGAGAGGAAAGCAACTCGTGCAGAGGTCCACCATGGAAGAATAGAGCAACTTTTGGCTTCGTGGACACTGTAAGAGTCGTGGCGTGTTTTGGCTGACGACTGCAACATAAACGTTAGTAGTTGCTTTGAGCTGCTGTTGATAGCTGTGGAGTGCTTGGTGGTGTCACTGTAGCTATGTGCAGTTGGGAGCAGGGAGCGCTATCTAAGGAGGAGTTTGGAGAAGAATGGTTTGGTTCTTTATTCCAGAGGTCCAAGAACCCACTGTGGGGTCAAGGTTCACCAGCTCAAGGTTCACCAGGCCTGCGGTCTTGGTCTGCTGAAGATTGGGAGCTGTTTGGAACTAGACTCTTTCCAGAAAAAGTAAGGTACTTGCATTGGAGAAGAAGTTCTTGATACAAGAGGAGCTTTGGACACTTTGAAGTAGCATACTGTCTTTATGTGAAAGTGTTTTTTTGTAGATTGGTTACTATGCTTTGCCTAGAATCTTTAAAAATGTGTATATATGGATTTCCTGTCCCATGACTCAGAGAGTAACGGCTTTAAGATGGGGTGTGTGTGACAAAGTGGGTTTTCTTTGTCCCCTTATTCACCTTTCATTTGTTGATTTACCATATACAACTTTACAGTTTAACTTAAACCCGGTTTAGTGTTAATTATTAAACACAAAGTTCCTTTTAATATGCTTTATTTTATTTTACATGGTCTGGTCAAAGAGGGGGTGGGCCTTATAGCAGCCATTTTTGTAACCTCAGGGTGGGGTTATGGACCAGACCACGTGGAGGGGGAAACTGTTGGAGTTTCATTGGTTTTCAGTTTATTTCCGTGATCTAATTTAGTTAAATTGTGTTTATGGTTTATGTAAACCTTTATAAATGTTTTGGTGTTTTGTGTAGTTCCCTACAGAGAGAATGCACTTTCCCAAGGAGAGGAGCCTTGCTGCATAAAAGAGGCCTCCAAAAGCCATTTAGGGGAGAGACTTCAGTGTAGTTGTGTGCACACTTTGTTTGTTGGATTTAATTTATGTTACTTGTTTTCTGTTCTGTTCTGATCAGTCTGTTGTAATTAGGTAATAGGTTAATTCTACAACTGAAGCCTTATCTTTTAATAAATCTTGTCTGGTACAAGACAGCTGTGAAGCGTTCACTTCAACAGGGAGAGGCGGCGAGCTGGTGTGGGCTTGTGAGGGTCGTGTGTCTCCGTCTTATGGACACGGCTTGTCCATAACTAACTCAATGTTCAGGCACAAGGGTGTCCATCACTGCACGTCACACCAGGACACCTTTGGCTGGAGGTCGATGATCGACTTTGTTGTCGTGTCTTCTGATCTTCGGCCACGTGTTCTAGATACTCGGGTGAAGAGAGGGGTGCAGCTGTCAACCAATCACCACCTGGTAGTGAGTTGGATCCACTGGCGGGAGAGGAAGTCGGACAGACTTGACAGGCCCAAGCGTATTGTGAGGGTTTGCTGGGAATATCTGGCAGAATCCTCTGTCAGGAGTGTCTTCAACTCACCTCCAGGAGAGCTTCTCCCAGATCCCGAGGGAGGCTGGGGATATTGAATCCGAGTGGACCATGTTCTCTGCTTCCATTGTCGATGTGGCGGCTTGTAGCTGTGGTCGCAAGTTCTCTGGTACCTGTGACGGCAATCTTGGCTGACACGTCACTGCATGTCTTGGCTGACACGTCACTGCAGCATAGCATGGCGGTTGGGGACAGTGCCTTTGGACTGGCAGACAAGGGTGGTGGTCTCTCTGTATAAGAAAGGGGACCGAGGGATAACAGAGGGATCCCACTCCTCAGCCTTCCCGGTAAGGTCTATTCCAGGAAGTTTGCCCAACCAGTCCACACGTACTTTGTGGATCTGGAGAAGGCATTCGACCGTGCTCCGAGAGTATGGGGTCCGGTTCTGTTCATAATTTTTATGGACAGAACCGGACCCCATACTCTTGGAGAAGGCATTCGACCGTGCTCCGAGAGTATGGGGTCCGGTTCTGTTCATAATTTTTATGGACAGAATTTCTAGGCGCAGTCAGGGCGTGGATGGCTTCATCAAACCAGGACCTGTAGCATGCACTGGGACAGTTTGCAGCCGAGTGTGAAGCAGCTGGGATGAGAATCAGCTCCTACAAATCTGAGGCCATGGTTTTTGACCAGAAAAAGGTGGCTTGCCCTCTCCGGGTGGGTGGAGAGTCCTTGCCTCAAGTGGAGGAGTTCAAGTATCTTGGGGTCTTGTTCACGAGCGAGCAAAGAATGATGCATGAGATTAACAGGCGGATCGGTGCAGCTTTTGCAGTGATGTGGTCGCTGTATCGGACCGTTGTGGTTAAACAAAGGGCTGAGCCAAAAGAAAAGGCTCTCCATTTACCGGTCAATCTTTGTTCCTACCCTACCTGGTAATGAGCGTTGGGTAATGACTGAAAAGACAAGATCACAGATACAAACGGTCGAAATCAGTTTCCTCTGCAGAGTGGCTGGCAGCTCCCTTAGAGATAGGTTGAGGAGCTCAGTCACATGGGAGGAGCTCGTAATAGAGCTGCTCCTCCACGTCGAGAGGAGCCAGCTGAGGTTGCTCAGGCGTCTGTTCTAGAGCCTCCTAGATGCCTCCTTCGTGAGGTGTTCTCAGCATGTCTCACCGGGAGGTGGCCCCAGGGAAAACTCAGGACACGCTGGAGAGACTATGTCTCTCTGGGAATGGCTCGGGATCTCCCCAGAGGAGCTGGAGGAAGTGTTTGGGGTGAAGGAAGTCTGGGAGTCTTCACTTCACTTCATTGTCTTCACTGAGCCTTAAAAGTTTAAATCCAAACTTTGGTCAAATCAACAGCGGTGCAGGGCTAATAAGTTAAGTACCATGTGCTGCTCTCAGGCTTCTCGTCTTTTTACAGGCCTCAAACATCAATAATATGGGGAAATACACTGCCTATTGAAAGAGAGGGCTAAAACATCACCTCTGATACTGAGAGTAATGCTCTGTACTGTCTGGGAAGGATTTTAAACTATTTTATAATATTTTAATAAATAATAAGGTAATTATTTATAATTTTATGTAGGCCTGTTATATAAAGTTAATTATTCATGATGGCATATATTTAGTCTAGTATTAACCCTAACCCTAACCCTAATCCTAACCCTAGTATTAAAAAGGCACAGTGTTTGTGTTAATAAAAAAACAACAACAACAAAATACATAGTATAATAAATTACAAACTATAAAATATCAGTGTTCAGTCACTGTTATGTGAATCGTGATGCATCATGATCTGGAGTTAGTTCAAATTGAATCGCATCATTAGTTGTGAGAACTGTATTTTAAATAACTTGTAGTACATCATATCAGACAAAGATCTGAGATTCTTATAATTAAGATGCAGACAGGTGCAGAGTGAGGCAGGTGCAGACAGGTGCAGGTGAGGTGTGGGCCTTGGACACGCGATACGGCCCTGCATTAGTCAGGAGCTGGACATGTATAATACAAGAGGCTCTCAGATCATACTCTGCTCTCTCTCATGCGCACACACAAGCACATGTTTGGAATGCCCGGCCCAGGCTTCATTTGTCTGACACTAACACCAGGAGACTGGGGCAATACTGCGGCTCAGCAGCAGATGAACATTTCATGACATGTGTCTGAATCAAAATAAAAATCTGAATTTCTTTTATTCATTCCCAAGGGGTTGTACATTTTTAGCTACACTGCCCTCAGAGCAACAATCCTGGGGGAAGTATGGCAGCTTGAACAGTAGTGGTGTAAGAAAAAATCGATTCCGCGATATATCGCGATACTTCATCGCGCGATTCTCGTATCGATTCAAAATGTGTCCGAATCGATTTTTTAAGTCATATTTTTGACGGAAAAATCATTTCAGACGGTTGCGTTTGTATTCCACTGAAAGGCCCGGCCACTAGATGTCAGTGAACGGCACCAGACTTTGTTAACCTACCTCACCACTAAAGAACAACAACACAATCTCGCGAGAGGCACGCTGTAGGAGAGGCTTCGGTACGGCATCTCGCGGTAGTTTAAGCACGGCGCTGCATCTAATCATTTTCAACATGGCGGAAAAAGAGAAGGATTTGCGAGGGGCTCCTAGCATGTACAAAGCGGACATTTGGAATCACTTTGGCTTTTGCAACAAAGATGGAACAACTGAGTTTGACAAGAGCCATGCGGTGTGCAAAATCTGCCGCGCAAGAATAAAATACTGCGGAAACACCACAAACCTTCGGGCTCATGTGTCACGACACCACGATGAAGTGGAGGTAAAGAAGCCAAAACAATTCTCGTCTCAAATGACTCTTGATCAAGCTAATTTAGTCACGTTACCCTCAAATTCTCAGCGTGCTGCAAAAATTACGCATTCCATTATGTATTACATGTGCAAAGACATGCGCCCTCTTAGTTCAGCTGAGAACGAAGGCTTTCGTTTCATGATGAACACTCTCGAGCCCCGTTACACCATACCTTCCCGACAACATTTTACGGACATTGCCTTACCAAGGATGTACAAAGACGTTAAAAATAATGTGCTGGATGAACTTAGTTTCGCAGAGAGAGTGGCGTTAACGTGTGATGGCTGGACTTCTAGGGCCACTGAGTCCTACGTAACCATAACTGCACATCACATCACTGACGGGTGGAAGATGGTTTCTCACGTGTTACAAACGCGGCCAATGTATGACAGCCACACAGGAGAAAACATTGCGGCTGTGCTCCGTGAAGCTGTGGATGAATGGGGATTGAATGATAAAAACCCTGTACTTGTCACAGATAATGCTGCCAACATGACTGTGGCGGCACGGCTTGCAGATATGACTCACGTACAATGTTTTGCGCACAGCTTAAACCTCGCATCACAAAAGGCACTAAAGGTACCGTCCGTGGCTAGACTGCTCGGCAGAATTAAACGTGTCACAGCCTTCTTCAGACGCAGTGCAATAGCCAGTCACCAGCTACAGCTCAAACAAGAACAGCTCCAGCTACCAAAACATAGACTGATCACAGATGTTGTCACAAGATGGAATAGCTCCTATGATATGATAGATAGATTTTTAGAACAGCAACCAGCAATCTGCGCGGCCCTCCTTTCAAATGAGGTCAGAAAAAATGAAAAAGACATATTCACTCTAAGTGAGTCTGACATCACTTGTGCCGAAGAAGTCATAAAAGCACTGAAGCCAATGAAAGATGCCACTTTGGTAATGTCAGAGGAGAGCATGCCAACATTGTCCCTCATTGCACCTCTTCATGCCAAGCTGGTCATGGCATCAGAATACAACGCAGAGGATTCTGAGACATCAAAGGACATCAAATCAGCTATAGCGCTAGATCTAGCCAAAAGGTACACTGAGAAGACGACCCTGTACATGGCAAGTGCTGTTGACCCGCGGTTTAAGAACCTACCATTCTTGTCTGAAGAAGAGGCTGTCCACATCTATTCAACACTGACTGATGCTGTGCTTGCAGAAATACAAAAGCATACTCATGTAAGTAAATATTACCTTTTTGTGCATAATGATTTTATATCTACAATATTCTAATACTAATCATTTTTTACTAGTCTAATCTTATGACTTGTGTATAATACTTAACATGAAAAATATGAAATATGTAAAGCTTGTTTAATGTTTTGCAGGAGCAAGAAGGTGAGGAGGAAATTCTCTCATCATATCCGGACAACGAGCAACCTGCCACCAGCCAGCCACCCCAGAAAAGACCAAGAGCATCATGTGCCTTGACTGAGCTACTGGGAACATTTGCCTCTGCAAGAGAGAACGTTCAAAAATCTGCCCATGATGTGGCTAAAGTCGAGGTAAACCGGTTTAAGGACGAGACACCGCTGCCACTCTCTGGGGATCCACTCCACTGGTGGAAGGAGCATGAGGCAGAGTATCCTCACGTGGCAGGGGTAGCAAAGCGTTTCCTTTGCATCCCGGGTACAAGTGTCCCTTCAGAAAGGGTGTTCTCTTCTGCTGGAGACATTGTTACATCCCAAAGAAGTGTCTTGAAAGCAACACATGTGGATCAGCTCGTCTTCCTACACAAGAATCTTGAAACTAAACTGAAATTCTGATCCATCCTTGTTCCTAGACATTACATGTTATTTTGCACAGTTCAGTTACTGGTTATATGGTACTTGCCAAGTTGAATTCCAGTGTTGTTGACAGAAAATAATGTTTAACAATTTTCAGTATTTGTTTGCACAGCCTTAATATGGGCATGGACATTTTTATTTTGCCTTTTCAGTGTAATGGAAATGGATTGCACTTTATTATTTTAAAATATACTGGTCCATTTTATAGATGTATTCAAATTCAAGACTGCTGATTCTGAAATGGTTACTTGGATTTCTTACATTTAACATTCTTATAATAAAAAAAATGTGAAGATTCAATTTTTTTGGAAGTTATTATTGATAAATCGCAATATATCGTCGTCTCTGTTGGTATCGGGATTAATCGTGATATATCGAATCGTGAGATGCGAATCGTGATACGCATCGTATCGCCAGATTCATGGCAATGCACACCCCTATTGAACAGTGTCCTCTGGTTCTTCTACTTTCCATTAGCAATATTTAAGATTTTAGTTAAACTGTACATCACGTTCCAAAGTATTACACAAATTGTGTTTTAAGTGTCAAAAAAGGTCTTTTTTTTTGTTTTCTGAGATTTCCAGCTCAATCTCAGACACCTGGTCCAATTAGTTAGTGCTAGATAAGTCTAATTAAAGGAAAAACTACTTAAGAAGGACGTTCCACATTATTAAGCAGACCACCCTTTTCATGCAATATGGGAAAGAAAAGTGCCTTAGATATTTCAGGAAAACGTAAGTGTGATCATCGAACTATTAAGAGATTTGTAGCTGATTCAGAGCACGGAACACAGATTTGTGCAGATAAAGGCACAATGAGGAAGGTTTCTCTCAGACAAATACATCGGATTAAGAGAGCAGCTGCTGAAATGGCATTACAAACAGCAAACAGGTATTTGAAGCTGCTGGTGCCTCTGGAGTCCAGAAAATAAAGGCATGGATCCTCCAGAGGTTGCAGTTATGCATAAACCTTCTATTGGGCCACCCTTAACCAATGCTCACAAGTGGCCCAGAAATACATGAAGACTCATTTTCAAACAATCTTGTTCACTGATGAGTGCCATGCAACTCTGGATGGTCCAGATGGATGGAGTGGTGGATGGTTGGTGGACGGCCACCATGTCCCAACATGGCTGGGGCAAGGAGGGGGCGGAGTCATGGGGAGAGATCTGGTCGGCGCCTTTAGGGCTCACTAGGGTTGAGGTCAGGGGAGGATGAGGGCCACACCATGAGTTTATCTTCTTTTAAGCCCAGAGCAGTCAATGATGCAGAGGTGTTCCTGCAGCATGAGATGGTGCATTGTCTGCATGAAGATGATTTTGTTACAGAAAGTACGGTTCTTCTTTTTGTACCATGGAAGAAAGTGGTCAGCCAGAACCTTTGGAGCCTCAAGCTAAACTCTATGAGGGTGGGAGGCAGTTCACATCGAAACAGCAGCTCTGGAGGCTGTTGTGACATCCTGCAAAGAAATTCAAGCAGAAACTCTCCACAAACTCACAAATTCAATGGATGCAAGAATTGTGAGGCTCCATCAAATATAAGGTCGTATGTTAAAATATAACTTGACCTGTTCAGATGTTTTGATTGAAATAACTTTTGATTTCAGTAAATATGACCTGCTAATGCATCTAATTTAACAAATGACATTTTTCAATTCTTTAGAACAATAACATGGTTCTGTTGTGCAGAATAATTTGGAACAGTGCAAGTTTCTATTTTTGAAAAAAATACTGTTATCATTGCAAGGTTGGTTCAATAACATTCAAATTGATCTCTAAATGTTGATGACTTTAAAATTATGATGGCTCATTTATATAGACTATTTGACAAAATCAGAGAAAATATACTTTGCATAATAATTTAGAACACAGTGTAATCTGTTTATTGCTGTTCACATGTTTTTGTGGAGATGCCCCTCACCTTTCTGGAGGAACTCTCTCTACACTAGAACTGTTCCTCATCTACCTAGAGGACCTCTCACTACACTAGATGAGCTACCTTCCTTCCTCCTGAGTGGTTCTGGCTCCACAGTCCAAAGGGATGTGCCAGTCCTGGACCATCTGCAGCCAGTAATTTTATTATGTTGTGTAAAACACTTTGAATTGCCTTGAGTACGAATTGTGTTCCACATATAAACTTCCGTGGGAGTAGGATCTCGCCTTCACTGTCGTTCTCCCCGAGGTTTCTAGTTTTTCCCACAGGGTTTTTGTAGTTTTTCCATGCAGAGAAGGAGGGACAGTTATCATTTGCTAAATTCACTTAAAATTACTTGTGGCCCATCGAGGAAACAGTGATTTTGGGTGCTGCAAAATAAATTTAATTGAAATGATATTGGGGCAAACAGGCCGCTAGAGTGCATGGATGGTGAAGGCTCAGCTACCTCAAAGCTTAACACTTAACAAAAGTTGTCCATTTGCAACGACTTCATCAGGTGAGGACTGTGGTACATCCGATTAAATAAGTCCAAGACCAAAAATGCTACACAACAAAATGACCCAGAGCTGATCAAAGAGATTAAGGCTCATGAGAAGCTATAGGCGCTTTGATTGGTATGGCTGATTTATTAAAAGAACTAAGAGATTTCTGCATCAGACCATCTGAAAACTTCGGAGCACTAAGAAAAGTAGGGAGTGACTTGCGAATATAACTGGGAGACAGAAAAGAGTGGAAACTGCAGACCACCTCCCGCAAGAGGAGATCGCCTAGACTGAGACAATCGCTACAATTAAAGAATTGTCATGGAGCAAACACCTGAATGGAAAGACTGAATGAATCCGGCAGACCGAGTCAGTCCCTGGTGAAGCTGTGAATATAACAAGGCATCTCCAGGAGCAACATGTGGTTTCTGAAGATGTTGGTCGGTGTGTCAATCAGTAGAAGAAGACTCGTGGACGCTAACTTCTGAATATTAAAGAACAGAGAGCAGCATCACATACAGACAGTCGAGTTGTCTGGGATTCCCACTATGACCAAATCTAGGATCTCCCTGATTCTAGAGTAACATATGCTTATATATGGTAGAACATTCCTTTTCAAATAAGGAAAACCCACTCCCAAATGTTTCTTTATTGCCCCTCATAACAATTCCCAAACTTGCAGACTCTTAGTTTATGGTCAACAGACCTAATTTTGGCTTATAATTACCCCTGTCCCCTTTTGGCCCCACAGCCTAGAGGCAACTGAATAAACACTTATCTCTACAAGTATCTCTCACAGCTGTCTCTCACAGCATATACTTCACGCGCTCACAAGCTACTGAAAAATACTCAAAGTTGTCCTATAAATCATCATGTGGTTACGCTAAGGTTATTTGTGCCACATTCTAGTTTGGAAATCTATGACTGAAAGTTTAATGTTGGGACCAAATAGTGAGGATTTTTCAAGTACAAGGCTTTGCAGCGGACTTGGATCTTGAAAAACAAATGCTTAAGCTCGGGTTGTTTCCTTGCAACTGCACTATTACAGTGAGGAAAAATGTAATTAAACAGAAATTTCTAAACATAGATTGTTTAGAAATCAATCTCTCTCATACAATTTAATTGCAGAAACCTTGATCAGCCCTCGCCCATGCTACGCCACCATCGCATTACGCACCCTAATTTCCTTCCTCATACTGTATTACACCTGTGTAACATGTGAACAGCAATGAACAGACTACAGATGAACTAATCTTAAATATTGTTGATAGGGAAAGTAGAAGAACAGTGTTCCAACTCCATACTTCCCCCAGCAGAGTTGCTCCAAGGGCAGTGAAGCTAAAACTGTAGGTTTTTATTTCTGTTCCTAACTGGCCTGACCATAAACTATTTCAAAGAGGAGCGTTTTGAGCCTGGTCTTAAATGTAGAGACTGTGTCGGCCTCTTTAACATGAACAGGAGCTGGTTCCATAACAGGAGCTTGGTATAAATGCTCTTCCTCCAACTGTGCTTTTAGAGACTCTAGGACCATCAATAGTCCAGCAGCGAAGTGCTCTATTTGGATGGTACTCTATTATTGCATCTTTGAGGTCGATGGGGCCATATCATTTATGGGTTTATAGGTTAGGAGGAGGATTTTAAATTTGATTCTAAACTCAATGGGAAGCCAGTGAAGGGACTCCAACACTGGGGTAATATGAACTTTTTTTCTAGTTCCTGTTAATAATCTTGCAGCTGCATTTTGAACCAGTTGAAAGCTTCTTCTAGAGCCCTCTTTCTCATTGCGCGGCTCGCGAGCTGCATGTGGCTCTCCAAGCCTTAATTGGCGGCTTGTGTAATCGTGTAATATTTTCTAATACAAAAACAGATAATTGATCAATTGTCTCCCTAAATATGGCACAAATAACACTTATGAATACACATTCCCGTCCTAGTTTCTGTTTTATTCCGTGTTGGTGAATGTTGCGCACTGAGTGCCGATGTTTACGACAGAGTTACAACAGCACTTGTGACTGCTGTGTATCCAACGCTTCAACTTAAGTTAGCGCACTGGCCAAAAACGGCATCAAGACGAAAAAAGTGGATCCAGGTGGATGGACACAGAGCGTGGGAAGGACAACTGAAGAAATAAATGCACAAGCTCGATGAAAGTCTGCGGCAGTGGTGTAGTCTACGTGATACGCAGGTATGCGCATAAACTCACTAGAAGTGCTGCTGGATTTGCGTCTACTCACTACAAATTGATCACTGATACGTAACAGTCATTACCCTTGCGGTACTTTAGTGCTTTCTCTCTGTAATTGGCCTTGCTAGAGGCTGAACTAGCTATCCAAACAGCTAAACATGGACCCAGAAACTTCACAGACAAAAGATGACTTCAGTGAACTTTACTGCTCTTTCCTTTTTTGTGAAACTGTGAAATAAATACATACAGGAAGTGTACATCAGTATATTGTACCAAACAAAATGTACAACTGTACCTGTACAAAAAGTACCTTCCAAATATAACAATTAAACAATTACAAAGAACTTGAATAGTTAGCATATCAATTAGCACCGTGATTAGCTAATGAATTACCGCCATAATTAACATATGAATAGCGTACATTAAAACGTGTTGACTGTAACAACATAAAGACTCTTCGTAAGTGTGCGATAATTTTTCACAATGCAATACATATAGACAATGCTTAAACAAGCACCAAAAGAGAACCCAGGAATATGAGCCACCATCTTGGATAGGCATTGTTAGAAAACAACAACTTCCTGTCTAAATTTCTTCTTCTACTGTCATTAAAGGCGTAACTTAAAGCGACCACTAGATGGCGTATTTTAGCAGGAAATATCATGACATTAATCAACTACAGTAAACATAACACTCTCCCTTTAGAGACCAGTACAAACTTTACATCCCTCCTCTTTCCCCGCAGTCACTTCTGCTCTGAGCGTCACTCCAGGGCACAGAAAGCGAGCGACGGAGTCTGGGTTTAACAGTAGACTCAGACAGATGCGTGAGCGGATCAGGTTTATCCGGGGGCCACTATATGACCTGTAAACATTTTGATTCTGGTCTCAAGCAACATGTTCTTTATTTGACGTTAATCGGCCTTATATTCGCGGAGAAAGGAGGCGAAATGTTGAATGCAGCCGACGAACGGAAGCGCCGCAAGCGCACGCAGCAAAGCCAAACTCGTTCTTACAAAAGACAAATATTATAAATGTACACATTTATTACACCTAATATCAACCAGAATACAGGTAAACATGCATCAGATCAGTATGTGGACATGTAATTACACACACACACACACACACACACACACACATATATAAATTTGAAAAATTACAGTATACCCATTAGAAATGTAGAGCACACCACTGGACAGCACGAAGATGCAGGTGAGGGGATGAGCCGGGGAAACGGAACACGCAAACGAAAGGTACTCAGAGCAAAAAAACTAAAAAGTACGAGGAATACAAGAGTGGATGATGATGTTTTGCGGCTCGCTCCTTATCATTGGTTTGCCAATGTGGCTCTCCTTTAGAAAATAGTGAGGACCATTGTTCTAGAGCTTTTAAGACAAGTTGCAGGGCGTTACAGTCTAATCTGGATGTGACAAATGCAGGAAGAGTTTTTCAACGTCACTTTTGGGGACGATTTTTCAAATTTTGGATGATTTTACACAGTAGGCTGTTTTTCAGGCTTTATTTATATGTGTTTTAACCAGAGCTCTGGGTCAAATAAGACTCCAATGGCGACAGGGACATTGTCCAGAGAGACTGGTCAGATAAACAGTCTCACAGATGCTCAGGGCCAAGCACAATGACCTCGTTTTTTTCAGGGTTAAGGAGCAGATAATGAAGTGTCCTCCAGTTTTTTCTGTCCTTCACAGGGTCTAAGTCTGTACTTGATGGGTCTGATCAGGTTTCATTGATAAATACAGCTGTGTGTCACAGCAGTGGAGGTTAATGCCATGCTTTCTGATAATCTTACCTAACGGCAGCAAATAAAGAGTGAACAGAACTGGACCGAGTACTGAACCTGCATGCACAACCGTAGGTTACTTTAGAACAAGGTGAGGAGCTCTGGTTTACATTTATCCCATAAATAGGATTTAAAGCAGCTGAGGGCGGTCCCTCTGACTCCTACATCACATTCTAACCTCTGCAGGAGAATGTTGTGTCGATGGTGTCAAACGCTGAGGTCCAACAGAACCAGGATTGAGACCTGTCCATCGTCAGTAGCTAATGACAGATCGTTTGTGAGTTTAACTAGTGCAGTTTCAGTCTGTGGTACCAATCCCTGACCGAAAAACTTCAAATAAGTGATTGTCCTGTAGATGGCGATAAAGCTGTTTAACCACAACTCTTTCAAGGATTTTAGAGACAAAGGGAAGATTTGAAATAGGTCTATAGTTTTCCAAGAGGTCGGGGTCTAGATTGGACTTTTTCCAAAGTGGTTTCATGACTGAAGGACTGTGGGACATAACCGCTCTCTAGTGAAGTATTTATTATGGTAAGAGAAGGATTTATAATGAGGGGGAGGATTTCTTTGAGGAGTCTGCTTCGGACTGGGTCTAAAATACAAGTTGAGGTTTTAGAGGACATGATGACTGAAGTTATCTCTGCTTGATCAACAGCAGTGAATCTATCTAATATTACTGGATGTATGGGACACTGACTTTACAGGTTGGGCTCAATAGTGGGAATAATTTCATTTATCTTAACCCTAATAGTTGTGATTTTGTTGATTTGAAGAAAGTCATGTCAGCTGAGAGTACTGAGGGTTCTACTGCTGTGGCAGTTTGTCAGCCTGGATACAGTTGAAGAGAAACCTAGAGTTATTTTTATTTACTTCTATTAGATTTTAATAATATCTGGTTTGAGCCTTACGCAGAGCCTGCTTATACGACAGGAGGCAGAGTCTCCATTCTTTTAGGGATTCTTTGGTGCAGGAGCAGCGTAAAGATCTCTTTTCTTACTCTTGGTTGGTGAGAACGTTCTTCATGTACCACAGGGAGGAGTGCTTTGACCTGATGACCTTCCATTGAGTCAACAGACTTATCAATAGCACTGGGACTAATGCTTTTAACAGCAGGATCTAATATTTCTTTGAACTTTAAGATTGATTTATCAGATATTGTCCTTTTCATTTTTAGTCTGATGAGCTGAATAGTCTTTAAGAATAAACTGAAAGGTAATTAGGAAATTATCTTACATTATTGGGTTTTAATGGAAGACATTTAGGTCACTGATCTCTGTTCCATAAGTTAGAACAAGGTACAGAGTGTGTTTGTGACTTTGGGTTGGTTTATTCTGAGTGAAACCAAAGCTGCCTAATAAAGCGCTTGAAGGTATTGCTGTGGCAATTATTTTCATTCACTTGAATGTTGAAATCTACAACCACCACAACATTGGTGGTTTGGTGCCGCCTTTCAAACAATGATAGCTGTGCAGACACAGCTGTGGGGCTCTGAAAGGGATGTCTTGAGATTCTCAAATAGACCAGAATTGTTTGGAGATTAAGCAGGTCTGGAGAAAAAAATATATTTTTATTGTCTCTTCTATGGCATATTGCCAGATTGAAATATGCACAAGACAATTTACAAGACATTTGAATCAACAAAGAGAGAACATCAACATCAATGTAACGCAATATCATAAATTCATCCTGTGTGAGCAAGTTTGTGAATTTAGATAAGGTTATACAGGCAGATCAGTCTTTTATCTGTGTTTTGGTTTTCACAATTAAAAAAAGCTTTAATGGCTCATCAGAGTTCATTTGAAACCATTTTCAAATAAAGCAATTACTTTTGGCAAAGTTAAATCCACAGCATCTCTGCCTATTAAGAATATGGTAAATAGTTGAGAACAACTTTGGGGTTGTTTTTTATTATTTTGTAAAAGTATGTATTTCATATGTTTCTAACTGCTCTGTTTAGGTGTTCGTTGTATATTTGAAAGTTTACTGTAATTTTGATATTCCTCAATTTTCTTACTGCCCATCTGCAAAATCTTTTCAGTTGTTTGACTTCCTTGTTTCTCCAGGGTGCTCCAGGTTTAGGGGCCTCTTTTGATTTGAGTGGATCAACCGAGTCAAAGTCTGCTGCTAAAATTATCAATAATAAATTCCCAGGGGGCAGGTGAAACAATTGGAGGATATTTTCCTAAAACATTAATAAAATTTGCAGCCATTTAAGGGGTCAGATGGCGCTTCCACGGATAAAAATCAGTGATGTAAAAAGCACACAGTAGTGGTCAGAGACAGCCAAGTCGACAACAGAGGACACACTATTGGACAATTGGAGAGTGTGTCCTCTGTTGTGAGTCGGCTGTGTGATGTGCTGAGTAAAATCCATGAAATTAAGAACATTTAAAAACTCATTTGCAACAGGGTCTAAAAGATTATCAATGTGCAGATTATAATCACCGGTTAAAAAGATAATGTTGAATGAGTTGTGTAAAACTGATTAAACTCAGAGAATTAATTGATAAAGAGATTACACTTTGTTGCTGGTCTATACCCTGTCACAGATAAAATTTGCGGGTTGTTAAAAACAGTTGTGTATTGATGAAATAAAATAGGTCTAGTGGCATGAGTTTTCAGTTAAAAACAAACAATCAATTTTGTGGTCTAAAACCAGGTCATGAGTGATAAAAGACTTATTTAGCAAACAGCAGATATTTGAAAGAGCCATATTTAATGTGAGAGGGGGTTGATTTTTTGCTTTTTTTTTATTGTTGGTGTTGGTAGCTGAATTGTAAGAGGTTATATGTATAGGTCGCTTTCTGCTGATAATAATTGAAATATTGAATGTTGGACATGATCAATCTATTGGAACAGCAGTAGATGATGATGAGGTGGATTGTTGGTGCTATCATACAGATTCCATGGTAAGGTGGATTTTGTGTGAAAGAATTCAATCTTAAACCATCATTTCTGTTTAAAGAAGGACTCTCTCTTTTCACAAAAATGGCTTCCTTCACTCCTCTTTCTTCTCCTGCTCAGAATCTTCACCTCACAGTCTTCAAACGAGTGGTTTGTGGCTCTGAGGTGAAAATGCATTTTGGGGTCCCGCCGTTGTTGCCGTAGTCTCACGGTGTAGCGCTCTTTGCAGCCGTCCTCACTGCACTTGAATAGAATACACTACATTGCTCTGTTTTTGTGTTGCATCTTGTTCTGAGGATCAACCAGTTTCTGTCTTAAAGTATTGTCAGGTTTAAAGAGAACAGCAATGTCATTTGGGGTTTTTCAGACAGATGTGGTTTCTGAAGATGTTGGTCGGTGTGTCAATCAGCAGAAGAAGACTCGTTGACGCTGGCTTCTGTATATTAAATTAAGTTTATTACAGAGAGCAGCATCACATACAGGCAGTCGACGTTGCCTGGGAGTCCCACTGTGGCCAAATCTAGGATCTCCCCGATTCTAGTGTTACATAGCTTTATATATGGTAGGACGAATGCTTCCTCAAAAGAGACAAACCCCCTTTTCAGATAAGGCGCCGCCCTGCAGTGCTATGCCCACGAATGGAGCCTATCTTCGGCTATGCCACTCGTGACTGGGGCAAACTTCTCGCAGCCAGGCGTCCAGTGCTGGGGTATGGCCCGTACTGCTCCATCCAGGACTGGTCCTGGGAGTCTGGGGTTCCGCCCATCGAGGATGGGGTCAGGCTCTCGCTCCTACCGTCCTCCTCCATTTGGCCCGGTGGGAAGGCAGCTCTTCCCTCTGAGCAGGACAGACTGACCATGTCCTTTCTCGACAGGTGCTATGCTAATGCGGCTCAGGTTGTCACGTTAGCTAGCAATATGGCCTTCATCACAGGATCCCTGGCCTCTTCCAGACTGTCCCGGGACCTTGGTGCAGGCGGAAGGGTCCCTCTGCTCGCGTCCCGTGCTCGGCCACAGGCTCATGGTCTGGAAGTTGAGAGGGGGAATCTCCTGGGTCTAGGACTCCCCTCGCCTGTCGTGGACACAATCCAGGGCGCACGAGCTCCGTCGACTGTAAAGGCTCATTGCTCCCAGTGGCACCTCTTTTCAGCTTGGTGTTGGGAGAGAGCGCTGGACCCGGTCTCCTGCTCAGTACAGGGCGTGTTGGAATTTCTCCAAAGTCTTCTGGAGGAGGGTCGGGCTGCCTCCACTATGGGCGTGTCCGCGTCGACCATTGTCGCAGGTCATCAGGGCTTTGCAGGCTACTCTGCCCGCAATCAACCACTGGTAAAGCACTTCCTGCGGGGGGCCCTTAGGAGGAGACCACCTCACCGACGGACCCCCCACTTTATGGGAGCTCCAGGTGTTTCTGGACGGGCTGTCGGGACCGCCGTTTGAGCCCTTGGAACGTGCAGAGTTGGACTGTTTGTCTTTCAAAACTGCCATGCTCATGGCCCTTGCCTCGGCTAAGAGAGCGGGGGATTTGTGTGCGTTGTCGGTGCATCCTACATGCTTGTCCTTCGGCGCTGATGATGGCCTGGTGGAGTTGTGGCCCAACCCGGCATTCTTGCCTAAGGTGGTGACCTCAGCCTTTAGGTCTAGGGTCATCCGGATCAGGCCCTTTTTCCCACCCCCTCACGCGTCCGAGGCGGATGCTCGACGCCACCTTTTGTGCCCTGTCAGGGCTCTACGCTGCAATTTGGATCGCACGGCCAGCTTCAGGCGTTTGGACCAGCTGTTTGTTGCTTTCAGAGCCAGGGACCGCCGGGCTCCGCTCTCTTCCCAGCGGCTGGCTCACTGGGTATGCCGTGCGGTGCGTGGGGCGTATGAGACGCAGGGTCGGGCCCCACTGCTGTCATTACGAGCCCATTCTACGCGGGGTGTGGCGGCCTCCACGGCCCTTCATCGTGGTGTGTCGGTGGAGGATGTTTGCTTGGCTGCATCCTGGTCATCCTTCTCTACATTTGTCCAGTCATACCTGCTGGACGTTGCAGCAGGGTCAGTCGCTCATTCTGTTTTGAGTGCTGGACGTGCCTGAGTACTCTGTGCTTTTCCCAGTGAGGTGCTCTTGATAGAGGCAGTCTTCTGGGTATGGGTTTCCATTGTGTATGGTGTGTGATCTGAGGCACTTCATCACTTTTACTTCTCGGGTGTGCCGGTGGTCTTGGTAGAGGCGGCCTGTGCGCACCCTCACTTTGCCTTGCAAAGTACTGGCGCTCTTGGGAGAGCCGGCTGGTGGTACTTCGCCGTTCTGCATGTGTTTTGTGGACATTCTTCAGGTGTCCTTGGTAGGAGCGACCTGTGTGCATGTACTTGCGTGCCTTGGGCACCCTGGACCTTGTGGTCTGGGGTGGCTGGGCATGCTCCAATCATACCACGCCAGGCCTGCTGGGAGTACAGTGTTCCCTACGGCCTTCGCGTTGGTTTTAGCCAATAGCGAAGCCCGTAGAGGGCGCAGCACATATGAAATAGAAATCTAAGTTACCTAATGTAACTGTAGTTCTATGAGTATGTGCGTAGCCCTCTACCTTCAGGCCCATCAGGCCTGGACTCTCTTTACTTGAGTGAAAAGAGGGCGTTTGGACTGAATGCACGGGCTTATATAGGGGTCAAGGTGGTGTGCGGGACCCCTCCTATGATTGGAGCAGGGGGATATTTTTTCCTCAGGGCTAGGCGGAGCCTAGGAGATGGCTAGCCAATTGCGAAGCCTGTAGAGGGCTACGCACATACTCATAGAACTACAGTTACATTAGGTAACTTAGATTTCTAACACATGAGATGTTGAAGGCCAATATCAATACAAATAATGCATAACATTTCTCCTTTAAAGGACTATAACAGTACTCTTCCCTCTTATGTTCTTGCGTTGTTGTATTATCATAACTAAAAGTTTAAAAAAACGAATTAAAGCTGCGAAGCCCTCGCCCCCCGTGCTGCCACCTTCCCACGCGGTCGCCATGGGTTAGAAACCACCCCGTGGCGCCATCGTCCTCCTCTGAGCGTCGCCTGGGCCCCTGTGACCCCCTCCCCTTTCTCACACCGGACGGCGTCCCCATAGAACTGCACGGGCAGGAGCTGCTGCCCAGAACCGGCAAAACCGTCCAATTCATGGCTTCGATGTAATTGACTCTTTCGATCGAAATGCTGTAAATAGTGAATCTGCCAATTTTCATTGACTTTGCTCGAAATAATTTTGGCCTCTCCATAGACTTATATGTCTCATAGGAAATGAATGGGAGATATGTGCGCTCCCACAGGCCAAACGATCCAAAATAGGACATCGGTGTAATTGAGTTTATTTAATTAATACATTTTTTTTTTGTTTGCAGCTTTTGGCACTTAGAATCAGATTCCAAGATTTCGTGGAAATCAGAAAATGTTGGCACTTTTACATGATCAGCAGGGGGCGCTATAGTGAAAAGTGCTCATGTGCTTCTGAGTCTGTTCTGTTTAATATGTGATTCTGCATCTGTGGCTACAGTTTGTGTTCTGTAGGGCAATACCTGTGGCTGGGAGAATTATTCAAACAGGAAATTAAGGCGATTTTCGATGGCGAGCCACGTCTAAACGCTAAGACCTATCCCCAAAAATTGGATGATTATTGAATTTCAATGCGTCCAGATCAGGTGTGTGTATGTTCAGGGCCGCCGCTTCCATAAAGCACGTAACGCACAGCGCGTAGGGCACCAAGTGCTCTGAGGGGGCACCACATCGGCTGTGCCGTGGCCGCCTGTGGCGAAAACGAGCGGCCCATTTCGCGCGCCGCATTCCGGCGCTCGCCAAAGTGAAGCGCATGCACGTAATTTAATAAAACCGCGACGCCAAGGGCTCTCTCTCTTTCCTCCTCGGCTCCTCCCTCAGAGAACAGGGATGGCCCAGGCAAAGTTTCAGAGAATGACGAAGACGAGAGAGAGTCTCTGCAGCTAACGTCTGACTCTGAGGCGTTTAGGGGACATTTGGTGCGTGGGCTTTTATTGCACTTAATCCGTGAATAAATATGATGCCAATGATACTTTCACAATGACAACAGTTGCTGTGCATTTCTTAAAGCTGAATAAACTATTTTTATTCATTTTTTGCAAAAAATAAATAAATAAATTGTAGTAGTAGTAATAATTTACAGTTACGAATATTTCGTTTCTTTTACCCTTTGAACTCACCACCAATTGGCACAGAAGCTCTCATATGATGACTTGATAAACAACTTTGCAGCTAGAAAATGTAGACGTACACATTTGTAGGAGCAGTCATTTTTGTTCAGTTGCCTGTTAATGTTTACATATACTTCACTTGTTGGATGATTCTATCTATATTCGTATTTGCACTTTTATTGGGTGGTATTTGTTTTACACTTGAATATTTAAGTTTTATTTAGTTATTTAAGATATTTATTAATTTTTTTTTTTTGTTGGCAACGTACATTTCCATCTTGTGTTTATAGCACTATATATTGTGTATTTAATTTAAGATAATAAAATGAACATGGTAAGAAAAGAAAGTAATTGTGGGTTTGGTCATTTAATGCAGGGCGGAGGCACCATCAAGACATTTTGCATAGGGCACCAAAAAAGCTAGCAGCGGCCCTGTGTATGTTAGACTGATCTCGGCTCAAAAACCTATGACTAGTTCGCAATGGGAAAAAAAAACTTAAAGTGGAGTTTAAAATTCAAATCAATATGGCTGCCTTGTCGTTTGTCTGATTTGCAACAGGGTCTAAAATATTATCAATGTGTGTGAAGAGAGTCAGACTCCCATAGAGAATGAATGGGAGCTCTGGAGGGCTCTAGAGGCAAAAGTGTGAACAATAGGCCATGGGTCCAATTGACTTTTTTGCATTTTATAAAGCAAAGAATCATATCTCAAGATATGGTGTCATAGTCCATTTTGTGTAGTATTTAATTCTCCATCATTGGTGGCAATTTGGGCTCTGTAGGCACAGTCCATGTGGCTTTGAGGAGTAAGCAAAAAAACAGGAAATGAAGGCGATTTTTGACAGGAAGCCATGTGTACACCGTAAGAGATATCCCCAAAAATTGGATGATTATCGAATTTCACTGCGTCTAGATCACGTGCGTGTATGTTAGACTGATCTCGGGCCAAAAACCTATGACTAGTTTGCAATGGAAAAAAAAGACTTAAAGTGGAGTTTAAAATTCAACTCAATATGGCCGGCTTGTCATTTGTCTGATGACTGCGCACAAATTATGTTTTAGGGTTATCTTCATAGGTAATTTCATAGGCCTCCTCCAAAATAAATGTGTGTCCATTTCTATAGGCCTGACCCAAAAGGTGGCACTGTAGAGGTTGTGTTTGAGTTTCAGGGAAAATATGGTTATGACCCATTAATTTCCCTTCAATGGAGTCACTGTAATAAGTTTGGTGGCTGTTCCTCAGTGTTTAGTTGGTTTTTGAGTCAGACTCTCAGATTTTCACAAGTAAAAGTCAAAGTAATTGTTTTTCACCCCATTGTAATTTAGTGCGCTTCTACAGGTGGCGCAGTGGGGTTGATTGTTATTGTGCGCATAAATGGATTCAGCAGCTTTACGTTTACGAGTGTTTCAAATTTCATGACGATCGGAGTATGCATGTGCCTGCAGGGGCTATTTAAATGATTTGGTGAGCACTCTGTGCGCCCCTGGTGGTGATAAATGCACCTTATCACCAATTCAGTTGTTTACATAGCGTCCTGCACTGGATACATTCCCCAAGTTTTGTCAAAATTGGACGATGTTGATGTTTCATGTAGGGAAACGTAGGGAGCGCTAGCGAGTACTTTTAATTTATTTTTATGAATGCATTACATTCAGACCATGATTATGCACTCGTGACTGAAATGACAGCTCTCTCAGTCCAAGCGTGTGGCTGTGACATGCGATTGAAAAAACAGGAAATGAAGGTATTCTTCGACGGCGAGCCATGGCGAAACCGTTTGAGATACCCCAAAAATTGTATGATTATTGAATTTCAATCTGTGTCGATCAAGTACATTTATGCCAGACCAATGTCGAGCTAAAACCCTAGGACTAGTTCGAGCTAAAAAAAAAAAGTAACACTGGCGTGGCGACTTTGATCCAATATGGCTGCCGTGCACTTGGTCTGAGGGCCGCGCTCCGATGTCGTGTTTTACTCGGTTCACTGTTCTCTATCACTGCTTCGAGTTTTGTGCGTGTTGGGCAAAATTTGCTCGTCCCATTTCCCATAGAGGTCCAATTCGGGCCAGCGTTGTTCATTCGGGTCGGGTCTGATGTTCTCGAGACGCAAAAATTATAAACATTTTTGCCGGGCTGATCGCGACAATACCCGTATGTGGAACTTTTCGTGAAAAAAAAAAAAAGTAAGAAACAAGAAACCAACGAAAAACAATGACCCACGCCAGTTTACTGGCTTGGGCCGATTACAAAAATAATAGTAATACATTTGCAGAGGCTTCTTCCTCTTTTTTGAATGTGTCCAAACAGGTAATACCTCCATTCTAGGCCCAATTTTATTCACCATTTATAATAAATAATCTTTGCATTGATCTGTTTTATACTGTACTGTTGCTCAGCTTCACTGGTTCAGGCCATTGTGTGGATATACTTTGCTTTCTCCATGACGCAGTCTCAACTACAATCCCTGAAAATCTAAAGCTATGGTCTTGTCACATGGATGTGAGCTTTCAGATGACATTCTACTAATAACGTCTTCTCAGGGAAACACAATTGAATTTGTGTCAAATGTACCTTGGCTTTCTACTGGACCAAGAGCTCTAGTGTAAAGATCAATACAAATAAGACAGCTGGTATCGGCCACCCTTCTACCTCTACTGGATTACAATGATGTTCTTTACATAAAGGCATTTGTCAAATGTCTGCAATATTTTTATACAGTGTACCATAGCGCTGAGATTTGTAACTGGTTGTGCTGGGCTCAACCACCACTGTGATCTACTGTATATGCTTTGGGTGTTGGTGCTATTTTTCCCTTTGCCCCAGGTCACCCTTGAAAAAGGTCTCGATCTCAATGTCTTACATGGTTAAATAAAGGTTCATTGATAAGTAAATAAATACTAAATAGATTCAGGCCATTCATTGTAAATCAATGTTTTCTGCACACCTCTGCTCTAACAGTGACCTCACTTGTGTGTGTTTTCAGAAAGGCGTGGTGCTGGTCCACTGTAACACTGGTGTGTCCCGGGCTCCGGCAGTTGTCATTGGCTACCTAATGTCATGTGACAGCCTCTCATTTGAGGACGCGCTTTCATTGGTCCGAACAGCTCGTCCTAACTCGGCCCCTAACCCAGGCTTCATGGAGCAGCTGCAGAAGTACCAAAGTTCTGCAGTGAACGGAGGCATTCACTAGACTCACAGACGGGAAACGCTGTGCTGCCTCCCCAGCAGTCTTTATCGTTGGCCCTTCAGTATACAGAAAGGACTTTTTTTTTTTTTTTAATAACCCTGTTGTTTGAATAGCAGCTTATTGCCTCAGTAAATAAATAAAGTTTCAGTTTTCATGAAAATTGTTTCTTTTTTATGAAAAAAAGTTTCAGTTTTTAAACTTGATGACTCTAGTTGACTCTGAAGAACATGTCCCAAAGATCAGTTTAATGCACTGTACACATGTTTCTCTTTAGGTGTGGGATGCTATAGAGACATGTGAGATTGGGCTTGGGATACTACCTTGCCCAAAGAAAAGTCGCCACACGGATATAGCTAAGCAAAAAGGTATGAGCCTCCTACTGGATAATACTCAAACCCAAATGATGCAGTGAGTGGCTCCACATTTCTGCAACAACCGTGGAAAGACAATCCTGTGGTCGTGGAAAAGATGTGTTTCAGAAGAGTCAAATCATTGGCATCAAGCAGAAAAAACAAGAAGAAGAAACTGGCCTAAGAACTGTCCAACACATTATTAAAAACTGGAAGGATAGTGAGGAGTCATGATCTTGCAGGAGTAACTGTGGTCGTAGTGGCTGGTGAAGTGACGCTCCCATCATGCCTAGTGCCTGCTGTAGCCTGTAGGGGGCAGTGTTATGATCTGGGACTGCTGCATTAGGTTAGGTGTAGGCTGGTCGTTCAGCTGAACCTGGACGACCAGGTTACTTCATCAGTGGGTTTCTTCTTCCCTGATTCCAAAATGACAATGACAGGATTCATGGCCCACATTGTGACAGAGTGGTTCACGATTCATGGCCCACATTGTGACAGAGTGGTTCACGATTCATGGCCCACATTGTGACAGAGTGGTTCAGGATTCATGGCCCACATTGTGACAGAGTGGTTCATGACCCACATTGTGCCAGAGTGCTTCATGGCCCACATTGTGACAGAGTGGTTCAGGATTCGTGGCCCACATTGTGACAGAGTGGTTCAGGAGGCATCATTGTCACACATGGCTCGACCTCCACAGAGTCCAGATCATCCATTCTTTGGAATGTGCTGGACATGGCAGTCATCAATAGAAAATTTTGATGTGGTGACTTTTTTTGGCCGAGCTGTGTATAATCCAAAGTTGGCCTCCAGTATTGGTTGAAGTTGAGTTTGACCTATGCGTATAGTCCACATATCTGTCTCTCTCCGCTTGTTCCCAACAATAGATGTCTGAGACAAATGGACATGTCATATTTAGTGTTTTTCCTAACTACTGCATTTCATTATATAGTATATACAGCAATTACACAATAGATAACCTATAACCAACACATTAAAGACAAGCCCATGGATAAAAGACGACTTTATTTTACTCTTTTTGGTGTAGGCACTTACTGTATGCCCATCGACAGTCTGGTTCGTATGACCTGAACCTCGTGAGAGACAGAAGTTGCCTCAGTCTTCACATTGTGTGTCTGTGTGTGCCACCCTAAGCCTGGAGAACAGAAAGATTAGAACACAACTGTCTGAGGACTTGAGATCCAAAATTGTGGCAAAATATCAACAATCTCAAGGTTACTACGTCCATCTCCAGAGATGTTGATGTTCCTTTGTACACGGTGCACAAAATAATCAAGAAGTTTACAACTCATAACACTGTAGCTAATCTCTCTGAACATGGACGGAAGAGAAAAATTGATTAAAGGATTTTGGGTCTCAATGTAGGGCCCAGTGTCAGAAAGCTGGGTTAGTGTCTGAGATCATGGGTCTTCAGCAGGACAATGACCCCAGACACACTTCAAAAATGAGTCCAGGTCTCAGTCCCATTGAACACCTGGAGAGAACTTGAAAAAATTGCTGTTGGGAAAATGAGCCCTTCCAATATGAGAGGCTTGGAGCAGTTTGCAAAGGAAGAGTTCTCTAAAATTCCAGTTGAGAGGTGGAAGAAGCTTATTAATGACTATAGGAAGCCATTGATTTCAGTTATTTTTTTCAGGGGCGTGCAATCAAATGTTAAGTTAAGGGTGTTAATTATTTTGTCTGGCCCATGTTTTGAGTTTGGTTTGAAATTATGTTATATTATGTTATATTATAAATTTGTTTTTGTTTTTTTGTCGGTTGGTACGCACAAAACACGCACAGACCGTGATCTATTAAAAAACACATTTTTTGACACAAATGGCAGGTTGGTGAAATGACACCATTTAAGAAACTTCACTGGTAAAACCAACAGTACGATCACCTGCATCAGTAGCGAGCGAAGATCACATTTCTAGGTAATTAGTTAACAGAGAGTTGGATCAATATCTTGTACAGAGTATGTTTATTAATTAATTTTATTGTAAACTATAACAATTGTTTTACGCCAAATAAATATCAATAAACAATGTGGAAGACGAATCTACAAGTCACTAATTTAAAGGCTCCACAATTGAAGTGAAATAATACAGGAATAATTGTTTATCCCTTGTGACATGTTAAAACATAGGCGGTGAGTCTAGGTCACATTAGCATACTGCCATGCAATTATGTGCCAAATGTCCAGAACAAATAATCAAAACACAATTACAAAGAGTACAGTATAATGAATAACTATTTTGATGAGACTATGGCTGGTATCCACGATGATGTCCTCGATAAGTGACTACTACTTACCGTGACAGTATAAATACTGCATGGTGCACCATGGCGCTACTGGCACTGCTAGGGGAGTACGTGGTGGAATGTGGTCTGAGAGAGGGTCTTCAACGACAGAGACAATTTATCGGCCCCCGATCATGAATGGCTTTTAAATCCATTCAGGCTACCGAGGGCTGTACTTTTAGAATTGGGTCCGGGATTGGAGCACGCAACGCGACAAAACCACACTTCCCGACCGAAGCCCACACTGGGCCTTCCTCGCCACGGGCTCATACCAGCATGAGATGGCTGACAGGTTAATTTTAAGGTCAAAACATCCACTTGCCCGTTAATAGGACTCACAGTCACATCTGAAATGTTTAGTCCCCATAGGTCGGGAAATCACAACCCATTCTGTCTGCGCTGATGCCTGCAGTCCTGGAGGACATTATAAGAATGAGCACACTTTACATCAGGTTTCCCTACACGGTGGTGGAGCAGGTCAACATTAAATAGCAATTTTCAACATTTCCTTATATAATCGATGCAATTGACTGTACCCATATGCCATATTGCAATAATGTCATCGACTTCATTTATGTAAATCATAAGCACATGCACACAATCAATGTTCAAGTTATGTGTGATGCCAATATGTACCTTACAAACATGGTTGCACGCTGGCCTGGCTCTACAGTACAAAGTATACTTTTATTCTAACACACAGCAGTGTAGGAAACAGACTACAAGCGGGCACATCTCGTGACTGCTACTGGATATGTATTAAAATGTAATTTTGATTAATCAAACTTGAGAGACTGACCTTAATGCATTTGTGCACCATTTGAAACAGGAGACAGTGGGTACCCCCTCAAACAGTGGCTCTTTACTCCATACTTGAACCCACAACAGCACAGGAGGTCCGCTATAACGACGTGCATGGATATGCGCATGTGCTTGTGGAGCGTGCCATTGGATTATTTAAAAAGTTGCTGCGTCAAGGGGAAGTCTCTTATATTCACCCAGAAAGGTCTGCAAGATAGTATTGGCCTGTGGGGTGCTGCACAATGTTGTGCCCCCTGACCTGACCTGCCTGCACCTCCTCCTCACTTTGTCGTAAGACTTTGGTCATCTCTATTAAAGTGTTGGTTATACTGTATGTGAAACTTGTCATGAAACGTTGTTTATGGCTTCAGTTGTATCCTTCTGTGATCGGTGCTGCTGTGTCCACACAAACACTTTGAGCACGTTCACTGCAGGAAAGGGCACAGAGTCTGGAGCCTCGTGCTGAGGAGCCTCGCGCTGAGAAGGCTCTACACTTGGACCCTCCTCCTCCTCTTCACCATCATGGGCTCCATCTGAATCACCAACTGCAACAAGAAATCCCTTGTTAAATTTGTGTTTAATTTAATATTAATTTTTATTTTATTTATCATTTATCTGTAAAGGGAAAACTAAATCTCCTTTTCATGAGTACCCAATTAAAATACATGCATACAAAAGGAACAATCAAAACAATTATAAAACAATCAATAATATCAGTAACATAAACAATTACATAAAAACACACTCACACTAACAATATGGAAAAAAAAAATCATGCAAAGCAAGCAGTAATACAGTGGGTAATCTCTGACCAGTGCTTTGAATTCATTTCAAGGGATAAAATCATTTAATTTTAAAAAGACTTCCACTTCCAAAAGAGTTCCACAGGCTGAGGGCAAAGTTTCTGAAGGCCCTTTTCTCCGGTTCTGTGTTGATTCTGTGTGACTCCAAAATACAAATGTCCTGAGATCTCAATGAGTGTATACTTGATTTGACATTCAGCATACATTTAAATAATCTGGCAAAATACCAATGAGTGCCTTGTAAATAAACAAAATGCAGTGATGTTCTCTTCTTGCAGCTAAGGATTGCCATCCGACTTTAGAATATGGTGAGAATATGACAGTGGTGAGTTCTGGATCCTTCTCCAGTAATGAATCTTACTGTTGAGTCAAAAACTGAGTTTAGGTTTTTTAAGACTGTTGCTGTGGAATGCATGAAAATAATATGACCATAGTCCAATACTGAGATAAATGTACCTTGAATTAACTGTTTTATACAATTAAGAGGGATATACTTTTTATTTCAAAAGAAGAATGATCAATCTGGCTTTAAGATTATTTGTGCTTGTTAAAAGAGAGCTTGTCTTCAATCCAGAAGCCTGGGTATATATAACACTGAACAATATATACCTTTTTTGAGTCACTTGAGTGCCTTTTGGAGAACAACATGCACTTCATTTTGTTTGAATTCATTAGCAATTTAAAATTAACTGTTTTGTTGCATGGAATGAAAATCCACTTGAATATTTTGAATACTTGTGCCGCAGAAGGCACAAAATAAGGATTGTACAAACAGCACATGACATTAAACCAATTTCTGTGCTGGCAGAATGCCACTGATATTGGCCAATTATGGATGCAATTTTGATGTCTGTCGGCGACAGGGGTGATGTGCTGGGCCCCACTCCAGTCGCAGATAAATGTTTACGGCGGTGAGACAATCGCCTTTTAGCTTCCAGCTCAGGCAGTTAGATTAATTAGCAAACCAATCAACTTACTTTTAAACCCGGCCACTTCTTTTTTTACACCAGCCACGGTTGTCTCCGAGCTACTCAGTGATTTCACCGAAGTCACTGAGTAGTCACTCAACAATTTTTCCTCTTGTTGCTGATACCAGCACCGTTACTCAAATAACAAGTCTTTGCGGGCCTCCACCTCACAATCAGTGTGTCAACCTCCATCTGAGAATGTCCGCTTCTTCTTCCTTTTACCGTCCATTGTTTGTTCTGTCTGTGTCACCCTTATAAATATTCTCATATGTATGATAATTAGGTGATTTGCATAACTTTAGGGAGGAAACCTATGCTGAATTGGCGCAGCACAGATGTAAGGTGGGTTGGCATTTATGAAGAGGAAAATGCGTACAGGTGTGCTGTGGAGGTTTTTCTATTTTTATTTTTTATTTCTTTGCCTACATATGAACAGTTCATATGAACTCTTTCACATAGATTTTGTTGCACACTTTTAGAAATGAGGGCCCAGGGCAGTCCTTTGTCTTTATTTACACTTTGACACAGAAGGCTGATAAGAGGAAGACGTTGTTCTCTGAGGACGACTCGTCTCTGCCTCGGGGGGGGGGTGTACAACACTGACACAGTGGCTCACAGTCTTTACCTTCAGACCAACACAACTAAAACATTTTGGTCATATTTCTATTGGAATCTATATTACTGTAATTGTAGTATTTTAGTAAAAATATTTATTTATAATGAAAATCAATGGAGATACGCAGTTTTTTTGTGCATAAACCTCTCCCATTCAAAACAAAATAATGCACCAACTTTATCTTCAGCATGAATTATTGACTTATACTAGGCTCTAATAAATCTTGCTCAAGTGTTCCACTTTACTTTTTTAATTATAGAAATGCACTTTTTATTCTTCACTTGGGTTGTACTTTATGTATGTACTATATGGCCTTACTATAGACGTTTAAGTGTGCACAAGTCTGTGTATAGTAGAAGTAGATGACGAGATCTGAGTTTTAAAAGTACATCTTCAACACATCCAGAAATATTGTGTTTGAGGAAAAAAACCCTCAAGGCTCCCAAGGTGACCAATTCAATTTAAATTAAATTCAATTCAGTTTATTTTTTGTAAATCAAAACTGCATTTGCCTCGATGGGCCAATGTTAAAGAGAATTTAGCAACTGGATAACTGTCCAAGAGCGCCCCCTGTCCTTGACCCTCCTCCTCGGCAAGGAATAACTACAAAAAACCCTGTTGGAAAAAGTAGAAACCTCTGGGAGAACCACAGTGAAGGAGAGATCCTACTCCCACGGACGGACAGGCTGCAGATGGACCAGGACTGACACATCCACTTGGACCAGAGCAACTCAAGAGGAAGGAAGGTGGATCATCTAATGTGGACAGATGACTCCTCTGGACAGTCCATCCAGCACAGATAGATCCCCCAGGCAGAGAACCAACAGTTCATCTAGAGTAGAGTAGAGTAGAAGTAATTCCTCCAGGCAGAAGAGGATCAGTTCATCCAGAACAAGGATAGCTCCTCCAGGCGGATAAGGGGCCGGTCATCACTGGAGCAGTCTGGAACAGACGCCACACCCCGAGGGAAGTGGATAGAAAGAAAAACATGTGAACAGCAATGAACAGACTACAGATGAACCAATCTTAAATACTGTTGATAGAGAAAGTATGAAGAGACAGCGGACAATGTTCAAGCTCCATACTTCTCCAGCAGAGTGGCTCCTGGGGCAGTGGAGCTAAAACTGTAGGTTTATATTTCTGTTCCTAACTGGCCTGACCATAAACTCTTTCAAAGAGGAGCGTTTTGAGCCTGGTCTTAAATGTAGAGACTGTGTGGCCTCTTTAACATGAACAGGAGCTGGTTCCATAACAGGAGCTTTGTATAAACGCTCTTCCTCCTACTGTGCTTTTAGAGACTCTAGGACCATCAATAGTCCAGCATTTTGAGAGTGAAGTGCTCTGTGTGGATGGTACGCTACTATTGCATCTTTGAGGTCGGATGGGGCCCATGTCATTTATGGCTTTATAAGTGAGGAGTAGAATTTTAAATTTGATTCTAAACTCAATGGGAAGCCAGTGAAGGGACTCTAACACTTGGGTAATACGAACTCTTTTTCTAGTTCCTGTTAATAATCTTGCAGTTGCATTTTGAACCACTTCTAGAGCTTTTAGGACACAGTGCAGGGCGTTACAGTCTAATCTGGATGTGACAAATGAGTTTTTCAGCATCACTTTTACAGAGGATTTTTCTAAATTTAGCTATGTTACACCGGAAAGTAGGCTGTCTTACAGGCTTTATATTTATTGCGTTGAAGGAGAGCTCTTGGTCAAATAAGACTCCAAGGTTTCTTACATATTTTACTTCTTAGTGAAGTTTAACTCAAGATAAAAGCCCTAAAAATGAGTGTAAGATTTCTAGTGTGGTGTGTATGTGTTCTATTAAATGTATAAGAGATCCTTTTATTTGTCCCACAATGGGGAAATTCCACTCTTGCAACACACAGTTTAGGACAGGAATGAATGAAATAGTTACATGCAATAAAAATAGGATAAATAAACATGATACTAAAAATACAATATAAAGTATAGAGTATAAGGTATAAAGTGCACACTCTTATTTACAGTAAAATGGCAACTAAAGTGGCTCAAGTGTATTGTTATATACAGTAAGTGACTATAGTGAGGTAAAGTGTATTAATAGTATGTTAAATTATATTGCACATGATTATAACAGGAGACTGACACATGTTTAGGGCTAACAGTGTTCACTGGAAAGTCTGACAGCAGCAGGAAGGAAAGACCTGCCAAACCTCTCCTTCACACAGCGAGGGTGAATCAGTCTGTCACTGAAGCTGCTCTCCAGGGCAGACAGAGCGTCCTGCAGGGGGTGGGACTCATGGTCCAGCATAGACGTGAGTTTAGCCAGGACCCTTCTGTCCCCCACCTCGTGCACTGAGTCCAGAGCACAGCCCAGGACGGAGCTGGACTTCTTGATGACCTTGTCCAGCTTCTTCCTCTCCCTCTCTGTGATGCTGCTGCTCCAGCAGACCACACCGTACAGGACGGCTGATGCCACCACAGAGTCGTAGAAGGTCCTCAGGAGCGGCCCTGACACTCCAAAAGACCTGAGTCTCCTCAGGAGGTAGAGCCGACTCTGACTCTTCCTGTACAGTGCGTCTGTGTTATGAGTCCAGTCCAGTTTGTGGTTCAGATGAACACCCAGGTACTTGTATGAGTCCACTCTCTCAATGTCCCTTCCCTGGATGTTCACTGGTGAGGGGGCAGTGGAGTGGCGTCTGTGGAAATCCACCAGCATCTCCTTGGTCTTTCCCGCGTTGATGAGGAAGTGGTTCTGCTGACACCAGTCCACAAAGTCCTGCGTTAGTCCTCTGTACTCTGCATCATCGTCGTCCGTGATGAGTCCGATGATGGCAGAGTCGTCAGAGAACTTCTGCAGAACACAGCTGTCCGTGTTGTGTCTGAAGTCCGAGGTGTAGAGGGTGAAGAGGAAGGGCGTGAGGACAGTGCCCTGCGGCGCCCCCACACTGCAGGTCAGAGTGTCAGACACACAATCCCGGGCTCTCACAAACTGGGGTCGGTTCGTGAGGTAGTCCAGGATCCACTCTGCCAGGTCACAGTCCACACCAGCCGTCTCCAGCTTGTCCCTCAGCAGCAGCGGCTGGATGGTGTTGAAGGCGCTGGAGAAATCAAAGAACAGAATTCTCACAGCGCTGCCAGGGTTCTCGAGGTGAGAGAGAGAGCGGTGCAGCAGGAAGATGACAGCATCCTCCACTCCAATGCCAGGCCGGTACGCAAACTGCAGCGGATCCATGGCTGAGCTCACGGCGGAGCGGAGGTGGTCCAGGACCAGCCTCTCCAGTGTCTTCATCAGATGGGACGTGAGAGCCACCGGCCTGAAGCTGCTGAGGTCTTTAGCGCGCGGTGTCTTTGGCACTGGTACCACACAGGAGGTCTTCCAGACCTGTGGTACCACCCTCAGCTTTAGGCTCATGTTGAAGACATGCACCATAACTCCACACAGTTCATCTGCGCAGGACTTAAGGAGCCTGGAGCTGATGCCGTCTGGTCCTGCTGCCTTCCTGGTTTTAATCCTCCTCAGCACTCTCCTCACCTGTGCTGCAGTGAAGGACAGGGGTGGGTGGGGTGACTGTGCGCTGGGGGGATTGGTGGCGGGGGGATGAGTGGTGAGCTGATGGACTGAAGCAGAGGTGTGAAGAGGATCGGGTGTGGGCGTGTGAGTGAGAATTCAGATCATTAACCCACTAAAGGTCCCCCTCTGCCTGGACAGGGGAGGGCTTGAAACCTGAGATGGTTTTCAGGCTCCTCCACACTCCCTGGATGTTCTGCTGCTGCAGCTGCTCCTCCATCTTCCTCCTATAGCTGGCTTCCCCTTGCCTGATCTTCCTCCTCAGCTTCTTCTGCACAGTCCTCAGCTCCTCCTTGTTCCCTGACCTGAACACTCTCTTCTTCTCCTTCAGCAGAGCCTTAATGTCACGGTTGATCCACGGCTTGTTGTTTGGAAAACATCGCACCGTCCGGGAGGGTACAGTGTTTTCAAAACAGAAGTTAATGTAGTCCGTGATGCACTCTGTGATGGAGTTGATGTCCTCCCCATGTGGGTCATAAAGTTCTGCCCACACAGTGGTGCTGAAGCAGTCCCTCAGAGCCTCCTCGCTCTCAGCAGACCACCTCCTCACCACACGGGGCACCACTGGCTGCCTGTGCATGATGGGTTCATACACAGGCCGCAGATGTACAAGGTTGTGGTCCGATTTGCCCAGGGGGGGAAGAGGAGAAGAAGAATAAGCGTCCTTGGTGTTTGCAAAGAACAAGTCCAGGGTTTTCTTGTCTCTGGTGGGGCAGGTGACATACTGGGTGTATGTTGGCAGAACAGATGAGGGAGAAGCGTGGTTGAAGTCGCCAGAGATGAGGAAGAGGGCCTGTGGGTGCTGTGTTTGTAACCTGCTGGTGCAGGAGAGCAGAGCTTCACAAGCATTGTCAGCATTAGCAGAGGGGGCCATATACACTGCTATCACAATAACATGTGAAAACTCCCGGGGCAGATAATATGGCCTCATGCTAACAGCTAACAGTTCAATGTCTTTGTTACACAGCTGCTGTTTCACTGTACAGTGTCCAGGCTTGCACCACTTTTCATTCACAAACACAGCCAGGCCTCCTCCTCTCTTCTTACCGCTCTCCGCTGTTCTGTCCGCATGCAGCAGATGAAAATGGTCCAGAGTGATAGTGGAGTCCGGGATTTTGGGGGTTAACCACGTCTCCGTGAAAAGCATGATGCTGCTGTCTCTGTGCTCCCGCTGGTACCGCGTAGATCCCGCCAGCTCGTCCATCCCGTTGCGGAGAGATCTCACGTTTCCCGTGATGATGACGGGGAGAACAGGTCGGAAGCATCTCTTCTTTTCCCGGAGTTTACGTCCCGCGCGCCGGCCTCTGCGTGTCTTCCGCAGCACCTCCGCTGGGATCTCGTGCCGGTCCCGGGGGAGACGCACCACGCTCTGCAGCTTCAGCAGCGTCTCCCTGGAGTAAACATGCGGGGGCCGGCAAAAACACGCAATAAAACAACGAAAATAAAGTTGAATCAACGCGGAGTCAACGCGTGTGTGTTAACCCTCACTTCACAGAGAAAGTGTGCAAAAGTTAAAGTATTTACAATAGAAAGAAAGCGAAAAAAAGTTGGAAAAAGACGGAGCGTGTTGCAACTAGCAGCCGGCTCTCACCAGCGCCGGAAGTAAGTAATGAGGAGGTGGTTCTGCTGACACCAGTCCACAAAGTCCTGCGTTAGTCCTCTGTACTCTGCATCATCGTCGTCCGTGATGAGTCCGATGATGGCAGAGTCGTCAGAGAACTTCTGCAGAACACAGCTGTCCGTGTTGTGTCTGAAGTCCGAGGTGTAGAGGGTGAAGAGGAAGGGCGTGAGGACAGTGCCCTGCGGCGCCCCCACACTGCAGGTCAGAGTGTCAGACACACAATCCCGGGCTCTCACAAACTGGGGTCGGTTCGTGAGGTAGTCCAGGATCCACTCTGCCAGGTCACAGTCCACACCAGCCGTCTCCAGCTTGTTCCTCAGCAGCAGCGGCTGGATGGTGTTGAAGGCGCTGGAGAAATCAAAGAACAGAATTCTCACAGCGCTGCCAGGGTTCTCGAGGTGAGAGAGAGAGCGGTGCAGCAGGAAGATGACGGCATCCTTCACTCCAATAAATGTATAAATGCAATGCAAACAAATAAATGCTTTGCCTCATGGCCTTAGTATTCATTAGTAAGTTTGGCAAAGTGCACCCTGACTGAGAAGGGTAAGCAAAGAGGAGGGTGGGCAAATTTGTTAAAAGTGATGAGTACGGGCGTTTGAAAGGAAAACAGTAAGAGTGAGGTGAATGAAAATATCGCCACAAATGCCACATTGTCTTCTGAAGTGTGTTCGCGGTCCAGATCCAAGGTTGTCGGGGTCCGGAGTTGGCTCGCGGTCCACCTATTGGAGATTGTTATGGAAAAATAGATGTTGATTTTCTAACACAAGTTAAACAATAAAAAATGCAAAGAGAGAATGAGTCTGATCAATGAGTTGATTTATTCACTGGTACCAATAGAGTGATCTCTCCCTGATCGACGGATACATCACATTCAGAGTATAAGCGCTTTATACTTAGTGATAACACATCGTGAGGAGACAATATACAATCATCACATAATCATTGAAAAACAAAGGACAAGGACATATATGACTATCCATATTTACGAAAAACAACAGCTATCAGTGGTGTTTCTTGCTATAGCCAGATTTCAGAGTGAAAGAACGTCTTATGTGTCCTCTCTAAGTTATCTTGACCTGGGTAGATGGCCCCAGCCTGGTGGGGCCTACGCAAGGGGTGACTATGTCAAAGTAAACTCTGTCAGAGTAAACTCTGGTTCACCTGCTTATCATGTCTTACAATGAACTTCAGTTATCTCTGCTTGATCAATAGGAGTGAACCTGTCTAATATTACTGAAGGATTTGTTTGGGGCACTAGCTTTACAGTTTGGGCTTGCTCAGTACTCATAGTGGGAGTAATTTAATGTAGTTTATTGTTAAAGAATTGAAAAAAGTCTGCCAGAGTAATGGGTATTGAGGGTTCAACTGTGCCATGACAGTTTGGCTACCTCAGACTGAAGCTATAGAGCAGGAGGTTTAATCCACGAAATCCTGAACAAAAGTGAGCTATATGAGACTCCAGGCTTTTTAGGAGCTAAAGCTAAAGGCAAAACTAATTTTTACAATTTTTTTCTTTTTTCATCAGTTTGCTCTCAACATATCGGCTTTCATGTGGAAACACTCCTATCTACTTTACTCGAATCGAGTTTTAAATTAAATGTATCCATAACGGGAGTTCCTGCGCGGGACTCACAGAAAATCAATGTCTTTGCGTTGCGGATTCCTTGCCTGGAAGAGGCATCCACAAACTTTAATGTTCTAGGTGAGCTATTTAAAAGTCAAGTCCACGCAACCAGTTTGCCTCAGCCACATTGATTTTCTTGACAGCACTCACACAAATGCCCTGCATATAGGACGGGACATCCTATGAAGGAAGCCATCACCTCAGCATTCACCAGGAATAAACCACCGTCCCAGATTTTCACGTCGATATACCAAGCATTGAACTAGCAACCAGCATTTTCTGATTTTCTGTACGTAGCCATCACTGAAGAACGCTTGGAGACTGTCCCGGTTGAACATTTTATCTTTGCTGTTAATCAAGTAGTCATTGATGCTCTGCAGGCTAAAATGATCTTCCTACTGACTTCGTCCACGACATCTTGCAACCAATACGTTTAAAATAATCTGTATAATTGATACGGTTTCCAACGCTTTTCAATACTCTATTATCCCCCAATGTAGTTAATGTTGTTGTTGATAACACATGCCCCTTCTATTGCAAATCACACATTGTTATGTATGATTTTCAGACAGGAACAAGAAGGAGGGGAAAACAAGGGACACAGGAGCGATGAGGCACCTAACTCATGACAATACCCCCCCTTCAACGGACGCCTCCTGGCGGCCACCGGGCTTGTCAGGATGAGCATCATGGAACTCCCTCACCGACTCTGCATCCAAAATCCTTGAACGAGGGACCCATAACCTCTCCTCAGGACCATACCCCTCCCAATCGACCAGGTATTATAGTCCCCTACCCCATCTCCATACATCAAGTAACCTGCGCACCGTATACAATACCTCAGTGGTCCCCAACCTTTTTATCAACGCGGACCGGTCAGTGCTTGACAATTTTACTGCGGCCTGGAAGGGGAGGGGTGTTTATTATAATAAACGTGAATCCACTGTGTACCTGTTTTTTTCTTTCAAAATACTCTTGTCTTTTAATCCAGGGAGCTTGGTCTCTAAGTGGCGAAGCAGCTTTGAAGGCTTCATTGCCTCATCAGAGCTGGTTCATATTACGCAGAGTGGGCTTGGTGTGTGGGAATCACCTGTCGCGATAGGGCCAAATTTCACGTAGGATTCCTGGTATTGTCTGTTAAAAGCTTTCTTTTTCTTGGAAATCGTAGGCTCTTGTTCTGTCTCTTCTGGGCCTTTTTCCCTTTGCAAAGAAACTTTCCAAAGACGTCTGTTTCTTACTCATTTTGTTAGCATGTGGGTTAAATTTTAGCACTCAAGTAACCTACAGTTTTGATCAGGCCCAAAAATTCAAGCCCGACCCGGCCGAGCCCGTGGGCATACCGAACCTGACCCGAGCCTGAGTAATTTGCTGCAAGATTCGACCCGAACCTGACCCGGCCCGTGCATGTATAGAACTGGAGTTACGTAAACTGAGTTCGGAGCAGAGTTTTATAGGTAGAATAAGCGCTCCTGGTCACTGGAAGACATCAGTTTTATCTGAGAGACATGTAAAGTGGGATGCACACGAAGAATAGGCGGTAACTTCAGACGAACAGCTGTGGGGCTGATGATTCTTTCGATCTTGAACGGACCCAGAAATCGAGGGGAGAGTTTGCGTGAAACTGTTTTTAAAGGGATATTTTTAGCAGACAACCAAACACACTGACCTTCATGGTAAAGAGGGGCGTCAACTCTGTGTCTGCCAGCCATTGCCTTATTCCAAGTGGTGGTCTTCAGAAGAGCAGCCCGTGTTTTGACCCATATATTTTTACAACATTGTAGGTGATGCTGAATGGAGGGGACTGCGAGCTCCTCCTCTGGAAACAATGGAGGCTGATAACCCAGAGATGCTTCAAATGGAGCCAGTAGCAGAGGAAACCAAGGAGTAGGGCAGGTAGGTACTCCATGTAGATGCATTTGAATCGACAACGCACCGAAGGGCAGACTCAAGGTCTTGATTTGCTCTCTCCGTTTGTCCATTTGTCTGTGGGTGGAAGCCTGAGGAAATACTAACAGAAGCACCTAAAGATTGACAGAAAACCCTCCAACCATGAGACATGAACTGAGAGCCTGAGATGTCCATTGGTATTCCATGCAATTTGACGACATGGTTCACCATTAAATCTGCGGTGTCCCTTGCTGTGGGAAGTTTGGGCAGAGCAATGAAATGTGCAATCTTAGAAAACCTATCCATTGCAGTTAGAATGGTCATGTTACCTTGGGACAGGGGGGTAGTCCAGTGAAGAAATATGGGACCAGGGTCTGGAGGGAACAGCTGGGATAACCCCAAAGGTGGACTGTGGCTTTATTTACCGACTAAAGAAGAGTACTCAGTGTGCTTGATGTGAATTAAACCCTAAAAATAATGATAATAATGGATTGTATTACTTTTGAATCTACTTTAAAATGTACGGAACATGGTTTTGTTATTTTACTAAGACCTTTACCACATCATTTGCTCAAAAGCCTTTTCGATTGGCTGTATTTTTGCCCTGCCCTGGAAGAAACTTACTTTGGGGGAACCCACTTCTGAGGTAAGACAAGGCCTTGCATTGAAGAAACAGTTCATGTAATCAATTTTTGTTCTTTCATGATTTTTGCGTTATCTTTTGACTAGTCACATTTATTGTTACTATTAAAGGCTCTCCATGGTTAAAAAATTGCATGTGCATCATATTTATTTAAACCAGATGTTTTTTCAGTTGGGAAGTTGTTTTCTTTCTCAAGACCTTTGAGCCTGTCTTTTTGTTGTTCAATAATTGTGCTGACAGTAGGAGCAATTGAAGATGATGTTCTAAGACATTTATTAGAGACAGTTTTTTATGCATATCACATTAAAACAATGTATTACAGAACTTACTTTCCACATCAGTTTCTTCAGATGCAACAGCAGGTTTTTAGCATCAGCAGATTTTTTAGGGTCAGCCAAGTTTATTTTATTTCTTTTTAGAGGCATTTTTTATTTTATAAACGCATGATGGCAACAGACAAACCGCTCAGGTACATCTCTTAATTATAATCTTTACTGGGAAATAGTTCACATATGACAATCAGTACAATTTCTCATAATATTTGTGAGCACTTTCTTCACTTACGTATGTACAATTCTTACCAACATGTTCATCAGTGTGGTGGTACACTTCTCAAACGTTTCACAAGTTGTTGTTTTTTCTTTTTTGATGAGACGATGAGAAGTGAAGACAAGCGCCGGGATGTTGGTCCGTGCCTTTTTTTGTTCTGTATTTCCCTTCACTTTAAATTAGACCTTTGGTATAGTACAGTACAATATTATGTTTTTATTATATATAAAATGATCTTATTTTAACATGAATCAAACAGCTTATTTTAAGTAGAATCTGTAGTGTAAACAGTGGGTTAAACATCAATGCATTGTATTTTCGGACGGACAAGGCACATTAGCCTCAAACGCTGCACTGTTGTGTTGATTAATGTCCGTGTCCGTCCGATTTATCTTAGCTGTAAATTATGAACCTAACTAAGAATTAGTACAGAAAATTGAATATAAAGTGGTTGCAAAAAGTGAAACTTATTAGCAATATGAAAAGATGCAAATTAAAAATGTGGAGTTACAAAGGGTGGGTACCAGTGGTAAGTTTTTATCTTTACATTATGACAATTACGTCACTGCTTTTTAAATTGTGAATTTTGTGATCTTTTCCTTACCTTGACCTTAACTGAAACAAACTTAAACAAACAAACTCGAAGGAATATTTGTGTAACTGTTTGTTATTTCAGTTTTAGGTTAAGCTGACCATCCAGTGCAAAAACTAATGAGATTAGAGAAGATTCAGCTCAAGTGTATTTATTGTCAACTAATGCAAAGCAGGCAGGACAGGCAGTCTATTAAATGTCATTTCCATTACGGAGTTTTTACAGGTCATAAGACAAAGACCATAGACAATCCGGCCACTGGGAACTCATAACATAAAGAACATAATTATAGTTTTAGAGCAGCACTGGTACAAAACACACATACAAGCAAGCAATGATTTAGTTCCTGGTTAGTACATATTTCATTATACTTGACTTACATGCTTCTCACAAATACGCATCAGTAATTATTTTATGAATAAGCGCTAAAGTTGTTTTACATTTTGAGTATTTTTTATATTTTTTATTAGTGTCCAGAACCTTGAGAACCCGAGTTGTGTATTTTCATCTGACGCCAGTGCAATTGTTATACTTTTAATTTATATCTATAAAGATATATAAAATTTATGACCAAATCCATCAGAGATGGCTCTATATTTTCCTGATCTCGCTCCATGTTAACATCATGGATGATGTTCATTCATAAGTCAGTATATACATGTGACATACTCATCATACTATTTAAGGATGGAGTTTCTGTTTTTCACACCATGGCCACTTGGAAGCCTTAGCCTTAGTATACTTATTTGCCACTATTTAGAATAGTAAACCCAGAAAGTTGTTTCAACATGCTAAGAAAACAAGGAGTAGTTTAAACAACACAAAAGGAAATGTGGTTCACAGCAATGGAGTCCAACAGTTACATTTAGTAACCTTAGGACTATGTTATATTATTATTATTATTATATTATTATTGTTTTGTTTGGCTAAGATTCTGTGTTGCCCCATCACAATTTTGGGCCAATAGTGTGGCCGTGTGTAATTAACTGTTTTGTGTCTATGGGTTCCTTTGGGCTGTATTATGCAGATTTGCGCAGGGACTCAGACAGAGACATGTTGATTTCATCCAAGAGGGAGTCTGTAGAAGCACCAGCAGTGGTTGATCTTTGCCTCTTCTGTCCATAGGATGTTGTTTAGAACTGTGAAGGCTTTTTAGATGTTGCTTGGCAAACTCTTCCTGTTTTTGAGGCTCCTCAATGGTTTCCATCCTGTGGTGAACCCTCTGTATTCACTCTGGGACTTTTGGTGTTGCTGAGCTCACCAGTGTGTTCTTTCTTTTAAGAATATTTCAAACAGTCAATCAGAGGGTGTGTTCCAATCACAGCCTCCCCAGTAAGGTCTACTCCAGGGTACTGGAGAGGAGAATCCGACCAATACCTCAGATTCAGGAGGAGCAGTGTGGTTTTCGTCCCAGGAGTGGACTACTGGAGCAGACCTATTCCCAGTGCACGTAGGACTCTGCCAGGGCTGCCCTAGGAGCAACCAGGGCCCAGAGGACATCCTGGTTGGGGACCACAGGATCTTATCTCTGCTGTTTGCAGATAACGTCGTCCTGATGGCTTCATCAAACCAGTACTCACAGCATGTGCTGAGACAGTATGCAGCAGAGTGTGAAGCTGCTGAAATGAGGATCAGCACCTCTAAGTCCGAGCTCATGGTTTTCGACCAGAAAAAGGTGGCTTACCCTCTTCCGGGGGTGGAGAGTCCTTGCCTCAATTGGAGGAGTTCAACTATCTCGGAGTCATATTCACGAGTGAGGGAAAGATATAGTGTGAGATTGACAGGCGGAACGGTACAGCATCTGCAGTGATGCAGTCGCTGTATCGGACCGTTGTGGTGAAGAAAGAGCTGAGTCAAAAGACAAAGCCCTCGATTTACCGGTCAGTTTACATTCCTACCCTCACCTATGGTCATGAGCTTTGGGTAATGAGCTAAAGGACGAGATCGCATTTACAAGCGGTCAAAATTAGTTTCCTCCTCACATCTTCAGGAAGATTGTTCCAGATTGTAGCTGCATTAAACTGAAATGCTGATTTAGTCCTGACTCTGGCACCAGCAGGAGGCCTGTCCCTGAGGTCCTCAGAGTGCGAGATGGTTCATATGGCTCTAACATGTCAGAGATGTACTTTGGTGCTTTGGAGAGACTTGAACACAAGCAGAGCTGCTTTAAAGTCTATTCTCTGAGCCTGAAGCCAGTGCAGAGACCTGAGCACAGACTAATGTGATCGTACTTCCTGGTTCTTGTCAGGACTGGAGCAGCAGCGTTCTGGATGAACTGCAGCTGTTTTACAGCTCGTTTGGAGAGGCCTGTGAGCAGCCGTTACAGTAGTCTAACCTACTGGAGACAAATGCATGGACAAGTCTCTCCAAGTCCGGTTTAGATACTATATCAATGCAATGTTGTTTAGATGGTAAAAGGCCGTTGATGTTATTGATTTGATGTGGCTGTCAAAGTTCAAGTCTGAGTCCAGTATTAGCCTTGAATTTGATTTGTAGGTTTTAGAGCGAGAGACTGGAGGTGACTAATGCTGTGTATTAACTGACCTAAGGGCAGCATGTAGAGATTGAACAGAAGGGGTCCCAGGATTGACCCTTGGGGCACCCCACAGGTCAAGCCCATGTGGTCTGAGACACAGTTACCAATCTCAACAAAGTACTTCCTGTCCTGAAGGTAGGACTTCAACCAATTTAGGGCGGTGCCAGTGATGCCCACCCAGTCCTCTAGTCTCTGTAGGAGGATCCCATGATCGACAGTGTCAAAAGCAGCGCTCAGATCTAACAGAATTAAGACTGAGGCTTTGCCCGCGTCAGTGTTCAGGCGGATGTCATTTGTCACCTTGATCAAAGCAGTCTCAGTGCTGTGATGAGCTTTAAATTCTGACTTGAAACTTTTCAAGGACTTTGCCTATAAATGGCAGATCTGAGATGGGCCGGTAATTTCTCAGTTCTGTGACATCAAGACTGCTCTTCTTTAGGAGAGGCTTGATGACTGCAGTTTTCAAGGCCCTTGGGAATGTTAACTGTGTGAGTGAGTGGTGCTAACAAACTGCTCAGAACAGACTTTATAAATCAGGTGGGAACACATGGAGGCAGCATGTAGAAGAACTCTGGTGTAGAAGAACTCAGACTGGTGATGATCTCTTGAACAGTTTGGACAAGTGAGTCAGCTCTAAATGTGGAGGTGGTTTTAAGGTTATTATTTACACTGCAGAATGTGTGTTAAAGTCATTGCACTTAGCTGTGGAAATAATTTCTAACGGCAGCTGAACTGGAGGGTTTGGTAATCTGTTTACTGTTGCAAAGAGAACACGTGAGTTGTTACTGCAGTTTTCAATTATTTAAGAAAAAAATCTTTCCCTTGTTTTACATAAAATGAGATTATACATATACAACTTTTCTTTATAAATCCATTTTTGAATCTGAAGCTTTGATTTGCACCATTTTCGCTCAGCCCTGCGGCACTCCCTTTTCTGTACCCTGACCGACTTATTATTCCTCCATGGCGCCTTCTGCTTATTTTTAACGATTTTAAACTTCATAGGCACAATGGTGTCCAGAACATTCAAGACATTAGATGTAACAGAATTTTTAAAATCATCAACATTTGGACATGATGTATTTTCAATTTTGATAAATTCCACAAAGAGTGCACTTGTGCTGTCGTTTATGTGTCTCCTCAGATCAGATGGTGCCACATCGACCACATTGTCATTGACGTTTTATTAACTCCCTTTGTAATTAGCAGGTCCAGTCCTCTGCTGTGGGTGAGGCAACTCACATGCTGAGTAAGACCAAAGGTTTCAAGGACAGCATCAAGCTCTTCAGCGTTTCTTCAGCGTAAAGAACAATGCGGTTTTAAAACTGGGCATTCTCTTAAATAATCATTTTTCCAATTTCAAGACGGTCACAAACAAAAGGAAAAACAGCAATACTGTGTTAGAATAAAGAGTTTAACAAGAACTTCTGGTTGGGTCCTGAACATGGCAACACTCTAGAAACTCCCCGACAATAAGTTGAGAAAACGCCCCCCCGTAGGCTCAAACCCTGAAGGAAAGAAAATTAAGAAAGTACTGGGGGTTTGATGATGACAAGAGGCAAAGCCAAAAAGGCCATTTCTACTGCTGGGTTTACCACAATCTAAAACGAGGATCAAGCTAGGCTAATATCGGAGCTAGCGGAGACTACAGCATTTGCACAATAATCGCCTGAAAAGTCACAAAGAGTTGAGGAAATGTTGGAGCTGGAAACGGTGTTGAGAGAGATAAATGCAGAATCCCTCAAGGACATACGGCCGCATTGACTACACAGAAAGACGCGTTGGGGATGCAGAGGATTGCATCCAGTGCATTGAAGGGACTTTATGAGAGTTGATCAAACTACAGAGAAGACTTGAGGAATGACAGATTGATCAGGAAAGCTATACCAGGCAAGACAATTTACATCTGGTGTTTAAGAGGTGGACAGTGCGGGGTCTGTCGGTCAGAGCTTCTGTGGAGGCTCTACTCAGGGAAAAACTTGATTTGCCATAATTTTTTTAGGGTGTGGAGAGAGCCCACAGATCGCTGGGACCCCGTCCCCCAAATGAGGTCCCCCCACGGTCGATTATTGTGAAGCTGTCTGGCTACAGATGAAAGGAAGAAATAACCAAGAAGACATGGGAAAAGAAAGGTTTTCTCTACGAGGAACAGCTCGTTTATATGGATCATGATTATGCACCTGAAATAATAAAAAAGAAAAAGGAATACAATGGTGCACGGTGGCAGAGCGGCTAGAGCTTCTGCCTCTCAATAAGGAGATCGTGGGTTTGAATCCCGGACCACCCTAACATCGTGGGTTCGAATTCCGAACCACCCTAACATCACACGATCTCTCTGGGTGGAGTCTGCATGTCCTCCCCGTGTTACCGTGGGTTCTCCGGGTTCTCCGGCTCCTCCCACCGTCCAAACACATGACTGTGTAGTTTAATTGACAACTCTAAATTGTCCATAGTGTATGAATGTGAGAGTGAATGGTTGTCTGTCCTTTCTCAGTCTCTCTGTGTCAGCCCTGCGATGAGTTGGCCACTGTCCAGGGTGTACCCCGCCTAAGGCCCAAAGTCACTGGGATAGGCTCCAGTCACCCGCGACCCCTAACGGGAATAAGCGGGAGAAAATGAATGAATGAATGAAAGGAATACAATGACGCACAAAGGGTGTTGAGAGAGAAGAAGATCAGATATCTAACACTGTTTCCAGCAAAACTTTGTGTCTTTTATGAAGGAGAGAGAGGAAATCAACAAAACGGCAATAGAAGCTACTAAAGGTATCAAGAGGTTTCCAGTTGCGTATTGTTAAGCCTGCAGACAACCCAATGGAGAAAATCTCTCATCAGATGTGGAAAGCCACTCAGAGATCTGGCAGACCGGACCAGGGGCCATCTGTGGGATTCAAGTAGAAATTTTAGGCCTGCAGAACAGCCAGAGAGGGGGCCTAGATGTAGGCAACGGGGATCTCCTTATTGGAAATGCTGGGAGTTTAAGATAGTAGTTAAGGTAGTAGGGTAACCCAGCATGCAAGATAAACATGGGAATAAACAACAGTTATCCTCTTAATAACTTGTACAATCAGTCGGGGATGTTTTTTTTTTTTTTTTTTACGTTGTCCCGTTTTCCGACTTGAATGAACAGGGCCAAACGTGCATAGTAGGGCCCCGTATCTGTTGAGACTAGGGGTTATCCCTTAGAGCTGGGAGCTGGCTCTAAAAAGGTTGGTTATAGGACCTCATGTTTGGAAGTCTGGACTGTATGTTTTTTCTATTTAATACATTGTATTTACAGTTCTCAAAGTTCTATGTTTGTAGCACAAAGGGTGGAGCAAATTAAGTTAATGGACTGCTCAGCCAAAATGAATTAGATTGAGTTGAGGCTTTATTTTTACAAGAAACCCACATGATGAATAAAGAGTATGAAAATCAGAGCATAGAAGAGGAGTATGTATACTTATATCCAATAGAGGTTGCGTTGAAATGTTAAAAACAATAATGATGATCTGGAAGGTCGATACGTTCTAGTTATTGGAGGACTGCAGGGAACATTAGTTTGGTTAATATATCCATATATATATATATCCATATATATATATATATACAGTGCCTCTCGAAAGTATTCGGCCCCCTTGAACTTTGCGACCTTTTGCCACATTTCAGGCTTCAAACATAAAGATATAAAACTCAAATTTTTTGTGAAGAATTAACAACAAGTGGGACACAATCATGAAGTGGAACGAAATTTATTGGATATTTCACACTTTTTCAACAAATAAAAAACTGAAAAATTGGGCGTGCAAAATTATTCAGCCCCTTTACTTTCAGTGCAGCAAACTCTCCAGAAGTTCAGTGAGGATCTCTGAATGATCCAATGTTGACCTAAATGACTAATGATGATAAATGGAATCCACCTGTGTGTAATCTGTAACAAATCAAGTCTCCGTATAAATGCACCTACGCTGTGATAGTCTCAGAGGTTTGTTTAAAGCGCAGAGAGCGTCACGAAGAACAAGGAACACAGCAGGCAGGTCCGAGATACTGGAGAAGTCTAAAGCCGGATTTGGGTGCAAAACAAGATTTCCCAAGCTTTAAACATCCCGAGAAGCACCGTGCAAGCGATAATATCGAAATGGAAGGAGTATCAGACCACTGCAAATCTACCAAGACCTGGCCGTCCCTCTAAACTTTCAGCTCATACAAGGAGAAGACTGATCAGAGATGCAGCCAAGAGGCCCATGATCACTCTGGATGAACTGCAGAGATCTACAGCTGAGGTGGGAGACTCTGTCCATAGGACAACAATCAGTCGTATACTGCACAAATCTGGCCTTCATTGAAGAGTGGCAAGAAGAAAGCCATTTCTTAAAGATATCCATAAAAAGTGTCGTTTAAAGTTCGCCACAAGCCGCCTGGGAGACACACCAGACATGTGGAAGAAGGTGCTCTGGTCACATGAAAACAAAATCAAACTTTTTTGGCAACAATGTATGTTTGGCAACTCATCACCCTCAACACACCATGCCCACTGTCAAACATGGTGGTGGTGGCAGCATCGTGGTTTGGGCCTGCTTTTCTTCAGCAGGGACAGGGAAGATGGTTAAAATTGATGGGAAGATGGATGGAGCCAAATACAGGACCATTCTGGAAGAAAACCTGATGGAGTCTGCTAAAGACCTGAGACTGGGAGCAGATTTGTCTTCCAACAAGACAATGATCCAAAACATAAAGCAAAATCTACAATGGAATGGTTCACAAATAAACATATCCAGGTGTTAGAATGGCCAAGTCAAAGTCCAGACCTGAATCCAATCGAGAATCTGTGGAAAGAACTGAAAACTGCTGTTCACAAATGCTCTCCTCACTGAGCTCGAACGGTTTTGCAAGGAGGAATGGGCAAAAATTTCAGTCTCTCGGTGTGCAAAACTGATAGAGACATACCCCAAGCGACTTACAGCTGTAATCGCAGCAAAAGGTGGCGCTACAAAGTATTAACTTGAGGGGGCTGAATAATTTTGCACGCCCAATTTTTCAGTTTTTATTTGTTAAAAAAGTTTGAAATATCCAATAAATTTCGTTCCACTTCATGATTCTGTCCCACTTGTTGTTGATTTTTCACAAAATTACAGTTTTATATCTTTATGTGTGAAGCCTGAAATGTGGCAAAAGGTCGCAAAGTTCAAGGGGGCCGAATACTTTCGCAAGGCACTGTATATATATATCTATATATATATATATATATATATATATATATAGTTATAATATAACATTAAAAATGATAATGGTGAAGTATCTCCATCTGTTTTATGGGATGCGTGCAATGCTGTAATGAGGAAAACTGATAGCTAAATCTGTACACATGAAAAAGATGAATCAAGCTACACTCAACACACTACAAGAGGACCTGGGAAAATTTGAAAGATTACATAATGTTATTTCTTGTGATATTTTATCACAAGAAATCCAGACAAAAAAAAAAATTAAAGATATCAGCAAAATTATTAGCATATAGACTAAAAAGACAACAATCAACAAGACATATTTATAAAATGAAGAACCCACAAACAAATTATATAGTGTAAAAAACAGAAGATAGTGCTTTGAACACTACTATAATCAGCGATATTCTCAAACAGAAACTGATGATGATCCCCAAATAGAAACGTTTTTTTTAAAGAACAGAACAAGACACTAAATGCAGAAATAACAGTAGAAGAAATTATTCATTCATTCATTTTCTACCACTTGTTCCCATTAGGGGTTGTGGGTGACTGGAGCCTGACAGAGACATGGACAGACAACCATTCACTCTCACATTCATACACTATGGGCATTTTAGAGTTGCCAATTAACCTACACAGTCATGTCTTTGGACGGTGGGAGGAGCCGGAGAACCCGGAGAGAACCCACGGTAACACGGGGAGGACATGCAGACTCCACCCAGAGAGGTCGTGTGATGTCCGGGAGTCGAACCCACGATCTCCTTATTGGGAGGCAGAAGCTCTAAACAGGGCTAAAAAAAATTACAAAAGTCTTGGGGTGTGTTATGTATCAGAATGGTATAAAATCCATAGAAAGACATGAATTCCATTGTTATATAAGACATTTAATTGGATTTTAAAAGCAGGGAAAATTCCTGACTCGTGGAGAGCGGCAACAAAATCAGTGATAGCGAAAGAGGGTAAAGATGAAACTAACTACTCAAATTACAGACTTATAAGTGTACTCAATGTGGATTATAGACTATTTACAGCCATTCTACCCAAAATTATTAGTTTAACTCAAACCAGATTTATTAAACATAGGCAAACGCATGACACTATCCGTAAGACTTGCATATCATGTAGCATTTCAAAGAAGGGAATATGGAGGCTACAATTTTAGGAACGGATGCAGAAAAGGAATTTTGACTTCGTTAGCTGGGGATTTTTGTTTAGAGTGATGAAAAAGTTTAATTTTCACGAGGGATACATTGGGATTCTACAGGCACAGATCCTATAGCAAGGATCAAAGTCAACGGTAGTTTATCTAAAGTAATCAAACTAGAAAGGGGGTGTCACCAGGGTTGTTCAGTCAGCCCACTTTTATTTGCTATTTTTCTATAACCATTAAGCCAGTGGTTAAAACAAGGCACTAGTATTAAAGATACAGTTAGCCATGTTTGCTGATGATGTGTACATATATATATATATATATATATATATATATATATATATATATATATATATATATATACATATGTGGTAAGATGGCTTTTGGAGCCTGTAAATGTTGAATTCAATGCTAACTTACGTTTTCTGTGCACACATGTGTAGGCTTTGTTGTTCTGCAGCCGTTAGCCTGTGTTTACGTTGTAGCATTTGCATAAATAACGCTCTTTGTTATTGTGGGTGAAATCTGCAGAACAACATCTTGGCAAAATGGAAAAAAACACTTTTATCATGGCCTTATTACCTAAGCCCCATGGTTTCAGCCCCAGCCGGAGCCTTTGCATTTTCAGCAGCAAGTTCATGACGTAATGTCACTTTTAAATGTCCTTTTGCATAAACTCACATTAACTCTATATTGGTCATTATTTACTTTTATTGCAAGTACTTTCTAAATCCAGAACATTTTAATAGCTCTAATGTAGCCTTAGGTTAAATACAGTCACATCCAATTGTTCTCTCATTGTTTTCTAATATTTGTCAGCTGATACAGATAACACAGCCATGAAAAGTATTAAATTCATATGCAATGCATTTTTTCATTATAGATTTATTTTTACTTGAAAATGTTGCTTAATATTTTTACCAAGATTTTACTTGATGAAAGCTGGAGTGAAAGTAATGCTCTTCTACATATCATAAGGAATGGTTATAGGTAGACACTAACTTCTTAACCTTTTTCCAGACCACATCATCAGAATCTTCCAGCTCCACTCCACGTACCTGCACCTGCTCCTGCACCTGCACCTGCACGGCAGGTACCCTGAAGTTACACCACGTCAGAAGTAAAAGTATGTAATGCAATGCAAAACAACCCAACAACACATCACAAGCAAGGATTATAGAGATTATTAACATCAGTAATTCCTCACACACTCAGATACAGTATGTCAGACTCAGATATTGATTATACTAATCAAATTAGACAATAATCTTTTATGAACCGTATATTATTGATACTGTTAAAACTGTGTCCCATATATATGTGTATATATATCTACCCATTTGTGGGGATGCTGTGCAGGTTAAAAATATACTTGTGATCATCTGTTATAGGTAGACGTAGAGTATTGTAATTGTAAGTAGATACTGTATCTTTTCCATTTATTTCTCCCAAGCCTTCCAAATCAAGTACATTTACAGCTACTGCAACTATGTTTTACAATTGGAACATTCTTGTTTGCAGATTATACTTGGCAGGAATGCACTTCAGTGAAAATGCAACGTGAACGGGCAACTCCAAAAGGAAAGGCTTTATTCAAAGTGTCATATCCAAAATATAAAAAAGGAAAACCCACATTTTGGTAAGTAAGTAACTCTTTTCAAACATAAAAACAACACAAACATATAAAAGAATAAGTCTTTACACTTTGAAGGTTATGTCTCCGAGTTGATGTCTTCACTGCGGTCCTCTCGGAGCCTGGCAGATTTGTTGAGAAGTTCTATCCCTGAGCCTGAAGTCCTCTGTGCACTCTTTGAGAAGACTTCAACAGAGGACGTCATCGCTGCACATGTTTCCAGGTTCATTTGAGCAGAGATCGGACCTGATACGGATGCAGAAATCCAGCATAGTGCCCATCAGGATCAGAAAACTCCTGGCGTATCCAGAGGACTGCACACCAAGGAATAGAACCCCTGATCCAGGCACCGAGCCGTCCCCAGCACCAGCTCAAAACGTCGACAGGCCACAAATCTGAGACACCTGAAAAAGGAAACACATGTTTGCTGTGATTATTATAAACAGTATAGGCATTTTTTAAATTTTTTTATGTATTGTTATATTACATTGTTTTTTTAAATGTATATTTTGACATGTATCTAACAAATAAACCACACAGTGGCTTATAACAAATGTTCCATACACTTACTCCTCGTGTTCTCCCGTGTATTCGTGCATAGTCTGCACGATTGTGTTGTTAATATTTTGTAACGCATAATAAATGTTGAGACCACTCACATTGAAGCTACGATGAACAGTACAAGGAGGTGAGGGCAGCAGATTAACCCGCCTTAGAACCTACAGATGGAAATAGGATTCAGTGTTGTGATGTACATAACCAAGTGTTTGTATTTTACTATGCTATGCTAAGTTGCTATTACTAGCACATTACCAATATCACCAGTAGCCATTTGATTTCAGACAAACAATGGACACAACTGGCATTTCATAAATGGTTCTAAGCAAAATTGCCATACGCCGTATGAGTCAATTCATTACAAGGAAGAAATGTTTACTCCAAAAATGATACTGGTCCAACTGTGTGACGATGGCAACATCAATTTTGAGGAAAAAAATAGGCATCACTTTCTTTTTTTGCATGTTTTTTATCTGAGAAATAACAATTGTAATTTTTTACACACTATAGCAATTACCTTCTTTCTTGACAACATACGTTCTGTTTCTGAGGCACCGCGCAGCAATTCTCAGAGGTACCCCTGAACATGAATGAAAACAGGCTAATGCTACACAGTAATAACATAACAGATACAATGATATTAGCGTTAGCTTATATTTACCAAACAGACGTCCAGTTGAAGTCGTCAGGGTTCTTGTGCTCCATGCGCTTCCAAACTCCTCGTCAGATTCTGGATCCAGGACGTTTAAGGGCCCGACGCGAAGCACCGCCACGATTGATCAAATGTTTATTCCCTGCACCGCTAACTTCTCTACCGGCGCCCGCCTCGTCTTTTAGCATACACAACCACCATCTCCGCTCGAGGCTTCGTCACGGGTTGGGTGGGGGAGGAGGATTACATCTGTGCGGGCGGGGCTGAGGCAGGAGCAGCTCTCAGACAAGCCGTGTGCTTTTGCAGGGAGGAGGGTAGAGGTGGGTGCTATTTTATATCTATTAGGTTATGGCTGTTGCACAACGCAAATTTTTATCATTCATGCCCTTAGGATAGACTATGAAATGGGCAAAAAAGCATAATATGGGACCTTTAAATCATCAGACTCCATTTCCCAATATTGTACCAACCAAGAAAGAAAATGAATAGAAACATTTTTGACATTACACTTCGAGGCCGACTCTGAGGCAGGCAGATCGCATACTTCGAGGCGGGCAGGCAGGGCGGGCAGGCAGGGCGGGCAGGCAGGGCGGGGAGGCAGTGCGTTTCAGAGCGGACATGTATGTGGTCTGTCACATGTGGAGATTAGTTATTTGTTTACCCTGTCTATAGGTAAATGGTCACATATTTATATAGTGCTTTTCCACCTTTGCATCAGATGTAGCCTAAAACAGATGATATCGTCCCAAATCAGACACAAAGTTTTCATCAGAGTGCCTCGGACGCTTTAATCACCCAATCAGCAACCTTTATTATCAAAAGAGCCATTTTTGGCCCCTTTGCCCTAAATAAAATTCATCTGGAGCAGAGGTGAAATGGGGAGAATGAATTTCTGCTTCTGTCAGAAGTAAAAGGCTGCCGGAGTTCCATTACAATTCCAACAACAGCAGGCATCACTTTGTAACCCTACACATAAAAAGATAACCGGGGCTGTGAGGAGAGAAAAGTTACAATTAACACTGCGATGCGCCATGAGTAATTGTGAACTCTGGTCTAGATATTCTCCTGCATCATGTTTATATCACGTCATATGTATCATATGGGACACAATAATTTGTTACTGTATACTTTTTCGATGTCTTTAGAACTTGTACAAATAATCTTAAAGGTGCTGACGTTATGCCATTACATCAGACCCAAATAACAAACTGTGGCAGGACGGACTCAGAACCAAGACCTTCAGCACATCAAACTGTACTGTTTTGCCTGTTTTCCCCTGAATGCACCAAGTAAAGACCGTGAGACAATCCTCACCGCAGTCTTTTGTTGACTAAACTTCGACATAATTCCGCATGGATATTACGCTATCTCCAAAACGCTCTGTACAAGACATATGTGTTTACTTCCCAATAACATAAATGTCCGTTATAAGCCACATAGGCTACGTTCACACTGCAGGGTATGATGCCCAATTCGGATTTTTTGTTTAAATCCGATTTTTTAATGTGGTTGTTCACGTTACAAAAAAAATGCGATTGCCGTTTGTATCTGGTGTGAACGGAATGCGGCCTTATGCGGCCTGCATGTGCACAAAAGAACACAACGTCACACGCAGCGTACTGTGTTTACGGAAGTAAACATGGAACCAACTGGAGTACCTCTCAGTCGTGAAGCATAGATAGATAGATTTTTTCGCAACCGGGGCCAACATTTTACCAATCAAATTATTTTAAGAAGACGGTTAAGAAGGAAGAGGGCAAGGATTTTGGCTCTGCCAGTTTGTGGGGCACTCGCTGCAACGTCTGTTGAGAGGAGTGTGTGGATGAGGAGCCGGAGCCAGGAGTGGTGGGACATTGACGTTAGCCGTTACTCAGAAACTGATTTTTTAAGTAACTTTCGGATGACCCGGAGAACATTTACTTACATCTGTGAGCACCTCTCCCCAACTCTCGCAAGTCAAAATACAAATTTCCGCCAACCCATTCCAATTAGCAAGCGCGTTGGGATCGGGCTGTACTGGCTGGCAACAGGTGCTTGTTTACGTACCGTTTCAAACCTTTTTGGGGTCGCGAAATCAACTGTCTGCACGATAATTCACGACTTCTGCAGGACAGTACGCCAGGTACTCCTACCAGAGTATATCAAATTGCCTAAGGGAGACGACCTGCAAGAAGTCATCGAGGGCTTTCGACAGAGGTGGGGATTTCCCAGATGCGGAGGGGCAATAGATGGGAGTCATATCCCCATCATTGCTCCAGAAGACAACCCTGCGGATTATTTTAATCGCAAAGGATGGCATTCCATCATCCTGCAGGGTGTCGTGGATCACCAGTACTGGTAAGACTACTTCACTAGTAATATTTGTTTGTTGATCGCGTCTGCATTTAATATTGTGCTTTTCTTATTCGTAATACTCACACCCCTCAAACCATCTCATCCATACTTATCAAATGTACTGTAATATTCTTGGAAAGTAACTTAGATCTGCTCTGGCTCTGCAGAGCAGAATCAGGAGTAGAGTCAGGAGGTCTGCTCTAGCCACATGAGCTAAACCTTCTGCTCTGCCTTTGGTCAGGAGTAACCCCGAGTGGACGGAGAAGCACACTGGTTCTAATCCCCTAACTCTCTTGCGGCCCTGCTCTGTAGCGGCACAAGAGAAGAGCCAGGGGACATTCGAAGAATTGCTCCTTTGCACCAAGCAAGTGCAGGAGCAAAGCCAAAGAGTCATAATTGACCTCTTTTACACCAATACTTACCCTACATTCTTGAACAGTAGATTTGTAGAAAGCAATGCCACAGGAGCAGAGTCAGAAGGTCTGCTCCTTTGACTCCTCCTGCCAGAGGAGCAGACCTTCTCTTCTGCCTCCAACAGGAGAAGTCAGAGGAGCAGAATAGCTCCGCTCATGTGGCTCTGCTGATCTGCTTCAGCCAGAGGACCTTCTCTTCTGCCTCTTCTCCTCTGGCCCAGATTATATTTTGGATTAAACAGCTAATGCAAATGTGTTGTTTTTTTTTCTTACAGCTTTATGAACATCAATGTTGGATGGCCAGGAAGTGTCCATGATGCCAAAGTTTTAAGAAATTCAAATATCCACCTTTTGGCAGAAAGAGGAGAGCTTTTTCCACCAGTTAGTTGTTGTCATATTCTATGACTCATTTATCCATTCTGTCCTTGTTAATTTCTTTTTTTTAAACCTTGATCTAAAGGATACTGAAGAGATAATGGGAGTTCATCACGCCAGCTTCTAGCTTTGCTCCTCTGGTTGTGTTCCAGCATGAGTCAGAGGAGCAGAGGCATAGGAGACCTTCTTCTGCAGCTTATCTTCTGTGGTTCTGCAGAGTAAAGCAACAGGAGCAGAGCTGGGGGACCAGATCTCTGCTCTCTACAGATCTACTGTCCAAGAATATGATGCAAGTATAGCATAGTATACGTAAAGATATAAATTATGTGAGACACTCCTGCTCTGCTCCTGCAAGAGCCAGAGAAGGTCTGTTCCTCTGGTCAGCAGAGCCAGGGGATATCTATACATTTAACACACACTGTGCTGTCAAATAGCGGCTTGTAGGAATATATTTTGCAAAGGAGACATGAAACCTGAGCACATAACACATTTTTATCATTATTTTATTTCTTACCTGAAGTGGACGTGGAGTTTTCAGTCACTGATGAGGTTTCCTCGGTAGCCTCAGAAGTTGGTGAGGTCCCATCACCTGTGTACACATGTGAAACATCAAATTCATATTAGTTGTTACATAGGTAGGACTATCTGTTATTGTTGAAAGAAACACAGTTGACGTTTGCTACATCTCACTTGTTTCGCTGACAAAGCTGCTGGCTGGGTTGGGTGCTGTTGTGGTCCCTGGAGAGTCCGTGTCTTTGGGGTAGGAGCTGTCGAACAGCTCCAAGGGCTGGCAGCTGGGTTTGTCACCCAAAATACGATCAAGTTCCTCATAAAATGGGCAGCTTACCCGTCCACGTCTGCTCCTTTTATTGATGTCTTTAGTTTCTTTAAATTTCGCGCGGAGGTTTTTTATTTTCCGATTTTTTTTTAATCCGATTTGACCTGCAGTGTGACCGTAGCCATAGTGTCAACAGAAAGTTGCCAAAATGAGACTCAGACAGACTCTCTCAGAAACTCCCTTAAACACCAATCAGCAGAAGCGCTCAATCAAACTCAACTCACACAGATTTTACAGTAGCTTATATACTACCACAACTCAAGAAGTAAATGTACCTATAGGCATGGAACTGCCACAAACTTGTAGCACCAGTGTGGTTCTTTTGGGGCATTTATCCCAGTGACTCCAAACCACTTCCGAATAAGTTCCCTTTCAGGGCTATTTGGCTCAGCCCTTTAGATTCCGTTTTTAAAGCTTTTACTATTTATTTTATTTATTTTCTTTATTTATTTTTCATAATAAAATTACCTGTTTTTCTTCAACAGCTTTTGGGGCATTTGAGCCAGTGACCCAAAAACAATTTTTTTAACGAAGCAAGAGGAAAATAACACACTGTGCAATAATCATAGAATAAAATTTTAATCTTTTACACAATTAGAGGAACAGACGAGACCGTCCACAGAGGTTAGGAAGGTAACTTGTATTTAATAATATATATTGCACAAACTTTGTCAGACACACAGTTTAAATTACCAGTTTTCTCTTTTCTTTTCTTTTTGAGAAAAAGTTGACGCTCATCCCGATGCAAACTCTGTGATACCATTTGTGACATTCATTACACCCGATCTGTTAAGAAAAATGTGTGGAAAGGTCATGAGTTTCATCTTTAACGTTGTTCACTTCTTTATACTTTAACCATTAATGATTATATTAGAATATCATTACAAACTTCAACATTGTAGGCTCCCTGTGTCCCAATCTAGTCAGCCAATTAACGCAAAACACCTGCAAAGGTTTCCTCAGCCTTGAAATTGTCCCAGTCTGGCTTAGTAGGCTTCAGAATCATGGGGAAGAAGCTGACTGGACAGTTGTGCAGAAGACCATCACTGATACCCTCCATAAGGAGGAAAAGTCTCAAAAGGCAAAAGAAGCTGGATGCTCACAGAGCGCAGTATATTAACAGCAAACGGAATGGAATAATGTGGCCACAGAAGGTGCACAAGTGACAGAGATGATCGCAGCCTTGAGAGGATTGTTAAGCAAGGGCCATTCAGAAATCTGGGGGAGCTTCATAAGGAGTGGACTGAGGCTGGTGTCAGTGCATCAAGAACCACCACATACAGACGTCTGCGTGACATAGGCTACAGCTATAGAATTCCATGCATCAAGCCACTCCTGAAGCAAAAACAACGTCAGAAGCATCTGTGCTGGGCTAAGGAGAAAAGGTACTGGTCTGCTGCCCAGCAGTCCCAAGTCCTGTTTTCAGATTTTACATTTCATTTTGAAATCAAGGTCCTAGAGTCTTGGAGGAAGACCGGAGAGGCTGCTTAAAGTCCAGTCAAGTGAAGTTTCCACAGTCTGTGATGGTTTGGGGAGCCGTGTCATCTGCTGGTGTTGGTCCACTGTGTGTTCTGAGGTCCACTGTTGTCTACCAGGAAATTTTACAGCGCTTCATGCTTCCTACTCCCGACAAGCTTTTTAGAGATGATGATTTTATTTTCCAGCAAGATTTGGCACCTGCCCACAAAGCCCAAACTACCAGTGCCTGGTTTCATAGCCATGGAATAACTGTACTTGATTGGCCAGCAAACTTGCCTAATCTATGGGGTATTGTTAAAAGGAAGATGAGGGAACAGAGCCCCCGAAATGCAGACGAGCTGAAGGCCAATATCAAAGCACCTTGGGCTTCCATAACACCTCCACTGTGTCAAAGGCTCATTGCCTCCATGCCACGCCGCCTTGATGCTGTAATTAGTGCAAACGGAGGCCCAACAAAGTACTGAGGACATATGAATGAATCAATGAATGAATTTATTTGGACAGTATGGAGAAAAGAAAGATAAATATGTATATATACTGTATATACACACAAACAAACTATGACAAAATAAAATTTACATATTCTCATTTTCCTTGTACAGCCGAAAAAGGGACCGGGAGGAAGTAAACACTTATTTATCCCCACCCCTTTTCCACAATACAATAAAACAATTCCCAATTCCGACTACTTACAAATAAGAATATCATTCATAAGCTTCACTGACTTCTTTAATCTGGTTTTAATCACACGTCATCACCATCACCATCCTCAGTCTCAGCCTGTTTCTTCAGCTTGATACTGCATGAAAACATATTTTTAAAATAAATATTTAAATTGCTTTATAGCTTTACATTGTTTAAGTTCCTCTTTCATATTTAACTCCACGGACAGAAATGCAAACACTTTGAAATTATAAGCACCCCTTAAATGATGTTTTCCTTCTCTTTCAAAGAACAAATGTCTATTTCTTGGCAATTGTTTATTTATTGCTTTTGGCATTATTTTTGCTGTTTGAAAATTAATCAGGTCATTGAGGGTAAGTATTTTGGAATTTATAAACAGAGAATTGGTGTGTTATTGGAAATCAGCATTGTATAATGTTCTTATTGCTCTTTTTTGTAGGATGACTAGTGGTTGTATTGCTGTTTTATAGTTGTTACCCTAACTTTCGGCACAGTACTTTAAATAAGGCAATACCAAGGCGCAGTACAGAGTATGCAATGCTTTGTGGTCTAAAACATGCTTTTACTTCCTTATTACTGCAATACTCTTAGACATTTTGTTATGTATGTATTGAATATGGGCTTTCCAATTCATTGTTTCATCTATTATGACTCCCAAAAATGTGTTCTCATTAACCCGCTCTATAATGTCTCCCAGTATCTTAGGTTTACTTGTTTGTCTTTGCAGTTGCCAAATATCATTATTTTTTGTCTTTGTCCAGTTTAAAGATAATGTATTAGTATCAAACAACATTTTAAGTTTTGTAATTTCAGATGCTTTGTCAGATAGTAGTTGCTGCATATTATCCTCAGAACAGAAGTTTGTATCATCAGCAAATAATACAGCTTTAAACAATTTGGATACTTTACTAAAATCATTTATATACATAATAAATCATTTTGGGCCCAGCACCGAACCCTGCGGCAGGCCACAGGCAATGTCACACTGTGAAGAACAGTGTTCCCTACTTTGACAAACTGTTTCTGATTCTCTAGGTAGCTCTTGAGCCATTTTAAGGCTACCCCTCTTATGCCATAGCGGTCCATTTTATGAAATAATATATTGTGATTCATTGTATCAAATGCCTTTTTTAAATCAATGAATAAACCGGCTACTATTTCCTTTTGGTCAATGTTATTAGTTATTTCTTCAACTGAGTCCATTAAAGTGAGTGCTGTTGATCTGTTTGTTCTGAAACCATACTGACTCTCATAGAGAAGATTGTGTTGATTTATTAATGTTTCCAGTCTGATGTCGTACAATTTTTGTAATATTTTAGAAAATTGTGATTATAAGGATAGAGGCCTATAGTTGCTAAAAGATGCTTGTTTCCCAATTTAAATAAAGGTATCACTTTTTCTATTTTCATTTGTCGTGGGACTTTTTCTCGATATTTTAATTCTGTGGCACATGTATGTTTTGTACATGATTGACATTGGCTGTGTCACTGTGAGGAGTAAATCCTGTCAGGTGTGTTACTAATCACACATAGTTGTATTTTATTCAGTACAGCACAGCCATTACACGTCTTTTATGTACAGTCATCTTTTATGTACCTCTGTGGTGCTTACATTTATCTAAGTAGCTTTTTAGTAAAGCTTATTTAGACGGTTTTTCCTTCCACTTGAGGACTTGACAGTGTCCTAATCCCAGTAAGTGTTCTTCTTCCCACTGGGAGTAAATCTATGCATAACAAAATAATTTGAACATCTGTGTTTCTTGTTTCTTGTCTCGTCACCCGATTTAAACCTTTATGTGCGCACTCCTTATCCCACCAAGTCAATGTCCTTTGTCCTTACTGTTGTGCTGTTTTTTATATCACAATAAAAAAATAATAAATGAAATGAATGTTTTTGCCCAAATTTGTGGCATTATTGAAAGTTTTGCTCCAATTAAATATTCAAATTATAAATGAGACTCTAACTTGAGTAGTACTTTCCACCAAATAATTATTCTTACAGGGGGCCTTGTGTTTGGCACCCTCGTGTGGTCCTGGTTTGTGTTGTTTGTTTTTCCAGGTTTGGCTCCTGTTGGGTGTGGTCTCCGAGCAAACGCACTCTATCTCCTCATCACTGCAGATTAAACACTCTGGGCTCATCTTCACACATCGCCAGATTGTACTTCTACCTTGCTGGTGAAACCTTTGAAACATTCATGCTTTTGTTCTTTTTGGAAAATCGATGAACATTTTCTAATTTTGTCCTTTTTGGTTATAGTTTGGTTACCTGCTCGGAGCCCACCCACAGGACCAAGCACCTTTTGTTAATAAATTATTTTTGCCTCTGGAGTCTGCTTCGTATGGAAGCCCGTTTCCGCCAGTAAAAAAAAAAGCCCCACAGGAAGTCATACTTTTAAGTTTTAAAGTCATAATTTTGAGTTTAAAAGTCAAAATTTCAAGTTTAAAAGTCAAAATTTCGAGTTTTAAAGTCATAATTTCGAGTTTAAAAGTCAAAATTTCGAGTTTAAAAGTCAAAATTTCGAGTTTAAAAGTCATAATTTCGAGTTTTAAAGTCATAATTTCGAGTTTTAAAGTCATAATTTCGAGTTTAAAAGTCATAATTTCGAGTTTTAAAGTCATAATTTCGAGTTTTAAAGTCAAAATTTTGAGTTTTAAAGTCATAATTTCGAGTTTGTGATTCCATGTGAATGGTCAAGTAAGCAAACGCACCCTTGAACGGATTTTAAGCAAGAAGAGTCTCTGGCGACGTAAGAATAAAACTGATGTGTCTGAAGTGGCAGCGTTTATTGAGCAACAGCTTGAGACATCTGGTCAGTACCACGGCTATCGATGGATGCACCAAAAATGCTGGGTAAACAATATGACAGACAGACTGTCAATTTGGCACTGTAATTTTGTTTAAATGTAAAATCTGATGAGAGAAGAAGAGATAAGAACAGTGTGCTAAATATGTAATTATTACCAAACGTATGTGTTTGTCTCCTAGGATGAACTTAATGAGGTTGTACTGACTTGGAACAACCATCGCATCCATAAAGTCAACAATTCAAGATCACCTTATGGACGTCCTTCCATATTGCACGCGGTTCCACACCTGTATGGTGGTAGAAATGATTTGCATCCTGTAACCATGGACAAAGTCTCACTCTGCCTTGAAGAATGCACCTTCAAAGATTTCCCATGTGATGAAGATGTGTTCAAAATCTGTGTGGACTTGATGTCTGAGCATAATATGTATTTTCCAAATGATGTGTACCAAACTGTTGACCTCTATATTTGTTTGAGAGAGATCCTCAATGATGAGCTACAACAGCAGTGATCTTACATCTGGTGGATCAAACAGGCATACAATAAATGAACAAATCATGGTTCTTTGTTTATTCATGCTCACTCTCACTTGATAGCCTATTAACAACATGGGTGGTATCCATTTGTAAAGTTTACAAAAGTTAAATTGTCATTTTATGTTTACAAAATATGAACTTTATAAAGCAAGTAGCAGTTTATTATATAATTGAATTGATAATAATGCACCAGAATAAACACTCAAAAGACCAAGTATTTTATTTATTTATGTAATCAAATTTTGTATTTTCAATAAATGAATAATGCAACTTTCATACACAATAGCAGCTGACAGCATTGTTTGCCTCAGTGGTGATTGAACATTTTATAGACCCACTATTTAACCATTTTATCAATACAACTATCCAAATACAACAAAAAATTGTAAAGAATTGTAATTTTCTATTGTGTAAAATGGTGGCAATAAAACAGCCACAACATGAAATAATAAACAAAGATTTAAAATGAGCATGTTTTTTTTTTTTTTTTAAATATAACATGCTGTAAACTACACAACAGAATGAACTATTTGTGTTCATTCGGGCTAAAATCATGCAATATCCATAACCCAGATGTTGCTCTCCAACACTTTGTTCATTTCATGTCGAAAATCAGGGTAACTCTCATAGGTAACTGGTAGCTCTAAGTAACAACCACAAGTGTGAGCAATAGGTCTTCTCTGAAACCCATTAATCTGTGTGAATGACACGGTAATGTTTTCCCCTGTGAATACATCTGATCCTGTACAAAACCTGAGAAAATTGGAAAGATGAGACGTATCACACTCTCGTAGATATGCTGTTACATACTTGATTATCTGTTTTTCAGTGACATTTGGGTTGGTTGGATGAGTGAGCGATTTCATAATTTTGCTTGATGTTGGCTGTAATGCATCATAGGCAGTTGCAATGCCTTTCAGCTCTGACTTAACACCCACAAGTACATTACTCCACTGCTCAATGACAAAGGCAGGCTCCTGAATAAGTTTCTGGTGAGCAAGCTCTCTTAAGATTTTATCTATGTTGCTTGCTTTTGGTTGTCTACGACAGTTATGCAAATCTAGAACTTCTAATAACTCATCTTTGTCAATACTTTCAAAATCTGAACAGCAAGTCTGAAATATGACTCGCTCCGAAGGTGATACATACTTGAGAAAACTATCCAATAGATCGCTCTCCACATCTCCAATGACAGCTTGCTCAAGAATAACAGGAGCAAGTTTTATTGGAAGATGCTGCGCTTGTTTCCAGCCAAAAGCAATGATTCGACCAACACTTTCCCATTCCTCCTTACCAAAGTCGTGTCGCAAGTATGGCACTTTGAAGTCACTCCCCACGGTGCACTGTTCATAAAAATCATTTCAAAACTTAGTACACCACCATCATCTACGGCCTTTTCAACTTTTCCATCTGGAAGAATTATTTTAAAGCGGATGTCTTGTTCATGACCTCATCTTCAGTAAACACTTTAATAAGCTCTTTAAGAATCTGGCCTCGGTGAACCATAACAATGGTTTTCTTTATTTCAGGCACATTCAGAAAAGTAGGCAACTCTTAGTGTTAGTGGCAAGGTATCTTCACGACTGGGGGGGTTCCATTTCCAAGAGGTCTGCGGTGCGTAAAGTCACAATCCCACTATCCTCCAAATCATTCACATTAAGTATGGTTTCATGATCTGGCAAACTATTGAACAGACTTGCATCACCATCAAAAGGCTCAGAGCTACCAAAAGTTCCAATATAAAGAACATCCATGTTGTTAAGTGAGGTGCCAGAAAGTTGGGTTGGTACATCAGAGTGATCAACTAAACTTACAGATTCAACACTGCTCTCCTCTAGATTCCTTTCTGTGTCCATTTGTCTCTTTTTAGTTTTTAAATAAAACCGCAGCATTGTCATCTTGGTTGTATCATATAGTTCCTCAACTGTTAAATCTTCAGCTAAAGGATTTTCCTGAAAGTCAGTTAAATCCACTTCAAAATCAGAACTTAAAACAGCTGTAGTGCTCTCTCTATGAGGTTTTTCTTTGTACTCTTCTTTGGCACGCTTTCCTTCCGTGTTCCACCACCTTTTTGGTTCGCATATGCACATACAAATTGTCTTTTTCACTGAAATTTAGCTACCCCAGCTCAATTTTTCTGTCATTTTTCCTGCTGATTTTTGCACTCATTTGTCTTTTGTCTGCAACGTTATCTTTTTGGTTCTTGTTAAGCTTTATTTTAAGTCTTTCAAAAAGTTTGGACTTTCAACTGGTTGGTTCTTCATGCTGTCTACAGTGTCCAAAAACAGCTACTCGATCTCCATATGACGGTAGGTACTCCATCAGTTCCTCATCGCTCATCAGCTTTATTACACTGGGATCAATCTAGAGTTAAATACACAAAAAATGAAATTAATAATTTTCCATTATGATGATTGGTCTGTATGAAGTCATAATAGTAAAACCATGTGCCTACCTTGTCCTGTTCCATTCGCTGGATAGCTTCCTCACCCACATGTCTTGATCTCAAATATTCCACAAGCTCATCCATCTCCACGTTTTTTGACTGCAATGAGGATAATGAAACAGGGTCAACTGAATAGTAAATAATATCGCTTCCTAATAAACTGGATCATATGTAATTATTTTATTTCCACTGCTTGGAAATAGAAACTCATTTGATGCATTTCAAGTTGCATATCTTGATACTCTTTGGGATAACATTTCTGGAGAAACATACCAAATTCGGTGCATTCACTTTCATTCGAATCAGGGTCCGTTTGCCTAAAATGTCCGGTTCGTTTGGGTAATTGTGAACGCACAATCAAACTCAACTCAGCACAACTCGAACCAAAGAAGCGAACTCTGGTCCGGTTGGAAAGGTAGGTCTCTGTCCGATTGAATCTAACTCTGGTTCGGTTCATTTGTGAATGCAAACGGACCAGAGGGTGAAACAAAACGAGTGACCCACGCAGAAGATGCACATGACCCGCACGTGAGACTCAGTATCTAAACAAACTCCTGCTTTGAGATCGATAACGGAACAAACGACACACAGAAAGACGTGAAAGTAACAGAAGGCCAATTATTAACGTATAACTATAGGTATAAGTAATTCAGTAAGTAATCACTAGAAACGGTGATATATTTTCGCATGATCATAATTGAAAAGATGGATTAGCCGATGTAACCATCGGAATGGAACAGTTTCCTGTTGCGTAGCAGACTGTCTTGTTTAGCGTGAGGACAGCTATTGACCATAGCCCGTATGCTAATGACCAAGATATATATATATATTTTAAAAATCACAGAGAATATAACCTACTGCGTTCCGGTGACTTACCTGGCATGAAACCGGTAAAACGCTTTACAAACTTAGGTATAGGCTTAAAGTTTTAGCCTAAAGCTGTGCCACGGTATGTTTGGGGCTTAATAGATCCATGCTTGGCACGCTTATAATTTGAAAGTGTGCTTCTTCCGTTCAGAAACCTGTTACCTGTATAAAGGCTCCCACCCAAATATTTTCCCACAGTGACACCAAGTGGGCAAACTAGAGCGTTACCAGCCCACATTTCATAAAATCGCCGACGTGAACAAAAATGCTTTTATTGCACATACTGTGTTGATTACATACACCGTACGGTCTATGGTTGATTATTGTATTATTGTCAAATGGAAATAACTTATGGATATAACTATTGGAAATAACTGGAACCAAAGCTAGGATGCTAAACTCCACTTAGCCTGTCCAGCCCCAGTAAATGCCAATCCTAAATTAACGGTAAACAATTTAAACACCTTACATTTTATGAATCATATAACAATTATTACAAATGTTCCAACTTGCCTTTACAGTCGCTTAAACATTCCTCGTGTACATCTTTGATTTCAGAATGTGCAGGTTCCAGCAGGCAGCCCATGTGTTGTGCTTGCATAGCATGGCATGGCAGTTTAAAACTGAAATTACGACTATAAAACTCGAAATTATGACTTTTAAACTCGAAATTATGACTTTAAAACTCAAAATTATGACTTTAAAACTGGAAATTATGACTCTTAAACTCAAAATTATGACTTTTAAACTCAAAATTATTACTTTTAAACTCAAAATTATTACTTTTAAACTCGAAATTATGACTTTTAAACTCGAAATTATGACTTTTAAACTCGAAATTATGACTTTTAAACTCATAATTATGACATTTAAACTCGAAATTATGACTTTTAAACTCGAAATTATGACTTTTAAACTCGAAATTATGACTTTTAAACTCATAATTATGACTTTTAAACTCGAAATTATGACTTTTAAACTCGAAATTATGACTTTTAAACTCATAATTATGTCTTTTAAACTCGAAATTATGACTTTTAAACTCGAAATTATGACTTTTAAACTCTAAATTATGACTTTTAAACTCATAATTATGACTTTTAAACTCGAAATTATGACTTTTAAACTCGAAATTATGACTTTAAAAATAGAAATTATGACTTTTAAACTCAAAATTATGACTTTAAAACTAGAAATTTTGACTTTTAAACACGAAATTATGACTTTAAAACTCGAAAGTATGACTTCCTGTGGGGCTTTTATTTATTTTTTATTGGCGGAAACGGGTTTCCATAGCTTCGAGGTCCTTATTTTTCAACCCATATTAGAGGTACTATTTTTAAGTATTTCTAAAACAGTATTAGGGGGTAGTACTAGATTATAAAATAAGAAAATAAAATATCTTATAATTATGAAATTAAATTATGTGTATATTGGTCGAACTGTTTTTTTTTCTAAACTGTGTTTTGTTTTTGTTCCTAGGTTTAATCTTCTGTGTGGAAGACAGGACAGATCTTAATACAATTTAGTCCTGTTTGGTAAAGCTGCATCTTACATGTTGTTTTGTCTTTAAATTATTGGTACAACAAGATGAATAGAAGTAGTAGCTCCAAGTTAAACTAAAAAACGAATGTGCAAATTAGTGTCTACACAACTGAGACATTTAGTTTTTAATTAAACAGTAAAGACAACATCTTGAGTAGGATTTGTACTCACCACTTTTACTGAGATGTGTTTGTCTGACATGCAGAGATGAAAAGCAGCAGCTCGTTGTTAGCCTTCAGCTCATGAGCCTCATAAGCAGCGATAGCCACCTGTAGCTGCGTGAACTCCGCGAGAGCGAGCGTCAAGGAGTGTTCAGACTGCAGCGACCAACGCAACCAGTTTACATGTAAAGTCTATGGTGTCGCGTGACAAAACTCTCCTGCGATTTTGCGGCGCAACCGGCGCGGATGGCAACCAATCAGAGATCACGCTTCAGTGACGTAAATACGTATTTCATTATCCGGGAAGAAGGACGTAAATAAACCACACAGCAGCAAAAAATGGATGATAAACTAATTTATGGTGTCTGTGGTGCTCAGAGCTCTATGATGTCACGCTGGTGAATGACAGACAGGAACAAGAGCCTGGAGAAGGTCAGCAGGAGCCTGGATTGTCTGGTAAGTTATCACAACTTTGGAGCCAGGAAATATTTGTTGTCTTTTTTCTTGCGTGCAACCAACATAATTGACGCTAGTTTGTGGTTTGACGAGTTCATATGTTTATTGTTATTGTTTGCTGGTGACTTTTTTTTTTGGCGACCAAAATGACTGTCCTCACAATGCACAAGCGACAAACTAGGGGCAACAGGCGCGATTTTGTCACTGCGGTGTGAACAGGGTATCAGACTCCGCCCCTCTCTCCTTTTTAGGAATATTTTCTGAGGGACAGGGGAAGGGAGGGGAGGCATTTTGGCCCTGATGAGAGCCCATCACTGATGCTCCAAGACACGATTAATTTGATGTGAATCATAAATAATTTATCAATTCAACTCTCCCTTTTCACCAGGTTGAAGTCCATGTTTGTAAAATGTCACTAATGTGCAATGATAGAAAATGTCTCTATTCAGATTCAGATTCAGAATCTGAATGGAGACATTCAGATTCAGAAACGGTTTATTGCCATTGTCAGTGATCAAAATTCACAAACATAGGAACTTGCTTCGGCGTAAGGTGCAACATAAAGCAATGAATAAAATATAATCAAATATATAAAAAAGGCATGCATAAGATTAAGAATGGGTGACGGTCAGACCAAGAGCGGTTCAGAAGCCCTTTATGATGAGCAATATATCAAGGCTAGTTACATTGCCCGGAATGGCGTCACCGGGGCCCCACCCTGGAGCCATGCCTGGGGTGGGTGCTCGAGCGCATGGTGGCCGGGCCTTTCCCCACGGGGCCCGGCCGAGCCCGAACGAGCGACGTGGGGCCGTCCTCCCATGGACCCACCACCTGTGGGAGGATCCGTAAGGGGCCAGTGCGAAGAGATCCGGGCAGCGGTCGAAAGCGGGGGCCTCAGCAACCGGATCTCCGGACACAGAAACTAGCTCGGGGGACATGGAATGTCACCTCGCTGGGGGGGAAGGAGCCTGAGCTTGTGCGGGAGGTCGAGCGCTACCGACTAGATATAGTCGGCCTCACCTCCACGCACAGCCTGGGCTCTGGAACCCGTCTCCTCGAGAGGGGCTGGACGCTCCATTTCTCTGGCGTTGCCCGCAGGGAGTGGCGGCGGGCTGGTGTGGGCTTGCCCCTCAGCTCGGCCATCACGTGTTGGAGTTTACCTCCGCCTTCGGGTGGGGGACAGGTCTCTCACTGTTGTGGCGGCCTACGGGCCGAACAGCAGTGTAGAGTACCAGGCCTTCTTGGAGTCCCTGGGAGGGGTACTGGACAGTGCACCGCCCGGGGACTCCGTTGTTCTACTGGGGGACTTCAACGCCCACATGGGCAACGACAGTGACACCTGGAGAGGGGTAATCGGGAGGAACGGCCCGCCTGATCTGAACCCGAGTGGTGTTCAGTTATTGGACATCTGTGCTAGTCACAGCTTGTCCATAACTAACACCATGTTCGAGCACAAGGGTGTCCATCAGTGCACGTGGCACCAGGACACCCTAGGCCGGAGGTCGATGATTGATCATCTGACCTTCGGCCGCGTGTCTTGGACACTTGGGTGAAGAGAGGGGCGGAGCTGTCAACTGATCACCACCTGGTGGTGAATTGGGTCCACTGGTCGGGGGAGGAAGCCGGACAGACTTGGCAGGCCCAAGCGTATCGTGAGGGTCTGCTGGCAACGTCTGGCAGAGCTCTCTGTCAGCAGGTCTTCAACTCACACCTCTGGGAGAACTTCTCCCAGATCCCGGGGGAGGCTGGGGACATGGAGGCCGAGTGGACCCTGTTCTCCACCTCCATTGTCGATGCGGCGGCTCGTAGCTGTGGTCGCAAGGTCTCTGGTGCCTGTCGCGGCGGTAATCCCCGAACCCGGTGTTGGACACCGGAAATAAGGGATGCCGTCTGGCTGAAGAAGAGTCCTATCAGGCCTTGCTGGCTTGTGGGACTCCTGAAGCAGCTGACAGGTACCGGCAGGCCAAGCGTACTGCAACCCGCGCAGTCGCAGAGGCAAAAATTTGGGATTGGGAGGAGTTCGGGGAGGCCATGGAGGAGGACGGTTGGCCTCAAAGAAATTCTGGCAAACCGTCCGCCGCCTCACGAGGGGGAAACAGTGTTTCACCAACACTGTTTACAGTGCGGGTGGAGAGCTGTTGACCTCGACTGGGGATGTTGTCGGACGTTGGAAGGAATACTTTGAGGATCTCCTCAATCCCACTGTCACGTCTTCCGAGGAGGAAGCAGAGGTTGAGATTCCGGAGGGGGACCCATATCCATCACCCTGGCTGTAGTTACTGAGGTTGTTTGCAAGGTGGTGGCAAGGCTCTGGGGGTAGATGAGATCCGTCCTTAAGTATCTTAAGTCTCTGGATGTTGTGGGACTGTCTTGGCTGACATGTCTCTGCAACATCGCGTGGCGGTCTGGGACGGTACCTTTGGACTGGCAGACCAGGGTGGTGGTTCCTCTGTATAAGAAGGGGGACCGGAGGGTGTGTTCCAACCACAGGGGGATCACACTCCTCAGCCTCCCCGGTAAGGTCTATTCTAGGGTACTGGAGAGGAGAATCCGACCGATAGTCGAACCTCAGATTCAGGAGGAGCAGTGTGGTTTTCGTCCCGGTCGTGGAGCACTGGACCAGCTCTATACTCTCCATCGGGTGCTCGAGGGTTCATGGGAGTTTGCCCAACCAGTCCACATGTGTTTTGTGGATCTGGAGAAGGCATTCGACCGTGTGCCCCGGGGCGCCTTGTGGGGGGTGCTCCGGGAGTATGGGGTCCGGGGTCCTTTGCAAAGGGCTGTCGGGTCCCTGTATGACAGGAGCAGGAGCTGTATTCGCATTGCCGGCAGTAAGTCAGACCTGTTCCCAGTGCATGTTGGACTCCGCCAGGGCTGCCCTTTGTCACTGGTTCTGTTCATAATTTTTATGGACAGAATTTCTAGGCGCAGTCAGGGCGTGGAGGGCGTCCAGTTTGGGAACCACAGGATCTCATCTCTGCTGTTTGCAGATGATGTCGTCCTGATGCTTCTTCAAACCAGGACCTGCAGCATGCACTGGGACGGTTTGCAGCCAAGTCTGAAGCGGCTGGGATGAGAATCAGCACCTCCAAATCCGAGGCCATGGTTCTCGACCGGAAAAGGCTTGCCCTCTCCGGGTGGGTGGGGAGTCCTTGCCTCAAGTGGAGGAGTTCAAGTATCTCGGGGTCTTGTTCACGAGTGAGGGAAGGATGGAGCGTGAGATTGACAGGTGTATCGGTGCAGCGTCTGCAGTGATGCAGGCGCTGTATCGGACCGTTGTGGTAAAGAGAGAGCTGAGTTGAAAGACAAAGCTCTCGATTTACCGGTGAATCTACGTTCCTACCCTCACCTATGGTCATGAGCTCTGGGTAATGACCGAAAGGACAAGATCACGGATACAAGCGATCGAAATGAGCTTCCTCCGCCGGGTGGCTGGGCACTCCCTTAGAGATAGAGAGGAGCTCAGGCACACAGGAGGAGCTCGGAGTAGAGCCACTGCTCCTCCACGTCGAGAAGAGCCAGCTGAGGTGGCTCGGGCATCTGTTCAGGATGCCTCCTGGACGCCTCCCTCGGGAGGTGTTCTGGGCATGTCCCACCGGGAGGCAGCCCCGAGGTAGACCCAGGACACGCTGGAGGGACTATGTCTCTCGGCTGGCCTGCGAACGCCTCGGTATCCCCCCAGAGGAGCTGGAGGAAGTAACTGGGTGTGTAGGAAGTCTGGGAGTCCCTGCTTAAACTGCTGCCCCTGCAACCCGGCCCCGGATAAGCAGAAGAATATGGATGGATATTTTAAGACCGGTATCTAACTTACCATTTTTAAGTAAAATCTCAGAAAACTTGTTTTTACTCAACTTAATTATTTTTTAAACTCAAACAACATTTTTGAGAAATATCAGTCTGGTTTTAGGGTAAACCACAGTACCGAGACAGCCTTGACAACGATTTTTAAATGGTTTTAGATTAATTTATGATTCTAAAGAGGTGACAGTGTTGGTTCTACTGGATCTGAGCGCTGCCTTCGACACAGTAGACCACACTATTCTCTTAAACAGACTCAAACGCCTGGTGGGCCTCTCTGGTACTGCACACAAATGGTTTACTTCCTATCTCACAGACATAATATTCATGGTAAGTTTAGATACCTGCTCCTCCAAGGTCCATAAAATCACACGTGGTGTGCCCCAGGGTTCGATTTTAGGGCCTGTACTTTTTAACCTGTACATGCGCCCTCTGCTGGTGTCATCAGGAGACATGGAGTCAACTTCCACGGTTCTGCTGATGATACGCAGCTTTACTTCTCCATGTCTCCCGATGACACCAGGCCAATGGATGCTCTTTTTAACTGCATTTTAGAATCAAATCCTGGATGGCAGAAAACTTTCTCCAGCTTAACCAGGACAAAAGTGAGGTTTTAGTCATTGGTCCTGAGGCCCAGAGAGAGAAACGTTTATCCAAACTACAAGCACAGTCTTTTGATCCATCAGCAAGTAAAAAACCTGGGCGTTATCGTTGACTCTGAGCTGACTTTTATTCCACACATAATGAACATCACAAAAATAGGTTTTTATCCCTTAAAGAACAGCCAGAGTCCGCCCCATTCTCTCTCGGGCCAACACGGAGACCCTGATGCTTTTATCTCCAGTCGTATAGACTACTGTAATGCCCTGCTCTCTGGTCTGCACAAAAAGAGTATTTCAGGTTTGGAATTATTACAAAATCCAGCAGCACGTGTCCTGACTAAGACCAGGGGGCGGGACCACATTACACCGGTTTTAAAATCACTGCATTGGCTCCACGTGTGTTTCAGGATCAATTTTAAGGTTATTTTACTGGTTTTTAAATGTCTTAATGGTCTTGGGCCTTCTTATCTTTCAGAACTGCTTTTACCATATGAACCCTCGCGGCCCCAGAGCTCCTCCAGCAGCCGGCTCCTAGTCATTCCCAAAGTCAGGACACACACTCATGGTGAGGCGTCCTTCCACTACGGCCCTCGTCTGTGGAACGGCCTGAGGAGGAGCTCAGGGCCTCAGAGAACGTTCAGGTTTTTAAGAGCAGGGTCAAGACCCACCTTTTTAATATTTAATTGTGTATTTATTTATTTATGCTATTTATTGTGTTCAGTTATTTTACTATTTTAGAATAATTTATGTCCTAGTCTTACTCTATTTCTACTCAATTCTCTATTTATTTCTTCAATATTTATTTATTTATACTTATTAATTTTAGATTCTCCAGTGTTTCCTCTGAGGGGCCCTCTGTACCAGGAGTGGTGTTTGTCTGTGGCTGCTGGGCCCTGGCTCATGGGCCCCTGGTGGAGGTTTGGTGAAAGAGAAGGAAAATCAATGATAGCATGGTTAAACGCTCCTAAGAGTAGCAGAATTACTAGTATTTTTGTAGTAAATGTGCCCTTTACATCTTCCATTTATTCAACTGCAGTTGTTTTCAGTGCCAAGAAAAACTTGGTTTGATGGAGTTAGCAAAATGTGTTGAGATCCAGTAGAGCCCCCACAGCATCCGTCGCCACAGCAGTGTCATGTGACTGTTGAGCTCGACTGCTGCCTGTAGGGGGCAGTGTCAGGGCTGACATGTAGAGTGTCTCTGTGTGTGGCTAAAGTTGGGTTTGAATCCAGAGGCAGAATTCCATCACTCTTAGCAACATGTTTCCACGGAAACACTCCTCCGTCTCAGCATCCGTCTTTGCTCCTCTCTGCTGCGTTTCCACGGAGATGCTTTGGGACGTCTGCCTCTCAGTCATATCTGCGTTGTCTTCATTAGATCCAAGTACCCTCCACCCCCCCACCCCCCATCTGCAGACGCCCTGCGCCATCTAATCAGCATGGCACTGTGCGGGGGCCACTCTAACATGGCACTGTGCGGGGGCCATTCAAACATGGCACTGTGGAGGGGCCACTCAAACATGGCACTGTGCGGGGGCCACTCAAACATGGCACTGTGCGGGGGCCACTCAAACATGGCACTGTGCGGGGGCCACTCAAACATGGCACTGTGGAGGGGCCACTCAAACATGGCACTGTAGAGGGGCCACTCAAACATGGCACTGTGCGGGGGCCACTCAAACATGGCACTGTGCGGGGGCCACTCAAACATGGCACTGTGCGGGGGCCACTCAAACATGGCACTGTCTTGAGGCCACTCAAACATGGCACTGTGCAGAGAGCCACTCAACCATGGCACTGTGCGGGGGCCACTCAAACATGGCACTGTGCGGGGGCCACTCAAACATGGCACTGTGCGGGGGCCACTCAAACATGGCACTGTGCGGGGGCCACTCAAACATGGCACTGTGGAGGGGCCACTCAAACATGGCACTGTGGAGGGGCCACTCAAACATGGCACTGTAGAGGGGCCACTCAAACACGGCACTATGGAGGGGTCACTCAAACATGGCACTGTGCGGGGGCCACTCAAACATGGCACTGTGCGGGGGCCACTCAAACATGGCACTGTGGAGGGGCCACTCAAACATGGCACTGTGCGGGGCCACTCAAACATGGCACTGTGGAGGGGCCACTCCAAACTAGGCACTGTGCGGGGCCACTCAAACCACGGCACTCTTGTGAGGGGCCACTCAAACATGGCACTATAGAGGGGCCACTCAAACATGGCACTGTGCGGGGGCCACTCAAACACGGCACTGTGCAGGGGCCACTCAAACACGGCACTGTGGAAGGGGCCACTCAAACACGGCACTGTGGAGGGGCCACTCAAACATGGCACTGCGCGGGGGCCACTCAAACACGGCATTATGGAGGGGCCAATCAAACACGACACTGTGGAGGGGCCACTCAAACATGGCACTGTGGAGGGGCCACTCAAACATGGCACTGTGCGGGGGCCACTCAAACACGGCACTGTGCGGGGGCCATTTAAACATGGCACTATGGAGGGGCCACTCAAACATGGCACTGTGCGGGGGCCACTCAAACATGGCACTGTGCGGGGCCACTCAAACATGGCACTGTGCGGGGGCCACTCAAACACGGCACTGTGCGGGGGCCATTTAAACATGGCACTATGGAGGGGCCACTCAAACATGGCACTGTGTGGGGGCCACTCAAACATGGCACTGTGCGGGGGCCACTCAAACATGGCACTGTGCGGGGGCCACTCAAACATGGCACTGTGCGGGGCCACTCAAACATGGCACTGTGCGGGGGCCACTCAAACTCGGCACTGTGCGGGGTCACTCAAACACGGCACTGTGCGGGGGCCACTCAAACATGGCATTATGGAGGGGCCACTCAAACATGGCACTGCGCGGGGGCCACTCAAACATGGCACTGTGCGGGGGCCACTCAAACACGGCATTATGGAGGGGCCACTCAAACATGGCACTGTGCGGGGGCCACTCAAACATGGCACTGTGGAGGGGCCACTCAAACTTGGCACTGTGCGGGGGCCACTCAAACACGGCACTGTGCGGGGGCCACTCAAACTCGGCACTGTGCGGGGGCCACTCAAACACGGCACTGTGCGGGGGCCACTCAAACATGGCACTATGGAGGGGCCACTCAAACATGGCACTGCGCGGGGGCCACTCAAACACGGCATTATGGAGGGGCCACTCAAACATGGCACTGTGCGGGGGCCACTCAAACATGGCATTATGGAGGGGCCACTCAAACATGGCACTGTGCGGGGGCCACTCAAACATGGCACTATGGAGGGCCACTCAAACATGGCACTGTGCGGGGCCACTCAAACATGGCACTATGGAGGGCCACTCAAACATGGCACTGTGCGGAGCCACTCAAACATGGCACTGTGCGAGGGCCACTCAAACACGGCACTGTGCGGGGGCCACTCAAACATGGCACTAGGCAGGGGCCACTCAAACATGGCACTGTGCGGGGGCCACTCAAACATGGCACTTTGGTGGGGCCACTCAAACATGGCACTGTGCGGGGCCACTCAAACACGGCACTGTGCGGGGACCACACAAACACGGCACTGTGCGGGGGCCACTCAAACACGGCACTGTGCGGGGGCCACTCAAACATGGCACTGTGGAGGGGCCACTCAAACATGGCACTGTGGAGGGGCCACTCAAACATGGCACTGTGCGGGGGCCACTCAAACATGGCACTGTGGAGGGGCCACTCAAACACGGCACTGCGCGGGGGCCACTCAAACACGGCACTGCGCGGGGGCCACTCAAACACGGCACTGTGCGGGGTCCACACAAACACGGCACTGTGCGGGGGCCACTCAAACACGGCACTGTGCGGGGGCCACTCAAACATGGCACTGTGGAGGGGCCACTCAAACATGGCACTGTGGAGGGCCACTCCAAACATGGCACTGTGCGAGGGCCACTCAAACATGGCACTGTGGAGGGGCCACTCAAACACGGCACTGTGCGGGGGCCACTCAAACACGGCACTGTGCGGGGCCACTCAAACACGGCACTGCGCGGGCCACTCAACCACGGCACTGCGCGGGGGCCACTCAAACACGGCACTGCGAGGGGGCCACTCAAACACGGCACTGCGCGGGGGCCACTCAAACACGGCACTGCGCGGGGGCCACTCAAACATGGCACTGTGGAGGGGCCACTCAAACATGGCACTGTGGAGGGACCACACAAACACGGCACTGTGCGGGGGCCACTCAAACACGGCACTGCGCGGGGGCCACTCAAACATGGCACTGTGGAGGGGCCACTCAAACATGGCACTGTGGAGGGACCACACAAACACGGCACTGTGCGGGGGCCACTCAAACACGGCACTGTGCGGGGGCCACTCAAACATGGCACTGTGGAGGGGCCACTCAAACATGGCACTGTGCGGGGGCCACTCAAACATGGCACTGTGGAGGGGCCACTCAAACACGGCACTGTGCGGGGGCCACTCAAACACGGCACTGTGCGGGGGCCACTCAAACACGGCACTGTGGAGGGGCCACTCAAACATGGCACTGTGCGGGGCCACTCAAACACGGCACTGTGCGGGGGCCACTCAAACATGGCACTGTGGAGGGGCCACTCAAACATGGCACTGTGCGGGGGCCACTCAAACATGGCACTGTGGAGGGGCCACTCAAACACGGCACTGTGCGGGGGCCACTCAAACACGGCACTGTGCGGGGGCCACTCAAACACGGCACTGTGCGGGGGCCACTCAAACACGGCACTGTGCGGGGGCCACTCAAACACGGCACTGTGCGGGGGCCACTCAAACACGGCACTGCGCGGGGGCCACTCAAACACGGCACTGTGGAAGGGGCCACTCAAACACGGCACTGTGGAGGGGCCACTCAAACATGGCACTGCGCGGGGGCCACTCAAACACGGCATTATGGAGGGGCCAATCAAACACGACACTGTGGAGGGGCCACTCAAACATGGCACTGTGGAGGGGCCACTCAAACATGGCACTGTCTTGAGAGCCACTCAAACACGGCACTGTGCGGGGTCCATTTAAACATGGCACTATGGAGGGGCCACTCAAACATGGCACTGTCGGGGGCCACTCAAACATGGCACTGTGCGGGGGCCACTCAAACATGGCACTGTGGCGGGGCCACTCAAACACGGCACTGTGCGGGGCCATTTAAACATGGCACTATGGAGGGGCCACTCAAACATGGCACTGTGTGGGGCCACTCAAACATGGCACTGTGGGGCCACTCAAACATGGCACTGTGCGGGGCCACTCAAACACGTCACTGTGGTGGGGCCACTCAAACATGGCACTGTGGTGGGGCCACTCAAACTGGGCACTGTGCGGGGTCACTCAAACACGGCACTGTGCGGGGGCCACTCAAACATGGCATTATGGAGGGGCCACTCAAACATGGCACTGCGCGGGGGCCACTCAAACATGGCACTGTCTTGAGGCCACTCAAACACGGCATTATGGAGGGGCCACTCAAACATGGCACTGTGCGGGGGCCACTCAAACATGGCACTGTGCGGGGGCCACTCAAACATGGCACTGTGCGGGGGCCACTCAAACATGGCACTGTGGAGGGGCCACTCAAACATGGCACTGTGCGGGGCCACTCAAACATGGCACTGTGCGGGGGCCACTCAAACATGGCACTGTACCTGGGCCACTCAAACATGGCACTGTGCGGGCCACTCAAACATGGCACTGTGCGGGGCCACTCAAACATGGCACTGTGCGGGGGCCAATCAAACATGGCACTGTGGAGGGGCCACTCAAACATGGCACTGTGGAGGGGCCACTCAAACATGGCACTGTAGAGGGGCCACTCAAACACGGCACTATGGAGGGGTCACTCAAACATGGCACTGTGCGGGGGCCACTCAAACATGGCACTGTGCGGGGGCCACTCAAACATGGCACTGTGGAGGGGCCACTCAAACATGGCACTGTGCGGGGGCCACTCAAACATGGCACTGTGGAGGGGCCACTCAAACTTGGCACTGTGCGGGGGCCACTCAAACACGGCACTGCGCGGGGGCCACTCAAACATGGCACTATAGAGGGGCCACTCAAACATGGCACTGTGCGGGGGCCACTCAAACACGGCACTGTGCGGGGCCACTCAAACATGGCACTGTGGAAGGCCACTCAAACACGGCACTGTGGAGGAGCCACTCAAACATGGCACTTGCTTGCTGGGCCACTCAAACACGGCATTATGGAGGGGCCAATCAAACACGACACTGTGGAGGGGCCACTCAAACATGGCACTGTGGAGGGGCCACTCAAACATGGCACTGTGCGGGGGCCACTCAAACACGGCACTGTGCGGGGGCCATTTAAACATGGCACTATGGAGGGGCCACTCAAACATGGCACTGTGCGGGGCCACTCAAACATGGCACTGTGCGGGCCACTCAAACATGGCACTGTGCGGGGGCCACTCAAACCACGGCACTGTCGGGGGCCATTTAAACATGGCACTATGGAGGGCCACTCAAACATGGCACTTTGTGGGGCCACTCAAACATGGCACTGTGAGGGGCCACTCAAACATGGCACTGTGCGGGGCCACTCAAACATGGCACTGTGCGGGGGCCACTCAAACATGGCACTGTGCGGGGGCCACTCAAACTCGGCACTGTGCGGGGGCCACTCAAACACGGCACTGTGCGGGGGCCACTCAAACATGGCATTATGGAGGGGCCACTCAAACATGGCACTGCGCGGGGGCCACTCAAACATGGCACTGTGCGGGGGCCACTCAAACATGGCACTATGGAGGGGCCACTCAAACATGGCACTGTGCGGGGGCCACTCAAACATGGCACTGTGGAGGGGCCACTCAAACTTGGCACTGTGCGGGGGCCACTCAAACACGGCACTGTGGTGGGGCCACTCAAACATGGCACTGTGCGGCCACTCAAACACGGCACTGTGCGGGGACCACACAAACCACGGCACTGTGCGGGGCCACTCAAACCACGGCACTGTGCGTGGGCCACTCAAACATGGCACTGTGGAGGGGCCACTCAAACATGGCACTGTGGAGGGGCCACTCAAACATGGCACTGTGCGGGGGCCACTCAAACATGGCACTGTGGGGGCCACTCAAACATGGCACTGTGCAGGGGCCACTCAAACATGGCACTATGGAGGGGCCACTCAAACACGGGCCACTCAAACACGGCACTGTGCGGGGCCACTCAAACATGGCACTGTGGAGGGGCCACTCAAACATGGCACTGTGCGGGGGCCACTCAAACATGGCACTGTTGTGGGGCCACTCAAACATGGCACTGTGCGGGGGCCACTCAAACACGGCACTGTGCGGGGGCCACTCAAACACGGCACTGTGGAAGGGGCCACTCAAACATGGCACTGTGCGGCCACTCCAAACACGGCACTGTGATGGCACTGTGGAGGAGCCACTCAAACATGGCACTGTGCGAGCCACTCAAACATGGCACTGTGGAGGGGCCACTCAAACACGGCACTGTGCGGGCCACTCAAACACGGCACTGTGCGGGCCAGGCCACTCAAACATGGCACTGTGGGGCCACTCAAACATGGCACGGTGCGGGCCACTCAAACATGGCACTGTGCGGGGGCCACTCAAACATGGCACTGTGGGAGCCACTCAAACATGGCACTGTGCGGGGCCACTCAAACTCGGCACGGGGGCCACTCAAACACGGCACTGTGCGGGGCCACTCAAACATGGCATTATGGAGGGCCACTCAAACATCTGTCTGGGGCCACTCAAACATGGCACTGTGGAGGGGCCACTCAAACATGGCACTGTGCGGGAGCCACTCAAACAAGGCACTGTGCGGGGGCCACTCAAACATGGCACTGTGCGGGGCCACTCAAACATGGCACTGTCTGAGCCACTCAAACATGGCACTGTGCGAGGAGCCACTAAAACATGGCACTGTCTCGAGGCCATTCAAACATGGCACTGTGGAGGGAGCCACTCAAACATGGCACTGTGGAGGGGCCACTCAAACATGGCACTGTAGAGGGAGCCACTCAAACCACGGCACTATGGAGGGTCACTCAAACATGGCACTGTGCGGGGGGCCACTCAAACATGGCACTGTCTTGAGGGGAGCCACTCAAACATGGCACTGTGGAGGGGCCACTCAAACATGGCACTGTGCGGGGGCCACTCAAACATGGCACTGTGGAGGGGCCACTCAAACTTGGCACTGTGCGGGGGCCACTCAAACACGGCACTGAGCGGGGGCCACTCAAACATGGCACTATAGGGGCCCCTCAAACATGGCACTGTGCGGGGCCACTCCAAACCACGGCACTGTGCAGGGGCCACTCAAACACGGCACTGTGGAAGGGGCCACTCAAACACGGCACTGTGGAGGGGCCACTCAAACATGGCACTCTTGGCGGGGGCCACTCCCACCCGGCATAATGGAGGGGCCAATCAAACCCGCCACTGTGGAGGGGCCACTCAAACATGGCACTGTGGAGGGGCCACTCAAACATGGCACTGTGCGGGGGCCACTCAAACAAGGCACTGTGCGGGGGCCATTTAAACATGGCACTATGGTGGGGCCACTCAAACATGGCACTGTGCGGGGGCCACTAAAACTTGGAACTGTGCGGGGCCACTCAAACATGGCACTGTGCGGGGGCCACTCAAACATGGCACTGTGCGGGGCCATTTAAACATGGCACTATGGAGGGGCCACTCAAACATGGCACTGTGTGGGGGCCACTCAAACATGGCACTGTCTTGAGGCCACTCCAAACATGGCACTGTGCGGGGAGCCACTCAAACATGGCACTGTCGCGGGGAGCCACTCAAACATGGCACTGTGCGGGGGCCACTCAAACTCGGCACTGTGCGGGGGCCACTCCAAACACGGCACTGTGCGGGGCCACTCAAACATGGCATTATGGAGGCCACTCAAACATGGCACTGCTTGAGGCCACTCCAAACATGGCACTGTGCGGGGCCACTCCAAACACGGCATTATGGAGGGGCCACTCAAACATGGCACTGTGCGAGCCACTCAAACATGGCACTGTGGAGGGGCCACTCAAACTTGGCACTACCTGGGGGCCACTCAAACACGGCACTGTGCGAGAGCCACTCAAACTTCGGCACTGTGCGGGGCCACTCCAAACCACGGCACTGTGGGGGGTCCACTCAAACATGGCACTATGGAGGGGCCACTCAAACATGGCACTGCGCGGGGGCCACTCAAACACGGCATTATGGAGGGGCCACTCAAACATGGCACTGTGCGGGGGCCACTCAAACATGGCATTATGGAGGGGCCACTCAAACATGGCACTGTGCGGGGGCCACTCAAACATGGCACTATGGAGGGGCCACTCAAACATGGCACTGTGCGGGGGCCACTCAAACATGGCACTATGGAGGGGCCACTCAAACATGGCACTGTGCGGGGGCCACTCAAACATGGCACTTTGGTGGGGCCACTCAAACATGGCACTGTGCGGGGGCCACTCAAACATGGCACTATGGAGGGGCCACTCAAACATGGCACTGTGCGGGGGCCACTCAAACATGGCACTGTGCGGGGGCCACTCAAACATGGCACTGTGCGGGGGCCACTCAAACACGGCACTGTGCGGGGACCACACAAACACGGCACTGTGCGGGGGCCACTCAAACACGGCACTGTGCCGGGGCCACTCAAACATGGCACTGTGGTGGGGCCACTCAAACATGGCACTGTGGAGGGGCCACTCAAACATGGCACTGTGCGGGGGCCACTCAAACAAGGCACTGAGCAGGGGCCACTCAAACACGACACTGAACAGGGGCCACTCAAACACGGCACTGCGCGGGGGCCACTCAAACACGGCACTGTGCGGGGACCACACAAACACGGCACTGTGCGGGGCCACTCAAACCACGGCACTGTGGCGGGGCCACTCAAACATGGCACTGTGGAGGGGCCACTCAAACATGGCACTGTGGAGGGACCACTCAAACATGGCACTGTGCGGGGGCCACTCAAACATGGCACTGTGGAGGGGCCACTCAAACACGGCACTGTGCGGGGGCCACTCAAACACGGCACTGTGCGGGGCCACTCAAACACGGCACTGTGCGGCCACTCAAACCACGGCACTGCGCTGGGGCCACTCAAACCACGGCTTTCTGCGGGGGCCACTCAAACACGGCACTGCGGGGGCCACTCAAACCGCGGCACTGCGCGGGGCCACTCAAACATGGCACTGTGGAGGGCCACTCAAACATGGCACTGTGGAGGGACCACACAAACACGGCACTGTCACGGGGGCCACTCAAACACGGCACTGCGCGGGGGCCACTCAAACATGGCACTGTGGAGGGCCACTCCAAACATGGCACTGTGGAGGGACCACACAAACACGGCACTGTGCTTGGGGCCACTCAAACACGGCACTGTGCGGGGCCACTCAAACATGGCACTGTGGAGGGGCCACTCCAAACATGGCACTGTGCGGGGGCCACTCAAACATGGCACTGTGGAGGGGCCACTCAAACACGGCACTGTGCGGGGGCCACTCAAACACGGCACTGTGCGGGGGCCACTCAAACACGGCACTGTGGAGGGCCACTCCAAACATGGCACTGTCTTGGGCCACTCAAACACGGCACTGTGCGGGGGCCACTCAAACATGGCACTGTGGAGGGGCCACTCAAACATGGAACTTTGAGGGGTCCACTCAAACATGGCACTGTGGAGGGGCCACTCAAACACGGCACTGTGCGGGGGCCACTCAAACACGGCACTGTGCGGGGCCACTCAAACACGGCACTGTGCGGGGCCACTCAAACACGGCACTGTGCGGGGGCCACTCAAACACGGCACTGTGCGGGGGCCACTCAAACACGGCACTGCGCGGGGGCCACTCAAACACGGCACTGCGCGGGGGCCACTCAAACACGGCACTGCGCGGGGGCCACTCAAACACGGCACTGCGCGGGGGCCACTCAAACACGGCACTGCGCGGGGGCCACTCAAACACGGCACTGCGCGGGGGCCACTCAAACACGGCACTGCGCGGGGGCCACTCAAACACGGCACTGTGCGGGGGCCACTCAAACACGGTGTGTGCTGTAGACCACAGTTACTGTCTGTATTTTCACACAAAAGCTCATCTTAAACTTTCACCTGTCGACATCAGTCAAGACAAATTGCATTTATAATTTTCACTGTTAAAGGTCCCACACATTTTTAAATATTTTTAGGGACTATTGTGAATCTGACCAGGCTAATGTAAACCTCGAGCCTTTTTGTGTGCACCTGCCAGGAGACTGCGGAGGGAAAGTACCAGGAGCTGAATATGGTGCAGATCATCTTTTCTTAATGAATTTGTTCATGGTCCATCAAAAAGAACTGAACCAAGAGCTTAGGCTTTACATTTTCTTTTTTCTTATTTTTCAACATTTTCAGTGTATTCCTTTTTTAATTTCCAACATGCACAGGTTCTATTTTATTTTATTCTTATGCATGCCTCTTTTTTATGTATTTTGCAAATATTTTATTCATTGTATTATGTTTGTGAATTTTGATCACTGACAATGATAATAAACTGATTCTGAGGTTATGAGGGAGAGAGAGCGAGAGAGAGAGAGAGAGAGAGAGAGATGGATAGAGCGCAGAGGAGGAGGAGAAAAGTAAGCGCCGCGCGCAGCGATGCCATGTCCTGGCGTCAGGAAGCGTGAATATGGATGAGGAGAGCAGCAGGAAAAGTGCGTCTCCAACAAGCGACAAACTGGAGCTGGGATGTAAAGTTTGCGATGACGCGCGCGGGGTGTGCGGAGCGGCAGAGCGCATGGATGCACCAGCAGAACCCGCGGGGGAGCGTGGAAAAGCTCCAGAAGCAGGAGCGGACCTGTGCGGGGAGGAGCGGAGAGAAGCGCGGAATACTGATGACTCTGAAGGAGACTTTGAAACACAGCGGCTGACACGCACGCACGAGGACGCGCGCGGCTCCGAAACGCGCGTACTTTGCTCAGAAAATGCGATGAACGCCGCTGGAGAGGCGGACAGCGGTGGAGCGACAGAGAGAGAGCAGGGGGTAAACGGGGGCGCATCCTCAGCTCGGCAGCAGCAGCAGCACCGAGCGGAGCGGCAGGCGGACATGAGAGAGACAGCGGCACCGCGGCACACGGCAGAGGGGCGCCTGGAGCGGCAGAACACCGAGGACATTGTCGACCTGCCCGCACACGTCCTGCACCGGCTGCGAGGAATGTAAGTGTGTCCGCGCCGTTGTTGTATGATGCACGCGTCAGCTCTGTGCGCGTGACACCGCGGCACACGGGGAGGCGCGCAACATGACAATCACCGCGAGTGTCAGAGCGTCACGACGTTAATGTTTGATGCGTCCCAGATTGAAATGCATCCATCTGAAACGTAAAGTGCACAGGTGAACGGAGCGGTGCGTGCGCGCGTGACGCGGACGCACACAGCTCCTGCCGCGTCTGTAATGTCTCGGCGCGTGGACTGGGCTCGTGTCAGACAGGACTGAAGGGCACGCGCCTCGCTACCACACTTGATGACATTAGCGCGTGCGTTGATCTGAGCGTCGCGGTCTCGCGGTTGCCAAGGCAACACGGTCTGACCAAAGGAATAACGACAGTGAACACAGGTATGACACAGTGCGCTCGCTGAACGAAACGCCACAGATCGTGGCGCAGCAGCGTCTCACGGAATGAGCGCGGCCCCAGCGTCAAATGAACCAATACGACGAGCAAATGAAGCGTTTAAGCCGCGAGTGCGCAGCGCCAAGGCGCGTTTAAAGGCTGTTCACACAGGACGTGGCATGCCACTGTTTTTGCCGCCGAGTGGAGGGAAGACAGCCCAGGAAGAGCAGGCTGTCGTGAAGAATATGAGCGTAAAGATGCATCAACATGTCCCACAAGAGATAATAATATAATGATCGTCTTGGAATCAGACCAAGACAGCAGTCTGCGCTGCGGCTCTGTGATTGGATGAGCTGAAGTGGCTCTCTGTGCGCCTCCAGTTGAAAAATCCAACTGAAGCGGCAGCGCCGCGCAAACTTGGACCTCCTGCTCTGCCCCTGGCAGCACAGTGGCCCCTGCGCCGAGAAGCACAGACAGCACTGTCCTGTGGGACACGCCTTTAGACGTTTAGATCAATGCACGTGACGCTTAGAGGATTTACCCGGGTCAGACGTGTTTGTCCTGCCAACAAGGCCCTATCCCTGCCCACTCCTCTGTACTTAGTGTTTTAAACACCTCGAGACCACATGTAGGTTAGAAAATGTCATGTAGCCACTAAAAAAACCAAAAACAAACACGCACGATAATCCTGCTGACTATGAAGAGGTGCGGCTGCAGCGGTCCTGTTTTTATTACTCAGCCGTTGTATTTCAATAATAATATTTATGTAAAACAGCTTGATTAAAAAGTGGACACTGGTTCATTGTAGACCATAAGGGACCATTTGGTTTTCCTTATGGGAAATCTAAAATCGCTCACTGTCAATCAAATTTTTTTGCTATTTGCATCGAGTGGGTCTAGAGGCACATCCACTCTGGCCCCGGGGAACAAAAACCTTTGCTGGGCACTTGCCCCGGAGCTATTTTGAGTTTAAAAACAAAAAACTATTTCCTATTTCCTTTTGAGACCTTTTTCCCCATTTCAAATCAGAAATCAAATGACCAACGGAACACACTCATAAGCTTTGCAAAGAAAAAAATGTGACCCAAAAAAAATCTGCTTATGGTTCAATACTTTGTACCTTGGGTGACCAGATTCAGCTTTTCAGAAAGGAAAGGGAAAATGTATTTATAGAACCAGGAATTTCTGTAGCTGGTTATTTTTATGAATGATTTATTTGGAAGATTTGGAGATTTGGAAACTCATCTAAGAGAACCCTGGTCTTATTGTGATTATGTGCATCAGACGGTCAGGGGTCCTCACCAGGGAAACAATTACCACATTCTGTGCAATTAGCTCCACTATTCCAGTGCATTTTAGAGCTCAATTTTATAAACTATATATTTTTCCCAGGGTTATTTTACCTGTGAGTTGGACCCCAAACGAGAATATCCTCACATCAAGAACGAGCAATTTGGCCGTTTATTTAGAGCCAAAAAAACGACCAAACAAGGTGTTTATGCTAAAACAGCGCCCCTGCAGGTCATGTCTAAATTACACTCATAATGAGCCAATAGTTACGTGAAAACAGGACTTACCATAAGTTTTGGAGATGTCAGGCTTGCTCCATGTTCAATTTTAGCACAGATCCAGAAAAGTGTCTTTTCTGAAAATGACATCCACTCATTCTGGTCACAAACAGTTAAGTCCTCAATCAAAGAGCTAGTGTTAAACTTCTGTTTGTGTGTATCCACAACAGGAAGTGACATCACAGAGCATGTGAAGGAAATCTGTGATCTTTTTTTTTTTTTTACTATACTTTAAGAGTTTAGATGAAACATAAAACATAAAAGGTCTAATTGCAATACAAATATATTACTTTAAATAAACTTCAGTTTTGTGATTTGTTTTTTTTTTCCAATTGTTTGTTTTTTCCACTTTCTTATTATGTGTAATCCAACATAATCTTATTCCTAGATTGATTTAGAGATTCATTATCAAAACAAAGACATTTTTAGTTATGCTGATGCCACCTGCTGGTCACTTTAGTGAAACCCAAGTAGTGCGTGGCTTACGGTGTGAAATAATAACCAGAAGGTGAGGTCTGTGTGACCAAACACAAGGAAATGTCTGTCACTTCAAATCAAATCAAAATCAAACAGTTTTACATTAAAAACATTCCCACACAACCTCCTCCCACCAGCAACACACACACACACACACACACACACACACACACACACACACACACACACACACACACTCACAGACAGACAGACACACACACAAAGACACACAGACACACACACACACAGAGACACACACAGAGACATACACATAGACAGACACACACACACAGACACACATAGACACACACAGACACACACAAACACACAGACAGACAGACAGACACACACACACACACACACACCCTAAGATACAATAGGCTGAGTACAGATAAACCAGTAGAAGAAGCACCATCAGAGGAGCCGTCTGCACCAGGAGCAGAGCATCGCCTGCAGCCACAGGACACAGACTCAGAGCCCACAGGAGAGAAGAGGCACACACCAAACCTCCACCAGGGGCCCATGAGCCGGGGCCCAGCAGCCACAGACGAACACCGCTCCTGGTACAGAGGGCCCCTCAGAGGAAACACTGGAGAGCATAAAATGAATAGATGAATAAATATGAGGAAGTGAATAAATAGAAATAGAGTAAAACTTGGAAATAAATACATATAAAATAGTAAACCTAAAATAAATAAACACAATAAATAAGATGAATAAATATAACAAATACACAATTAAATATTAGTCAAAAGCTAAACTAAAAAGGTGGGTCTTGACCCTGCTCTTAAAAACCTGAACGTTCTCTGCGGCCCTGAGCTCCTCCTCAGGCCGTTCCACAGACGAGGGCTGTAGTGGAAGGACGCCTCACCGTGAGTGTGTCCTGACTTTGGGAATGACTAGGAGCCGGCTGCTGGAGGAGCTCTGGGGCCGCGAGGGTTCATATGGTAAAAGCAGTTCTGAAAGATAAGAAGGCCCAAGACCATTAAGACATTTAAAAACCAGTAAAAGAACCTTAAAATTGATCATGAAACACACGTGGAGCCAATGCAGTGATTTTAAAACCGGTGTAATGTGGTCCCGCCCCCTGGTCTTAGTCAGGACACGCGCTGCTGAATTTTGTAATAATTGTAAACCTGAAATACTCTTTTTGTGCAGACCAGAGAGCAGGGCATTACAGTAGTCTATACGACTGGAGATAAAAGCATCAGGGTCTCTGTGTTGGCCCGAGAGAGAATGGGGCGGACTCTGTTCTTTAAGGGATAAAAACCTATTTTTGTGATGTTCTTCATGTGAGGAATAAAAGTCAGCTCAGAGTCAAAGATAACGCCCAGGTTTTTTTACTTGTGCTTATGGATTAAAAGACTGTGCTTGTAGTTTGGATAAAAGTTTCTCTCTCTGGGCCTCAGGACCAATGACTAAAACCTCAGTTTTGTCCTGGTTAAGCTGGAGAAAGTTTTCTGCCATCCAGGATTTGATTCTAAAATGCAGTTAAAAAGAGCATCCATTGGCCTGGTGTCATCAGGAGACATGGAGATGTAAAGCTGCGTATCATCAGCAGAACCGTGGAAGTTGACTCCATGTCTCCTGATGACAGCAGCAGAGGGCGCATGTACAGGTTAAAAAGTACAGGCCCTAAAATGGAACCCTGGGGCACACCACGTGTGATTTTACGGACCTTGGAGGAGCAGGTATCTAAACTTACCATGAATATTATGTCTGTGAGATAGGAAGTAAACCATTTGTGTGCAGTACCAGAGAGGCCCACCAGGTGCTTGAGTCTGTTTAAGAGAATAGTGTGGTCCACTGTGTCGAAGGCAGCGCTCAGATCCAGTAGAACCAACACTGTCACCTCTTTAGAATCATAATTTAATCTAAAATCATTTAAAATCTTTGTCAAAGCTGTCTCTGTGGTTTACCCTAAACCTGGACTGATATTCCTCAAAGATGTTGTGTGAGTTTAAAAAATAATTTAGCTGAGTTTTTCTAAAATTTTGCTTAAAAATGGTACGTTAGATACCGGTCTGTAATTGTTAAAATCATTACATTTAAATTGCTCTTCTTCAGCAGAGCCTCAGCAGAGCCTCACCACCGCTGCTTTAAAGGCAGTGGGAAAGACCCCTATCTGAAGAGAGCTGTTCATCATGTTTAAAAGCTCCTCTTTAAAAGATCCATAAAATGACTTGGGGGGGGGATTGGATCTAAAAGGCATGTGGTGGACCTCACGGTTAGGGTTAGGGTTAGGGTTAGGGTTAGGGTTATCAAGACTCTCAGCATTAACCAGGAAAAAACTGTCCAGTGTTTCCTCTGGTAAAGACAAACACTCAGATGAGGTTTGACTGGATCAAATGTTACATCTGATGGTGTCTATCTTCCCCATGAAGTGGTCTGCAAACCCCTCGCAGAGAGAGTCTGTGGGAGTAAAATGAGATGTGCTAAGATCAGGGTTTAAAATGTTGTCAATAGTTAAGAAAAGGACTTTGGAACTATTTTTGTGATTATCTTGGCAAAGTAGTTGTTTGTTGAGTTTCTAACTGCGTTGTTATTTATTCTTTGTTGATTATTGAAGAGTTGGTGATATATTCTTGTTTTGTTCTTTCTCCATCTTCTCTCTGCGACCCTGCACTCTCGCTTTAATCTTTTGAGTTCCTCATTTCTCCATGGGGGTGTAGGTTTTGTCACAATCTTTTTGTTTTAACGGATCAAAAGTGCTGATCGAAGTTGACTGTTAAAATTGTCTAATAAAATCACAGGAAGCAGGTAAAACAATTTTTATAAAACCTCAACAAAGTTCTCAGTCACTTCAGGGTCAGATGGCACCTCCTCACAGTTCTCACAGAGGTCTCCCACTGAATAAAACCAGTGATATTAAAAACACACAGTAGTGGTCAGTCAACAACAGAGGACACACTCTGGACAGGCCATGGGTGATGACCAGGTCCAGAGTGTGTCCTTCTGCTGTGAGTCGGTGTGTGACGTGTTGAGTAAAATCCATGTAATTAAGAATATTGAATGTTTTAAAAAATCATTTGAAAAAGAGTCTAAAACATACATGTGTAAATTAAAATCACCGACTAAAATCATATCATTTTCAGAACTCTGAAAATTCATTGATAAAAAGACTGCATTTCTTAGCTGGTCTGTATATTGTAACGCATAAAATTTGGGGGTTGATAAAAACAATGGAGTGATATTCAAAGCTTGTAAAATCATTGAATAAAACAGGTTTGGTGGCCAGAGTGTTTGTAGCTGTAGAAGCAGAGCCACCTCCCCTTTTACCATCCCTAGTGGAAAAAGCAAAGCTAAAATCAGGTGGAGAGGCCTCAGTGAGAACAACTGGTGCATCTGAACCCAGCCAGGTTTCTGTTAAAAACAAGCATCAAGTTTATAGTCTACAATCACGTCATTTACAATAAAAGATTTGTTCAGCAGAGAGCGGACATTAAAAAGAGCCATGTTGATTGTGAGCGGGGACTATGGACAAGGAGTACGTTGTGGATAAGCTTTCTGGAGATATTTGAGATCGTTTTTGTTAGGGATGCACCGGCTCAATACCAGGTGCTAGTACTCGTACTCACTGAAGAGGACCCGATACCGGCGCTCGATACCTCTTATGCTAATTTTACGGCAGCTCACGTCAGTAGACGTTCACTCACGGCGCGTCTCATGCTGTCGTGACGTTGTTGCAGCTGCAGTCGGAGGGCGGCCAGCGAGAGAAGCGGGAGGAGCTGAGATGTCAGCCGTGTGGCAGTTTTTCAAAGTGAACGAGACTGACTAAAGTCATATTTCCATTAGCGTGGTACAGCTCGGAGCGGGACAGAACAAAAATGAACTGTAACACCCCATGAGGGTCCGAAGGGGCGGCGAGAGGTACTGGCTCTCAGAGGCTGAACGAAACTGCAGAAAGAAAATATAAAGACAAAATAATCATTCCTCACCAAACGCTGACTTGATCTTGTGAAAAACCGGTGTATTTCAAGAGATGATAACTTTGTTTGCTGAGCCGACAGAGTTAGCAAAACAAAGCTAGCACGTGTTAGCATCGTCTGTTTCCTGTTTATGACACATGGCGCTCGCATTTAGACCCAAATAAATATTTTTTTCTGTGCCTATGGCAGCCAACTCTATTCAAACCTAACCTTTCATATAGAATTGTTAAATTGTGGCGCAGAGGCACAGAAAAGTCAAATAAAAGCAAAAGAAGCTGCTAAGCTGTTAAAGTTGACTCTTGAATGTAAGTAATTAATCAAGATTAAAGAAAAAAGCATTTTCAAATGTATCTGAGTGGAGTTTGAATTTTTAAGAATGGTATCAGTACTTGGTATCGACGAGTACCTAAAATGTACACAAGTACTCATACCATACCACATTTTTTCCAAATGAGGTATCTGTGCATCCCTAGTTTTTGTTAACTGGCAACACAGTCTGCCATCATTTAACTTATGATGGCAGACTGTGTCAAAATCTGCAGTAAACAGTAATTTTGGTAATTTGGGCTAATTTAGCAGGAAGCCTGGGGGCCAACAAAAATTGCTTTGAGGGCCACATTTGACCCCTGGACCAGAGTTTTAACACTGTTTTAATAGCTGATGTATTAGTCTGCAAACTCCTTAGCTATATCCCCATGCACTCCTCCTCTGCGTCAGCCTCATCGTACAGTCGAGTTTGGACAGTCCTCAGTTTCAGCCTCATCGTACAGTCGAGTTTGGACAGTCCTCAGCTTCAGCCTCATCGTACAGTCGAGTTTGGACAGTCCTCAGTTTCAGCCTCATCGTACAGTCGAGTTTGGACAGTCCTCAGCTTCAGCCTCATCGTACAGTCGAGTTTGGACAGTCCTCGGCTTCAGCCTCATCGTACAGTCGAGTTTGGACAGTCCTCGGCTTCAGCCTCATCGTACAGTCGAGTTTGGACAGTCCTCAGCTTCAGCCTCATCGTACAGTCGAGTTTGGACAGTCCTCAGCTTCAGCCTCATCGTACAGTCGAGTTTGGACAGTCCTCAGCTTCAGCCTCATCGTACAGTCGAGTTTGGACAGTCCTCAGCTTCAGCCTCATCGTACAGTCGAGTTTGGACAGTCCTCAGTTTCAGCCTCATCGTACAGTCGAGTTTGGACAGTCCTCGGCTTCAGCCTCATCGTACAGTCGAGTTTGGACAGTCCTCGGCTTCAGCCTCATCGTACAGTCGAGTTTGGACAGTCCTCGGCTTCAGCCTCATCGTACAGTCGAGTTTGGACAGTCCTCGGCTTCAGCCTCATCGTACAGTCGAGTTTGGACAGTCCTCAGCTTCAGCCTCATCGTACAGTCGAGTTTGGACAGTCCTCAGCTTCAGCCTCATCGTACAGTCGAGTTTGGACAGTCCTCAGCTTCAGCCTCATCGTACAGTCGAGTTTGGACAGTCCTCAGCTTCAGCCTCATCGTACAGTCGAGTTTGGACAGTCCTCAGCTTCAGCCTCATCGTACAGTCGAGTTTGGACAGTCCTCAGCTTCAGCCTCATCGTACAGTCGAGTTTGGACAGTCCTCAGCTTCAGCGTCAACCTTTTTCTGGTTAAATAATGGTTCATAAATAAATACATGTTCCAAGAAATAAATCAGTATTCACCTTATTCTGGACGTGTCGCCATCTTTTTCCGTTGTAGTCTACACAGGGCAGTCGAGCTCAACAGAAAATAATCTACACGGACTAAATTGCCGTTTTCAGAAATTAGAAATCAGTGCGTTGCTGACTTTTTTTTCTTTTTTTTTTTTGCACGTGTACATTAAACATTTTAGACAAAGCAGTCTACTTTGCATAATGTTTTAGCAAGAGACTTCCCTCGATCGCCATTTGTGCGAACACTTTTAGCGTCAAACCGGAAGTCCCTTTACTACAAGAATATGGATCATAAACATAAAAGAAACAAAAGTGGGCGGGGCAGAATAAGGTGAATAGCCAATGCTACGTCTCACTACAATCCTCAGATTACACAATGGAAAGATGATGCAGCAATACTTGAACAACTATTGCAGGAGTAAGTACCAGAATCTCCATTGTAAGCAGAAGATGTTTGTGACAGTGATGAACCTGAGGACACAAACTGCTCCCACTGCACTGGACGATGAAGAGGCAGGAGCTCCTCACAGGCTCCATCTGCGCTCACAGTCAATGATACAAGACATGCACATCACAACTATTCACCCTCTCACCTCATGTAGAATGCATCCTGATTAATCTCTGCATTGTATTTCCTACATCCATATATATGCTGAGGACATGTCAATGACCTAATCAGCCTTATTTCATTCATTCATTCATTTTCTACCGCTTATTCCCGTTAGGGGTCGCGGGTGACTGGAGCCTATCCCAGTGACTTTGGGCCAGTACACCCTGGACAGTGGCCAACTCGTCGCAGGGCTGACACAGATATATATATATATATATATATATATATATATATATATATATATATATATATATATATATATATATATATATATATAATGACCTTAATCAGTAGGATTTATTACACCAATGATCGCAGTCCAGCCCTCCACCGCTTAAAAAAATAATTGCTTGATTGACACATCAACATGATGAGTCTTTTTCCTTCATTGCTGTTTTCTCTCTTTCTCTTCTTCTTTTCCTTTGTAAATAATTAAGTTTCTTAAGGAGCGTTTGTTGGATTTTGCACAGATAATAATAATGCACATTTTGTGTTCTTTATTATTGTTGATTTTCATATCTTGAATTGTTAAAAATAGAAAACATTTAGCTTTTTTAGGTTTTCATATCAAACCTGTATTACTGCAGAACTGTATATTATTGATATTACTATTCTTATTAATATTATTTACATATGTAATTACGTTTTATGTTTTGTATTAAATCAACCTAAATCTCACATTCCTTGATATGATATGGCAAATAATAGATCATATTTTTTATTAATTTAATTTCCTTCACATGCTCTGTGATGTCACTTCCTGTTGTGGATACACACAAACAGAAGTTTAACACTAGCTCTTTGATTGAGGACTTAACTGTTTGTGACCAGAATGAGTGGATGTCATTTTCAGAAAAGACACTTTTCTGGATCTGTGCTAAAATTGAACATGGAGCAAGCCTGACATCTCCAAAACTTATGGTAAGTCCTGTTTTCACGTAACTATTGGCTCATTATGAGTGTAATTTAGACATGACCTGCAGGGGCGCTGTTTTAGCATATGTCCATACACCTTGTTTGGTCGTTTTTTGGGATCTAAACAAATGACCAAATAGGTCATTTTGATTTGGAGGACTTGTTGCATCAAACGCACAGCCACACAAAAACTGTCAATTGTTTGTTCTCCGTCTGTGTTGCTTTCATTTTTTAGATATTGACGATTCTTTTAGCTGGCCTAAAATTATGTAACAAATTGCCACAAAATATTAATATATTTTAAATAGCGATATTTAATACTTTGGGAGGCCAAGCATGTCTCCTAATGAAAACATGTCTCCTTTAAGAACACATAATATACGCACAGAATAAAGTACACAATAAACAAAGGTAGTCAAACACATACAAATAATACACACTGCTGAGAAAATGTTCCTACAGCGCCGGAAATGCACTAATTAGTCACAGAACAACATGGGTAATGAACTCTCTTTTAACAAACAATATTATCCAAATCTTAAGCACTTATACTCTCTAACTGTACATTATAATCATAAAACCCACTTATTTGTCCATATAACGCACACAAAATGATGAACAAGGCTCTTCCTCCCTCTTCCCTTCGTGTCGGAGCCATGGATCGATTATATTAACTGGATAGGGTATTGTTACCTTAAACCTGTCGCCAGTTGCCCCCAGTGGCCACTGCATTGGAAATGCAGCAAAAAAAATCTTCTGCGGCCCAGAAAGCATTTTTCCCACAGAGCGCAATGTAAACACAAACTGCTCGAGTAAGACTGACAGGCCATCTACAGCTTTCACTAAGGTCAAGTTTTGTGGCAATTTTTTTTTTACCTTTTTCAAATCATGAACTTTTTCCAGTTCAAAATCCTTCAGTTTTCTTTAAAATAGCATTTTAATCTTTAGCTTCAGCTCACTCTGTTTCGTGCTGCTCCACTCTAGGATCTCTAGTAACTCTCGCTCTGATTGGTCAGAGTCACGATCCTGCATCACTTCCAGGCGGCACAACCCAGATCGAGTTAGCAGCTAAAGGCTAAACTGACGTCATGCGCTGCGAGTCAATTAAGCACTGCTCTCTGTGCTGTTCATGCGCTGTTCATGCGCTGTTCATGCGCTGTTCATGTGCTGTTCATGCGCTGTTCATGCGCTGTTCATGCGCTGTTCATGCGCTGTTCATGCGCTGTTCATGCGCTGTTCATGCGCTGTTCATGCGCTGTTCATGCACTGTTCATGTGAGGAGATCTTCAAGTGAACTCAGACAACCATTGTGCATTTTCTGATCAGAGCAGCCTGTCCAATTTATAAATTCCTCAAAGACGTTTTTTTGGGTCCCAAAAGGAGGACATGTCTGGGAAAAAGAGAATGTCTGGTAACCTTAATGTACCTGACAAAAACATGAAACACCCAAAGCACCCATAGAACCCACACCCAAAACATTCACAGCACCCACAGAACATACAGCACACAGAACACACAGCCTCAGAGCAAGAACACGCAAACACGCCACTGAGCAAGAACACGCCTCTGAGCAAGAACACGCCTCTGAGCAAGAACACGCCTCTGAGCAAGAACACACCTCTGAGCAAGAACACGCCTCTGAGAAAGAACACACCTCTGAGCAAGAACACGCCTCTGAGAAAGAACACGCCTCTGAGCAAGAACACGCCTCTGAGAAAGAACACGCCTCTGAGCAAGAACACGCCTCTGAGAAAGAACACGCCTCTGAGCAAGAACACGCCTCTGAGAAAGAACACACCTTTGAGCAAGAACACGCCTCTGAGAAAGAACACGCCTCTGAGCAAGAACACGCCTCTGAGCAAGAACACGCCTCAAAGCAAGAACACGCCTCTGAGAAAGAACACGCCTCTGAGCAAGAACACGCCTCTGAGCAAGAACACGCCTCTGAGCAAGAACACGCCTCTGAGCAAGAACACGCCTCTGAGAAAGAACACACCTTTGAGCAAGAACACGCCTCTGAGCAAGAACACGCCTCTGAGAAAGAACACGCCTCTGAGCAAAAACACGCCTCAGAGCAAGAACACGCCTCTGAGCAAGAACACGCCTCAAAGCAAGAACACGCCTCTGAGAAAGAACACGCCTCTGAGCAAGAACACGCCTCTGAGCAAGAACACGCCTCTGAGCAAGAACACGCCTCTGAGCAAGTGTTTTAGTTGTTGGTTGCCATGGCGACTCTGAGCTGGAGGAGGCCAGAGTGACAGACAATGCTGGTTATTACAGGCTTCAGTATAACCCCACCCTCAAAACACCGTGCTGGTCGTTCTTAGCTGTTGCTATGGAGACAGGCTGAGCATAGCAATAAAGCAGAACTCTGTGAATAGACGGTGCGCAAAACTAAACTCATTGACAAGACGAGAAGCAGAGATTGGCAAGAGTCAGTCATGTCTGGTCAGCAGAAGAGTAACAGTCCTCAGGACAAACATGTCTCTCCTCTTTGTCCTGCAGCATCACAGTCAGCCTCAGTCCATATGGGAGAGCACACGCACACACACCAGCACACACACCAGCACACACACACACACACACCAGTGCACACACCAGCACACGCACACACACACACAATAGCACACACACACTAAACAGCACACACACAGACAACAGCACACAAACACCAATGCACAAACCAGCCTCATACCAGCACACATACGCACGCACACACCAGCAACTACACACACAACAGCACACACACACATGACCAGACACACAACAGCACACATGCACTACCAGACACATACACACACCAGCACACACATATGCAAACACACACAACAGCACACACACCAGTGCACAAACCAGCGCTCACACACACACACACACACACACATACACCAGCTCACACACACACACACACACACACTGTACACACACACTGAACACACACTGTACACCCCAGCTCACACACACACGCACACACACACTTTACACACCAGCTAACACACACACACACACATACACACGCACACACACATACACTGTACACACACACTGTACACACCAGCTCACACACACACACACACACAGACACACTCACACACACAGACGCACACAGACACACACACACACACACATACGCACACACATACACTCTACACACACACTGTACACCCACTGTACACACCAGCTCACACACACACACACACACACACACGCACACATACACTGTACACACACACTGTACACACACTGTACACACACACACACACACACACACGCACACATACACTGTACACACACACTGTACACACACTGTACACACCAGCTCACACACACACACACACACACACAGCGCTCACACCAGAACACACATACGTACATACGTACATATGCATACACGCACCAGAAAAGTACAAATGTAGTGCGTTTTGTTTGAAGAAAATTCTTATGAAGCCTAAACATGCTCAGAGAAACGTTGACCCCCTTTTGAGAAAAAAAACAAAAAAACAACTTTCGAACATCATGGAACTATTTAGGATTTTTAGTACTGTCTGAATGATTATAGTGCCAGAAACAGTGAAAATCTGAACATTCAAACCGAACAGTGTCCTGGACATAAAGATGTATTTGCTATTAAACTTTTTTATTGAGAGCTGTGATCTCATTCTGTATGTGAAATTTAAGTGCCAGCCAATCTCTATATTTGAGTGCTACTTTCTCGAGCTGCAGACACTTCTCAAAGTTGCGTTTGCGTGGAACACGACACATGGTTATTTTGACAGCTTGGCGAGCTGTGGAACAAGTACAGTAAAATAGTTATGAACAAGATTCTCTAAGTGTCACATCCAGCGCTTTAGCTTAAGTTATGTTTGCACTTCCTGTTTTATTTTGGTTCTAATATTCACCGTATTCCACCCCCGCCCACTTTTGCCTCTTTTTATGTTTATGATCTGTACTCTTGTAGTAAAGGGACTTCCGGTTTGATGCTAACGTTGTTCGCGCAAATGGCGATCGAGGGAAAGGTTTCTCGCTAAAACATTATATAAAGTAGATTGATTTGTCTAAAATGTTTAATGTAAACATGGAGTAAAGTCTCTACTGTTGGTTATCCAAATAGGAATGAAACATTTGAATTTCTCTGAAGCAAAAGCAGGGCATTTCACTTTGCTTCCTGGAGGGTTCTCAGTGATGCTGCAGATATAATTTCACGATGTCCTCTTTCTTTAGATTTGTTGAAATGTATGTGCACTTTTAGCTGCAACACTGTTGTTCTGAATGTTTTAATGGCTCTCAACTAACATTGACATTTTTGACAAGCTATGTCCTAATCTGAGAGCCAGACTTGGGCATTTATGAGTTGTTTCCCCTTTCATAACTAGTGTCAATTTTCACTGACTCTACAACAAGCATGAAATTTGCCAGCAAGACATGGTCTTTAACTGAGTATTTCTCCTTGAACATAACAGAAGCCTTCCCAACTAAAATGTTTAAAAGAATGTATTCATGTTTACCAAACTTCAGAATACATTGATCCGTTTTCACTACGGAAACTTCATTATTCACCATACTCCTTAACAGCTTCCAGAAGTTTTCCTTAAGACCAGCAAGTGGAGGAACAGCAAATGCACAAAGTGCCTGAACATGGATTTTCCTCAATTTGGTTCACCACTAGGCTTAAACTTGGAGTTTGAGATGTATTTCCAAAGAATTTTCTTTCTAAAGAGGCCTTGGCAATAGACACAGTGCAGGAAATCCTGAGCCTCTGTAAGTTCCCTGTGATTGCTTTTGTGGAGCAAGTTGACTGGTACCTTCATTCAACACATTAGTATTATGGGCAAAGTTCCTGTTGTTTTGCAGAAGCTCAAGATGGAGATTTCTTTGTCCATTCATCTTCTTCCGCTTAGCGGGGCTGGGTCGCAGGGGCAGCAGTCTAAGCACTCCCAGAGCACTCCCAGCACTCCCAGACTTCCCTCACCCCAGGACTTCCTCCAGCTCCTCCAGGGGGATCCCGAGACTTTCCCAAGCCAGCCGAGAGACATAGTCCCTCCAGCATGTCCTGGGTCTACCCCGGGGCCGCCTCCAGATGGGAAATGCCCAGAACACCTCCCGAGGGAGGCGTCCAGTAGGCATCCGGAACAGATGCCCGAGCCACCTCAGCTGGCTCCTCTCGACGTGAAGAAGCAGTGGCTCTACTCCTAACTCCTCCCATGTGACTGAGATCCTCACCCTATCTCTAACGGAGCGCCCAGCTACCCGATGGAGGGATCTCATTTCGACCGCTTGTATTCACAAGCTTGTCTTTTCGGTCATTACCCAGAGCTCATGACCATAGGTGAGGGTAGGAACGTAGATTGACTGGTAAATCAAGAGCTTTGTCTTTCGACTCAGCTCTTTCTTTTCCACAACGGTCCGATACAGCGCCCGCATCACTGAAGACGTTGCACCGATCCGCCCGTCAATCTCACGCTCCATCCTTCCCTCATTTGTGAACAACATACGAGATACCTGAACTCCTCCACTTGGGGCAAGGAGTCTCCACCCACCTGGAGAGGGCAAGCCACCTTTTTCTGGTCGAGAACCATGGCCTTAGATTTAGAGGAGTTGGGGACTGCCGCCGTGATAGGAACTAGAGACCTTGTGACCACAACTACAAGCTGCTGCATCGACAATGGAGGTAGAGAACATGGTCCACTCGGACTCCATGTACCCAGCCTCCCCTGGGATCTGGGAGAAGCTCTCCCGGAAGTGTGACTTGAAGACCCTGCCGACCTGTTCCCAGCAGACCCTCATGATACCCTTGGGTCTGCCAAGTCTGTCCGACTTCCTCCCCCGCCAGCGGATCCAACTCACCACCAAGTGGTGATCGGTTGACAGCTCCGCCCCTCTCTTCACCCGAGTGTCCAAGACACACTGCCAAAGGTCAGATGACACAACAACAAAGTCGATCATCAACCTCCGGCTTAGGATGTCCTGGTGCCACGTGCACTGATGGACACTCTTGTGCTCGAACATGGTGTTAGTTATGGACAAACTGTGACTAGCACAGAAGTCCAATAACTGAACACCACTCGGGTTCAGATCAGGGGGGCCGTTCCTCATGATTACCCCTCTCCAGGTGTCACTGTCGTTACCCACGTGGGCGTTGAAGTCCCCCAGTAGAACAACGTAGTCCCCAGGCGATGCACTGTCTAGTGACCCTCCTAGGGACTCCAAGAAGGCCTCATACTCTGCACTGCTGTTCAGCCTGTAGGTCGACACAACAATTAGAGACCTGTCCCCCACTCGAAGGCGGAGGGATGCGACCCTATCGTTCACGGGGGTGAACTCCAACATGTGACGGCTGAGCTGTGGGGCTATGAGCAAGCCCACACCAGCCCTGCCTCTCCCCGCAAGCAACGCCAGAGAAATGAAGCATCCAGCCCCTCTCGTGTTCCAAAGCCCAGATCCTGTCGTAGAGGCCTCTACCTTCGCCCAGATCCCTCTGCACCGGCCCCTTACGGATCCTCCCGCAGGTGGTGGGTCCACGAGAGGATGGCAGCACGTTGTTCCTTCAGGCTGTGCCCGGCCAGGCCCCGTGGGGAAAGGCCTGACCACCAGGCGCTTGCCGTTGAGCACCCACCCCAGGCCTGTTTCCAGGATGGGGCCCCGGTGACGCCAATTTGGGCAACGTAACTGACCTCATGGGAAAACTATTCATAAGGGGCTTCTGAACCACACTTGGTCTGCCAGAGGGTACTCAGGTGGCGGTACTCAGGTGGCGGTACTCAGGTGGCGGTTCAAGGAGGAGGCTTTCTTTGTTTTGACCCTTTATGATAGGACAGGACTTGCACAACCTCACATTCATATTACTGAGCATGCTCCAAATGCCGAGATATTTTCAGCACTTCTTCTTTACAGAACAAGCAATATAGCTTCTTATTGTACTGGTGCGAGCCATCCTGCTTTTTACTGACCGCTAACTTTCTGGAATATGTTTTTGCTCTTCAATTTCCTCTTGCTGTTTTGAAGATTGGTAGCTGGTGTGGGGGCTTTCTGAAGATGATCTGCCTCTTTCAGGCAATTGTTTTCCCTCATTCACAGATGAACTGCTCTCTATGTTGTAATTTAACATTGTTATTGCTGTTGTAATTTAACAAGTTGCTCCTTTGTTCATCTACTTGAAGAACAATACTTTCAACCATGAATCTTCACTGCAATTGGACTCATTAACATATTTGTTGCAGTCATCTGAGGTAAACCCAAACAGGTAATCTGAATCACAGTCAATCATCTACCCAAACTATAAAGAAAGAAATAATTAGACCAACTGCAGGGCAGAACATTTCAATGGAGAAGAGATGATCTACCAACCTCAATACTTTTGGTACATCGAAGCTTGGGAGGAACCCAATTCAGTTGAGCATTTTAACAACAAAAAAGTTTGATTTTCAAATATATCCGTATCCGAGAGTTGTAAAACATATTTTACCTGGTTGTTGTTGAGTGAACTCTCAGGGACTTGGACTGTTGGACATATGGGCCTAACCCCTAAGTTCAGCATCAGTCTGGGTTGCCAGGACTCCACAATAGACCAATCACACACTCAGTTATTAAAGTAAAGGGCAGCATGTCAGCCACCATGACCTGGTTATTAAAACTATATAACGCAACTGAACTGTAAAAGAAGCATTCATGTTCCCCTTTTTTCCATATCCAATCACTTCCTCCATAGTTATATGTAATTTCCTCTCCAGCAGTTATGTCCTTCACTTCTCTGAGTCCTACTTTGAGGTGTCACTTTTTTCTCTCGACCGCGGGGCGCAGACAGAGAGCAATGGAGTCTGGGTTTAGAAGCAGACTCGGACAGATGAGCGGTGGATCAGGTTCATTGGGAAGAATTAACCCCTAAGCATTGTTCTGCTGGTCTCAAGATACAAAATGTTATTTATTTGCCATTAATTGACCTCATATTTACAGGGAAAGGAGGCAAAACAGTGAATTAATGAAAGAGCAAATGATGCATATGCAGCTGATCTGCAGAAGTGGCGCGAGTGCGCGCAGCGAAATCAAACTCCATCTTGCAAAAGACAAAATTTTATAAATGTACATACAAATTAAATATAGCTTTAGGTGTCCGGATTTGATTTGAGGAAAACACGCTCTTTTAGATTACACAGGAAGCGTTACCTGAGCTAAGGACGAAAAACAGGAGCAGCTGAAATCAGGATGTTCATTTGACACATCCATCAGTCCTCACAAAGACGAGCACAGTGGCTGATGTTTATGAGCGCGGAGCAGTGGAGAGCATGTGGCACAGAACAAATCAAACAAAGCAAACACGTGGCAGAGATCATGTGCTGAACCATGTGTGCACTGTGACGAAAACAAATACGCGTGTGAGCGCGAAAACAAATGAACTGGATAAAACATTTCACCAAACTATTACAGAGCACTTGTCAACGCCAGACCAACACCAGCTCCATCTATCAATCATAAATGTCAGTTACCTCTGGAACTATAGTTCTGTAAGTCTATGAAGGGCCCTTAAACCACTAAACCTGTGTTTGGTCGGGTAGCCTAGATTTACCTGAAACATGTGCCACAGATTCAACATGAAATGCAATGTTTAGACTTAAACTGTAGTTAGCAGTGCTTTTAAAATAAGCTATTTAGATTTGTGGCTAATTAAATTATTACATTTTCCTCAGAAAATGTGCAAAACTAATAAACTACTAATTATAGACCTAAATCTGACGATGTGGCTCTTTGCGATAACACAGTGACCCACCCCTGCTCTAGCTTATTTTTAAATACAGCAAGACGTGTGATTTAATCAAATTTTCTTGGGGGAGGACCCTCAAATCTCCTTGTCCATTTCTAATTGTAAAAAGAATAATGTAGACGTTGACGAATGTGGCCTGCTCCAGTGCCGATCCCGAATCACTTTAACTCCCCTGTAAACTTCTGATTTCTCGTCTTTATTTTATATTCCATTGTTATGCCCAATTATTTAACCAGTGTGAGGTTGGTGGGCTACAAACAAAGTCTTGTTTAGGGCCTCCAAATGTCTTGAACTGGCCCTGACAACACAGACATTTATCAAACGTTAACCACAAACCAAACTAAAAATCAAATACAGTTTGGAATGGTCATTTATTGACGTGACACATATCAGACTGACTTAACACACTACATTTAGAAAGTAAAAAGATGAATTAAATACACTTTATTACCATCATGTCTTCTCATTCTAGTATAAGTTATACATTAACACACAACATATTTTATGATAAACACTGCGTCTTCTTTCTTCTTCCACTTAGTCTATAAGTTCTCCTCTGTATTTTACATTTACAAAGTCCCTTTGTAAATATAACTCATCCTAGCACATCTAAGTATTTTAGAAAAAAAATGCTTTGCTCGCATATACAATACTGTACAACTTACCTTTGAAAGAGTTAATGTATTTTACATCCAACATCGTGGTCTTGCCTCAGCTGCATGCTCTATCACATCTTTTGTTGGTTTCCACGTTTTGAAGCCACGGCCAATCCAGTTTTAAATTGTAATAATGTATAGAACAACTTCCAAACAGTGAAAGACACAGAATTTAAAAAAAAACAACAAAAAAATGTTTTGAATAGAAGCTGAGATAGAACTGAACGATATGTCTTTCATTTTTTCAACATTTATTTTCTTTCTTTCTAACCCATTTTCACATTAGCCAAAAAACGACTTATATTGACAAAGTTACCCTCACTTAGACTTAGAACTAAACTCTAGGAAATCTTTTTTTGTTCTTTTTTCACTCACTGCTCTGACTAAAGTAAAAAACAAGACACCATTCATTGGTAAAAACAACAACAAAAAAATTGCAAAAAATGGAATGAATGGATGGATAACAACCAAATATATGATTATTCTAACATACTTTTAAATTCTTAAAGTAAAGAAATTTAAATAGGTACCTTGCAAGGACTGCCAAGTGCGGTGCTCCTTCACTTCACCCTGACCATGTGCTTGACCATTGGCTAACTTTTCTTTATTTGCCTAGCACCTCTTTAAACAACTAAATAGTCTCTAAAATTAAATGAAACAATGTGTAACAATAATGTAAACTTATCAAAAGAACTTAGAGAATTTCATTAGGTCCAAAAATTGTGTTAGCAATACCAAATTACAAAGACTTACCTTTTAAGAAATGCTCATTTCATGTCAAATGTTGTCAAATGTCCTTTACATCCTCTCTTCATGTGGAGTTTTTTTTTCATTTTTCAATATCCAAGTCCAGATCTCTCCATCTGTTAATGTTTTCTGAAGTGATTTATGGAGATAAGTCTGTTATTTTAAATTTGGGAGGAGGACCACACCTCATCTCCATTTAAGCTTCCCGGACACACATACCAGTGTTTGTAGTTTTGTGCCCCTCTCTCCCACCCTCTTATCTTTTTCTTATCTCTTAGTCCAAGGGTATCAAGGCCCGGGAGCCCACAGCCCTCATCGCTACAAGTCCTAAAACTGCATTCATCATCTACTCTCACGTATTTCTCGTTGTTCTCGTCCCTACAGTAGAGATAACTCTGAAATTTGGACGGGACACTGTTTAGAGCTTATTTTCATTGAAAATATGGTTAGTTTAGTGGGGGGAAATTTTGGTCACCACATCGAGGGTGTGCTGTCTGGTGGTGGTCCCCACGAGGTTTACAGACAAACACACACCCGCGCAGTGACCAGGGTGGCAGAGCAGAGCATACACAGGCCTGACATACAGAGGTCACACTGCCCTGGCGTTTTGGTGCGCTTAGTGTTATCTGTTTTTGTGTCAGCATGCTCCTACACCTTAAACATCAGAATATCCACTCCCTATTTCCAGTTCTTTAAGCATCTGCTGCAGATTTAGCGCTAAGTTTGAGCTAAAGAGTGAGACGCCGCAGACGAGGGAAGCGAGCGGGGGCTCTCGCGCACCTTCAGAGACGCAGTACACGTACGTCCTTACGTGGGATTCCAATGTCCGCTCGCTCAGCAACAAGACGGACGAACTTGCTCTTCTGATGAAAAGAAACAGAGACTTTTCTTTGTCTTCTGTTGTGAAATTTAAGCCAGGAACTACCAAAGTACAGACAGTTTATTAAATGCCTGACCAGAGAGCAGAACACGCTGGATCACTGTTACACTACAATGAGTAAGGCATCACTCGCTGTAGTTTAATGGTGATCCAGCGTGTTCTGCTGTTCGTGACGTGCCTCGCGCTGCACTGGGCTTGTCAGATCACGCCATGGTTCACCTGATCCCTATGTACAGACAGAGGCTGAAGCTCTCTAAACCTGTGGTGAAGAGGTGGACCAGAGGCAGTGGAGGAGCTCCGTGTTTGGACATTACAAACTGGGACGTGTTCTGAGCCGCCACGGATGGTTTGGATGAGTACACGGACATTGTGATGTCATACATTCGATTCTGTGAGGACAGTATCATTCCGACACAAACCAGGGTGATTTATAACAAAGACAAGCCCTGGTTCACACCCAAACTGAGGCAAATAAAGCAACAGAAAGAGGCAGCTTTCAGAGCCGAGGACAAAGAGAGCTACAAAGGTGCAAAGTACAGATTTAGCAGGAGGTGTCAAGAGCTAGATCTCTGTACACTTTAAAAAATGATATAATAAAAGCACCTATTTATACATTTCTGTATATAGTCTAAGTCTATTTAATTAAATTTTATTCTTAATTTTATGCATGCTTTCTTTTATATATTTGGGTATTAATTATTAAATGTTGTACCTTATGCCAAAGCAAGTCCCTAGTCTGTGGGCTGAAAACACCACCATGTAAAGATAAGTTACCATTATTGACACATAACAAAACAAAGGTGAAATTCTGCATCTCTGTACTAATAGTGCTCAGCTGTGAACTCAAACTTTCAAAATGCAAATTTATTTATATATAAACAGGCATGTTACTTTTTGGAGTACAGATTGAATTGAAATGACATTTTGCTCCTAGATTAGTCATGATTATTGCAGTAAAGAAATCATCTTGACATATCTGGTCTGATATTCAGTATGAAATAGCAAAAACACACATTTTCTTGGTTCATAACAAAACACTAAAAACACTAGTAATAACAAAGTATGGGACATGCAACAAGATCTCACAAGATAGAATTGTCACAAGAGAATAATCTTGTGAGAATAAAAATGGGTTTACATTTGGTTTTGCTGGTGACTTATTCTTCTTGAGAAGTAGTAAAAGAAAAGTTCTAAATTGAGCAAAACTATAAAATTAGTTAAAACATTGTGAGGCCAAACTCAATCATTGCTTCTAAATGTCTAAATGTGTTTCTAAGTAAACATGAGCTAAAATGGCCTGTGGGGTTATTTTTACATGTTTATGTGTTAGATATATTATACTGGTGAAAACAAATAGTGTTAATGAAAAGAGTAATGGTGGGATCAATGGTGGAGATAGAGTGTATGAAGGAGGCGTTCACAGCTGACAGCAGGTCCCTCTGGTCACACCTTTTCCATGAGGCCAGTAAAGAGTGAAGCGGCGCAGTTTGGGAGTGTTTCTCATCCATCTCCAGGACGTGCCCATCTCCAGGACCTGACACATGGTTGTGGAGATGCACAGGTCCTTGAAACCAGCACTTTGTAAAGCAGGTCGGAGGGAACGTCCAGAATAGCCCTGACTTTGGATAACATCCTCTTTTCCAACACTCAAGAGTTTCATTTAATGAATAAGCTTAATTCATTTATTTTTTCATTGTTAATTTCCACTGCTAACAGAAGAGGGCACGCCAATGAAAAATTACCTTACTGGAAACAGCATTTTTGTACTTTTTTGTACTTTTTTTTAACTACTAATAAATGTATAATTTATTAGTAGTTAAAAGTTAGAACATGTGAAATACTAATAGCAATGTGTACAAAAGTATGTTAAAAAGCCACAAAAATGCACATTACATCCACTTTAAAGCGACACTAATCCTCCACTCCAGTGCAGACAGGAGGACAGCACAAACTCTCCCCTGGCTCTTCTGTTTACTTCAAGTGAGGGGGGATTGTGGGGGATCTGAGAGCCCGCTCTGGCTCCGGCTGTCTCGCTCTGTGCTTGCAGGGACATCTTGTGTGAGTAAGCAGTTGGCAGCAGCGCAGTAAAAGCAGGATTTAGCCGAGTCTAAAGCTAAACCCAGAATAATCAGAGAGGTGTGAGAGCTCCCGGTGAGAACCAGCCCACGAACCACACTCACACCCCGCCCAGACATGTCCAGGAGGCTGCAGGGCGCCTCCAGGACCTTCCAAGAGTGTCCAGGCCCCCAAGAGACCCTTCAGGACCGGCACTGCTGTCATGGGTGCTCTGGAGTGATTTGCAGAGTTGTTAAAGGTGCACTATGTAACTTTTCTGGTGGAGGGGCTGCCATCTACTGTTATCGTTTTGCCTGGAATGTTTCATGTGTGATATTAAATCCATCTGTCTTGGATTCATTACGAGAATATATAATGCTAAGAAGTACACAAATTATAATTAATTATATTAATTAATAAATATTATTAATATTAATATTAATAATTATTATTTTTCCAGCCTCATTCGCTATAGTGGTAGTTTGGTGATTTGATCCTTCTTCACAGTTTTGAACAAAGCTGGCTTTAAACTGCCCAAAAACAATCAGTTCAGTCTAGTCTTCAGTGGCTTTGGACTATGTTCAGTCACGACCCCGCAAATAACAATATTTGGCATTCATGACCCCTGAGCACAAAAATAGGCAACCTGCAAAGTGACAGAGAAGCTTATGTCTATGCTTGATTTCATTACTTTGGTTTCATTACTTCGTTACTACATTACATCTACATTTGCCACTTTTTTTTTACCACCGCATTTGAAGAGTGTCAAGCCTTTTTACAGACTATTGTATCAAAAATCAAAACATTTTCTACATATCATCTTGGGACCCCCAGAAATCATTTCACGACCCCATGGGGGTTTTAACTCCCAGGTTGAGAACCACTGCTCTAGATATTATTAGATATTTTAACGGTCTTCTTTGTGTCTCAGTGTAGAAGATTTGTTCAGTTGTGTCAGCAGATCTGTAGCAGAGCAGTTTGAAGAGAGTAACATTCCTCAGGACAAAAGACTCCTCAGTGTTCAGAAGACCGGGCATCAAAGTCAGTCTCTGGAGACACAACAGAAAGCCTTCTGCCACGCTCTCGCGCTGTTGTTTTAGTCAGTGATGAGACAAGTAATGCTCTCAAAATAATTCCTTCAGAAGGTCTTCTACTGCATTTGGTGTAAAAAGTCTGGAGCATTTCAGAATTCCAGTATCGTTAGACACAACAGCTCACTGTGACACTGTAGGACACAGAGGGACACTGCAGGACACAGAGGAACACTGTGAAGCTTCAGAACACAGAGGGACACTGTGAAGCTTCAGGACACAGAGGGACACTGTGAAGCTTCAGGACACAGAGGAACACTGTGACGCTGCAGGACACAGAGGGACACTGCAGGACACAGAGGAACACTGTGAAGCTTCAGGATAAAGAGGGACACTGTGAAGCTTCAGGGTACAGAGGGACACTGTGAAGCTTCAGGGCACAGAGGGACACTGTGAAGCTTCAGGGTACAGAGGGACACTGTGAAGCTTCAGGGCACAGAGGGACACTGTGAAGCTTCAGGACACAGAGGGACACTGTGAAGCTTCAGGGCACAGAGGGACACTGTGACGCTGCAGGACACAGAGGGACACTGTGAAGCTTCAGGACACAGAGGGACACTGTGAAGCTTCAGGACACAGAGGGACACTGTGAAGCTTCAGGACACAGAGGGACACTGTGAAGCTTCAGGACACAGAGGGACACTGTGAAGCTTCAGGACACAGAGGGACACTGTGAAGCTTCAGGACACAGAGGGACACTGTGAAGCTTCAGGACACAGAGGGATACTGTGACGCTGTGGGACACAGAGGGACATTGTGACGCTGCAGGACACAGAGGAGGGACACTATGATGCTGCAGGACACAGAGGAGGGACACTGTGAAACTTCAGGACACAGAGGGACACTGTGATGCTGCAGGACACAAAGGAGGGACACACTGCAGGACAGAGAGGAGGAACATGCTGCAGGACACAGAGGAGGGACACTGGGACGCTGCAGGACACAGAGGAGGGACACTGTGACGCCGCAAGACACAGAGGAGGGACAATGTGACGCTGCAGGACACAGAGGGGGGACAATGTTACGCTGCAGGACACAGAGGAGGGACACTGTGACGCCGCAAGACACAGAGGAGGGACAATGTGACGCTGCAGGACACAGAGGGGGGACAATGTTACGCTGCAGGACACAGAGGAGGGACACTGTGATGCTACAGGACACAAAGGAGGGACAGTGACGCTGCAGGACACAGAGGAGGGACACTGTGATGCTGCAGGACACAGAGGAGGGACACTGTGATGCTGCAGGACACAGAGGAGGGACACTGTGATGCTACAGGACACAAAGGCGGGACAGTGACGCTGCAAGACAGAGAGGAGGAACACACTGCAAGACAAAGAGGAGGGACACTCTGCTGCAGGACACAGAGGAGGGACATTGATGCTGCAGGACACAGAGGAGCAAGACTGTGAGGCTGCAGGACACAGAGGAGGGACACTGTGACACTGCAGGACAGACAGGGGGGACACACTGCAGGACACAGAGGAGGGACACTGTGATGCTGCAGGACACAGAGGAGGGACACTGTGACACTGCAGGACAGACAGGGGGGACACACTGCAGGACACAGAGAAGGGACACTGTGATGCTGCAGGACACAGAGGAGGGACACTGGGACGCTGCAGGACACAGAGGAGAGACACTGTTACCCTGCAGGACAGGCTGCAGGAACAGAGGAGGGACACTGTGACGCTGCAGGACACAGAGGAGGGACAATGTGATGCTGCAGGACACAGAGGAGGGACACTATGATGCTGCAGGACAGAGAGGAGAGACACTGTTACACTGCAGGACACAGAGGATGGACACTGTGATGCTGCAGGACACCGAGGATGGACACTGTGATGCTGCAGGACACAGAGGAGGGACACTGTGATGCTGCAGGACACAGAGGAGAGACACTGTTACCCTGCAGGACAGGCTGCAGGAACAGAGGAGGGACACTGTGACGCTGCAGGACACAGAGGAGGGACAATGTGATGCTGCAGGACACAGAGTAGGGACACTATGATGCTGCAGGACAGAGAGGAGAGACACTGTTACACTGCAGGACACAGAGGATGGACACTGTGATGCTGCAGGACACCGAGGATGGACACTGTGATGCTGCAGGACACAGAGGAGGGACACTGTGATGCTGCAGGACACAGAGGAGGGACAATGACGCTGCAGGACACAGAGGGACATTGTGACGCTGCAGGACACAGAGGAAGGACACTGATGAAACATGCAAAGTTTTAATTGAACGCATGCCTTTTCCAAACAGGCAGCGCACGGCCGCCTCTGACGTCTCACCGTCGAAGCTCACGTGCAACAGCTCTCTTTCCTTCTTTGGTTAACAGATCGATTGCTTTTAACTTAAAAGCTGCATCAAATGCATTTTTTCGTGTGTTTTCTGTGTCGATGGTGTGTACATGCTGCAAACTGACAGTTCAAAACATGATCAAGCTAGCGTATTCCTCTGCACACTCTCTTTCACCGGTCTGCTCGAACTCTTGCGCTTCCTGCTAGAGCGCCCCTAGAGGCCATTCCCGGAAAAAATACATAAATTAGCTGCATCGCTGTACAAGCCGCAGTGTTGAAATCATGAGAAAAAAGTAGCGGCTTATTCTCCCGAATTTTGCGGTACCTTTTTACTATTTGATTGAACCTAATTAATGCTAATTTATTCATTTTAAAGCCTATAATTCAGCCCCATAATCTCTATGTTGTATAAAGTAATGGAGTTTCAGTACTGATTTTACTTTCTTTTACCAAATCAAAAAAATGTAAAACTTGTGGCTGGACAAACTCTGCACACCTAACTGGACGACGTGCGTAGGAGAAAAAGCAATTAGTTGAAGACGTTTAAAAAGACTCCCGCACACTGTCTCACTCTTCATGAATTTATTAGAATGAGAAAAAATTAATTTAATTCATGAAGAGTGAGACAGTATGCAGGAGTCTTCTTAAACGTCTTCAACCAAATAAAAAGAAATAAATAAATGTATGGTCATTCCTATGGACAAGTAATTTTACTTTTACTTGAGTAGTGAACTATATTGAATTGAATATAAGCAATTGGCAAACACCGGTAAAGTGACAAGTCAGGTCTGTGGAGAGACAAGCCTTCTCATGTTTATCCCAGAGGTCTTTAATGGAACAAAGACACCTGTAAGGAAATAAATGCCTTTATTCAAGTCTTCTTTAGGTGGAAATCTTACGCAGTGAGGCTTTAACTGAAATAAAATAGAACAATTTCCAAATGCTTCTCTAAATACAGAATAAATCCTCCATTTATCCAGCGCACTCTAAGCAGGTTTCACACAGCTGTGATTTCACGCTCTGTGAGAAGCACTGTGACAAACAGAGCAGAAGCTACATCTGTTCCCCCCGGACCACACCATGGAGCATCTGTTTGAGATCTAACCTTCTGACACCTCCTCCATCACCTCCTTGCTCTCCTACATCACTTCCTCTCCTCCATTAGCTCCTCCATCAGAGCTGAGGAGCAGAGCAGCTGAAGGCTCTGCCCACATCAGATGAGACTGGTAGAGCGGACAGAGAGGGGGAGGAGTGGAGTGAGTGAGAGGGAAAGGACAGCTTGGATAGTGGTTAGGGGAATTTTGAAGTTAATCCGTTGTTTTATGGAAAGCCAATGAAGTTGTTGGAGAATGGGGGGGGTGCGATGGTGGGAGGGTCCTAGTGATGATGCGGGCTGCAGAGTTTTGGAGAAGCTATGGTTTTACAGTAATCGATCCGGGAGATGACAAGACTGTGGATAAGTGCGGCTGTGGTGTGAGGGAGTGAGGGAGAACTCAACTCACACCCATGGGAGAACTTTTCCCAGATCCCGGGGGAGGCTGGGGACATTGAGTCCGAGTGGTACATGTTCTCCACCTCCATTGTCGATGCGGCGGCTTGTAGCTGTTGTCGCAAGGTCTCTTGTGCCTGTCGCGGCGACAATCCCCGAACCTGGTGGTGGACACCGGAAGTAAGGGCTGCCGTCAGGCTGAAGAAGGAGTCCTATCGGGCCTTGCTGGCTTGTGGGACTCCTGAAGCAGCTGACAGGTACCGACAGGCCAAGCGTACTGCAGCCCGAGCTGTTGCAGAGGCAAAAACTCGGGATTGGGAGGAGTTCGGAGAGGCCATGGAGGAGGACTATCAGTTGGCCTCAAAGAAATTCTGGCAAATCGTCCGACGCCTCAGGAGCGGTGCGGGTGGGGTGAAGAGCTGTTGACCCCGACTGGGGATGTTGTCGGACGGTGGAAGGAATACTTTGAGGATCTCCTCAATCCCACTGTCATGTCTTCCGAAGAGGAAGCAGAGACTGAGATCTCGGAGGCAGACTCATCCATCATCCAAGCCGAGGTCACCGAGGTTGTTGGCAAGCTCCTTGGCCACCAAGGCTTGGTGGATGAGATCCCCCCTGAGTATCTTAAGTCTCTGGATGTTGAGGGACTGTCTTGGCTGACACGTCTCTGCAACATCGCGTGTCGGTCTGGGGCGGTACCTCTGGACTGGCAGACCGGGGTGGTGGTCCTTCTGTATAAGAAGGGGGACAGGAGGGTGTGTTCCAACCACAGGGGGATCACACTCCTCAGCCTCCCCGGTAAGGTCTATTCCAGGGACTGGAGAGGAGAATCCGACCGATAGTCGAACCTCGGATTCAGGAGGAGCAGTGTGGCTTTCGTCCCGTCGTGGAACACTGGACCAGCTCTATACTCTCCATCGGGTGCTCGAGGGTTCATGGGAGTTTGCCCAACCAGTCCACATGTGTTTTGTGGATCTGGAGAAGGCATTCGACCGTGTGCCCCGGGGCGCCTTGTGGGGGGTGCTCCGGGAGTATGGGGTCCAGGGTCTGCCCGGTCCCTGTACGACCGGAGCAGGAGCTGTGTTCGCATTTCCGGCAGTAAGTCAGACCTGTTCCCGGTGCATGTTGGACTCCACCAGGGCTGCCCTTTGACACCGGTTCTGTTCATTATTTTTATGGACAGAATTTCTAGGCGCAGTCAGGGCGTGGAGGGCGTCCAGTTTGGGAACCACAGGATCTCATCTCTGCTGTTTGCAGATGATGTCGTCCTGATGGCTTCTTCAAACCAGGACCTGGAGCATGCACTGGGACGGTTTGCAGCCAAGTGTGAAGCAGCTGGGATGAAGATCAGCTCCAAATCCGAGGCCATGGTTCTCGACCGGAAAAAGGTGGCTTGCCCTCTCCGGGTGGGTGGAGAGTCCTTGCCTCAAGTGGAGGAGTTCAAGTATCTTGGGGTCTTGTTCACGAGTGAGGGAAGGATGGAGCGTGAGATTGACAGGTGACAGTGCAGCGTCTGCAGTGATGCAGGCGCTGTATCGGATCGTTGTGGTAAAGAAGGAGCTGAGTTGAAAGACAAAGCTCTCAATTTACCGGTCAATCTACGTTCCTACCCTCACCTATGGTCATGAGCTCTGGGTAATGACTGAAAGGACAAGATCACGGATACAAGCGTCGAAATGAGCTTCCTCCGCCGGGTGGCTGGGGGCTCCCCTAGAGATAAACTCATGTCTACAGCTCAATGTCAATAAAACAATGTGTATGTTTTTCTCAAACGCTGCAAACAGAGAGGCTGATCCAAAGGTCATAGTAGATGAGCAAGCCCTACAAGTGATACAAGAGTACAAGTATTTAGGGGTCATTATGTCATTATACTCTCAATTGTCTTTTAAAAAGCATGTAAAAATGTGACAAAGAAAATTAAATTAAATTTAATACATTTTAAACACATTAGAAATAATTTGACTACAGAGACCTCAAAATTGTACCTGAATGCCACAATTTTCTCTCATATAAATTATTGTCTGACGAGCTGGACCCAGGCAAATATGAGCACACTGCAGCCAATAGAAAGATACTGAAAACACTGGGCAAAACATTTAATTCATACCATCACTGTAAGAGTCTTAAAAAATATGAATTCTTAAATTGGGATAATTTAATCAACTATTCAGACATAATCTTGGTCTATAAAATTATTAATGGTCTGGCCCCACCCCCTCTTAACGATTTCATACAAGTGAATTCAAATACAAACACTCGAGCGTCGACCAGAGGAGACTGCAAAATCACATTTAAAAAGACTTCATTTGGACAGTCTGCTTTCTCAGTCTGCACCGCGCACTCTTGGAATCTGGTCCCTCCAGAACTTAGAAACATGACATCATTTCATAGCTTTCGAAAAGGTTTAAAAAAGTGGCTTCTGGACAATCAAACATGTGAACATGATGTTGAATAATCTTGTGTGTGGGATGTGTCTTGTTCAAATGATGTTGTGTCTACAGTTTGTGCTTTTAGTATGGTCCTTTTTAATGTATTGAATTTCACCTTGTGATCATTTGTATGGACTGTTTGGAGTGTTTTGTGCCTGTTTTATGTCCTGACGTTGTCATCAACCTGCTAATGGGACAACAGATGAAAATTAGCCTCCATGGCTAACTCTGACGCATTTACATGCTGTACTAACACATGTTCATTAATGTGCACTGTCCCATATTAAATCAAATCAAATCAAATCAATTTATTTTTATAATGCCCAAAATCACAACAACAGTTGCCTCGATGGGCCACAGGTAAAAGCAGTTCAGATAACTGTCCCAGACAGTTGTCCTTTGACCCTCCTTCGCGGCGAGGAAAAACTACAAAAAACCCCATGGGAAAAAGTAGAAACCTCGGGGAGAACTACAGTGAAGGAGAGATCCTACTCCCACGGACGGACAGGCTGCAGATGAACTAGGACTGACATCCACTTGGACTGTGGAGCCAGAACCACTCAAGAGGAAAGGTGGCTGTGAAAGAGTTCCTCCAGGAGGACGAGGAGCAGTCCACCCATTGTAGAGAGATCCTCCAGCAGGAGATGAGGAACAGTTCATCTAAAGTAGATGGAGTTGGTCCAGGCAGACGAGGTGTGGCTAATCCAGCTGTCCAGGCGGGTGGCGCATAGATCCTCCAGTGTAGAGATCGATCCTCCGGACAGATGGGGGTGGGGGGGTCATCACTGGAGCAGCCGCAGCAGTGTCTGAAACAGAGAGAGACACATGTGAACAGCAATGAACAGACTACAGCTGAAGAAATATTAAATATTGTTGATAGATAAAGTAGGAAGAATCAGAGGACAGTGTTCAAGCTGCCATACTTCCTCCAGCAGAGTTGCTTCAAGGGCAGCGTAGCTAAAACTGTAGGTTTTTATATAAAATAAAATAAGCATAAACATAAACATAAAACGAGAGGGACTCATGTACGGGGACAGTAAAACAGCTCTGAAGCCCCATGATGTAATGTTGTTCAGCAGCGGCTGTGATCAAAAGGGATCCTTAAGCCAAAGAGACCACTGCAGTGACCAGCCGCTCTGGAGCTTCTCTGACCACTCCTCCCCCGATCCTGAGTGCCACTCTGTGTCGCTCTTCCTGAGATATCTTCGCGGGTCCCGAAGTTTTTTGTTTATTTTTTTAATACGCCGCCAAAGGCTGCAGCGTTGCAACGCATCATGAGATTTGAGCAGTGCTTTAAAGCTCTGACTGTTTTAGGACAGAGCCTTTAGCATTAATAAAGCCTCATTTGAGTCACTTGAATATGCCTATAATAATGCATAGGAACTTGAAACTGTTCAGAGGGACAAATGTACAACACCAAACGGACACGCCCACCTCTCACAGCATTCATTCATAAAGTAGTTCATCGATTCATCCTGTGATACATCCATCTCCACCTGCTGTTGTTCACACAGTGAGTGTGATCAGACACACACACACACTCACACAGACACACACACACACACACACACAGACACACACACACACAGACACGCACACTCACAGACACACTCACAGACACACTCACAGACACACACACACACACACACTCACACAGACACACACACACACAGACACGCACACTCACAGACACACTCACACACACACACACTCACACAGACACACACATACACAGACACACACACTCACAGACACACTCACACACACTCACACAGACACACACACACTCACACAGACACACACATACACAGACACACACACAGACACGCACACTCACAGACACACTCACAGACACACTCACAGACACGCACACTCACAGACACACTCACACTCATACAAACGCACACATACACAGACACACACACACTCACAGACACACACATACACAGACACACACACACTCACACTCACAGACACACTCACAGACACGCACACTCACAGACACACTCACACTCATACAGACGCACACACTGACACACACTCTCACACAGAAACATACACTCACACAGACGCACACACATATAGACACTGGGGCGGCAGTAGTGCAGTAGGTAGAGTGGGCGCCTTCTGATCCGAAGGTCGGCAGTTCGAATCCCACTCCAGACTGGAGTAGTTGAGTGGTCAGATCCTCTGACCCGCAGGTTGGTGGTGCGATTTTCAGCTCCTTCAGATGAATAATGCCGTTGTGTCCTTGGGCAGTACACTTAACCCACCTTGCCCCCAGTGTCTGCGTACACTGGTGTATGAATGTGTGAGTGGATGGGTGACTGGTTCCTTGATGTAAAGCGCTTTGAGTGCCTTAAAAAAGGTAGAAAAGTGCTATATAAATGTGACCATTTACCATTTTACACTCTCACACAGATGCACACACTCACAGACACATGCACAGAGGCACACACACACACACACTCACACAGACACACACTCACACAGACACACACACACACACACTCACAGAGACGCTCACAGACACACACACAGACACACACAGACACACTCACTCACTCACACACCTACTCTCACACAGATGCACACACTCACACTCACACAGACACACTCACACAGACACACACTCACACAGACGCACACACACACACACACACACACACACACACACACACACACTCACACAGAAGCACAAACGCACACACACACACAGACTCACACACAGACGCTCACACACACTCACACAGACGCACACACACAGACACACTCACACAGACGCACTCACACAGACGCACTCACACAGACACACACTCACACACACTCACACACACAGACACACTCACACAGACACACTCACACAGACGCACTCACACACAAACACACACACACTCACACAAACACACACACACAGACACACTCACACACTCACACAGACACACACTCACACAGACACACAAACACACACACTCACACACACGCACACACTCACACAGACGCACACACACATACACAGACTCACACACACAGACACACACTCACACAGACGCACACACTCACACACACTCACACAGACGCACACACTCACAGACACGCACTCACACAGACGCACAAACACACACACTCACACAGATGCACACACACAGACACACTCACACAGACGCACTCACACAGACACACTCACACAGACACACACACACTCACACACACAGACGCACAAACACACACACACTCACACAGACGCACTCACACACAAACACACACACACTCACACAAACACACACACACAGACACACTCACACAGACACACACTCACACAGACACACAAACACACACACTCACACACACGCACACACTCACACAGACGCACGCACACACACATACACAGACTCACACACACAGACACACACTCACACAGACGCACACACTCACACAGACTCACAGACACGCACTCACACAGACGCACAAACACACACTCACACAGATGCACAAACACACACACACAGACACACACTCACATAGACTCACACAGACGCACTCACACACACTCACACAGACGCACACTCACAGACACACACACACACTCTCACACAGATGCACACACTCACAGACACACGCACAGAGGCACACACACTCACAGAGACGCTCACACACACACACTCACAGATACACACACACACACACACACAGACACACACTCACGCAGACGCACAAACACACACACACACACACACACACACACACACTCACACACACGCACAAACACACAGACACACAGACACACACTCACACAGACGCACACACTCACAGACACACACTCACACAGACGCACTCACACACACTCACATACACAGACTCACACACAGACGCTCACACACACACTCACACACACAGACACACTCACACAGACGCACACACACTCACACAGACACACACTCACACACACACACACACACACACACACTCACACAGACACACACTCACAAACACACACACACAGACGCACAAACACACACACACACAGACGCACAAACACACACACTCACACAGACACACACACACACTCACACACACAGACGCTCACACACACACTCACACACACAGACGCACAAACACACACACACACACACACACACACACACAGACGCACACACACACACACACACACACACTCACACAGACACACACACACACACACACACACACACACACACAGACGCTCACACACACACTCACACACACAGACGCACACACACACACACACACACACACACTCACATACACAGACTCACACACAGACGCTCACACACACACTCACACACACACACAGACACACACACACTCACACACACAGACGCTCACACACACACTCACACACACAGACGCACACACACACACACACACACACACTCACATACACAGACTCACACACAGACACACACACACACAGACACACTCACACACACACACACAAACACACACACACACGCTGGACACTGTTTTCACTCGAGGTGTTTTAGTCTGATGCCGATCAGTTCATAATTTAATGGAAACAGGCTCAATGTGATGTTTTTTTCACATTTGAAGCAGATCGATACGGTTTTGCGCAAAAGCACAACAGAAACTCAGCTAAAGCTTTTTAAGGCAGACAGTCTTAATTGGAGTATAGTCATTATTCTGTGATGTATCGTTTTGGTTGTTTTATTAGGATTGTTTGGTCCATATGAGAATAGCAATAGACTCCAGGAAATGTTTCCCATGTTATGTTTTTCACTGCATTAGTTTTGAAGTTTATTAATTACGATTCTGGCCGTTCACAGAACGCATCACACCACGCCCTGCGTTTGCTTCACTCCACCTCATATTTTGGCGTGATCACACCTCTTGTTTATTGCTCCACGCCCCACGACATCACCCTTTGCACTGGCGCAACTCAGAAGCTGCTGAGAAAAGGAAAAGTATTATTAAACATCTTTAGTGTAGGCATATGTATAAAAGAAAAAGAAAAAACACGTCTCCACAACCATTTCAGCACAAATCTGTTAAATTACTATCCAATTTAAATCATCTATCAATTTGTCCAACCAGTATTATTTACACCATAATCTCTTAATTCATTAACTATAATGTCTTAAATAAGAGATTTAAATTGTATCACTCAGGGTTAAGCTAGTTTATTGACATTTGTGAAATAATTCAATTATCAAAATGTTTTTGGGAAAGAATATCAAAAGTGTGATTAATTCGATTTTTTTAAATTGATTTTTTTAATTGATTTTTTTTACTAACAGACAGCATTTGTGTTTTTTAGTGAAAAACACTACAGGACATTTTTAAACTCCCCATGTTTGACAGTAAGACAGTAAGACCCATGGGCAGGAATAGGGGGTAGGGGAAAACTGAAATGTCCTGAGTACTCAAGCCACAGTTACAGGACAATACAGGGTTAGTCAAACAAGAAGGAATCAATCAAAATACTACTTGGATACTACTAATGATGATTCAAAACAGGATAAACAACTGTCAGTGTCATATCATTGTTGAACCCATATTGATGAATTAATGAAACTGAAACTCTGCTTTGTGTTCACAGGCAGAAGTACAAGAGTGCATCACAGAGGTAAGTGAGCGATACTAAGCCCAGGCTGGGACTGGACCAGGACAAAACAGTGTCGGACTATTCCACATTAAAACCAGACCGACGAAAGTAGAAGCAGGACTAAACCAGGTCAAAACAAATTTAACTCAAACTAACTCAAGCCAAAATAGAAACTTAATTGGGCGAAAACAGAACTAAACTGGCCTAAAACTGAACGCAACTGTATTGATATAGGACTAAATCTGGCCCAAATAGTACAAACCCTGGATGTACAGGTGCAACTCACAAAATTAGAATATCATGGAAAATTGCTATATTTTTTGTAACTAATTTCACATGTCAAAATGGTAGATGATATAAATGAATTACACACAGAGTGAAATATTTCAAGTCCTTGAACTTTTGATAATTATGGCTTACAGATCATAAAAAAACTAAATGCAGTGTATTAAAAAATGTGAGTATCTCACAAGATTCAATTCAATTGAATTTATTTTTGTAGCGCCCAAAATCACAACAACAGCTGCCTCGATGGGCCACAGGTAGCAGTCCAAATAAACAATGTTCAATAGATTCCAGGGGTTGTCATCTGGACAGCTGTCAGCGTCCCTTGAAACCTTTTCTACGATGAAACACGCCTGGACGAATGAGGGATTGCATTGACAATGTTCAATAGAGTTCAATAGCAAGGGATATATGTCCCGGAGCATCCCCTGTCCTTGACCCTCCTTCCAAATCCATTTAAAAAATATATTTTAAATAGAAAAGTATGTTCATTTCTATGCACTCAGCTCTTGGTTGGGTCTGTTTTTGCATGAATTCCTGCATCAATGCAGTGTAGCATGGAGGCACTCCACCTGTGGCACTGCTCAGGTAGAATGGAAGTAGCCTTCAGGTCATCAGGAGTGTTGGGTCTGGTGTCTCTCATCTTCCTCTTGACAATAAAACCATACATTGTCTGTGGGGTTCAGGCCAGGCCAGTTTGCAGGCCAATCAGCACAGTAACACCATGGTCATTGAATCAGCTTTTGGTACAATTGGCCGTGTGGGCAGGTACCAAGTCCTGCTGGCTGTGTTTTTGCACGTCATTGGGAAATAAAGTCCAGGAGTTTGGAGGAAGAGTCTGGAGGAGAGTGAAGAGGCAGTCAATGAAGTCCAGTGTGAAGTTTCCACAGTCAGAATCTGTTTAAGAAACCATGATCCATGATCCCTCAGAAATGAGGATGGGGAATTTTAGGGCACTTCATGCTTCCTTCCTTCCTTGACAAGCTTTATGGAGATGCTGATTTTATTTTCCAGCAGGACTTGTTTTTTTAAAAATCACACTTAATGAGGAAGGGCCTGTATTTAATTTTGCCTTGGGACCCCAAATTATCCTAGGTCCGCCACTGGGTAAAGATATGAGATTATTTGTGTTAATTTTTAGATTAAGATTTTTAGGAGGTTTTAGGGAAAGGCCGCTCTCTGCTGATGGTGACAGGGATGTAAAATGTTGGACATGGTATATTTGAGACTATTGTAACTGTGAATGATGAGGTAGAGGGGGCAGTGTGCTGATGAAGTTGATGATGGTCATGATGATTCCAGAGTGAGTTCTATATTGTATGAGAGTAGACAGGATCTGTAGTGGTTGGATTGTATGGTCCTTTTTGAAAAGTTCAGGTCTGAAAATTGTCCAGGTAGGGGATATGGTGAGCTGTGCAGTATGATTTGAGCCATGTGTGAAGGAGTCTTATGCGGCTGAATTTGATGTCACCAAAGCGAGGTGGTGGGAGTGGTCCAGAAACTACACACTGTTTGTTTGAGTTGTGGATTGTGATGAGGGATATGAAATCATCCTTAAAGGACACATATTCTGCTACAGTGACTTTTTTGAGCTTTTAATGTTCTAACAATGTTCCGTCATTAAAAACATACCTGTAGTTGCATTCAGCTGGACTCTCGCTGTTTTGAGGAATGTTCATTAGAAAATCCTTCTCGGATTTCGTACTTTACTTCTCAGATTTCATACATCACTTAATCTTATGCTGTTTAAAGTCCTTAAATCATCACCAGACTTGTTCTGAGCATTTCTGCCTCTAAACACTAAATCATATTGTGTCTAACAGCACTAACATAAACTGTGTAAGCGCAATGTGCCTTGTACTGGCTGGATGCACTAATTGCATTCAGCAGACAAATCCTTTTATTAAAGCCATAATAAACTTTTTTTTTTTTTTTTACCACTGATGAGCTCAGGACCAGCACAGATAAGCCCGACTCTGCGGAGAAGTGGGACCACCCGATGGAGTGGTCAGGCCAAGTGTTCAGGCTCGAAGTGCATGTGGAAGGCGCTACAGTATAGTGACATGCAGTGGGAAGACACGGAGAGGCCCTCAGCTCACAACAAAGCTCAGGCTTTGTATGCGCTGGGAGGGTATAGCGAAGCCCCCCGACCCACGACAAGTCTGAAGAGGCGGGTGGAGGCAGAAGTGGAAACTCACTCATATACTGTGGACCTAAAGGTGGTGGTAATCCACTATGGATTACCACCACCTTTAGGTCCACAGTATATGAGTCCTCCCAGGTCAGCAACCTGGTAGGTTGAAATGCAGCTGCCCGCTAAGCCATGGGCAGCTGCAGGACTGGAGTCGGTAGCTCGGAACAGTTGCACCATGGTCACTCTGCACAGCTGGGAGAATGCGTTTCCAGAGAGTTTTAATTTATTTCTCAGTTCTATGTCTCCAGTGGAAGGGGAGCATGGTAGACGGCAACAATCAGAGTTCGTGGCACCGGGAGCCAATGAGGAGGACAGGGACACAGAGACATTGGTGGAGTAGTCAGCTAACTATGTGCTGTTAGCAGCGATAATATCTAGATCACGTTCATCTTGGATTTTAAATAAAGTGGATATTATGTGCTGTAAATAGTACTTATCAGGACAATGTGGGCCAGTTCACCAGGAAGCCTAAGGGCCAAGAAAAATTGGTCTGAGGGCCGCATTTGGCCCCCGGGCCTGAGTTTGGACATGCCTGGCTCAGACCGATGCAACTGGCTGTGGAGGTAAATGCAGGTATGGCTCACGTGTAGCCAGCTTGTTGTCCCGTTTGCCGTTGCAATATCCTTTTATGGGTAAAAACTTTAAAATTCAATTCAATTTACTTTTGCAATGGCCAAAATCACAGCAACAGTTGCCTCAATGGGCCACAGTTCAAATAAACAATATTCAAAAGAATTTAGCAAGTGGACATGTGTCCTGGAGCATCCCCTGTCCTTGATCCTCCTTCTTGGCAAGGAAAAACTATAAAAAACCCTGTGGGAAAAAGCAGAAACGCAGTAGTCCGCCCTCTGCGCCATCCGTGGTATCTATAAAACTTCCACTAGGCGCAGGATTTTGCTTCTCTCTGCGCAAACTGAGACCCACCTGTAAATAAAAAGAAAGAATAAGAAAGCATTGTGAGTGGGACACGGGAGAGAGACAGGATTACATGCACACACATGCCAGAGGAGATGCACAAATCTGCCTCTCCTGCTGCAGCAGGTGTGGTCTGTCCCTCTGCCATCTCCACACCTTTCAACTGTGTTTTCTGTGCCAAAGTCCTGTCCAGTTTGAGCCATAAAGTCTCAATCCCAAGTTCTCTCAAGAGTAATCGCGTTTGTGATGTCAAGTTCCAAGATTAACACTAAACGCTTACTGTGTGGTACTTTCAAGATAAAAGTTCCTGTGTTTGCCACCTGCACTGAGGGCTTTATTGTGAAAAGGTTGGAACATGACCCAGTGCACTTCACTCGCAACAATACATGGCTGAGCGGAGCAACAGTCAATTGAGAAAAAAAATATATATATTGTGTAAGTTTTCTATAAATTGATTGATTGAGGGGGGAAAGTAAAACATCTGAACAGCAATGAACAGACTACAGTTGAACTAATTTTAAATATTGTTGACGGGAAAGTAGAAGAACCAGAGGACAGTGTCTCCATGCTTCCTCCAGCAGAGTGGCTCCAAGGGCAGCGTAGCTAAAACTGTAGGTTTTTATTTCTGTTCCTAACTGGCCTGACCATAAACTATTTCAAAGAGGAGCATTTTGAGCCTGGTCTTAAATGTAGAGACTGTGTCGGCCTCTTTAACATTAACAGGAGCTGGTTCCATAACAGGAGTTTGGTATAAACGCTCTTCCTCCAACTGTGCTTTTAGAGACTCTAGGACCATCAATAGTCCAGCATTTTGAGAGTGAAGTGCTCTGTTTGGATGGTACTCTACATCAGGGGTTCCCAAACTTTTCTGGCAGGGACCCCCAAAGCAAAATGAAAATGACAGTAGAAATAATTTTAAGTGTCATAGTATGTTAAATCAGGTTTACTATTGGTCATTTGAATAATTTATTGTCGTATTGGACCCTGTTTCACTTAAATATACGTTTTTTAATTAAAAAATAGAGTAAATACAGTGTCACATTCATTAAAATGAGATCATGAAATCATTTCGCGACCCCCAGCTCACCCTTCGCGACCCCCGAGGGGTCCCGACCCCCACTATGGGAACCACTGCTCTACATCACATCTTTGAGGTCAGATGGGGCCATATCATTTATGGCTTTATAAGTCCAAACCCAATGGGAAGCCAGTGAAGGGACTCTAACACTGGGATAATATGATCTCTTCTTCTAGTTCCTGTTAATAATCTTGCAGCTGCATTTTGAACCAGTTGAAAGATTGTTGTAGAGCTTTGAAGGCATGCTGCAGGACGTTACAGTCTAATCTGGATGTGACAAATTAATTATTATTAATTTTGGCTATGTTATGCAGATGAAAGTAGGCTGTTTTACATGCTTTTTATATGGGCTTTGAACGAGCACTCTTGGTCAAGTAAGACTCCAGTGTTTCTTACAGTTGAGTTGGAGGCTAGGTCATTGTGCTGGGCCCAGCACAATGACCTTGTTTTTTTCAGGGTTAAGGAGCAGATAATGAAGTGTCCTCCAGTTTTTTCTGTCCTTCACAGGGTCTAAGTCTGTACTTGATGGGTCTAATCAGGTTTCATTGATAAATACAGCTGTGTGTCACAGCAGTGGAAGTTAATGCCATGCTTTCTGATAATCTTACCTAACGGCAGCAAATAAAGAGTGAACAGAACTGGACCGAGTACTGACCCCTGCGGCACACCATAGGTTACTTTAGAACAAGGTGAGGAGCTCTGGTTTACATTTATCCCATAAATAGGATTTAAAGCAGCTGAGGGCGGTCCCTCTGACTCCTACATCACATTCTAACCTCTGCAGGAGAATGTTGTGTCGATGGTGTCAAACGCTGAGGTCCAACAGAACCAGGATTGAGACCTGTCCATCGTCAGTAGCTAATGACAGATCGTTTGTGAGTTTAACTAGTGCAGTTTCAGTCTGTGGTACCAATCCCTGACCGAAAAACTTCAAATAAGTGATTGTCCTGTAGATCCTTTCAAGGATTTTAGAGACAAAAGGAAGATTTGAAATAGGTCTATAGTTTTCCAATAAATCAGGATCTAGATTGGACTTTTTCAAAAGTGGTTTCATGACTGAAGGACTGTGGGACATAACCGCTCTCTAGTGAAGAGATTATTATATTAAGAAAAGGATTTATAATGAGGGGGATAATTTCTTTGAGGATTCTGCTAAAATTCAAGTTGACATTTTACATGATGACTGAAGTTATCTCTGCTTGATCAACAGCAGTGAATCTATCTAATATTACTGGATGTATAGGACACTGACTTTACAGGTTGGGCTCAATAGTGGGAATAATTTCATTTATCTTAACCCTAATAGTTGTGATTTTGTTGATTTGAAGAAAGTCATGTCAGCTGAGAGTACTGAGGGTTCTACTGCTGTGGCAGTTTGTCCGCCTGGATACAGTTGAAGAGAAACCTAGAGTTATTTTTATTTACTTCTATTAGATTTGAATAATATCTGGTTTGAGCCTTACGCAGAGCCTGCTTATACGACAGGAGGCAGAGTCTTCAAAAGGGAGCAGCGTAAAGATCTCTTTAATTTTCTTACTCTTTGTTTGTGAGAACCTAATTCTTCATGTACCACAGGGAGGGGAGTTTTGACCTGATGACCTTCTGTTTTAGTGGAGCTGCAACATCAAGAGCAGATTTCAGAGAGTTAACCATTGAGTCAACAGACTTATCAATAGCACTGGGACAGATGCTGTTAAGACCCACCTCATTTTGGCAGTTTTTCTCGAAAAGTACATACCCAAACCAAGAAGCTTAATGCATGACTAAATTACAGTATATAGACTTGTATGATATGTCATTTGAAAGCTAATACCTTCTAGTTTCAGAAGCTGTGCATTAAATTTGAAGTGAGTGAAGCACAACCTGCAGTACACCTGTTCAAGTCCACCCCAAAAGTACATTGGTCTTGAAAAAAAAAGAGAAAATAAAAATGTCTTCCTGAACACATACTTCATGCTATGCAATTGAAACTCCCCACAGCAGCTGTGCACCTTGTTGGCAATAACTGTATGAAATTTCAGACTTCTAGATACAATCATTTTGATGTTGAGCAGCTTTTTGTATGTAATAAGCCAATCGGAACAAGAGGTCCTTATCTGTGCCAAGTTGCTCTCTCTGGAAGTACTGGACCAAAAATTGCAGGGATAGCTCGTTTTGAAGACAAGACTGAGGGGAGAACGAACATACCCAAGACGAACCGCGGAAGCCGAAGATATGTTTACAAAGTGATGTGCAAAAGTTATGTTTTTATTTTTTTGTTTCATTTTTTGTGTTACTGTCAAATGAAGAACATGCGTTTACGGGTTGATATCTACAAATGGATTATATTATTTGAAATAACAACTGGATATTCTTATTTTGTGGACTGTGATGGGCAAAAAGAGTGCACACACTTCTGGATTGGATTTTGTTTGCGTCTGGAGAAGCCAACAAAAGGTAAGAAATGAGAGATGAACAGTTTGGTTAAGTTTGATATCTTACAAGTTTTTTGGGAGGTGTTTTAGCGAGGATTGAACATTTTGACCATTTAGTGGTGACTCTAAGCTTTGACTCTAAGCTTTCAAATGACATATTCTGCATTCCTCCATGGACTTTTCAGCTTTCCTCAACAAATAAATGGACAGAGAACATGCAGGATGTGAGCGCAGGAACTTCAGTAGCAGCTCAGAGAGAAGGTCAAAGTGGGAGAAGTATAACTTTGTTTGTTTGGTGCTAATTTGCACCAAAGTGAAGTTAGGCTTCCGGTTGTTATGAAGCGAAGAAAACAAATAAATGCTCTGTCTGATAAAACTAAAGCCACCATGCGTTTACAAAGAGTCACAGCAGTGTAAAACTCTGACAATGTTTTAATCCAGGCTAAAAACTGTTGTGGGTAGCGATGCATTTTATTGGCACTCTTGTCTTTTAAAGTAATTTTTATAATGATTTTTGCATTTTTTTTCTTGTTATGTAAAGCACTTTGAATTGCCGTGTGTGCGAGTTGTGCTCTACAAATAAACTTGCCTTGTCCACTGAAAAGGAATCATAGAGCAAGTGGGAAGCTAATGCATAAAGACTTAAATTATTTATTTGTAAAGGACCGACTACTATATTCTTTGCTTGATTGTATTAGAAATGTTTCAGAAACACAAATTCCATCCATGCTATTCAAACATCTTAAATTTAATTATGAAAAACGTGTACAACACCAGGTACGCAATGGGAAGAAACTTTATCTAAAAAGTGAATACAATTTTAGTCATTTATAGAAGCATATATGAGAATCCAAAACAAATCTCGCAAATTGGTAGTAAAATGAATATCTGGGCAGTGATGGTAAGAGCACTGTTTGAACAACTACAGATAAGTATAAAAGAGTCAGATTAAGAGTATTATTATGTTCAGTGGATATACATGTAATGTGTCCAGAATGATATTGATACTGACAGTGTATTGAAAGATCACTCTATTGTTACTGTCATTGTCACTGGATTTAATGTAACTGTTTATAACTTATGATGAATATGTCATTTGCAATTGGTCATAACACAAGAGTTGGCTGCTAATAATATTGATAATAATATATTTTTAAAGGGTTGTAGGTAACGTTTTTTTTAAATTGTATTGTATTGTATTGTATTTTATTCTTATTTTATTATAGAGCTATTGTATTTTATTCTTATTTTATTCTTATTTTATATATATCTTATTTCGTTTATAATACTTTACTGTCACTACTGGTCGGTTGCACATGTAACAAAAAGAATTTCCCCTTGGGGATAAATAAAAGTAATTCTGATTCTGATTCTGAAAATCAATCGATCAATCAAGCAAACAAACTTTATTAAGCTATATAAAGCTATATCAAGTTATTTTCATACATACTGTAACACAAAGTGCTTTACAGCGCATTAAAAACATTCGCACATGCCCACATTCCACCCAACCTCCCACCACCGGCCGACCCACACAACCAAACAACCCACCCACACAAAGTCTCACACGTACATAAACACACACACACACACACACACACACATGCACACACACACACACACACACATGCACACGCACACACACAAGCATACTCACACTCACACTAAAATACATGAGACTGAGTACAGATGAGCCAGTTGAGGACGCACCATCAAAGGAGCTGTCAGCACCAGGACCACAGAGTTAACCACAGCCACAGGACACGGACAGAGGGCCCAGGCCCCCGCAGCCACAGTAAAAGACCAGTAATAGAACCTTAAAATTTATCCTAAAACACACGGGGAGCTAATGCAGTGATTTTAAAACTAATGTAATGTGGTCCCACCCCCTGGTCTTAGTCAGGACACACGCTGCTGAGTTTTCTAATAATTCCAAACCTGAAATACTCTTTTTGTGCAGACTAGAGAGCAGGGCATTACAGTAGTCTATACGACTGGAGATAAAAGCATCAGGGTCTCCGTGTTGGCCCGAGAGAGAATGGGGCGGACTCTGGCTGTTCTTTAAGGGATAAAAACCTATTTTTATTATAACCCCCACCTGCCATCAAAACAACCTTGCTCTTTGTGGTCTTGATCAATCAGACAGTGCCTGCTAAACCATATCATTTTTATTTCCTCTGCCTCATTTTGCACGTTGGAGCATGGTGGAGGCAGAACAATAGTGTCATCTGCAGTCTGAGTTCTTTAAGAGAATATCTCAGGTGTGCGAGAGTAAAGTCCCAGTTTAGCATCATGTGGGCTCTTTAAGTATTTCAATTGCCTCCTTAATCCACTGACGATGTTTGTTGTTCTCTGTCCCAATAATGTTTGGTCCACCAAGGCAGCACCAAAACCTGTGTAAATCAGCTGACAAGACACGTTACAACATCAACACTAATGAAAATTGCGAGTGAGCAATCGAAACTGTGGAAAAAAAAATGGCTAACCAAGACTAAACCAGGCAAAGTATAGACTAAGGAGGTTTTTCACAACTGTTAGTCCACTTACCTGGTTCAAATGGGGACTAAAGATGCAACATTCTTTCAGTTTCACTTGGTGCGGATCATGTTCGATCCACACTTTAGCTCAGGCAAACTGCACCAAAAGATAATAGACTACCCAGTAGAACAACGGAGTCCCCGGGAGGTGCACTGTCTAGTACCCCTCCTAGGGACTCCAAGAAGGCCTGGTACTCTGCACTGCTGTTTAATTATGAATTCATTCGATTAATCTGTTACAAATAGATTAAATCAAATCAAATCAAATCAAACTTTATTTATAAAGCGCTTTTCATACAAAAATTGTAACACAAAGTGCTTTCCAATTTACATATTAAAAACAATTTCCTGAACCCACCCATTCACATATTTAAAAACGATCCCCGGAACCCACCCCCACCCCGGCCCCACCATCCCCCACATTAAAGCTTTCACGCAAAGACACACACGTACACATGCACATAGTCACGCACACACACGCGCACACACACCCACACACGTACATACACACACACACACACACACACACGCACACACACACGTACATACATACATTAAGATAATGGGCATGAGGCTGAATGCAGGTGAACCAGCTGTGAGAGCACCATCAGAGGAGCCGTCTGCACCAGGAGCAGAGAGTCGCCTGGAGCCACAGGACACAGACTCAAGACCCAGAGCAGAGATTAGGCCCAGACCCAACCTCTAGCAGGAGCCCATGAGCCAGTTCCCAGGGGCCACAGCCGACCTCCGCTCCCAGTACAGAGGGCCCCTCAGAGGAAACACTGGAGAGTCTAAAATGAATAAAGATAAAAGAGGATAAAGATAAAATATATAGTAAGACCTAAGGTTGAAAGTAAAATACATAAAAACTAGCCTCAATTATAAATAAAATAATATGTTATATTAAATACTAATGTAAATAATAAATATTAATCAAAAGATAGGCTAAAAAGGTGGGTCTTGAGCCTGCTTTTAAAAACCTGAACGTTCTCTGCGGCCCTGAGCTCCTCCTCAGGCCGTTCCACAGACGAGGGCCGTAGTACTGGAAGGACGCCTCACCGTGAGTGTGTCCTGACTTTGGGAATGACTAGGAGCCGGCTGCTGGAGGAGCTCTGGGGCCGCGAGGGTTCATATGGTAAAAGCAGTTCTGAAAGATAAGAAGGCCCAAGACCATTAAGACATTTATAAACCAGTAAAAGAACCTTAAAATCGATCCCTAAAACCAGACTGATATTCCTCAAAAATGTTGTGTGAGTTTAAAAACTAATTTAGTTGAGTAAAAACAAGTTTTTCTAAAATTTTGCTTAAAAATGGTAAGTTAGATACCGTAATTGTAAAAATCATCATCATCAAGTCTGTAATTGTTAAAATCATTAAAATCTAGATTGCTCTTCTTCAGCAGAGCCTCACCACCGCTGCTTTAAAGGCAGTGGGAAAGACCCCTGTCTGAAGAGAGCGATTCATCATGTTTAAAAGCTCCTCTTTAAAAGATCCATAAAATGACTTTAAAAACTGGGTTGGAATTGGGTCTAAAAGACATGTGGTGGGCCTCACTGAGGAGAAAACTTTATCAAGACACTCAGCATTAACCAGGACAAAACTGTCCAGTGTTTCCTCTGGTAAAGACAAACACTCAGATGTGTTAAAAACAGAAGTTCTACTTGATAAAATGTCACATTTGATAGTGTCTACCTCACCCATGAAGTGGTCTGCAAATTCTTCACAGATGGAATCAGAAGGCGTGATTTGAGGTTTATTAAAATTGGGGTTAAAAAGTTGATCAATTGTAGCGAAAAGAACTTTGGGATTGTTTTTCTGATCTGTGATTATTTTAGATTTTACATTGTTTTATTGTAAAGTGCTTGTTTTTCATTAAGAATTTGCTTGTTAATTGTTGTTTTGTTTTTTCTCCATTTTCTTTCTCCGCCCTGCAGTCCCTCTTCAGTTGTTTGAGTTGTTCATTTCTCCAGGGGGGGTTTGATCTTGTATGCATCTTTTTTAATTTTAGTGGAGCGACCTGATTGAGGGCAGACTGTAGCTTACTGTTAAAATCGTTGACAATAAGATCACAGGGGGCAAGTAAAACAATTGGAGGGAGGTCGCCTAAAATATTAATGAACTTTGCAGCCACTTCAGGGTCAGATGGCGCCTCCTCACAGTCTCACCGACGTCTCCCGCTGAATAAAACCAGTGATATTAAAAAGTACACAGTAGTGGTCAGACACAGCCAAGTCGACAACAGAGGACACACTCTGGACCGGCCATGGGCGATGACCAGGTCCAGAGTGTGTCCTCTGTTGTGAGTTGGCTGTGTGACGTGCTGAGTAAAATCCATGTAATTAAGAATACTTAACTCCTTTGAAATCGGGTCAAAAACATTATCAATGTGCAGATTAAAATCACCGAATCACCAAAATAATCATATTGTAAGAGTTGTATAAAAGTGATAAAAAATCTGAAAATTCTTTGATAAAAAGACTGCACTTTTTTGGTGGTCTGTACTGTCACGCATAAAATTGTGGAGTTGCTAAAACACATTGAGTGGTATTCGAAGCTTGTATATTGATTAAATAAAATAGGTTTGGTGGCCAGAGACTTTGCACAAATCGATGCTGTGCCACCTCCCCTTTTACCACTCCTAGTAGAAAATGTAAAGTTAAAATCAGGTGGGGAGGCCTCGGTGAGAATAATTGGTGCATCTGCACCCAGCCAGGTTTCAGTTAAAAATAAACAAGTTTGTGGTCTAAAATCATGTCATGAATAATAAAAGACTCTTTCAGCAGAGACCGCACATTGAATAGAGCCATGTTTAGAGTAATAGGGGGCTGGGTTGCAGGGTTGTCTAGAAAATTTGCTTTAGGTAAAAATCTGAGATTTTTGTTGATACTTGGTGAAATGTAGGTTTTATGCATAGGCCGCTCTCAGCTGATGATTACAGGAATGGTGGAATACGTACATGATGGTTTTGGGTTTATTGATGCAGCAGTGGATGATGAAGGGGTGGCGTGTTGTCATACAGATTGTAGGGTGAGGTTGATGTTGTGTGAAAGAAGGCGGGATCCAGAGAAGTTCGGGTGTAAGTGGTCCTTTTTTAAAAGTTCAGGTCTCTTGAAGAATAGAAGGAAGTTGTCCACATAGGGGATATTGTGAGTTGTGCAGTAGGATTTGAGAAATAAATGAAGAAGTCTCAGGCGGCTGAATTTGATGTCTCCAAAGCGGGGAGGTGGGAATGGTCCTGAAACAACACACTGTTTGTTTGAGTTATGGATGGTATTGATGAGGGATATGAAGTCTTTATTGAGGGTCTCTGATTGCTGTAGTTTGAGGTCATTTGTGCCAACGTGAATGACTACTGTGGATACTGTGGGGAAGCGATGGAAGATGGTGGGGGCGGAGTCTGTGATGTCCTTCACGAGAGCACCTGGGTGACAGGAGGTGTAGCCTTTACTGACTCTCACGTGCCGGACCATGGACGAGCCCAGGACCAGCACAGACGGGCCAGGTCTGGGCGCGGAAGATGCAGAGATGAGCGCCTGATTATTCTGCTGCGCCGCAGCACCACCCGCAGGAGCGGAGCGACCTCCTCGGTCACGCCGAACGTCCGAGAGGCGTCTGGCTGCAGACCTTAATCCAGAGTCGCCTCTCCGCAGACCTTAACCAGGAGGCGCCCACGTGACCTGTACCTTAACCCAGAGGTCCCTACCAGAGCCCGGATGTGACAAAAATAACCAATATCAACACGCACGGCACCATACGTTTTTAATTCAATCATTCCTCTTCTTGTTAATTTATAACTAGGTAGAAACTAAATGAAAGATTTGTCTCTCCGCTGATTAATCTTAACAAAATGTGATGATTAGAATTTGTCTTGTGCTGTGAAGTGTATATTTAGATATTACAGCACCACACGCTCTTTATGTTATCGTTCTAATTGTATGTGTTTCAATCAAACTTGTTTTATAACGTCAAGTGTTTTTAAATATAGTGTTAACGGCGTTGAAGTGGAGTTTTAAGTCACATGTTATGAAAAACTAGGGGTGAAGTTTACTGTTAATTTCAAATTTAATGTGAATTTGTAGATATAGATCCATCGTCAATAATAATGGAGATTGGAATCTGACAATGAAGAACACGAGGAGGAGTTGGAGCTTTTTAAAATCTTATTTGTTTGTGTGGAAGATGCGGACATTTTATGAAGAAATGGTGGATGGGAGGGGCTTTGTTTTTTTTATGAATGTAATGAGATGAATGAGTAATGCATGTAATCTTTTTTTCAAGTTTTTAATTTTTTCCATACAGTTTTTTTTAATTTTCTGATTATAATGTTCAATATTTTGATTTGCAGTGTTTTCAATATTTCCATAAACTGTCAATCTTTCATTCAGTTTGAATGTTTTCTGACATATTTTTACTAACATCTTAGGTTAGTAAAAAGTAATATTGCGGCGTAACCTTTTTTTTTTTTTTTTTCGTCCGCGCAATGTGTACTTCCGGACCTGTGGGTTAAGGCGCCTCTTGGTTAAGGTCTGCAGCCAGACACTCTTGGAACATCCAGGCTCGATGTGCCCGTGGAAGGCGCCGCTCTAGTGTTTCCCAGCTCACGCCGAGCGTTCGGGCTCGGTGTGCGGTGGGAAGACGCAGAGGACTCTCCCAGCTCACGGCAAGCGTTTGGACTTAGCGTGCGCTGGGAGGGCGCAGCGGAGCCCCCGGACCCACGACGTGCGGTTTGACCCGGCATGTGTAGGGGGGCTGCTGTGGAGCCTCCAGGCGGGGCTGGAGCAGCAGGTGGAGGCAGTAGCGGAAACTCACTCTCATACAGTGGATCCATGGTCCACGGCCCAGGAGGATGTTTTGGGGCCGGGGTAAATTGCAGCTGCCAAGAGCGAGTCTTGACAGCCGAGCCACGCGTCTGAGAGCGGGCTGGAGGCGGCAGCTCACAATGGTTGCGCTGCGATCGTTCTGCTCGTCCTGGACATCCCGTTTCCGAAGCAGGACACCCTTCGCAAACCAGGAGGCTGAATTGATTTCTGAGCTCCAACTCTCAGAATGGGAGCGCGGGGGTCGGATATCCCGCGCGCTGGAGCCGTTGCGGGACCCAACATTAGTCCATGGGTCAGGCTTGACTGGAGTTGAACTAATCGGAGCTTTTGGCCTGGCTCCCTGCTGAAACCAGCGGCGCTCGTCAGAGTTCGTGGCACCAGGAGCCGATGTAGATGGCCGGGACACGGGTGTGTAGTTCAGTTTCAGCTAGTTGCGTGCTGGTAGCGGCGGCGTGGGTCCTGCCCAGGATTATGTCCATATCGCGGTCGTCTTGGGTCTTGAATAAGGTGGATATTTGCCTTTCCAGCTCGGCCACCTTTTGGCTTAGACCAGCGCAACTGTCACAGCTGGAGTTGGCGGTAAGTGTGGGCATGGCACACCGGTAGCCTAGCTAGTGTCCTTTTGGAAAGCATTAAAATCCGGGCATGCAATGATAAAAATAGTTTTAGAAAGTACTGTGACCTTGATAATTATATACAGGTGTCCTTTAAAATCAATAAAAATCAATAAAAACGTCAAAATTCGAGAGCTCGGTCACTCTAGCAACTAGGACGCCGACGCATGCGCAATACTGCTACTACTGGTTCGGGACCTGTGTGGATTACTTGCAGATTGCCTGTTACACCAACTCTGGTTTACTGCGGTCCATATTTGATGAAGGCCACGCAGATTCACATGGTTTCATGCAAGAACACTCGACTAATGCAGTGTTTCCCAACCAGGGGTACAGGCACCCCAAGGGGTAGGTGAGCAATTACCAGGATATACTTTGAATGGTTTCAGGTTTTAAAAGATTAAATTTACTTTTATCCAAATTAAAAAGGGTTATTTCCACAGTATGTTCTTCTTAAAGACAAATTAAATATGTATTTACCCTGACATGTTTCGGCTGCTTACCTGCAGCCTCTTCAGAACTGTCACCGGCGTTGGTGACATGTCACTTATCAGCTGATGTTACTTCCTGAGGCGTGGTCAGCCTGATGGACCTGGCAGGTCGCTCAGACTGACCACGCCTCCTGCCGCCCAGTGGTCTCTGGAGTAATGTGTTCCATGTGTGGGACAGAAGGAAGGCTCCGTCATCTCGGTTGGTGCAGTGCCTCGCTTTCGGATTTCAATGGCCTCCTTGATCCAGCGTTTGAACTTGTTGTTCTCTGATCCAATGACTCGAGCCCCGTCCCAGTCCATGACGTGGTTTTCTCTTTTACAGTGGTCGGATATGGTTGATTTTAGGTTCTCATCTTCTGCTTTTTCTTTTTTTGTTCTTGTGAGCCTCCCTGATGTCTCCTTCTCACATTCTTTCTGATGTTCTTTCTTTCTCATGTGGAATGCCCCTCCTGTTTCTCCTATGTATGATTTTTCGCATGATTTGCATTGAATTTCATATATTGCATTGCATTTTTGTTCTTGTGGAATTTTGTCTTTGGGATGTACTAATAACTGTCAGAGTTTTTGGTATGGTTTGACTACTGTGTGGATGTTGTATTTCCTCATGGCTCTCTGGATGGTTCAGTTATGCCTCTGATGTACGGTAGGCTGACTATGTTTTTGTGTTAATTCTACCCTCTGCTGGTCTGTTGAATTTTTTTTTTCTTTTTCTGTTTTTTCTTGTCTCTGACTTGTTTTTTTTTTCCTTTGCCCAGTTTAGATATTGACATTGTCTTAATGCATGCTCTATGTGTTTCTCCTCTTCCTCCCTGTCTTTTGTGTCTGTGGTGAGAGTGGCCCGTTCAATTAGTGTTCTTACGTAAGAACACAAACTGTGTGGCACCATCACCAACGCCGGTGACAGTTCTGAAGATGGCTCGCAGTTAAGCAGCTGAAACATGTCAACAAGGTAAAATACATCTCCGATTCAATTTGTCTTTAAGAAGAACATACTGTAGACAAAACAAAAGAAGAGTGAAAGTTGTTGGAGCAAAAAGGGTTATTATTAGTTGTAAATTTAGCATCTTTTTTGAGTATCTTGATAATAGTTAAATGATTATATGTGACTACTAAGCCCATTCATTTGCCTGAAACTTAAGTTATGGGGTACTCTGAGTGTGAGAAAAAGCTTAGGGGGTACTTGAGACAAAAAAGTTGGGAAGCACTGGTTTAATGACCTGAGAACCAAACCAAACCACTGTGGCATCTGAAAAAAATAGACTTCTTGCAGATTACCGTACTCCACAGCTCCCAGACCCGCAGCCGCAGAGCTCCGAGAACCCTGTGAGTTTGATTTTAAGCATTTTCTGAGTCCTGCAACCCGCACCAGGACCAGAGTCAGTGTGCACCTGGGATAAGTACAGACTAACAAAGATGAAACCTGGCTAAATTCAGACCAACAAAGACTAAACCAGGAAAGTACAGACTAACAGAGACCAAACCAGACTAAGTACAGACTAACATAGACTACACAAGGGTAGACATTTATATTAAGAATAGGATTTATAATTAGGGGGAGAATTTCTTTGAGGAGTCTACTTGGGATTCAACCAATAAAATACAAGTTGACATTTTAGAAGACATGATGACTGAAGTTATCTCTGGTTGATCAACAGCTGTGAACCATCTAATGTTACTGAAGGATATGTATGGGACACAGACTTTACAGGTTGGGCTTGGTCAATACTAATAGTGGGAATAATTTCATTTATCTTAAGTCTAATAGTTATGATTTTGCTGTTAAAGAATTGAATAAAGACATCGCAGCTGAGAGCAACTGGTACTGAGGGTTCTGCTGCTGTGACAGTTTGTCATATTATGCGACATTACTGCCTCCTGTCGTATAAGCAGGCTCTGCATAAGGCCCAAACCATTCCATTCTTTTAGGGATTCTTTGGTGTGGAAGCGGCATAAAGATCTGCCCAATTTTCTTACTCTTTGTTTGTGAGAACGTAGTTCTTCATTGCACCACAGGGAGAGTCATTTTGACCCGATGACCTTCTGTTTGAGAAACCAGATAAAGTACAGACTAACAAAGACTAAACCAGACTAAATACAGACTAACAGAGACTAAACCAGACTAAATACAGACTAACAGAGACTAAACCACACTAAACACAGACTAAACCAGGATAAATACAGACTAACAGAGACTAAACCAGGAGTAATACAGACTAACAGAGACTGAACCAGACTAAATACAGACTAACAGAGACTAAACCAGACTAAACACAGACTAACAGAGACTAAACCAGACTAAACACAGACTAACAGAGACTAAACCAGACTAAATACAGACTAACAGAGACTAAACCAGACTAAATACAGACTATCAAAGACTGAACCAGATTAAACACAGACTAACAAAGACTAAACCAGACTAAATACAGACTAACAAAGACTAAACCAGACTAAATACAGACTAACAAAGACTAAACCAGACTAAATACAAACTAACAGAGACTAAACCAGACTAAATACAGACTAACAAAGACTAAACCAGACTAAATACAAACTAACAAAGACTAAACCAGACTAAATACAGACTAACAGAGACTAAACCAGACTAAACACAGACTAACAGAGACTAAACCAGACTAAACACAGACTAACAGAGACTAAACCAGACTAACAAAGACTAAACCAGGACCTAAGACAGGACAAAAGACCACTTGGTACCACTGAAGTATGTAACGTCTCCATCCCATAAAACTGCTCATCGCCTTGACGACTGGTGCCTGGAAATGCGTTTCCATGGTTACGACTGCATCCAGAAAATTGCACAACAAAAGACACTGCAGAGGTTCACGGCATCACAATGTGCCAGTGAGGGATTTAGAGAAGGGAGCAAGGAAGGAGACGAGGGAGCAAAGAAGGATGCGAGGGAGCAAGGAAGGAGACGAGGGAGCAAAGAAGGAGACAAAGGAGCATGGAAGGACACAAAGGAGAAAGGAAGGAGACAAGGGAGCAAGCAAAGTGACGAGGGAGCAAGGAAGGAGACAAAGAAGCAAGGAAGGAAACGAGAAAGCCAGGAAGTAGGAGAGGAGGATTGAAGATATTGGGAGGTCGCTGCAGGTCACGTCCTCCTTCATAGGTGCGTGTGAGAGAGAGAGACAGAGCGAGGAGGGGGTGGATGATTGACAACCACTGTGTCATGTGACCAGAGGGGGGTGGGTGATTGACAGTTACAGTGTCATGTGACCATCTGGAGGAGCAGATTTGCGTATGAGCTGTGAACAGAACACAGCTGTGTGGGGGCAGAACCTTCACGTCCTGCTGTCACTCAGCCCAGCCACCAGCTCCCACTTCAACACCACAGCCCAAAATTAGCAACACAAAAATAGTAACCATTTATAAATAAACCGTGAATAATACATGGGGTGATAAAAACACAGAGGAATGTGACGATTTAAAAATTTCACACTGCATAACTATATTCTAGTTATAAGGTTGAGGTACACTTGTGTCCCTGTGACCCATGCTTCAGCAATAGGTGTCTCAGAGGGACCCATCCTCAGGCAAAAGTCACACGGTTCCAAGTAGAGCTTCAATATGCAACAAGGAATGGGAGTGAGACCAAAAGAAAGTTTGAGTAAACATTTTATTGAAAACAACAATTACACTGAAACAGTCTGTTCTGCAGCTGATCAAAAGTTTAGGACCACATGACTTTAAAGAAATAAAATAAAAATCTGTGCAAAAATGCAGATTGAGTCATTTTCTGTCAGGTATTCACACTGTCATGATGTTCTGATGGCAAAGGTAAAAAAAGGTTCTCTTTTTAAACATGTTGAGCTGCATAAGCAGGGCCTCTCTCTATCGCTGCTGAGGTGGGACGCAGTAAGACAGTCATTTGGAATTTATTAAAAGATCCTGAGGGTTATGGAACAAAAAAATCAAGCGGAAGACCCAAAAAATGTCCCTCTGAGCTGGAGGATCTGATTGGCTGTCCGTCAAGACACTGGACGATCCTCGACCCAAATTAAGGCCGTTACTGGTGCGACTGCAGCTCAATAACATCAGACATTTCTGACACTGAAGGACTTCAAAAACAAAAAACGCCCTCAAAGTCCTCGTGTCCTTGAACGCCACAGAACTGCAGCTTGGACTTTACAAGAGACACAAACATGGGACATTGAAAGTGGAAGAAAGTTTTATTCTGATGAGTAAAAATGTAACCTTGATGGTCCTGATGGTTTCCAACATCCTGGCACGACAAGCAGATCCACCTGAGATGTTTTCTATGCGCCACAGGGAGGGGGCGCCATAATGAACTGGGTGCTTTTTTCAACAGGAAAACACTACAGTTCACAAAGCCCCAGGACAAAGCACTTCTTCAGGAGAATAACATTACTCTTTTGGACCGTCCTGTGTGTTCCCCTGATCTAAATCCAAGATCCGAGAACCTTTGGGGACAGATGGCAAGGGAGGTTTACAAAAATGGACCACAGTTCCAGACAGTAAATGTCCTTCATGAGGCCGTCTTCACCACATGGAGAAATGTTCCCTCTCACCTCCTGGAAACACTTGCATCAAGCGCCGCAACCAATTTTTGAAGTGATCAACAATAAATCGTGAAGCTTGTAATTATGTACACATCTGAGACTTTGGGAATTTCTGTTTTGAGGGGGTTTGGGATTGTTGTTTTCAATAAAATGTTTTATTCAAAGTTTTGTTTTGTCTCACTCCCATTTGTTGTTGTTTATTGAAGCCTTGAAATTGAAACCTTGTTAAGATCCTACCATGAAAATGTGACTTGTGCCACTTTTTCCAATTCAAATGGTTTTGAATAATCAGGACTGCATGAAAAGTATTAACAACTTGCTTTGTCAGCCTCGGATCGGATTTTTTGAATGAAGTTGTAATCTTTCACAGAACAAGGGATGCGGCCAGCACCAGCCAACCAATAAGAACTATGGAGAAAGGACGACCAGTGTACTGCGAGCATTAAGTCAACTGTCATTAATCATTAAATACTGTAGAAGTTTTGTAGCAAAGACTAAATTGTAAGGGTAATTCCAACACAGTTAATCCAATGACATCTGAAAAATTACAAGTAGCATCCATCAATGTTAACGGCTTATTAAACCCAATTAAACAGTCAAGAGATATTAACAAAAATCAAATAAAATCAAACTTTATTTATAAAGCGCTTTTCATACATAGCATGTAACACAAAGTGCTTTACAGTGCATTAAAAACATTCCCATACTTGACCGTTTCCCACCCAACCGCCTCCCACCAGCCAAGCAACCCACCCACACACACAGACACAGACAAAGACAAACACACACACGCGCGCGCACACACACACACACACACACACACACACACATAGACAAACACACACAGAGACACACATAGACACACACAAACACACATAGACAGACACACACACACAGACACACATAGACACACACAGACACACACAAACACACAGACAGACAGACAGACACACACACACACACACACACCCTAAGATACAATAGGCTGAGTACAGATACACCAGTAGAAGAAGCATCATCAGAGGAGCCGTCTGCACCAGGAGCAGAGCATCGCCTGCAGCCACAGGACACAGACTCAGAGCCCACAGGAGAGAAGAGGCACACACCAAACCTCCACCAGGGGCCCATGAGCCGGGGCCCAGCAGCCACAGACGAACACCGCTCCTGGTACAGAGGGCCCCTCAGAGGAAACACTGGAGAGCATAAAATGAATAGATGAATAAATATGAGGAAGTGAATAAATAGAAATAGAGTAAAACTTGGAAATAAATACATATAAAATAGTAAACCTAAAATAAATAAACACAATAAATAAGATGAATAAATATAACAAATACACAATTAAATATTAATCAAAAGCTAAACTAAAAAGGTGGGTCTTGAGCCTGCTCTTAAAAACCTGAACGTTCTCTGCGGCCCTGAGCTCCTCCTCAGGCCGTTCCACAGACGAGGGCCGTAGTGGAAGGACGCCTCACCGTGAGTGTGTGTCCTGACTTTGGGAATGACTAGGAGCCGGCTGCTGGAGGAGCTCTGGGGCCGCGAGGGTTCATGTGGTAAAAGCAGTTCTGAAAGATAAGAAGGCCCAAGACCATTAAGACATTTAAAAACCAGTAAAATAACCTTAAAATTGATCCTGAAACACACGTGGAGCCAATGCAGTGATTTTAAAACCGGTGTAATGTGGTCCCGCCCCCTGGTCTTAGTCAGGACACGCGCTGCTGAATTTTGTAATAATTGCAAACCTGCAGTCCACTTTTTGTGCAGACCAGAGAGCAGGGCATTACAGTAGTCTATACGACTGGAGATAAAAGCATCAGGGTCTCTGTGTTGGCCCGAGAGAGAATGGGGCGGACTCTGTTCTTTAAGGGATAAAAACCTATTTTTGTGATGTTCCTTATGTGTGGAATAAAAGTCAGCTCAGAGTCAAAGATAACGCCCAGGTTTTTTTACTTGTGCTTATGGATTAAAAGACTGTGCTTGTAGTTTGGATAAAAGTTTCTCTCTCTGGGCCTCAGGACCAATGACTAAAACCTCACTTTTGTCCTGGTTAAGCTGGAGAAAGTTTTCTGCCATCCAGGATTTGATTCTAAAATGCAGTTAAAAAGAGCATCCATTGGCCTGGTGTCATCGGAAGACATGGAGAAGTAAAGCTGCGTATCATCAGCAGAACTGTGGAAGTTGACTCCATGTCTCCTGATGACACCAGCAGAGGGCGCATGTACAGGTTAAAAAGCACAGGACCTAAAATCGAACCCTGGGGCACACCACGTGTGATTTTACGGACCTTGGAGGAGCAGGTATCTAAACTTACCATGAATGTTCTGTCTGTGAGATATAAAGTAAACCATTTATGTGCAGTACCAGAGAGGCCCACCAGGTGCTTGAGTCTGTTTAAGAGAATAGTGTGGTCTACTGTGTCGAAGGCAGCGCTCAGATCCAGTAGAACCAACACTGTCACCTGTTTAAAATCATAATTTAGTCTGAAATCATTTAAAATCTTTGTCAAGGCTGTCTCGGTTCTTTACCCTAAAACCAGACTGATATTCCTCAAAAATATTGTGTGAGTTTAAAAAATAATTAAGTTGAGTAAAAACAAGTTTTTCTAAAATTTTGCTTAAAAATGGTAAGTTAGACACTGGTCTGTAATTGGGAAAAGACCCCTGTCTGAAGAGAGCAATTCATCATGTTTGAAAGCTCCTCCCTAAAAGATCCATAAAATGACTTAAAAAACCTTGTAGGAACTGGATCTAAAAGACATGTGGTCTGTCTCACTGAGGAGAACACTTAATCAAGCATCTGATAGTGTTTATCTTCCCCATGAAGTGGTCTGCAAACGCCTCGCAGAGAGAGTCTGTGGGGGTAAAATAAGATGTGCTAAAATCAGGGTTTAAAATGTTGTCGATTGTTGAGAAAAGGATTTTGGGGTTATTTTTATTAGTAGGGATTATTTTAGCAAAGTAGTTGTTTCTTGAGTTTCGGACTGCATTGTTATATATTTTTAGTTGATAATTGAATAGTTAATGGTTTATTGTTGTTTTGTTATTTCTCCACCTTCTCTCTGCCGCTCTGCACTGTCTCTTTAGTTTTTTCTGGTCTTCATTTCTCCAACGAGGTGCAGGTTTGGTTCGAATGGTTTTTGTGTTAAGAGGGGCAACAAGATCACGTGCTAACTGTAGTCTCCTGTTAAAATTGTCCGTAATAAATTCGCAAGGTGCAGGTAAAACAATTGGACTTTTTTCTAAAACCTCAATAAAGTTTGCAGCCACTTCAGGGGTCAGATGGCGCCTCCTCACAGAGGTCTCTTGCTGAATAAAACCAGTGATATTAAAAACACACAGTCGAGGACTTCCGGGTGAGCGATGTAGGAGGCAGCAGCGTGAGTTTCCTGCTGGACGGAACCGTTCAAAAAATTAATTTAAACTCCACAAAACAACAGCTTTAATTCATACATTGTTATAAAGATGTCTTCGGCTTTGAAAGCAGGTAAAGGCGGTGTTAAAAAAGACTCGGCAAAGCAAGAGAAGAAAGAGACTATGCTAGCAGACGACGTGGCTACTAGCTCAGCTAATGAAGCTAAGCACGAGAAGGACGACTACGCCACATTGCTCAAAGAACTGCGGGATCTGAGAGCCGAAAATCTTAAAGAACATGGTAACACACGGGCCTCTATACAAAAACTTGAAACGTCAATATCTCAAGTGAACAGTTGGATTGAGACAACAAAAGAACAAATAATAGAAATGGAGTCAGGCATTACAAAAAATGACAACAGAGGGCTCAGACACGAGAGGGCGCTGCGGTATCTCATTAAAAGAGACGCCGAAATGACAAATAAATATGAAGATTTACAGAACAGGCTGCGGCGAAATAATTTAAGAATATACCAGGTCCCAGAAGACACAGAGGGCAGAGACATGAAAACGTTCCTGAAACAACTCTTGACAGAGTCGTTGAAACTTCCACCGGACATGGATCTGAACATAGAACGAGCTCACCGAGCCCTTACCGACAAACCTAAAGGACCAAATGTACCCCCTCGCTCTATCATTGTGCGCTTTCTCGACTTCGCAGTAAAAGAGCGCATTTTAAGATTAGCATGGAGCCAAGAAGTAAAATTTCAAGGTCTACGCATATTCTTTGACAATGACTATTCACCGGATTTACAGAAGAAGAGGAATGACGTTCGTCGAGTCATTAAACAACTGAAGGACAAGGGAATACGAGCCAGGTGTCCATACCCAGCGCAACTACGGATGGCAACAGAGACGGGAGAGAAGGTGTTCGAGACCCTGGTTGACGCAATCCCCACACTGCAGGATCTGGGCATTAAGGTTCAGATAGAAGAGTGGGAAGTGCTTCAACGTGAACTGACCAAGGATCAATGGCAAATCATTGGATCCGCCCGCGATCGACAGAAAAAGAAGAATGTGACGTCACTCACCGGAGCTGATCTGAAGATATTCATTGAGGATGAGTAAAGTACTGTTTCTCATAAAGTGTGAACAATAGAAAAAGTATAGTTATTGCTAAGCTACATTTAAACTGTTTAGTTCTTATTTGTTTGTTGGAGTTTAAACATATTGTGTGAAAGAAAAAATAGGTTCTGTGTTCGGGGAATTTCATATAACTGTATCGCTCTAAGCTTGAAAGACAGGCAAGAGCTCTCCCTTGATTTTGGGAAGTGAGTGTGAGCTCTATGGCACACAGTGCATTATCCCCAGGGAGGTACAGCCTCACCTCTCTGCCCAAGTATCATCGGGAACAGGTTGCCAAGATGGTGTCAAGGTGGCCTGTGGGTTTTTTGGAAGTTTCTAACTTTAGTTGTATTTGGATATGTTCTGATTTGTTTGATCTTGTTTTGATCTGTTCTCTTAACTCATTGGTAGATGTACTAAACTCAAAAGTAAAAGGAACATTTACAGAATTTAAATTAATATTGTCCTGTTACCTATTTCTAAAATGACAACTCTAAAAGGCATTAGTTACAACATTAACGGTCTTAATAACCCAATTAAACGGAAAAAACTATTGATGGAACTTAAGAAAAAACAAATTTCCATTGCATTTATCCAAGAGACTCATTTATCGACTACTGAGCATAAAAAATTAAAAAGGGATTGGGTAGATCTTGTGTGTAGTGCTTCCTGTCCCGCTGGTAAAAAGAGAGGAGTAGCAATACTCTTTAATAAATCAGTTTATTTTACTAAAACAAAAGAGATAGCTGATGATGAAGGTAGATATGTGCTAGTTGTGGGATCAATCTCAGGATCAGAAGTGACACTTTTGAATATATATGGACCAAATGAAGATAATCCTCAATTCTTTAAAACTATAGCCTCACTCTTAGCTGAGAATGCTACAGGAATGATATTAATAGCTGGAGATTTTAATTGTGTCCCTAATCCTAAAATTGATAAACTGCCTCAGGATCTTGGTCCACTTCCTAAAAAATCTCAAACACTGGTTGCATTACTGAATGAAATGGGTTTGGTAGACACATGGCGTTATTGCCATCCTAGGGAAAGAGAATTTACTTTTAGATCTGGAGTACATGGAAGTTATTCTCGTATTGACCTAATTTGTATCTCAAAACAGGATGTGGGTAGAATTGAAGTATGTAGTATTGAACCGTCTACGATTTCAGACCATGGGCCAGTAATTATTGAGTTGAAACTGAGTAATACAAGGATTTTTAAGTATTGGCGACTTAATGTATCACTGCTTTCTGATCCCACCTTTCTGGAGAGGATAAGCAGTGAACTGAAAAATTATTTGGAGTTTAACAATGATGGAAACGTGTCACCCTCAATATTATGGGATGGGGCAAAAGCTGTAATAAGGGGTAAAATAATTTCTCTATCAACTGCTTTGAAGAAACAGCGACTTCAATTACAACTAAACTTGGAAAAGGACATAAAAAAATTTGAAAAGAAACATCAAGAATCGGGTAACAAGGAAGATTTGAAATCCCTTGAGAAATCTAAAGAAGATTTAAATAGATTATTGACATATAAAGCAGAAGGTGCACTTAGATTTATAGGTCGAACATATTATGAAATGGGAAATCGGGCAGGAAAATTATTGGCATTCCAACTGCGCAAATTGAATTCGAGCAGAGTTGTAACAAAAATTAAACACCCACATACAAACTTAATAATGACTCAACAACAAGATATTGCAAATGCCTTTGCTGCATATTATAATGATCTATATCAAACACAACAATTGGACAATAAGAAGGAAAAGATTGAACAAATTTTAAGAAATCTTAAACTTTCTAAACTATCCCGTGATGAAGCAGAAGATTTGACATCCCCAATAACTGAAAGAGAAATTATTAATGCCATTAAAACCTTGAAAAATAATAAAACCCCAGGCACTGATGGATACTCAGGGGAATTTTATAAACACTTTTCTTTACAATTAGCACCAGTCCTATGCCAGGTTTTTAATTACGCTCTAAGTGAAAATAATCCCCCAAGAAGCTGGTCAGAAGCTATTGTCTCTGTTATACACAAAGAAGGTAAAGATCCAACACAATGTAGCTCGTATCGGCCAATTAGCTTGCTATGCAATGATTTCAAAATTCTGACGTCCATAATAAACAAAAGAGTGCAAAAATACATCACAAAACTTGTTAACTCAGATCAGACAGGATTCATTCCTGGACGCCAAGGTAAAAATAATATAAGAAGAACGCTGAATTTACAATCTATTGCCACAGAAAGAAAGACCCCCTCAATGCTTCTCGGACTAGATGCCGAGAAGGCATTTGACAGGGTAGATTGGCTATACTTAGAAGAGACTTTAAAATATATGGGTTTCAATGATAAATTCATACAATGGCTAAGAGTATTGTACAAGGATCCCAGATCCAGGGTGAGAGTCAATGGCTTTTGTTCACATTTTTTTAAAATAGGACGGGGAACACGCCAGGGCGATGTGTTATCACCATCTCTGTTTGCAATCAGCATTGAACCTCTGGCACAGATGATTAGATTAAATCCCCAGATTAAAGGAATTGCTGATCAAAATGGGAACATACATAAAATTGCATTATTTGCTGACGATATCTTATTATACTTATCCGACCCACTAACATCGATCCCTGTTTTGGTGAATACTCTGAGGGCATACGGTGAAATATCCGGCTATAAAATAAATGAGAATAAATCCGAAGCTATGATGTTGGTCGGCAACTGGCCTACACAATTGAATAAGATATCTTCTTTTCATTTAACCACAGACGGATTCAAATATTTGGGAATCACTATCACTCCTAAAAATACTGACCTATTCAAGGCAAATTATGGTAAACTAATTTCTCAACTCAAATTAGATATTGCCAGATGGGACATTTTGCCTTTGAGTTTATTGGGAAGAATTGAGTCAGTACGAATGAATGTCCTTCCTAGATTTCTCTTTCTCTTTCAGTCTTTACCCATCCCAGTATTAAATAAAACATTTAAATTAATAAACACAATTTTAGTTCGACACATATGGCAGAAGAAAAGACCAAGAATTAGGCTCAAAACACTCCTTCTATCTAAACAAAAAGGAGGCCTTGCATTCCTAGACTTTAAAAAATATTACTGGGCTTCCCAATTACGAGCAGTGATACATTGGATTGAAAATGATCAAGAGACAAGATGGGTAGAAATAGAGCAAAATTCAGTACCAAATGTTCCACTTCGAACTTTAGTATTTCTGGGTAAATCAATTTGGAAAAAGAGCAAAATTAATAACATTTGGATATGGAATACGTTAAACATATGGGATACAGTTCGGAGGAGATTTGCTGCCCCAAGCTCATTATCACGAGCCTTACCTATTTCAAATAACCCGGATTTCAAGCCTTCAATACAGGATGTCGGTTTTAAAAGGTGGGAAAAATCAGGTTTATTGACGGTTAATCAATTATTAGAAGGGAAATATTTCAAATCATTTGCACAATTACAACAAACCTATAATCTACCCTCGAAAGACTTTTTCAGATATCTCCAAATACGACATTATGTAATTTCACATGAAGAATGGGAAAAACTTCAGGAACCTCCTCAAGAAGTAGAAAAGTACTTTATTAACCTAATTGAAAATAACTGTTCAATAAAACATTGTATATCAATGTTATATAAAACTATGGTAAAAAATATGGAAAATACATATTACGTAAAAGAAAAATGGGAATTAGAGGCCAATATAATCATTGAAGACGATGAATGGGAAAATGGTCTCTTGGATACACATGCAATTACTAATAGTCCTTCATGGAGAGAGTTTGACTGGAAGGTGAAAGTTAGGTTTTTTAGAACCCCAAAGGTGCTATCTGGCTTCTTCCCATCAGTGTCGCCACTATGTTGGAGAGGCTGTGGCAGGATTGGAGACCATACCCATATCTTCTGGGACTGTCAAAAACTACAAAAATATTGGATGGACATTCAGGAGGAAATATCTGTGATACTGGGTCTGGATCTATCTCTGAACATGTCACATTGTGTATTGGGTTGTTTGTCTATAGAACAGATGATGTTGACTGAAGAAAAACTGTATATTTTAAAAGTCTTGTTGCTGGTTGCCAGAAAAATGATAACTGTCTCATGGAAAAATGTCTTACCACCAACACTGAAACAGTGGTTGAAGCGGGTACAGGAAGTCTATATTATGGAGGAACTTACAGCACAATTGCGACAGAAAAAAGACTCCTTCAATCGAAAATGGTTATTGGTCAGGAGATATTTAGAAAGAAAAGGACTGTTAACTCTGCCTAAAACAATGTAAATGAGTGTGCAATGTAAATCTTTCCAATGAGTGTTATATGTTCTGTTTGTTCTCGTTTGAATGTTGAAATACGACATTAATGTAAAGACATGAATCTCAATAAAGTGAGTTCAAAAAAAAAAAAACACAGTCAGACACAGCCGGAAGTGGACAACAGAGGACACACTCTGGACAGGCCATGGGTGATGACCAGGTCCAGAGTGTGTCCTCCTGTTGTGAGTCGGTGTGTGACGTGTTGGGTAAAATCCATGTAATTAAGAATATTTTAAAACTCATTTGAAACAGGGTCTAAGTTATTATCAATGTGTAAATTAAAATTACCGGTTCAAATAATAGGGCTATAAGAATTGTATAAGATTGATAAAAATTCTGAAAAGTGAGAAATAAAAAGACTGCACTTTTTCGGTGGTCTAATATATTGTTACAGCTAAAATTGGTGGGTTACTAAAAACAACTGCATGATATTCAAAACTTGTATATTAGTGAATTAAAATAGGTTTGGTGGCCAGATGTTTGAAACTATAGCAGCTGTGCCACCTCCCCTTTTACCACTCCTTGTTGAAAAAGCAAAGCTAAAATCAGGTGGAGAGGCCTCAGTGAGAACAGCTGGTGCATCTGAACCCAGCCAGGTTTCTGTTAAAAACAAGCATCAAGTTTATAGTCTACAATCACGTCATTTACAATAAAAGATTTGTTCAGCAGAGAGCGGACATTAAAAAGAGCCATGTTGATTGTGAGCGGGGACTGGGGACTAGGAGGTTGTTGTGGATAGGTTTTCTGAAGATATTTTAGGTTATTTTTGTTAACTGTTGATTTATTGAAGGATTTATGGATTGTCCGCTCTCTGCTGATGATTACCGTAATCAATTGTGGTTGATTATATTGTCATGCTGACTGTAGAGTGAGTGCAATGTTGTGGGATAGAAGGCGGGATCCGGAGTGGTTTGGGTGAAGGCGGTCCTTTTTAAAAAGTTCGTGTCTGTTGAAAAATGTAAGAAAATTGTCCACGTAAGGGATTTTTTTGTCTCTACAGTAGGTTTTTAGTTTGATGTGTAACTGTCTTAGTCGGCTGAATTTAACGTCTCCAAATCGAGGTGGTGAGAATGGTTCAGAAACTATGCATTGTTTGCCTAAACTGTGGATTGTGGAGATGAGAGTCCTGAAATCGTCCATGAGGGTCTCTGACTGCTGTAATCTAAGGTCATCGGTTCCAACATGAATTACAATTGTTGATATTGATGGGTGGTGGTGGAGGATGGTGGGGGCGGAGTCTGTAATGTCCTTTACCAGAGCACCTGGGTGACAGGAGGTGTAGCCCTTCTTTACTCGGACATGCCGAACCATGGACGAGCCTAGTACCAGAACGGACGGGCTTAGCTTGGGCATGGTGACTGGGCCATCTTCAGAGGTGCGAGTCTGACTCTGCAGCGTCACGGGGCCACCTGCAGGAGCGTGGCCGTCTCCCGCGGCACCCCGAGTGTTCAGGCTCGAAGAGCGCATGGAGGGCGCAGCAGCGGACCCTCACGCCGAACATTCAAGCTCTACATGTGTTGGGAGGACGTAGAGGTGCCGCCCAGCTCACGGGAAGTGGTCGGGCTTTGTGTGCGCTGGGGGGGCGCAGCGGGGGCCCCCGACCCACGCCGAGCAGTTTGTCCCGACGTGTGTGGGGAGGCAGCCACGGAGCCTCCAGATGGGGCTGGAGCAGCAGGTGGTGGTGAGTGCAACAGCAGAAACTCACTCTCATGCAGTTGACCCAGAGGTGGTGGTGATCTGCTGGCCAAGCCCCGCAGCCTGGGAGGTTGAGGAGCCGGGGTGAAATGCAGGCGCTCGTGGCGAGACCTAACAGCCGAGCCGTGGGTCTGAGAGCGGGCTGTTGGCGGTGGGTCGGGCCGGCTGGATCTTCGATGTCGAGCCACTCATCCGGGAGAACCTGCTTCCATAGGCAGAGAGTGTTCGTGAGAAACAAAAGATACTGTTATAGATATAGAAAGATATTGAATACTTACACGTAACCCATTTAAATGATCTACAGCGGGATACCCACTTTTTTTTCAGCTCACAAGCTACTTTAGATTCAGCAAAGCCCATAGATCTACCTATGGATTTTGGCCTATATTATATATATATTTTTTATTTGTAATGTTATATTTTTATTTATTTATTATCAATTACACATTAGTGGGTTGGAGAACACAGTGTAGACCTACAAGGCTATTAAAGGAAAAATATTCAGCATTTTTCATATTGTTATTAGCCTTTAAACACGCTATTGAGTACCTTAAATTTGCTATCTCATGTTTTGAGAAAATAAAAAAAGATGATTCTTTAAATTATGGTTTTATCAGCCTTTGTCAAAAGACACTTACTGGGTACATCCTGCTACTAGATAGTGCCAAGCACGCACACAATTAGCCATCAACCAACATTATGGTGCAGTTGAGTAGCAGCAGTTGTTGTGTTTAGAGGCAGAAATGCTCAGAACGAGTCTGTGATGATTCAAGAATTTAAAACAGTAGAAGATTCTCAGACAAGTGACGTTTGAAGTCGGAAAATACGTCCCAGAAACAAGGAAGTTCAGACGGAAGTGTTTTTCATGGTGGGAGGATTCCTCAAATTCCTCAAAACAGCATGAATGCAACTGAATGTTACTTCAGGTGTGTTTTTGATGATGGAACATTGTTAGAACATGATTTAAAGCTCAAAAAAGTAACTGTAGCAAAATATGTGTCCTTTAAATTAGGTCTAATGGAGCCCTAAAAAGCTGCAGCATAAAACTGGGAGCGGAAACGGAGTTCATTCTAAGAATTAAATTGCTTGTCATTTATTATACGTAATTATTTTGAAAATCAAATATAGTGGCCATAGTGTGCACAGGTAGGATTTAAAAGACAAATATTATGCAAAATTTATTTTTGGAGCTTTTAGCCATGTTCTAACACTGTTCCGTCATCAAAAACATACCTGGAGTAGTGTGTACCTGTGTCATTAAAGGATTTTTATTCTTTATTCTTTTCATTTTTGGGTTTTTTTCTCCATTGCATACTGGAGTAGCATTTAGTTTGATTCACGTTTGTTTGATGACTCGATTGAAAATCCTCTCTCTCCAAAACTGCCTTCTTAACTCTTTCGATGTAGACAATGATGGCGTCATTTATCCCATGATCTTTTGCTGTTTTAAGTTCTTAAATCATCACCAGACTCGCTCTGAACATTTCTTCTGTCTAATCATGATAACTACAACTTTGTCAGATCCACAATGCATTGTGGGTATATATTTACATGTGTGTAATTGCCTCTACAGTCAGTAGATGGAACCGCAGCTAAGTCAAAATGGCATCTCCCAACACAGTGATAAAGTAATGTTTTTCAAAGTGAGACACCTCCGTATGGACCCAGATGACGTTATGGTCTCGTATGATGTGGTGTCCCTTTTCACTTGTATTCCAACCTCGGAGGCAGTGGCAGCAGTGAGGATGCGACTGCAGGAGGACTCAACCCTACCGGAAAGGACCAAACTCACACCTGAACACATCTGCCAATTATTGGACATCTGCCTTAACACAACTTACTTCCAATTCAGGGGACATTTTTACAGACAGATCCACAGCTGTGCTATGGGCTCTCCGGTCTCGCCGATCGTAGCCAACCTATATATGGAACACTTCGAGAAGAAGGCTCTGACCTCCTTCCTGGGCACACCTCCGAGCCTCTGGCTGCGTTACGTGGATGATACCTTTGTGATAATCAAGAAACAAGAGCTGGAAACGTTCTCTGAGCATATCAATGGGTTGGATGTATACATTAAGTTCACCCGAGAAGATGCTAAGGACAACCGGTTGGCGTTTCTTGATTGCTCCACAATCAGAGAGGAGGAAGGCAGCCTCCAGACAGAAGTATACAGGAAACCCACCCACACAGATCAGTACTTATTATTCGGTTCTAACCACCCACTGCAGCACAAGTTGGGAGTGATTAGGACATTGCAACATAGAGCCCATGAAGTACCCACCAGCTCTGAGGGGAGAAAGAAGGAGGAAGAACACGTCCATCGTGCCCTCTCAGCTTGTGGATACCCCAACTGGGCCTTTAACAAAGTCAGAAGAGCCAAGAAACAGGACAGAAAGGATAAAGACCCCAGCAGAAGGGGGGTCGCTATCCCTTATGTCTCGGGCTTGTCTGAGAAGTTTCAAAGGATTTTTAGACAACACGACATCCCTGTTTATTTCAAACCTGGCAATACACTTAAACAGAAACTGGTCCATCCAAAAGACAAGAGGCCGACAGAGAAACAGAGCAATGTAGTTTATTCGATAGAGTGCAGTGAGGACAGTTGTAAAGAACGTTACATAGGGGAAACCAAACAGCCATTGCACAAAAGGCTGTACCAACACAGAAGAGCGGCCTCCACAGGACCGCAGAGTGCAGTCCATCTGCACCTAAAAGCTACAAATCACTCGTTTGAGGACAGTGAGGTGAAGATTTTGAGCAGAGAGAAGAACTGGTTTGAAAGAGGAGTAAAGGAGGCCATTTTTGTAAAAAGAGAAAATCCTTCTCTAAACAGGAATGGGGGCTTAAGATTTAATTTAGCCAAAATTTATGACAGCATCCTAACACCTTGGTCCAGATCAATAGACCAGTCAAATGCTAATGAGGTAATCAGCAGTGAGGAGGGAGCAACAGCCAGCTATCAATAGAACAATAGACCTTTAGCCACAGGTGAAACTAGGTGAGGCCAACCATTAATCAACAAGATAGACCAATTAATCAAATCCCAGGTGACAAACAAACAATTTTCTAACAAAGACAGGTACTCAGTGACTCCTCCCTGGGGGCAGGACTCCCACTACTTACAGTAGCATATAAGCCCAAGTTCCCATACCAGCTCTCTGATTGACAATGACTTTTGGATAAAAGTCGAAACGTCTCGATCTTTAAACGGCGTCCGGATGACAACCTCTGAACCCCTTTCTATAATGTTTTTCTGTGTAAAAGCATTTTATTTTTGGTTCTAAAACATGAGATGTCAAACTGATATCAGGAGGAGGATTTTTCAATCTTCCACACAAGGTCAGGCTCCTCCCCCCAGCAAGGTGATGTTCCATGTCCCTAGAGCCAGTTTCAGTGTCCTGAGATCTGGACGTCGAGGCCCCTGCCTTCGACAGCCCAGATCTCTCCACACCAGCCTCTTGCAGGTGGTGGGTCCATGGAAGGACAGCCCCACGTTGCTCCTTTGGTTTGTGCCGGCCACCAGGCGCTCACTGTTGGGCACCCACCCCAGGCCTGGCTACAGGGTGGGGCCCTAGTAACGCCAATCCAGGGGACGTAACTGGCCTTGCTATTGTGCTATTCATAAAGGGCTTCTGAACTGCTCTAGGTCTGCCCCGTTTGCCTTGGGGAACATGAAGCCCCAGACAACCGACAACATAGCTCCCAGGATGAATTCAGGTGCTCAAACCCCTCACCCATGTTAAGGTGCCGGTTCAAGGAGATGAATATGAATATATACGAATTACTATTAACCTGTTCCATTTGTTATTAGGCTATAATCCAGTTACTGTGCAAAGACCACAATGTGACACTCTCCAACACTGTTTTACACTTCACTCTCAGTTATTTAGCTCTTCTTGTACATGTAAAGCCATGATCCCAGATCTAACAGTTCATTCATTCCGTGCGTCTGTTCCCCGTCAGCTGTGTTATAAATCCATTGCGGCCAGTTGTTTTGGATGTTTATCTGAACGCTTCATTTCTACCAACTAAGATAACAATGATAAATGAATGAATGAATAATGAATTGTCCAAATGAAAAGTCCAAATGAAAGCTTCTTCACCAAAAGTTTAACAATGTTGTATCGTCAACAAACAACAATCTGACGTCAACTGGTGGCTGCTCCAGTCATCACACACAGGGGCAGGCCAGTGCTGGTCTGAGCGCGAGCAATGGGGCGGGACTAAACAAGCACTGCTGCTTGTTTCTGCGTGTCAATCAACTGTAAAGGGAGAATCTGATTGGTGCTGATGCCAGGGCTCACAGCTTGGAGACAGAAAGCCCTGCACCTGAAAGCACTTTTCTGAACCCAAAACTCCCAAAACAACACAACATTTCTTCAAAGAACATTACTACTTCACCCTACATTATATTTGAGAGAATTTTAGAAAAAAGTCAAATTAGGTTTTAATTTGTTAATGACTATATTTTATTTCTGAAATGTTAGGGCTGGCAGAGAAGGCCCTGTTGGCCCTGATCCTGTGAAATAAACCTGCACAACCTTTACCCCGGGCTCAGACCGCATGCAGTCCAGCTCCGGTACAGTGACCGCAGCCTTTCCGTAACTGCAAAAGTGCGAGAGGAGCTCAGACCGCACACCGTGCAGTGCGGTGGTGCCGGCGGAGGTGCTCCGTGAAGTTGTAAAAATGAGACGAAATGAACAGGAAATGATACGAGCGCGAGTGAAGTGGATCCGGTGTTTTTTCAAAGTTAAACCAATGTGTTCGTGCTACAACTTTTACTACCTTCGCGCTTGTCAACATTACGGAAAACGAACAGAAGTGAACACAATCCCAAACCGCGAGCAACTACTACTTTGTTTACCAATACTTCATATACGCCATCAGTTATCGCGCGAATAAGCGTGAACCCCCGTGAACTCGTGGTCTCGCGAAGTCGGCAGTCCGGCAACAGCACCGCAGCACTGCGCGCTCTGTGTGAGTCACCCACTGCAACCAGACCGCTCCGGCACAGCAACCGGAGCTGGACTGCATGTGGTCTGAGCCCGGGGTTAGCATTTAGTCATGAAACCACTTAGAACTATGTAGTGTATGTTAAGTAAGAAAAGAGCTCGTTAGCTATCTTTAATTGTCTATGCAGTGTTTATTGCACTTCAGTAATGCATTTTTTATATTTTATTTTGTCTCAAGAACAAGTTTAAATACAAATGTTATGCCAGCCCGTGGCATAAACTAAGCAAATGTTTAGAGCCACAATCAATACATGCTCACAACACATGCTCTGGTGGATTGTATTTGAAGCAGAAAGAAATCATGAACATAAGTTAAAATTTAATATTAATATCTATCTATGTACACATATGCTCCTCACTTAAACTATAGTTTATCTTTAAATACAGCATAAGAAATAATAATATTTTGTGTGGCTTATTCAAATGGGTAATTAGTTAAAATACTACTCCTTAATCGCACCTGCACATGACATGGGATTTATTCAAATTTTCTTGGGGGAGGACCCTCCCCCTTCACACATGCCTATTTCTAATTATAAAAAAGTAAACTGTAGAAGTTGATTAATTTGTCCTGCTCCACTTGAGATCCCGAATCACTTTTTCTCTCCAGTCCACTCCTGATTTCTTGTCTTTATTTTATTACATTCCATTGCTATGTCCATTTATTTAAACAGTGTATCGTTTGGTGGGCCACAAATACAGTCTTATTTAGAGCCTCCAAATGCCTAGAGTTTGGTTATGGTTTTGCACTTAAGCCTTTGAAGCACACGAATGCACTGACCTGCTTCTATGTCTTAAAAGAAGAAAGGCTGATGTAAAGTAATAGCACACAAATGATGTACATTTACGTAGAAAGGGTTTCAGGGGTTGTCATCCGGACGCTGTTTGAAGATCGAGACGTTTCGACTTTTATCCAAAAGTCATTGTCAATCAGAGAGCTGGTATGGGAACTCAGGCTCAATAGAACAATAGATCTAAGACAATAATAGACCTTAGCCACAGGTGAAACTGGGCAGGGCCAACTATTAAACTAACAAAGGCAGGCCAATTATCAAGTCTCAGGTGACAAACAAACTATTTTCCAAACGAAGACAGGTTTCAGTGACTCCTCCCTGGGGGCGGGACTCTCATTACTTAGAGTAGCATATAAGCCCGAGTTCCCATACCAGCTCTCTGATTGACAATGACTTTTGGATAAAAGTCGAAACGTCTCGATCTTCAAACAGCATCCGGATGACAACCCCTGAAACCCTTTCTACGATGAACCACACCTGGACGAATGAGGGTTTATATCGACGATGTACATTTACGTTTGCTAAGTGTTATGTTTGGCATTAAAGCTGATAAACTTCATTGGTGATTTGGATAATGACTTTGCATAACACTTGCACCATTATCATCCAACCGATCCGTCCCTACTGCTTCCCCTGCTACTTCAACATGCTCTCCTTCACCAACAGTAATAAACTCACTAAGGTCACACACACAGTAACAAAAATCCTTACTTGCCCATCACAGACTGTAGTTGTACCGGCTCATTATACCTAAGCTTCCATGCTGAAATATCAAGTTTCCCCAACTGAACACACTTCACAGATTTCAAGAAACTCTACAAAGGCTTTGTTCTTGTTTCACCGTTTTTTCTGCCCTGGCCCTTGAGACAATTCTGCTTTATAGTTTAAGGCAATAAAAATTTTAGGTCTTTAACTCAATGTGTTCCAGGATGAAGGGGGTCCTGGAGCAGATGGACCAGGGCGTAGTGGACCTCCAGGAGCTTCGCAGGAACCTGGAGCTGGCGTCGGCCATGTTGGATGCTATCTATACAGACGAGACCAAGTAAGCACCCCATGCCAATCAGATAATTCACAGGGATTTGAACTATAGCTCTCCATTTTTCTTTGTTAATTTTATTTCTGATTACAATTTATTATTTTCTGATTATAATCTCTTTCATACTCAAAAATACTATAACTAATAATTAGAATTATTTGTAAAAAAATATTTTATATTACTGCTTGATAAGAAGCTTTTTTACAGTTGTGGTATTGTCTTCTCCAGGCGTCTTCTGGACACAGAGGACGAGCTGAGCGAGCTGAAGGCAGAGTCAGTGCCTAGTGAGGTCCGTGATTGGCTGGCCTGCACCTTCAGCAGTAAAATGGGCGTGGCCAAACGGCGCCCGGAAGAGAAGCCCAGATTCAGGAGCATTGTCCACGCAGTGCAGGCTGGTATCTTTGTGGAAAGGTGGGTGACTCATAAGACCTAAGTCAGCAATAGCGCCACAACAAGATCGAGTCATCACAACAGCAACACCCACACTACCATAACTTCACCACTACGACAACACTCGCAATACAACAATAACACCACTACACTACACTCAGGCCAAAGGTTTTAAAACAGTATACATCCCAGTTAGCCCTTATATTCACAACTATTTTCAACTGTCAGTGTATTGTATCAAAATGTTTCAAGGACTCTGTTACCATACCTGCCCCAAAAACTAATAATGTCACTCAATGACTATAGACCAATTGCCCTCACATCTATCATTTGAATGCATCATACTATCTCACCTGAAAGACCTCACAACCTCCATGATGGAGAGATACCAGTTTGCCTACTGAGCTAAAAGGTCTGCAGAGGAATGCAGTGAACCTGGCTCTTCAGTGGATACTACACTGCTTGGAGTTCCCCGCTTTCAACAATATTGAGCCAGTCCAGCTTTTTAACAAACTTATGGTCACGGACATTCACACAACTCTCTGCCACTGGATTAGAAGCTTCCTGTCAGAAAAAGCACAGCGCAGGATTAATGGCCTCTCATCCCAGTCTCTGACCATCAGCACTGGGGTCCCCAGGGGCGTGTACTCTCTCCCAGGCTGTTCTCACTCTACACCCTGACATCCACTCACAACTCCCTTCTTCTTTCTGACATTAAATTTCTATTAATATCTAAGGGTTTTATTTAAACAATCAACTTCAAATAGTTGGTTCAGCTGCTGGTTCAGGCTCAGAAGCGGGGAGTGGTGTGAGGTGGTTTGGCTTGAGCAGCGCTCCTCTCCTGGAAGGAACACGCGCAGAGGACAGACTGCTCTGAACAAGATCTGCTAAACTGGGCAGAGGATCTGCACAAGTATTTGCTTTACCATGGAGCTATTCCTGGTTCGAGTTCACAGAGGACCTTGTGAGCACGGAAAACAGAGGGTCTTCCGTGCTCATTGGATCATTATGAGAACACCTGCAATACCAAAACATTCCCAGTATGACAATACTGACAATACAACAACACTACAACAATACCACAACAACACTTGCAATACAAAAATGCCACTACAACAACATCTGCAATGCAACATTAACACTAATACTACAACACCTGCAATACCAAAACATCCTCACTACAACAACACCAACAATACAACATGAATACTACTACACCAACACCAGCAATACCACAACAACACCCACAAAACAACAACACCGCTATGGTAACGCTTGCAATACCACAGCATTGTTACCACCACAAATTTGGATACACCTAAACATGAGTAATACTGATACAACAACATCATGAAAGTCTTCATTAGTAACAGCAGTAATGCTGTGACGCTTAAGACTCCAGCAGGGAGTAACACGCAATGCAATGTAGATGTAGACACTAGATAGATCTTCCCCTGGGGCCTAGACACTGGTGGTGTAGCTGTAGCTGAACACTGATGATCTGGAACTCACCGCTGATGGGCTGACACTACTACAACAGCCAAAAAACAACAATGACACTTCAACATCATCCAAAACTACTACTACAACAACAGACATGTTTGACTGACATCCTTAAGGGTAGCTCTGGGTTCAGAGCCAGAGCTCTGCTATGTAAACAACAACTGACGTCACGCAAACATAAATCATGCTTTATTAGTACATTATTTGTATTGGAAATTGCAAGTATATTATAGAGATTTTATGATTTCCTTTTATGATATATTTACTGCATGTCACCTGTTTACAGAATGTACAGAAGAACATCCAACATGGCCGGCCTCACCTACCCTCCCACTGCAATTAGCGCACTCAAGGTACAGTTCTTCAGCTCACACCACATTCTCAGGTACAGAATGCAGGTGTAAAACCTGAGGTAAAATCTGATTCTTGCATTAGCAACAGGCTGGCTCATTTTATCCACACATTTCTAACTGCACCAGCTCCAGGCAGACCTTGTGTGCTTTGACTGTCCAAATGTAATTCTATTAAGCAGAGGAAGGAACGCAGCTTCTGTTCAGACTCAGCACAATGTAATTAGTGCTGATTGGATGCACATAAGCAGAGCCAGTGTTTCTTGAGGAAATTGTGTTCATCTGCCATCTAAAAGATGAATTTAATACTTAAATATATTATAATGTCAAAGGCAAGATTAGAAAGCTGTTTCTAAATCCAGTAGTACAATTACAGATTGTTATTACAGGCCCAATCAAAAGGTTCCAAGTAGAGCTTTTCAATAAGCAACAAGAAATGGGAAAGAGACAAAAAAAAATTGAGTGAACATTTTTATAGAAAACAACAATTGAACTGAACTGAAATAGGCTGATCAAAAAAAGGACTACATGCCTTTAAAATGCACCAGAGTCATTTTCTGTCAAGTATTCACCCTGTCATGACATTCTGATTGCCTGGTAAGTCCAGAATGATATATCAATGTATTATTTGTACACAATATTATCAGTCTGGTTGCCCTGCCCTCCGCTGTGTCTGGAGTCAACTCCAAAATGTACCGAACAATCAGATTTGTTTATTTCAGTGACGCAAACGGCATCACCCTAGCGCGGCGGAAGTAGCAGAGTTGGCTACAACACCACGTATTCTCAAATTCTTCCTGCAACAAAGACACAAGACATCGCTCATCGCTAGCCATGTTGAATTATCTCTCCGTGCTTGTCCCTTTGCTAATGTCACATCCGCTCGTCTCTGATTGGTTTACGTCGCTTCCTGCTTGCTTGGGTTTTCTCCGCCCTAGAAATCGAATTGACTCAAATGCCAACCAGACTAATCCGCTGGTTCAGCGGTGAGTCTGGATTTTTCCAGGCAAATGTTCTGATGACAAAGTCAAAAAAAGTTCTCTTTTTGAACCTAGTCGTTGCCGAGGTGGCGCGCTAAGACAGTCATTTGGAATTTCTTTAAAGATCCTGGGGGTTGTGGAACAAACAAGTCAAGTGGAAGACCCAAAAAAGTGGTACCAGCACAGATCTGGAGGATCCGATTGGCCGTCCATTAAGACACAGGACAATCCCCGACCCAAATTAAGGCTGTTACTGATGCAGCATCTGTAGGGTTGAAAAAAATGTTATCAAAGGCCTTGTCTCCTGGAATGCCACAGAACTGCAGCCTGGACTTCACAAGAGACACCAAACATGGGACATTGAAAAGTGGTAGAAAGTTTCATTCTCTGATGAGAAATATTTTAACCTTGATGGTCCTGCTGGTAAATTAATTAAATTTTTTTCTACCGCTAGTAGAACAAGGACTGTGACGTCGCCCGGTATGGCGCAGCCGGGGCCCCACCCTGGAGCCAGGCCTGGGGATGGGGCTTGTATGAGAGCGCCTGGTGGCCGGACCGGGCTCAGCCCAAAAGGACAATGTGGGTCCGACCTCCTGTGGGCTCACCACCCGCAGAGGAGACCGTAGGGGCTGGGTGCAAAGAGGACTGGGTGGTAGCCGAGGCCGGGTGCCTCGACGACCCGCGGACACAGCGTCTAGCATTTGGGACATGGAATGTCACCTCTCTGGCGGGGAAGGAGCCTGAGCTTGTGCGGGAGGTCAAGCGTTATCGACTAGATATAGTCGGCCTCATCTCCACGCACAGCCTGGGCTCTGGAACCAGTCTTCTCGAGAGGGGCTGGACGCTCCATTTCTCTGGCGTTGCTCACAGGGAGAGGCGGCGGGCTGGTGTGGGCTTGCTCATAGCCCCACAGCTCAGCCGCCATGTGTTGGAGTTTACCCCAGTGAACGAGAGGGTTGCGTCCCTGTGCCTTTAGGTGGGGGACAGGTCTCTCACTGTTGTGGCGGCCTACGGGCTGAACAGCGGTGCAGAGTACCAGGCCTTCTTGGAGTCCCTGGGAGGGGTACTGGAACGTGCAGTCTACCTGTGGCCCATCGAGGCAAATGTTGTTGTGATTTTGGGCATTATAAAAATAAATTGATTTGATTTGATTTGCACCGCCCGTGGACTCCATTGTTCTACTGGGGGACTTCAACGCCCACGTGGGCAATGACAGTGACACCTGGAGAGGGGCCCACCCAATCTGAACCCGAGTGGTGTTCAGTTATTGGACTTCTGTGCTAGTCACAGCTTGTCCATAACGAACACCATGTTCGAGCACAAGGGTGTCCATCAGTGCACGTGGCACCAGGACACCCTAGGCTGGATGTCGATGATTGACTTTGTTGTCGTATCATCTGACCTTCGGCCGCGTGTCTTGGACACTCGGGTGAAGAGAGGGGCGGAGCTGTCAACCGATCACCATGGATCCGCTGGTGGGGGAGGAAGCTAGAAAGACTCGGCAGACCCAAGCGTATTGTGAGGATCTGTTAGAAACGTCTGGCCGAGCCCTCTGTCAGCAGGATCTTCAACTCATACCTCCGGGAGAACTTCTCCCAGATCCCGGGGGAGGCTGGAGACATTGAGTCCGAGTGGACCATGTTCTCTACCTCCATTGTCGATGCGGCGGCTCGTAGCTGTGGTCGCAAGGTCTCTGGTGCCTGAACCCGGTGGTGGACGCCGGAGGTAAGGGATGCCGTCAGGCTGAAGAAGGAGTACTATCAGGCCTTGTTGGCTTGTGGGACTCCTGAAGCAGCTGACGGGTACCGGCAGGCCAAGCGCACTGCAGCCCGTGCTGTCGCAGAGGCAAAAACTCGGGTCTGGGAGGAGTTCGGAGAGGCCAGGGGAATCACACTTCTCAGCCTCCCCGGTAAGGTCTATTCCAGGGTACTGGAGAGGAGAATCCGACCGATAGTCGAACCTCGGATTCAGGAGGAGCAGAGTGGTTTTCGTCCCGGTCGTGGAACACTGGACCAGCTCTATACTCTCCATCAGGTGCTCAAGGGTTCATGGGAGTTTGCCCAACCAGTCCACATGTGTTTTGTGGATCTGAAGAAGGCATTCGACTGTGTGCCCCAGGAAGCCTTGTCAGGGGTGCTCCGGGAGTATGGGGTCCAGGGCCCTTTGCTAAGGGCTGTCTGGTCCCTGTATGACCGGAGCAGGAGCTGTGTTCGCATTGCCGGCAGTAAGTCAGACATATTCCCAGTGTATGTTGGACTCCTCCAGGGCTGCCCTTTGTCACCGGTTCTGTTCATTATTTTTATGGACAGAATTTCTAGGTGCAGTCAGGGCGTGGAGGGCGTCCAGTTTGGGAACCACAGGATCTCATCTCTGCTGTTTGCAGATGATGTCGTCCTGATGGCTTCCTCAGACCAGGACCTGGAGCATGCACTGGGACGGTTTGCAGCCAAGTGTGAAGCGGCTGGGATGAAAATCAGCACCTCTAAATCCAAGGCCATGGTTCTCAACCGGAAAAAGGTGGCTTGCCCTCTCCGGGTGGGTGGGGAGTCCTTGCCTCAAGTGGAGGAGTTCAAGTATCTCGGAGTCTTGTTCACGAGTGAGGGAAGGATGGAGCGTGAGACTGACAGGCGAATCGGTGCAGCGTCTGCAGTGATGCGGGCGCTGTATCGGACCGTTGTGGTAAAGAAAGACCTGAGTTGAAAGACAAAGCTCTCGATTTACCGGTCAATCTACGTTCCTACCCTCACCTATGGTCATGAGCTCTGGGTAATGACTGAAAGGACAAGATCACGGATACAAGCGGTCGAAATGAGCTTCCTCCGCCGGGTGGCTGGGCGCTCCCTTAGAGATAGGGTGAGGAGCTCAGTCACACTGGAGGAGCTCGTAGTAGAGCCACTGCTCCTCCACGTCAAGAGGAGCCAGCTGAGGTAGCTCAGGCATCTGTGCCGGATGCCTCCTGGACGCCTCCCTCGGGAGGTGTTCCGGGCATGTGCCACCAGGAGGCGGCCCCGGGGTAGACCCAGGACACGCTGGAGGGACTGTGTCTCTCGGCTGGCCTGGGAAAGCCTTGGGATCCCACTGGAGGAGCTGGAGGAAGTGTGCGTGCGGCAGGGAAGTCTGGGCCTCCCTGCTTAGATTGCTGCCCCCGTGACCCGGCCCAGGATAAGCGGAAGAAGATGGATGGATGGATGGATGGATAGTTCCTGTTAGAGGTTGCGAGTGACTGGAGCCTATCTCAGTGACTTAGGGCCTTAGGCTCTCCTAATCATTCACTTGGGGTAATTTACCAATTGACGTAGCACATGCATGTGTTTAGATGGTGGGAGGCAAGGGCGTAGCTTCAGCTTTGGGGAGGGCGAGAGCTCATAGGCAAATGGCTGTGTACCAGGTAAAACATATTCCGTTCTATGTCCTCACCATGTGACCGTGCACAGAAAGTGTAACCACAGTGCAGTTGGAACAACTCTACTCCACCCCAACGCGCAGTGCGCACCATCAACATTCCTATTGAAGCGGTCGTAAGATAAAAACTCTACATATACTCACAAAAGCGAATCATTTTCCACTGACCATCAAATTTTGATTCTGATGGAAACGTGTCAATTTAGAAAAAAACACCAACTAGTCGATATAATGTTTTTGCGTTAGGTAGGTAGGTAGATAACTATAGGTAGGTAGTTTTCTGGGTCAAACACATAAGGTCTAATAGATCTGCACAGGACTGGCTTTTCAACCCGCTCCTGCCTGACCCTGAAGCTTCTCTGACCGCTCTCTCCCAGTCCTGAATGCCATGTCTGTCCTCCTGAAATATCTTATTTTTTTAATATGCCGCTATAGGCTGCAGCATTGCCAGATGCCCTCAGATATAAGCAAAGCCTTAGGCTCTGGTTGTTTTAGTGCAGAGACAGCCTTTATGTTTAATAAAACCTAATTTGAATCACTTGAATATGCCTATAATGATGCATAGGAGCTTGAAACTGTTCAGAGGGACAAATATACAACACCAAACATCTTGTGTATGGACGCACTGCAGTCACGCCCACTTCTCAAAGCATTAATTCATAAAGTTAGTTCATCGATCTATTCACCAGTATTTGCTCTGTTCAACTCACAGGGTTTAAATCTCTGTCCTGTGATACATCCACCGAACGCTCAGAGCTCTGCTCCTCATGTCTCCACCTGCTCTGTTCTTCACACAGCAAGCGTGTTGAGACACACGCTCACACACACATGTCACACACACACACACACACAATCACTTGAGGTGCGCACTGCTCTGTGTATCCGCTGTTGCCACTACACTCTGGCTGCTCTGACATGAGGATGTGAGCAGAGCTCGGGACACAAGGGTTGCTTGTGTGTTAAGTAGACTGTGCAGTCTGTCTGTGTGCAATTTATTATAGCACTAAATGCAACAAAGACAGAGACTAAAGGCTTGGCACAGAACACGGATCAGCCAAGATGTCGGCTTATAACAAGCTAATAAAGCTCCTGAAGTGAAAAAACATATTAAATCATATAAAAGTGTAATGGGATTATTAAGTGTGACGTCACACCTCATTTCCGGGTTCTGAGCAACCACGCAATTTCACATCTGATTTTGTTTTGTTTTTGACACTATGCCACAGCTGTTTAGTTAGTCTTTGGTAAGGTTAAAAACTCTTTTTACTCTTGGAACAAAGGCCTGGATAGAGAAGTGTTGCAAATAGGGTCTAGTTAAGTTAAATAAAATAAATAAATTAGGCGGACGACGTAGACGTGCATCCTTACGGGTGCATTACAGTGCTATTGTTTAGTTGCTAAAACATGAAAACCAGAGCTAGTTCATCATAAACTGTAATAGCAATAGCAACTAGCATGCTTGTGGTAAAGGCATACATGGTTTCCGGAGTCCATTTAACCTTTACCGGGATAGATTTACTGGTCATATCAGATAAAGGGGCTGATCTGGTTGCAGTCTGGAAGTCTGGAATTAGGCGTCTGTACCAACCCACTAACCCCAAGAAGGATCTTAGCCTTCTTTTGGTGTTGGGTAATGGAGTTGCAGCAATGGCTTCAACCTTACCAGTCTGAGGATGAATACCACCAGCTCCAATCACGTAGTCCAAGTACTGCACCTCTGGCTTAGCAATGTGACACTTCTTAGCGTTGATGACTAGACCTGCTCCCTGGATCCGTCTAAACACGTCGGACAGATACTGCAGGTGCTTCTCCCAGGACTGGCTGAAAATGACGATGTCGTCAATGTAAGCAGCAGCGTAGTCCTCAGTTCCTCTCAGCATCTCGTCGACGAGCCGCTGGAATGTTGCCGGTGCTCCGTGTAGACCGAAAGGCATCATTCGGAACCTGAAGAGGCCGCTGGGGACCCGAAATGTTGTGAGGTCTTTGGAGGCTTCATCAAGGGGCACTTGCCAATACCCCTTGCATAGGTCTAGTGTTGTCAGATAGCTTGCATGTCCCAGCCTCTCAATCAGTTCATCTACCCTTGGCATTGGGTAGGGGTCAAATGCAGATACAGCATTCAACTTAGAAAAGTTCACGCAGAATCTGAGCTTCGGATCTTCTTTCTTGGGAACCAAGACTACAGGGCTGCACCACTCACTGTGAGATGGTTCAATAATTCCCATTTCCAGCATCTCCTCCACTTCTTTCTTTAACTCTGGAACAAGTTTAGCTGGAATGCGGCAGGAGGTGTCTCTGATAGGCAGCTGTTCTGGTGAACGTAACCGGATTTGGTGCTGGATGAGGTGAGTATATCCAGGTCTTCCACTAAAGAGTTCATTGCTCATGTATACTTGTAGGTCCTGCTGTGGTTCAGTGCTCAGATGACTCACATCAGGAAACACTGGTGTCTCTGCTGATGAAGGGAAGTACTGCTCCGGAAGCTCCTCTTCATCGATGACGGCACGTGCCAGAAATGAAAGCTCGTCTGGCCGATCAATCCACTCTTTAAGCAGATTGATGTGAAATATTTGGTACTTTGTTGCGGCGTTCTGGCATAAAGAGTTCATATGTGACAGGTCCTGTTTTTTGATGGATCTCATATGGGCCCTGCCATTTAGCTAAGAGTCCACTTTCTGAAGTTGGCAATAACAGCAAGACTTTCTGGCCCACTTTGAACACTCTTCTTCTGGATGTCTTGTCATAGCTGCGTCTTTGTCGTTCTTGTGCTTGCTCCAGATTTCCACAAGCCAGCTCTTTAAAGTGCTTCAGTTTTTCTCTCATTTTCAAGACATAAGAGAGTTCACTGCATCCTTGCTCTGGAGTTGGTCCCTCCCATGCCTCTTTTAGGACATCCAGAGGCCCTTGAACAGAATGTCCATAGAGAAGCTGAAATGGCGAAAATCCGGTTGATGTCTGCGGCACTACTCGGTAAGCGAATAGTAGAAAGGGGAGCCATTGGTTCCAGTCCGAGCCGGAATCAGGGACAAACTTCCTCAGCATAGATTTGAGAGTTTTATTGAAGCACTCGACAAGGCCATCAGTTTGTGGATGATATGGACTTGTCTTTATGCCTTGAGTAGTAGACCCAGTAGACTGTAGACTTCAGCAGTGTCGAAGTGAAGTTTGTGCCCTGGTCTGTGATGATTTCTTTTGGGATGCCCACTCTGGAGATGCTGGATGAGGCAAGTGACGATCTGACGTGCCTTGATCTTCTTCAGTGGAAATGCCTCTGGATACCTGGTGGCATAGTCCGATACCACTAGGATGTATCAATGTCCGGCACTGCTACGCTCCATCGGTCCAACAATGTCCATAGCGATCCGAGAAATCGGTGTATCAATAATGGGCATGGTAATGAGGGGGACCCTGTCTCCCTTTTTGTTTGGGGCTATTAACTGACACTCAGGACACGATTGGCAGTATTTTACTGTATCTGAATATTGCTGGGGCCAGTAAAACCTAGGAACCATTCAAGAGAATGTTTTTGCTTGGCCTAAGTGTACTGCCCAAGGAACTGAATGACTGAGATTAAGAATTGTAGGCCTCAAAGTCTGTGGAACTACTAATCACCAATTTCACTTTGTCAAAAATGTCTTTCCCTCTTGATGAAACTTGTGTAGCTTCTGGCACACATTTTCTGAACAGATTAGCCAGTGTAGGGTCTTGTTTTTGTAAATTTGCTACATCACTACCAATGGGAAACAACTCTGACTGAATAGGTTTCAATATTTTTTCTTCCAAGATGGTCCCTTTAACTTTACCTTGTCTCTTTTGTCTTTTACTTTTCTTGACTTTGCCATTATTAGCATTTAACATGTCTGAGTCAGCAAAAGGCAACTCATCCCATCCTGATCTCTGACTGGTTGCCTTGTGTTGACTCTGAGATCTGGTCACAGCCATTAAGCAGTCAAAAGAATTAGCCTTAGCTTCAATAGATTGTTTAGCTATTAGCTCAGGAAGTATTGGAACATCTAGGCCCAGTACAATCTGGTAAGGTAGCTGTTCCAGTATGCCAACGGAGAGTGCAAAGGATTGATCTTCAACCTGAACACTCACTTCTGCAATGGGATAGCTTACTCTGTCACCGTGGATACAAACAATATCAATTGTGTCTCCATAGAAAATGACGTCTTTAGGTAAGCTGTCTTGTCTGACCAATGTACGGTCACTTCCTGAATCTAAAAGGGCTATACAAGGTTTGTCGTCTGTAACCACACCCACAGTTAGCTCCTCCGGTTGACCTTCAGAATGATCTACATTAGCAGGTAAATTGTCTGCACTACACATGTAGCTTTTGCTAGACCTAATATTGGCTCTAGGACACTGTGCTTTTAGGTTACCTATTTGACCACATAAATGACAAGCATAATTGGCTCTGTCTCTGTTGTCTGGTCTAGGCGGGTGTTGGGGAGGACCACTAGGTCTAAAGTGTCTAGGTGTAAATTCATTGACAAATGTCTTACCCAAGGAGGCGGGTGGGCGGGACTTTGGGGCAAGAAGAGTCTTTGAAGGGCGACGAGCAGCCAAAAAAGCCTCGGCCATATCCGCAGCTTCCATTGATGTTTTTGGATCCCTTTCTTTTATCCACGTTTGGAGCTCTGGACTGAGGACTCTCAGGAACTGTTCCAGGATGATTGCATCGCCGATTTGTTCTTTGGTCTTTGTCTTTGGGTCCATCCATTTGTGGTAGAGCTCCTTCAGTCGGACTTGCAACTCCTGCAGCATCTCCTCTTCTCCCCGCTCCGATGAACGAAACCTCAATCGGTAAGTCTCTGTGCTGATCTCAAACTTTTGTAACACAGCACGTTTCACTTTATTATATTTCATAGTGTCATCAATGTCCATAGCAACGTAGGCGGAACGTGCTTTGCCAGTGGGCAACAGTGGGGCAAGATGTAGGGCCCACTCATCACAATGCCACTGGCATGCATGCGCAATTCTTTCAAATGTGCACAAGTAATGTTCAATGTCCTCACCATCAGTGTAGGGTTGCATTTTGGGTCCTTTCCAGTTGTTTCTTGTTGTGCTGGATTGCCTGGAATACATCCAGTCATCCTGAGAGTTCTGGGTTGGAAGCTCCTCTCTCAGCTCTCCAGGGCCGTCCATCTGTGCCACACGATTTTGTTGCATCTCCCGTTGGAGGTGTGAGATGTCTTCATGCATTTTATTCCATCGTTCATCTTGTTGTTGCATGAGGCGATGCAGCAGACCTGACAGTTGTTCCACACTTGTAATTTGTGGATTGAGGCTTTCCGCCAACTGCCCCCTGCTGGTCTTCTAGAGGATCTGTTCCTGCATCAGCCCGAGTTTTCTTCGGGTTCTGTTGAAAATCATCTTCACTGGTTGAAATCGGTTGAGATCATCTTCACTGCCTCCCACTGGCCTGGATCCCACCACTGCCACCAAATGTGGGGAAGTAGGCCAAAGTGATCAAAAGTAGGAGGCAGACTCAGAATCTTCCGTTTTTCCCCGTGGAAAAAAAGTGTAGAAAATTATACATATTTACAAAAAATAACTGTGCTTAACTAAATCAAAAGCAACAGAACTTAAGCAAACTGAAGAAAAAAAAAACAAAACACAGGTATCCAGCTACATCCCTTGAAATGGGCCAGCAGAACCCTTTTATGTCCTAGGCCCCTCCCCTAGGACGGTACATCCTGACTGCAGGTAACTGCACCACTTTAACCCTCAAAGAGGCAATGGAATTACTTTTCCCCCTCCATGGACCAATGTCCCCAAAACAATTCAGATGTTTAACTGAAACTACAAACACAAAAAAAATAAATTTTAAACACCTTATTAAACTAAAACCAAATTGAACTATGGCAGTTCTCCCCTCCACATGGTCTGGCCCATGACCCCTACAAAGGTTATAAAAATGGCCGCCATGAGGCCCTCCTCCTCTTTGACCAGACCATGTGGAGGACAAGGTAAGTTTGTTGAAGTGAACTGAAATACAAATTTAAACAAATAAACATATTTAAAAGGAACTTATGTGTTGTGTGATAACTAAAAAAACTAAACAAAACAAACCCAGGATAGTCATGTTTAGCAGTTTTAGTTGTATATGGGGAAATTGAAAATTAATACAAATTATAAGTGATTAACGGCACAAAGACCCACTTTGTCACAATGCTAACAGCATGCCGTTTTTTTCTGAAAACAAAACGCTCATTAATTTGACACAAACGGCACACAGTGGTCTCATAGAGCTGATTTGACAAAATATCTGTACTGGGACAACACAGATTTTACTTTATTACATGAGGAAAAAAAACGGTTAACAATCAACAACAGATGGAAAGGACCCAGAGGCGAGAAAATATGTTGTGTGAGAGGTTGTCGCTTAACAGTCCCATAGACCCACCTGTCTCTTCTTTGACCGGCAACTTAATATTGTTGGTTGAGTTTTGCTTGCCCGCTTAATGATTGCAGTCAAAACTCTATCAACTGTCATTCTGACTGATGGCACTCCACAGTCACATGCCGCACTAACACTGACAGGGAAAGGAGAGGGAGGGCGTGGCATTGGCCTGGGCGATACCAAATCTACTGCTGAGAGTGGGGTGCGTAGTCAAAAAGTGATATTTTTGTTATTGTTTTAACGACTCCGGGCGATAATTTATTTGAAAAAGAACATATAGTATTCATTCATTCATTTTCTACCGCTTGTTCCCATTTAGGGGTCGTGGGTGACTGGAGCCTATCCCAGTGACTTTGGGCCTTACGCCGGGCTCTCATAGCACGCAGACCAACTGCAGTTGCTGTGCCGGTGCGGTCTGGTTGCAGTGTGCCACTCACACAGCTGTGCTGTTGCTGTGACCGCCAGCACTCCCAGCTTGGGAGTTCACATAACTTAAGTTATTAGTTAAGATTATAAGTACACAAACTCACCATCTACTTCAAGAACTTCTTCTATTTCGTGCCAGGCCTTTTCCTGTTTGATGTTGTCATCCTATTATCCTCCTGATGGTCTCGAATAACAGATCTGATGAGGCGGTGTGTTGTGCCATCACACGTGGCCCTGTATCACGTATTTACAGTGCAGAGATTGTAAATTGTTGTAGAGTGAATTCATTGGTTTTGATTTTGAAAAAACGCCGGATCCATTTCACTCATCCTCGTAGGATTTCCTGTTCGTCTCGTCTCATTTTGATGACTCCAGACTCCACGGAAAAGGCAGGAGGTGGGCTGCGCCAGTGAAAATTCAATCCAACGGAAAGAATCCAGAGCACCGCAGCACCTTGGCCGGCACCACCACATTGCTCGGTGTGTGGTCGCCTCTCGCACTTTTAAAGTTACGGAAAGGTTGCGGTCACTGCAACTCGAATGCCTGCAGTGTGAGCCCCGGGTTAGGCTGGGTACACCCTGCACAGTGGCCAAGTTGTTGCAAGGTTAACACAATATATAGTACATAATTGAATAATATAAATGGTCTGAATATAATTTACACCCGTGGTGGGACAGGGATGACATGCAGACTCCACCCAGAGAGATTGTGTGATATTCTAACCCACGATCTCCTTATTGGGAGGCAAGAGCTCTAACCGCTCTGCCACTGTGCACCCTGATGGTTTCCAACGTTATTGGCACGACAAGCAGATCCACCTGAGATGTTTTCTATGCGCCACAGGGAGGGGGCGCCATAATCATCTGGGTGCTTTTTCCTTCAGTGGAACAATGGAGCTCCAGGTGGTGCAAGGGCCCCTGGCTCTGTGCAGATGTTGCAGAGAACATCCCTCATGACTGATCATAGTCATGATTTGAGTATATGGAGCTGCCTTGTTTTTAACCACATTAATATCTTATATGCTTTATATGAAGGGGCTATAAATGGTGCAAAACAAGGCAGCTCCCTGTACTCTTAGATGTTCGCGTAGAATAAGTGAAAATTGCCATGTTATCCTGGTTAAACGTAAAAGAGTAATTTGGAGCCTCGTTGGTTAATCTGATGAGAAACATTGTACTTCAATGAATTTATAATCAGGGACATTGCAGGTCCATTCTGTCCTCAAAATTTCAAACCATTAGGTAACAATTCTACTGGTCTAACAGGAATTTGTTTACCTGCTTTACTTCCTGTAGCCTTCCACATAAGTGTCATGTCTACTGAAACATGTAAAGCAGTAACCTAATAGTTTTCCCAAAGTAAGAACAAAGCATTGTAAAAGCATTGTCATTTACAGATAAATACTCCCTATAATAATATGCTAAATTATTTTTATTAATGTAAATAGTAAATATCAATTTAAAGTCATCTTGAAATTGTCTTTGTCGTCTTTATAATATTCTCGAAATAACACCAAAATTAACTGCACACTGTGTGTGTGTGTGTGTGTGTGTGTGTGTGTGTGTGTGTGTGTGTGTGTGTGTGTGTGTGTGTGTGTGTGTGTGTGTGTGTGTGTGTGTGTGTGTGTGTGTGTGTGTGTGTGTGTGTGTGTGTGTGTGTGTGTGTGTGTGTGTGTGTGTGTGTGTGTGTGTGTGTGCATGAGTGTGTTTCTGTGTGTTTTTGTGTAGGTGAGTGTTTCTTTGTGTTTAGGTTTGGTTTTAGGTTTCCTGTTTGGGATACATCCAATGGTCTGTGTATATGTACAGGAGGTGGGCCAAGGAGAATACAGAGCAGAGAAATGACAATAAACTAAACATTGATTGGTCTGTTTAAAGGAAGTGGACCAGTGGTCTTTTGATGTGTTCTCATTCCAAACTGCGACGGGAGAGCACGCCCTCAAGTTCCTGGTGTACGATCTCCTGACGCGCTACGACTTGATCAGCCGCTACAGGGTAACACACACTCAGCCACCACCACCATCGCTCCTGGTTTAGAACAGTATCTCTGGGTATAGTATTCTTTGCACAGGGACAGTGCACAACAATACATTAACCAAGACACAGACAAAGACATTTACAAAGTCAAAGGAGAGATGCTGGTGCCAGGTTATAGCACAAATGCTAATTTACACCTGTAGTCTCTGGGTGTGCTCACACTTAAACAAAACACTACAGAAAAACTACACCGGGACAAGAACAAGACAAAAATAAAACTACACCAGCATTAACCTATGCTCAAATAAGTCTGAACACATTCAGAATGTTTACATGCACACCAGGAAAACCAGAGCTCTTCTCCAATTTTAACTGGATTTTCAAAATATACTGAAAACTGTAAACCCTATGTCACACATTGAACTAAAAGTGTATGTCACTATTCATTGAACAGTTATTATACATGGAAGACGAAATCTGATATTCCCAGTAAACGATTGAAATATTAAGGTTTGCGGATGAAGGTACAAACTCTTTGGCCCACATTTACTAAGGGTTTGCACAGGTGCAAAACAGGTTGCGCCGCGCTAAACTTGTGCAGCTGATGTCCTTAACCGTGTGCTCTGTTATTGATGACACTGGAGAAGACGCGACTCCTCCACCTGTTCCTTGTCTCGCTCTTGTCCCTGGCGTGTCCATGCAGCCCCGTTATCTCTGGACTGTAATAAAATCCTCGCAATCCGTGGTCCCAAATTCATCACGCAGCGCTGGTTAAAGGGTTGGACTACTCATTTAACTAACATGCAGTTAGGATAAATATATTTCCAATTTTGCTAAAGTCTTTACAAACTTTACCCCAGTTTAGCAATTTTTTAGGTTTTTTATTTTACTTCCTGGTTGTAAATTATGACATCACAGTAGGAAATTACCAAGAAACCATCTTGTACAGTGCACCAAAACTTTTTTCAACATTTTTAATTGACGAAGAAAAATTTCTGCCGAAACATTCACAAACGCCGCAGTGTAGGTTCAAATGTTTGAAGGAGACAGACACTAATCACTTCCCTATAACCTGAAATGTCATTAAATAAAAAAAAAAAAAAAAATATTGATGTACCATATAATTACTTAGTTGATAATTGTTAATACATTTATGAGGCTAGAAAATATCGTAATCTATTATCATAACTTCATATGTGTCTGTTCTCCCAAAGGAGCAGCAGCAGAGGCACATTTGCGCTTCCTCTTCCCCACAGTAAACTTTACATATCAGATTTCTGCCGCTGACAATACGCGCAGTTTCTGATGGTAAATAATGTGAAACACGCCCACAAAATAGCGTGTGTACATTTTAAGTAGTACTGTAGTAGTTGTAGTAGTAGTAGTAGTAGTAGTACCTGTCTTAGTAAATCTGGGCCTTTGTGTCACTAGTGAGCCCTGAACCCACAATTATACAACTGTACTGAGTCATTTGTACCTGTAAACCTAGTGACTGCAGTGTTTCTCTGACTGGTGCAGATCCCAGTCCAGGCTCTGGTGCAGTTTGTGGAGGCTCTGGAGGCAGGTTACAGCAAACATCGTAACCCCTACCACAACCTGATCCACGCTGCAGACGTCACGCAGACGGCCCACTTCCTCATGCTGCACACCGGCCTCATGGTAAAGAACCACACCATCATCAAAACACCTACCCCACACTACTGCCACCCCCACACCACGCCCACATCACCACCCCCACATCACCCCCACATCACAACTAACCCCCCCCCCCCCCCCCCATCACCCCCACCACCCCCACATCACCCCACATCACCCCACATCACCACTGCCACACCCCCCCCACATCACCCCCACATCAACCACCCCCACATTACCCCCACATCACCACCCCCACATCACCACCACATCACAACTACCCCCCCCCCCATCACCCCCACCACCCCCACATCACCCCACATCACCCCCACATCACCCCACATCACCACTGCCACACCCCCCCCCCACATCACCCCCACATCACAACTAACCCCCCCCCCATCACCCCCACCACCCCCACATCACCCCACATCACCCCCACTTCACCCCACATCACCACTGCCACAACCCCCCCCACATCACCCCCACATCAACCACCCCCACATCACCACCCCCACATCACCACCACCACCCCCACATCACACCCACCACCCCACATCACCCCACATCACCCCCACATCACCCCCACATCACCACTGCCCCACCCCCACATCACCCCCACATCAACCACCCCCACATCACCACCCCCACATCACCACCACCACCCCCACATCACCCCCACCACCCCCACATCACCCCACATCACCCCCACATCACCCCACATCACCACTGCCACACCCCCCCCCTCATCACCCCCACATCACCACCCCCACATTACCCCCACATCACCACCCCCCCATCACCCCCACATCACCACCCCCACATCACCACCACCACCCCACATCACCACTGCCCCACCCCCCCCACATCACCCCACATCACAACTGCTACACCCCCCCACATCACCCCCACATCACCACCACCACCCCCACATCACCCCACATCATCACCCCCACATCCCCCCACATCACCACTGCCACACCCCCCCACATCACCACCCCCACATCACCCCCACATCACCACCCCCACATCACCCCCACATCACCACCCCCACATCACCACTGCCACCCCCACATCACCCCCACATCACCACCCCCACATCACCACCACCACCCCCACATCACCACCCCACATCACCCAAACATCACCCCCACATCACTCCCACATCACCACTACCACCCCACATCACCACTACCACCCCCACATCACCACCCCCACATCACCACTACCACCCCCACATCACTCCCACATCACCACCCCCACATCCCCACACATCACCACCACCTCCCCCACATCACTCCCACATCACCACCACCACATCACCACCACCCCCACATCACCACCCCCACCTCCCCCACATCACCACCCCCACATCACCCCCACATCACCACCCCCACATCACCACTGCCACCCCCCCACATCACCCCCACATCACCACCCCCACATCACCACCACCACCCCCACATCACCACCCCCACATCACCCAAACATCACCCCCACATCCCCCCACATCACTCCCACATCACCACTACCACCCCCACATCACCACTACCACCCCCACATCACCACCCCCACATCACCACTACCACCCCCACATCACTCCCACATCACCACCCCCACATCCCCCACATCACCACCACCACCCCCACATCACTCCCACATCACCACCACCACATCACCACCACCCCCACATCCCCCACATCACCACCCCCACATCACCACCCCCACATCACCCCCACATCACCACCCCCACATCCCCCCACATCACCACCCCCACATCCCCCCACATCACCCCCACATCACTCCCACATCACCACCCCCATATCACCCCCCCCACATCACCACCACATTCCCCCACATCACCACCACCCCACATCACCACCCCCACATCCCCCCACATCACCCCCACATCACCACCCCCACATCACCACTGCCACATCCCCCCCCCACATCACCCCCACATCACCACCACCACATCACCACTGCCACACCCTCCCCCCCACATCACCCCCACATCACCACCCCCACATCACCACTGCCACCCCCACATCACCACCCCACATCACCACTGCCACACACCCCCACATCACCACCCCCACATCACCACCACCACCCCCACATCACCACTGCCACACCCCCACATCACCCCCACATCACCACCCCCACATCACCACCCCCACATCACCCCCACATCACTCCCACATCACCCCCACATGACACCACCACACCACCATCACCGTATAGTTTGAGCATGAGTTTGGGTTTTGCAGCACTGGTTGAGTGAGCTGGAGATCCTGGCCATGGTTTTTGCAGCTGCCATCCACGACTTCGAGCACACAGGAACAACCAACAACTTTCACATTCACACAAGGTAACATAACACGTATGACCAGTTATACACATGATCAACAACACACAGGAAGAAGAAGAAGAAGAAGAAGAAGAATTTTTATTTATAGAGCGCTTTTCCACCTAATAGGCACCCAAAGCGCTCAGGACCATAGTGTAACTGAGTGGAGGTGGGGTCTAGTATAAATATTTCCAAATTAAGGGCAATCAATATTGTGCTAAACCCTTCCCGCTTTGCAAGCAGATTCTTTATATGAAGATGGGTATGAGTACAGTCAAAATCATGTCAAAAGACGGTGCAGATTCTTTGTTCCCCATAGCTGAGCTGATAAGCACAAGGTGCTCTCAGACACAGTCTCCTCTGTTCTTTGGTTGTAGGAGGGCTTGGATTGTACTCTGCTGTGGAACCGCCATGTGCGGTTCCTTCATTGGGACTCGTCCTGGGACTTGGACGAGGTGGACTGGCCTGCTGTGTACTGGTCACAACTTCTCAGGCTTCCTGCCCTTTTGTCTCAACTGCCCCAATTCCTCACCTTGGAGGGCTTAAATGGTTCTCTGCTGTGGAACCGCCATGCGCGGGTTTCCGTTGGGACTCGTACCTGGCCGGACCCAGCCAAATCTCCAACCAGTTCGGGACTCAATCGCTTCTTCTCAGAACTACTTTTCCCCCAACTTCTTGAACTGGGCAGTTTATAGGCTTTAACTAGTCAGCACCTCAGGCTTTGGCGTTAACTTTCAACCAAAACCAACCTTAACACAACATTGTAAATGCATCCTATGAGAGCCAGTTCATGAATTAGATGTTCAAGTTATTCAGTCACAGATCTTTTATCTGTGTTTAGATTTCTTTAAACATCTGGAAATGTTTAATGGCTCAACCGAGTTCATTTCAATCCATTTTCAAAAGTAGAAAGCACTTAATTAGATGCTTTAATCCAGCTTCCAAAGTACTTTGGAAGTTCTATTGTTTAGCAGAACTGGAATTTGAATAGATGGCCACAGGGTCTGGGGCAAAGGTTATATCTCTGGTTCATCTGCAGTGCATCCTGTCCTGCTCTGAGCAAGATTTCTTGAGGTCAGTGATAGGGTTATCATTTAGATCAAAACCTATTTGATTGAGCTGGAGGAAGTGTCTGGGGTGAAGGAAACTGAAGGAGTCCCTGCTTAGACTGCTGCCCCTGCGACCCGGCCCCCGGATAAGTGGAGGGTATATATATATATATATATGTGTGTGTGTGTATATATGGTGCATCGGCAGTAAAGGGTGTGTGCACCTCATCCACAATCCTCATACCGTACTTGGGATTGTACTCAGCAGTCTCCACTTTAGGACTGTAATGGACTTTGGACAGATGCGTGAAAGCAGAGTGTGATGGATGTGGAACTGTGGAACTCTTCGGTTCAGTGGAATACTGTCTGTGGGAGGCACAGTCAAAGTGTCGCAAGTATATTTTAGCTTTCCTGTGCATTTGGTTAGATGCTATTATTATGTTTCCACATATCTCTCCAACGTACTATCACAAAGTTTTAGCTCATAGTTGTGATAAATCTAGCAGCACCAACAAAACTACTTCATTTGTATTTCCGCCACCTCAAATTTTGCGTATGTTGGTGAAAACGCCCAGTTTTGTATTTTTATTCAGTGGGATGAGCAAAACTGCGTGCATCATTTTTAGCGTCAGCACCTGACAATTGTGTCACATTTTACTCCATTTTTAGCACTGTTAGCTTTTTTGTACATGTGCATACATTTGACAAATGAAGCCCTTAATGTACTAGTATTTGTCAAAAATCTATAATGCATGCCACAGCATTAATCTGTTTAAACCCAGCTGTGATTCCTATTCGTGTCTGCCTCACTACAATAAGACTATACATGATTGTTACACACGAACGCACACACAGACTGCAGGTATCAGACATGACCAGTAACAGGTGGATGATCTGTGACACGTATGACCAGTAACACAGGGCAGGTAATACACAAACATTATTAACAGAACAACACAAGCCACAAGCTTGAATGTACTTTGAACTTTGATCTAGCGCTTTCTTATATATTTGGAAGCCAATGGAGGTAAGTTGAAATTGTTGAAATGCTCTCACATTTTCAGGTCCCACTGAGTTTTGGTCATGAGAAAGTGTATTTTGACACCAGAATTAAGTGCATTACAAACTGGTTGTTACAAAGGCATGTATTACAGTTTAAGACTTACTTTTTGGCCAGTTGTTTCTTGGTACTTTTAGTGTTTTCTAACTGGTGTCATGTGTTTGTTTGTGGCTGGATGTTTTACTATGACTTTTGGACTTTTTACACATTTTCCACTGTGGTTTTCAGACTACAAATGGTAGATAAGCTAAGCCATGTTTTTTGGTGTTTAGGTCAGAAGTGGCCATTCTGTACAATGACCGCTCAGTGCTGGAGAACCACCATGTGAGTGCTGCCTACAGGCTGATGGCAGATGAGGAAATGAACATCCTGATCAACCTCAACAAGGACGACTGGAGGTGACACACTTCAGTCAGACGTTTATCAAGTTGAATTATTTTTTAAAGCCCAAAATCACAACAAAAAATGTTGATTTTACCAAATCAAACCAAAGGGTTAGAAAATCAACACTGAAACAGTAGAAGAAGGATGGTGGGGGGAGAGGTCCACAGTGGCATCTAAGGTTCCGTCGTCACTGGAGAAACAGCAGCATTTGAAAGCAGTCCCCAGATGGGAGTGTGAGAGAGGGACTTTTTGAGGTGGTTTTAAAGAGAAGTCCGACATGTACTCACTAAAAACTATTTGGATGACTTTTTGTGATCATTTTGTCAGCCTTTGCTTTTGTATGAATATAGTCCTGATCAAAAGTTTAAAACCAGTTAAATAAATGGCAAAAGTCAAATTTTGCATGGTTGGATCTTAAAAAGGTTCAAGTAGAGCTTCAATAAGCAACAAGAAATGACAGTGAAAAACAAAAAACAAAAGAAAACTATTAACTGAGTAAACATTTTATTCTATCTGAAATAGGTTGCTCTATAGCTGATCAAAAGTTTAGGACCAGACCTCAAAAACAACCCCAAACCCTTTGTGAACTGTAGCGTTGTCCTGTTGAAAAACCCAGTCGAGGCCCTCAGTCATGAGGGATGTTCTCTGCAACATCTGCACAGAGCCAGGGGCCCCTGCACCACCTGGAGCTCCATTGTTCCACTGAAGGAAAAAGCACCCCAGAGGATCATCCAGTGTCTTGAGCCAATTAGATCCTCTGGCTCAGTGCTGGTGTCATTTTTTTAGGTCTTCCATATGACTTTTTTGTTCCATAACCTTCAGGATCTTTTGAGAAATTCCAAATGACTGTCTTACTGCGTCCCTCCTCAGCAGTGATGGAGAAATGCCCTGCTTATGCAGCTTAACAACCCCATCATTTTTTTGCCTTTGCCATCAGAACGTCATGACAGGTGAATACCTGACAGAAAACAACACTCAATCCACATTTTTTTCCACAGATTTGGGCTTTTAAAAGCATGTGGTCCTAAACTTTTGATCAGCTGCAGAACAGACTATTTCAGTTTAATGGTTGTTTGAGTAAAATGTTTATTGTTTACTTTTTTTGGTCTCATTCCCATTTTATGTTGCATATTGAAGCGGGAATGTATAAATGTAAATATGTGTAAACCTTGTTTGTTGTAAAAGCCCATCTAGGGACTGACATTGCAAATTAGCCTTGGCTATAAATGTTGTAGCATGATACATGTCTAATGTACATACCCTATCAAATAAATAAATACAAATCTTTGAGGTCGCATGGGGCCATATCATTTATGGCTTTATAAGTCAAGAGGAGAAATTTTAATTTGATTCTAAACTCAATGGGAAGCCAGTCAAAAGTCTTGCACTGTGTGGTCTCACACTAGCTCTATGTGTGCACATGTGTCCCACAGAGAGCTGAGGGCTCTGGTCATAGAGATGGTGATGTCCACAGACATGTCCTGCCACTTCCAGCAGATCAAGACTATGAGGAACTCAGTGTCCCAAACACCCAGGTGAGATGTTCTTTAGGCAGAGAGTCCTAGAGAGAGTGAGGAGGTCAGGTCAGGCCCAGGTGAGACACTGACACTGTGTGTGTGTGTGTGTGTGTGTGTGTGTGTGTGTGTGTGTGTGTGTGTGTGTGTGTGTGTGTGTGTGTGTGTGTGTGTGTGTGTGTGTGTGTGTGTGTGTGTGTGTGTGTGTGTGTGTGTGTGTGTGTGTGTGTGTGTGTGTGTGTGTGTGTGTGTGTGTGTGTGTGTGTGTGTGTGTGTGTGTGTGTGTGTGTGTGTGTGTTTGTTTGTTTGTGTTTGCAGTCTGGACAAAGTGAAGGTGTTGTCCCTGGTGCTCCACGCCGCAGATATCAGCCACCCGGCTCGAGCCTGGCCCTTGCACTACCGCTGGACCCACAGCCTCATGGAGGAGTTCTTCAGACAGGTGTTTCCTCCTCCTCCTGCATCAAACATCTTCATTTCACACATGATAACACTGATTGAATAATAATTGTAAGAGATCAACTTAATGACAATAAATCAACAGTGGATGGGTAAATGGTCAAACTTCTTATCCACTTATGAAATCAAATCAAACTATTTATAAATCACTTGTCATTCAAAAATGGTAACACAAAGTGCTTAACAATTTACATATTAAACACAATCCCCGGAACCCACTCACTACCCTGTACCCACCATCCCCACATTAAACGCACGCGCACACACATTCACACACACACACACACACACACACACATACACACACACCCACATGCACGCACAGACACACACAGACATGCACAGACACACACGGACACGTGCACACACACACACAATCCCACTCGCACGCACACACACACACGCATGCACGCACACACACGGACACGCGCATACACACACACTCCCACTCGCACGCACACACAAGCAGGCACACGCATCCACACACACACGTGCGTACATTAAATTATTACATTAATAAATAATGAGCATGAGGATGAATACAATTGAACCAGCTGAGAAAGCACCATCAGAGGAGCCGTCTGCAGCCACAGGACACAGACTCAGGGCCCAGAGTAGAGATGAGGCACACGCCAAACCTCCACCTGGGGCCCATGAGCCAGGGCCCAGCAGCCACAGACCAGCTCCCAGTACAGAGGGCCCCTCAGAGGAAACACTGGAGAGTCTAATATGAATAAAAGGATTCAAATATGATTAAAAAATGAATAGTGAAACAACGAGGCCAGTTACGTTGCCTGGAATGGCGTCACCGGGGCCCCACCCTGGAGTCAGGCCTAGGGTGGGCGCTCGATGGCGAGCGCTTGGTGGCTGGGCCTTTCCCCACGGGGCCCAGTTGGGCACAGCCGGAATGAGTGACGTGGTCCTCCCATGGACCCACCACCTGTGGGAGGATCCGTAAGGGGCCGGGCGCGGAGAGATCTGGGCAGCAGTCGAAGGCGGAGGCCTCAGCAACCGGATCTCCGGACACAGAAACTAGCTCTGGGGACATGGAATTCAGACCTGTTCCCAGTGCATGTTGGACTCCGCCAGGGCTGCCCTTTGTCACTGGTTCTGTTCATTATTTTTATGGACAGAATTTCTAGGTGCAGTCAGGGCGTGGAGGGCGTCCAGTTTGGGCACCACAGGATCTCATCTCTGCTGTTTGCAGATGATGTCGTCCTGATGCTTCTTCAAACCAGGACCTGCACCATGCACTGGGATGGTTTGCAGCCAAGTGTGAAGCAGCTGGGATGAGAATCAGCTCCTACAAATCCGAGGCCATGGTTCTCGACCGGAAAAGGCTTGCCCTCTCCGAGTGGGTGGGGAGTCCTTGCCCCAAGTGGAGGAGTTCAAGTATCTCGGGGTCTTGTTCACGAGTGAGGGAAGGATGGAGCGTGAGATTTACAGGTGTATCAGTGCAGCATCTGCAGTGATGCGGGCGCTGTATCGGACCGTTGTGGTGAAGAGAGACCTGAGTCGAAAGACGAAGCTCTCGATTTACCGGTCAATCTACGTTCCTACCCTCACCTATGGTCATGAGCTTTGGGTAAAGAGCTAAAGGACGAGATCAAGATACAAGCGGCGAAATGAGCTTCCTCCGCCGGGTGGCTGGGCACTCCCTTAGAGATAGAGAGGAGCTCAGTCACACGGGAGGAGCTCGTAGTAGAGCCACTGCTCCTCCACGTCGAGAGGAGCCAGCTGAGGTGGCTCGGGCATCTGTTCCGGATGCCTCCTGGACGCCTCCCTCGGGAGGTGTTCTGGGCATGTCCCACCGGGAGGCGGCCCCGGGGTAGACCCAGGACACGCTGGAGGGACTATGTCTCTCGGCTGGCCTGGGAATGCCTCGAGATCCCCCCAGAGGAGCTGGAGGAAGTGTCTGGGGTGAAGGAAGTCTTGGAGTCCCTGCTTAGACTGCTGCCCCCGCGACCTGCCCCCGGATAAGCAGAAGAAGACGAAGACAAATATAAATAATAACAAATATTAATCAAATGCTAAACTAAAAAGGTGGGTTTGGGCCTGCTCTTAAAAAGCCGAATGTTCTCTGCGGCCCTGAGAATGAATCCAATTTTGTTATAAATGACTATGCACCAGCCTTTGCTCCATAAGTCTGTCCTTGGATGAGATTGACCACTTAGCCTTGGCGCCCCCTGATGGTGAGTATGGCCCTACACATGTCTGAAAAATGAAATCCCGTGTTTGCGTTTCAGGGCGACAAAGAGATGCAGCTTGGCCTGCCCTTCTCTCCACTGTGCGACAGGAAGGCTACCATGATCGCCCAGTCCCAGATTGGTACAGTCCCTCTACACCACGGGTGTCCAAACCTTTTTCATCAGGGCCACATATTGAAATATAAACCAAGCGGAGGGCCACAATCAATCATCAAAAAAGGGGCATTTATCTGATGTTTTAAGTGCTACCACACCTAAATTCAGCCTGAATACCTTAATATCAGGTCAAACCAAAATATTAGTTTCAATTATACCCTAAATGTTATACTTGTAGAACATTTCAAATTCAAAGTACTTCTCAATGTGAGCCAAATCACCAGGAAGCCTGAGCGTCAAGAAAAATTGGTCCGAAGTCCGCATTTGGCACCCAGGCCATAGTTTTTAAAAGGCTTGTACATGTTTCAGTTTATGTTATGTATCTGAAAACTTCTAACTTACGTGATTATTAGCATACTTCGACAAGCAACTGTCACAGCAGTGTAGTGTGTGCACACAAGTGTTCCACATGTGATTACTGTTGTGGAAAAATGACATAACTATAACTATGTGTTTTATTAACTTAAATGACTGGAACGGTCACTTATATGTCACAAGTTATATGTGTCAAAGATTAATGTCAACATTGTGTCTCTTGTCCAATCTTGATATGTGCTTGAAAGTTACATCCTCGGTGCTAATCTTTCTTATAGTCTTCATCCCCTCGACCTTGTGCTGTTTTCCTGCTCACTGAACCTTTAGGATTTATAAGGGTGTGTTTATCATTGTTCACTCTCTCTTTGCTTTTTAGAATCATGGAGGGAGAGATCATTTACCTGTGGCCCATCGGGGCAACAGTTGTTGTGATTTTGGGTGCTACAAAATAAACTGAATTGAATTTAACGTAATATAAACACGTTTCAGTTTAAATAGACTCTGTTTCTGAGCTCTGTTTCAGTTCTTTATTTTTGATAGTATGTTGAGACAATCCATGGTGTCAGAAGTGGGATAGTGGATTTTAAGAACTAGTTGAGAGAGCCCTGAGGATGTAACTTTTAGGCCAAGGTCCGTCTTAACACATGTCAAGATTAGGCAAGAGACACAATGTTCACATTTATTTGGGACACACATAACCTGTGGCATATATGTAACCATTCCAATCATTTAAGGTAATAAAACATATAGCTACATTTAATTTTCCCACAAGATGACTCTTAGAGGAGAACTCTACTCCATGATATGACTATATGTGTGGCTCCTGATAGGCTTCATCGACTTCATTGTGGAGCCCACCTTTAGTGTCCTGGTGGACACTATGGAGAAGGTGATTGGTCCACTGATTGAAGAGGACCGTAAGGCCAGAGAGTCAGGCAACAGGAGGTCTAGGTAAAAGCACACCACAATAGCACTGTACATGAGGAGAAGATGTCCCAGTGTGCACCAGGCTTCTCTGTGCCGTTGCAGTCTCACCGGAAGCGGGACGGTGACAGTGGAATCTGTCCAGAGGCACAGCAGCAGTCGCCATGGACACGATGATGCTCAGACAGACTTCTCTTTAACGTCCATTGACCTACCTGGGCTCCGACAGCGCCTCAGTGGAGTCATCGTCAGCAACAAGGAGCGCTGGAAAGAGCTGTCACTGCACGGTACATGAACACACACACTTCTGTCTTAAACTTTAACCCTACAATGAACTCTATCATGTGCTGTGTCAGAGGTAGCCAATAAGGAACAGGAGAAGAAAGAAGAGGCGGAGCCTAAAGTCAGCGCTGTGAGTGAGTCACATGACTCTCCCAGCCAAACTGCTGACCAGTTGCAGAGCTCCGATGATAATCCTCCTGAGCCTGAGACAGACCACACCAAGTGGAACGGTGAGCAGTGCAACTGAAAGTGCATTGGACAGGGTTTATATTTATCATAGTTTTACATTCAAGTCAAATGGCAATTTGTTAAGAAAAAATGTAAAAACAAATGTTTGAAAAAGGAATCCGTCTATGTCATCAACATACACAATTTCATTCAAAATAGGTAACAGTAAAACACATAGAAATACCTCTACCCATGTCCAACCAGGAAGTAAAATTAAAAACGTCACAGAAATTGAAGGAAAACAAGGCAATAAAAGTATGTTTAAGTATGTTTTTAATTTGCAGTCTAACATGTCAGATACACTATAAGATTTACTGTAATAGATAATCGCCCTTCATTGCCACTGTGTTTGTTCCTGAATCCTTTCGGGTGTTGACTGTTTCAGGGGTGGGACCAGACGTAGTGAAAGAGGAGGACGAGGAGGAGGAGGCTGTGGAGAGTGGGGATGCCTGAGGACTTCAGGATGTCTTCGTTGGTCACATGACTTCACCTTGAATGTCCATCTCTGGGACATGGACCCTCTGCCCATCTCACCGACACACTCTCAGTCTAGAACCATGTTTGTTGTCTTAAAGAATATTGTGTAGAAACCAGCCCGCTGTTTATATAGTCCACACTACAGACAATAGACCATGCACCAAAGATGGTAATGATACGTCATAAAAATTAGAAAACTCAACTTGCAGTCAGACCTTGGAGGGCAGAGGTTTGTATGAAGGCAGAATGTTGAATGCAGTGTAGGGGCCTGTGCAGTGGGGGGCGCTGTGATCTGCAGCTTTAGGTGTCGTGACCATGTTGCTATTTGCTTTTGTGACCAATCCTGTTATAAATATGACATTCCGAGGATAAAAGACTGTTTGTACGCTAACTCCAGATGGTTAGACTCCTGCTGAATGTCCAAGTCATTCCAGGCGCTGAAGGGAAAAAAGGACATTTGTGGTTAGAATATGTGTTGTCAAAATATCAGATGGAGGGCAAAGTAAATAAGACTGTATAGGCTAGACACTATTTTTTAAAAGATAAAAAAAAAATCCATATTTTGCAGATTGTTTAACAAACTCAATGGTGAGCCCATAAAGGACTTAACAGTGTGGTGGATAACTCCTGACAGAAATCAGACTTTGCCTGTTTTTGTTTCATGTGGAGGAGTTTTTGAGTCTGCTGAAGCTTGCGCCACAGCTGAGAGATGGACACCAAAGTTGTCAGAACTGTTCATCAGTTACTAAAAAGGAGTTAGACATTCTGCGTTAAACAAAACATGAAAATGTTAAGATTCAGCCATTGGCCCCAGGCTTATCTGGTGCTCTACACTAGTCTTCTTTATTATAGTCTCTCTAAATGTACCTCCATCCTCTGATCAATCTGGTGGTATTTAGCATAGTATGTGTGTATACATGTACTTATCTTCTGAGTGTATGTGTTTGCGCATATGCTTTGTACATGTATATGAAGTATGTATAAACTATGTAACAAGACAACAATGTCTTTGTCCCAAAAATTGGACAATTTCATGTATGCATGAGTCTCATCAGGCTGTCTATTCGCTGTTGTATGGTTAGATACAGTAAAACAGGCCTAAAATGTCAAACAAAAAAATATCGTGTGCCCCTCAGCTCTAGTAGGTAGGACTGCGACATGTCCACCTTTAGTAGGTGTGCCACAATAAGCTATTGCTCCATATGCCCCACAGTCCCATACATTCACAGGAAACTCTGTGTTCTGTCAGGAGTTTGTCTTAAGTGTCAGAACAGTGTAATAAAAAGATGACTGAAGTGAGCATGTTTTAGAATACGTCTGCAAAGGCAGCTCTTGGACAATACGTCTAAACTAGTAACTGTACTTTTAGTAATCCAAATGAGAATACATGCATTGAAGCTAAATAAAATTTGCCTTAATAAATATATTTTTTGTAATTAGCATGAGCCCCAGTGTGTGTCGTGACCTTTGACACTGCAGAGCGGGTTTGTACCTGCGGGGACAGTAGCTCAGATGTGTTCAAATCAAACTATGTTCAATTTCTCACACCTCAAAGCCGCTCTCGAGCAACTGAGCCACAGTGGGCACTGGGGAACCACTGCGTGTTTACCAATGACCAGGATCCTGAACCATAGTCCACTGGAGGTACAAATAATATGTCCAGTTTATACTTCTGTAAGAAAAGAAATTAAGTTTAAGCATTTTGAGCTAAATTGTGTTTTTGATTTAAAGGAAAAATCCTTGTTTAACTCATGGGGTTAGGGTTTTTGTGTTAAGCACTTACTGCCATTGTGTCCTTTGGCAAGTCACATCAAATGGCTCGCCTCCTCCATTCACAGGATGCTGGTGATTGGTTCTCACTTAGGGTGGTTCTCATTTCTCAGATTATCTCTCACAGCCTCTGAGAGGATGAGGACGAGAAGGAGGAGGCTGAGGGGAAGGAGGAGGCTGAGGGAAGGAGGAGGCTGAGGGAAGGAGGAGGCTGAGGGGAAGGAGGAGGCTGAGGGAAGGAGGAGGCTGAGGGGAAGGAGGAGGCTGAGGGGAAGGAGGAGGCTGAGGGAAGGAGGAGGCTGAGGGGAAGGAGGAGGCTGGAGGAGGCTGAGGGAAGGAGGAGGCTGAGGGGAAGGAGGAGGCTGAGGGGAAGGAGGAGGCTGAGGGAAGGAGGAGGCTGAGGGGAAGGAGGAGGCTGAGGGAAGGAGGAGGCTGAGGGAAGGAGGAGGCTGAGGGGAAGGAGGAGGCTGAGGGGAAGGAGGAGGCTGAGGGAAGGAGGAGGCTGAGGGAAGGAGGAGGCTGAGGGGAAGGAGGAGGCTGAGGGGAAGGAGGAGGCTGAGGGAAGGAGGAGGCTGAGGGAAGGAGGAGGCTGAGGGGAAGGAGGAGGCTGGAGGAGGCTGAGGGGAAGGAGGAGGCTGAGGGGAAGGAGGAGGCTGAGGGGTAGGAGGAGGCTGAGGGGAAGGAGGAGGCTGAGGGAAGGAGGAGGCTGAGGGGAGGAGGAGGCTGAGGGGAAGGAGGAGGCTGAGGGGAAGGAGGAGGCTGGAGGAGGCTGAGGGGAAGGAGGAGGCTGAGGGGAAGGAGGAGGCTGAGGGAAGGAGGAGGCTGAGGGAAGGAGGAGGCTGAGGGGAAGGAGGAGGCTGAGGGAAGGAGGAGGCTGAGGGAAGGAGGAGGCTGAGGGGAAGGAGGAGGCTGAGGGGAAGGAGGAGGCTGGAGGAGGCTGAGGGAAGGAGGAGGCTGAGGGGAAGGAGGAGGCTGAGGGGAAGGAGGAGGCTGAGGGAAGGAGGAGGCTGAGGGAAGGAGGAGGCTGAGGGGAAGGAGGAGGCTGGAGGAGGCTGAGGGAAGGAGGAGGCTGAGGGAAGGAGGAGGCTGAGGGGTAGGAGGAGGCTGAGGGGAAGGAGGAGGCTGAGGGAAGGAGGAGGCTGAGGGGAGGAGGAGGCTGAGGGGAAGGAGGAGGCTGAGGGGAAGGAGGAGGCTGAGGGAAGGAGGAGGCTGAGGGAAGGAGGAGGCTGAGGGAAGGAGGAGGCTGAGGGGAAGGAGAAGGCTGAGGGGAAGGAGGAGGCTGAGGGAAGGAGGAGGCTGAGGGGAAGGAGGAGGCTGAGGGGAAGGAGGAGGCTGAGGGAAGGAGGAGGCTGAGGGAAGGAGGAGGCTGAGGGAAGGAGGAGGCTGAGGGGAAGGAGGAGGCTGAGGGGAAGGAGGAGGCTGAGGGAAGGAGGAGGCTGAGGGAAGGAGGAGGCTGAGGGGAAGGAGGAGGCTGAGGGGAAGGAGGAGGCTGAGGGGAAGGAGGAGGCTGAGGGAAGGAGGAGGCTGAGACCTGGGACCCGCCCTTTGAGTGTGCGGTACATACTGCTGTGTGTGTGACGGAGGACGTGTACAGCTCTCTGTATTCTTGTAAGGAACTTGCTATTAAAGCATATTAAAGAGTCATGAAATAAACCTTTTTGTCTGCCTCAATGAGACTGACCCTATGTGAGCAGCGCCCTCTGGCTGCTGATCTCTGCACACAAATATTGGGTGTTAATGACTGGGTTTACAAGCAAAACAAACAGAGAAATTGGTTAAATAAATAGCCAAATCAAGTAGACTCACTGACAACAGGCGCGTCACTATGCCACTTCAAGGGGGGTGCTGGAAATAATTTTAGGGGTTGCTATCTTTTTTTACTGAATCGCTTACAGCAGCCTTAAGTTTGTAATAAGATTTGCAATTTGCCTCCGCATCTCTCTCCGCGTCTCTCTCTCACTTTGCTGACACGTCTGCCCCCCCACCAGTGCGTACTGGCAGCTAATAGTGCTGCGTGACTTGACAGAAAGACCCGCCTCTCTTGCTCTGATTGGTCAGATTCACAAGGGATTCACACACAAATGTAGTGTTCAATTTTTGAACTTTTGCTGTAACCGTAAACACACTTTTGATAGTTATTTAGATATTTACTATTATTTGGTATAAGAGGTAAAAGGAATAAAACCTGTCACAGAAACAGAGAATATAAGGTGATTTAGGCTATGCACAAGGAGTTAACAATCAAACATTGTATGGTGTGCTGAAAACGACCTAAATGAAAATTATGTTTATTTATTCAAATAGACCCTTACAATGCTCTATCATCAGAATGTTCAGAATTCCATAATGGAGGAAACTGGAGGTAAAGGTGAAGTGGATTATAAAACATTTTCACTGTTGAGATCTGAATCAGATCTAAATGCTAAGAACTTCATTGTTTTGAACAAAAAACAACAAATTTGAATTTCCTCACTATTCTATTTGAACCTTACATGAAAGTATAATTTATGGTAGAATATGTTCTATATTAATTTTATCTACACATAAAATGAATTTTTATTATTGTTCAATAATAAAAAAGCAGTTTAATTAAACAATGTTCAAGAGAATTGATCAAATGGATAACTGTCCCAGAGCGCCCCCTCTTGACCCTGCTGTGGGAAAAAGTAGAAACATCTGGGAAAACCACAGTGAAGTAAAGATCCTACTCCCACAGACGGACAAACTGCAGATGGACCAGGACTGACACATCCATTTGAAATCATGTGAACAGACTACAGGTCCATGACACAGGAGCTTGGTAGCGAAACACTATGGACTTCAGATATTCATCAGATATTGTAATGCATCATGCAACATGTAATTTACTATATGGAACACAATACTTTGTCACTTTGTAGTTCCTCATAATCTGGTACAAATTATCTTAATGACATCATGCCGTTTCAGCATAAACAAATAACAGCTACCTAATGCACAGCTAAACTGTTTAAATCATGTGTCATATGTATCAGATGGAACACAATCATTTTTTACCATGTACTTTCTCATTGTCTTTAGAACTTGGACAAATAATCTTAAAAGTGCAGACGTTACGCCACTACTTCAGACCCAAATAACAGCTATTTTAACCACAAACTGAACACAACACACTGTTGTAGTGTAGAGTTCAGTGCTGCAGTGTTGATACTGTAACCTGCTGGTGTAAACTAAGTGTAAACTCCTTAGTTTACACTTGTCTTGTCCGCTTATTTTCATACTTTCAGTGCCCTACTCTGTATATTTTTGTAAATACTTTTTCCAAAGTTGTTTACACAAGGGAACATATGTTAGCGCTGCAGAGCGCGGTTCTTGTACAGTGAAGAAGCAGCGGTGTAACAAACATATTGAACTGTGCTCTGGGATAGCTGAGAAAAGAGCCAGACTTGCAAAAAGTTCCACTGATACTTGGTTTATTAAACATTTAGAAGCCTTACAATGCCAGGTCTCCACGGCGCTAAGTCTGAATCATACATGAATAATGATTAGTCCGTTATACCTGTACCACTCGTTACGGGGTTGCAGAGCACAGAGGTGTGTGTGCGCAGGATACACACGGTGAGCAAGAGAAAAAGAAGTGAGTGACCTCTAACCTTACAGTACAACTGTAAATGAATGAGGCGTCACCTTGTAGCAATGTTAAGTACTACAACAGTAATACAATTATAATACAGACTGTTACATAGTTCCCCCTGGTAAGAAAAAGGCTGCCCCCAGCCGTACACAGCTGTATGCAACTACATGAACCAGACCTCACATTATCCATACATAGACAACATCAAAGGATGGTAGATATACAGGGTGAAGACAATGCAAAAATAAAAGCATGTAAACCAAGGTATCGTTAACCAAAATAGATTAATTGCAAGTACAGTGGATTTTTTTTTTCTTTGTCAACACCAAGAAACATAAACCTTACTTGGCAACCAGCTCAAACCTGGGTTGAGTAGAGCAGAACAAACATAAACAACCTTTTATCAATTAACAGCAGTGTAACAAAATACCTCCAAGCAAACAAAAACAGTTCACTTCAGATCACGCTTGTCAGTATGAAAGGTATTAGTCCATTTGGTATTGTCCCAGCCAGACGTGATCCTGGGGTAACGTCTGGGCCTGAGGTTGTAATAATCAGCAGCCAGGTCAGGGCTAGACCTGGGCGAGGGGATGTCCATAACAGGAACATTGTCATTGTCCGGTAACCCAAAGGGGAGCGAATCAAAGTCATCATCAGCCACTGCCTGAGCGGTGGGAGAGGCATGAGGGGCAACACCAGCAGCGTCCAAAAGCTCAGATCTCCCATACTCAGCAGGAGGAGAAACAGAATGTGCTTTGGCAGAGAGAGAGTCCCAAGTGTGGAACGGTTGCATATTCACAACATGGTAGACACCAGCATCAGCACCAGTGTCTGTTCGAGTGAGTCTGTAGTTAACGTCACCAAGTGTCAAGAAAACGCGTAGTGGGCCATCAAATAGGGGCGCTAGTTTAGCAGTAAAGTTTGACTGAGCATCTGACCTAGGATGTGTCTTAACTCTGACGAGGTCACTGACACTAAAAGTGGCATGGCGACGTCTCAAGTCATAGTAACGTTTTTGCCTGTCATGACTATAGTCGAGTGTTGCTCTGGCATGGTCATGAGCTTCCTGTAGGGAGGCTCTAAGAGTCTCAGGGTAAGGAACACCTGGGGCTAAGTCCAATACTGACATGAGGGGCGGTACGCAGGGCAAAGCAAATGTGGGGGAGGTACTTTTCCCATGAAGTGTGTTTGTCACCTACATGGGCACGAATGGCAGTTTTAAGAGTACGGTTGACACGTTCGGTAGCGTTAGTCTGAGGGTGATACGCTGTAGTTAGTCTGTGTACAGAACCTAAGGCAGAAACAACATTTTCAAACAGTTCACTCACAAAAGGAGACCCTCTGTCAGAAATCAGATAGGTAGGTGCACCATGTCTAGCAAAAATGTCTGTAACAAATTTACCAGCTGCAACCTGAGATGTGGCTTCTCTAACAGCGTTTGCTTCCACCCACTTTGAAAAATAGTCCACAAATACAATAAAGTATGCATTACCAGCTGGGGTGCGGGGTAGAGGGCCAACAAAGTCTACACCTACATACTCCCAGGGTTTCTGTGGCACGATGGGGACCATAAGACTTGCTGGTTTTCTCTGACTAGGCTTAGTGAGCTGGCAGACTGAGCATGAAGTCACATAGCGTTTAACGTCAGCTGCCATTTTTGGCCAGAAAAACCTTAGACGCAGCCTCGCCAGAGTCTTAGAAACACCAAGGTGTCCTGCAGTGGGGTGGTCATGGTAATAGTCCAGTAAGGTGCCTTTCATGGAAGTAGGGGCAAACAACTTGAGTTCTTTTAAAGGGTGCAAAGTACACTTGGCTGCAGTGTCCTTGCAGTACAGGAGAGAGTCATAAACAACATACTATGAGAGATTATCATTGTCTAAGGTGTTTTGTGTGACTGTTTCAATCTCCCTAAGCAGAGGACCTGTGACAGGGTCATCTAGCTGTAACTGTCTGACATGACAATGATCTGCCAGTAAAACAGGAGGCAGGGCACGAATGTCTAAACTGCCAATGACAGCATGCTCAGGCAAAAGCTCAATGGAACTATCACAAGTCAGAGACAGTGGATTTCGGGACAGCGCATCTGGCACCTTGTTACGTGAGCCAGGTTTGTGCACAATGGTGAAGTCAAAGTCTTGTAAGCAAAGTGACCAGCGGGCAAGCCGGCCTGTAGGATTTTGACGTGACATGAGCCATTTGAGACTATTGTGGTCTGTAAAGATAGTGACACGCATAACTTCAACATATGGGCGAAAATGTTCAAGGGCCCAAATCACAGCAAAACACTTCTTTTCTGAAGTGCTATAGGGAAGCTTGTGGATGGAGCGACTTGCAAATGCTACAACAGTTTCACGACCATTATCATCTTTTTGCATTAAAGCTGTACCACGACCAACATCACATGCATCAGTGTGAATGAAAAAGGGGCGCCTAAAATCTGGGAATGTCAAAACAGGGGCCGATGTGACTTGTTTTTTTTAAATGTCCATGGCTTTTTGGCAACTGTCGTCCCAGTGAAAAACGGCGTCCTTCCTCGTTAGTGCGTGGAGAGGTTCAGTGTGACGGGAGTAATCCTGAATGAAGCGTCGATAGTATCCAGTCAGACCGAGGAACTGCCGGACATGTTTCACCGTAGTTGGGGTGTTGAACTCCGTCACCGCCTTGACCTTGTCCGGATCTGGTTTAACACCTTAAGGCGTGATGCGGTAGCCAAGGAAGGTGAGCTCCTTGAGGCAGAACTGGCACTTCATGAGTTTTAGCGACAGACCAGCAGCTTGAAGTCTGTCAAGCACTTCTTTGAGATCTGCTAGGTGCTGTTCAAAGGTGGGAGAAGCAACAACTATGTCATCGAGGTAAACTGCACAAGTTTTGTAAATGAGGTCTGCAAGCACAGAGTTCATGAGTCTTTGAAAAGTTGTGGCGCATTGCAGAGTCCAAAGGATAGCACCCGAAACTGAAAAAGACCACAATGTGAGATAAAGGCGGTCTTTGGTCTAGACTCTTCCGCCACAGCAACCTGCCAATAGCCTCGTGCTAAATCTAGAGTTGTGACGAATTTACCCCTAGCTAGAAAGTCTAAAGACTCGTCCACACGAGGTAAGGGATATGAGTCTTTGTGAGTAACCTGGTTGAGACCTCTAAAGTCCACACAAAACCTTGGGTCAGAGGCAGCCCTGTTAACAATGACCACAGGAGCAGCCCAAGGACTAGTAGAAGGTTCTGTGATATTGTCCTTTAACATTTGTTGCACCTGTTCTTCAATCACTCGTTTCTTAGCAGGTGAAGTGTGATAAGGTGGGAGATTTACGGGTTTAGCATCACCAGTCTCGATGAAATGTTCAGTGAGTGACGTTCGACCAAGATGGCCATCAAACATTCAAACATTGGTCCAAACTTAGTGAGCAGGCCGAGTAAAGCATTCTTGTCGCTTTCAGAGAGGTTGGCCTCCGACATTTTTGTTACAAGGTCAGAGTTCAGTGTGTCCATTGACATAACAGCTTCAGTTGCATTCAAGTAATCACCTGGATTGTCCTCCTCTTCATCCATGAGTGGGCAAGGGACGTCGTCCATGAAGACTGTTCTCGTGGGAATGTGAATAGAAACAGAGGCTCTTGTCATAAAGTCCATTCCTAATATAAAAGGAGAAGACAACTTTGGGATAACAGCAAAACGTTGGTAAAAGTTTTTGTTCATGAAACCAACATTCAGCCAAGTGACACCATCTGGAATGCAAGGAACGTTATTGGCAAGATTAACAGGCGGGCCGTTCCACTCGCTTGTCTTGTTGGGGTAGGTGCCATTAAGTTGAATGAGATCCGCTCTAACGGCTGAAAGAGAAGCTCCCGTGTCAAGAGTAGCTTCTACAGAGGTAGCATTAAAGTTCAGTCTTGTTCTCAAAGGAGTATTCCAGTGGACATTGGAAAAGTTGTCCTCTTAATGACCTAAGACTGGTCCATTTAGTGGTGGAAGAGGCTCAGTTAGTGCCTGGAGGGAGGGTGGCCTCTGTGAAACATCCCCCCCCCCTCTGTAGTTTCCCGACTGCTTGTTTTGAGCCTGGGCTGGGATGCTGTTATTGTCAGTGCTTTGCTGGCCCATGTCCGGGAGACCAGGCTGTTGAAGTGTTTGGACTGGCCCAAGCCCTGCAGTTTCCGCAGTGGTGGGTGTCGCAGAAGGTATGTTGTTACATTTGGGGCAGGTGCGCATAGTGAACGTGGAGAAGTCTGTGGTCCACTTGGTCCAAGCACGGAGTGGAGTTCATGAGCGCACAGCAAAAGGTCCATAACTGAGTTGACGTGAGTGCCATAAAGCCCAACTCTGTACTTTTCATGAGAATGCTTTCTAATCAGTTCTATTTGTTCTTTTTCAGGTGGCGGACTTTTAAGGCGGCAGGCTGGTGTGGGCTTGCTCATAGCCCCTCAACTCAGCCGTCACGTGTTGGAGTTTACCCCAGTGGACGAGAGGGTCGCGTCCCTGCACCTTCAGGTGGGGTACAGGTCGGGTACTCTACACTGTTGTTTGGCCTGTAGGCCGCAACAACAGTGTAGAGTACCCGGCCTTCTTGGAGTCCCTGGGATGGGTACTGGACAGTGCACCGCCCGGGGACTCCGTTGTTCTACTGGGGGACTTCAACGCCCACGTGGGCAACGACAGTGACACCTGGAGAGGGGTAATCGGGAGGAACGGTCCCCCTGATCTGAACCCGAGTGGTGTTCAGTTATTGGACTTCTGTGCCAATCACAGCTTGTCCATAACGAACACAACACATGTTCGAGCACAACATAAGTGCACATGGCACCAGGGCACCCTAGGCCAGAGGTCGATGATCGACTTTGTTGTCGTGTCATCTGACCTTCGGCCGCGTGTCTTGGACACTCGGGTGAAGGGGCGGAGCTGTCAACCGATCACCACCTGGTGGTGAGTTGGATCCGCTGGCGGGGGAGGAAGCTTGTGCTTTGTGGATCTGGAGAAGGCATTCGACCGTGTGCCCCGGGGCGCCTTGTGGGGAGTGCTCCGGGAGTATGGGGTCCGGGGCCCTTTGCTAAGGTCTTCCCTGTATGACCGGAGCAGGAACTGTGTTCGCATTGCCGGCAGTAAGTCAGACCTGTTCCCAGTGCATGTTGGACTCCGCCAGGGCTGCCCTTTGTCACTGGTTCTGTTCATAATTTTTATGGACAGAATTTCTAGGCGCAGTCGTGGCGTGGAGGGCGTCCGGTTTGGGGACCACAGGATCTCATCTCTGCTGTTTGCAGACGATGTCGTCCTGATGGCTTCTTCAAGCCAGGACCTACAGCATGCACTGGGACGGTTTGCAGCCGAGTGTGAAGCGGCTGGGATGAAGATCAGCACCTCCAAATCCGAGGCCATGGTTCTCGGCTGGAAAAAGGTGGCTTGCCCTCTCCAGGTGGGTGGAGAGTCCTTGCCTCAAGTGGAGGAGTTCAAGTATCTCGGGGTCTTGCTCACGAGTGAGGGAAGGATGGAGCATGAGATTGACATGCGGATCGGTGCAGCGTCTGCAGTGATGCAGGCGCTGTATCGGACCGTTGTGGTGAAGAGAGAGTTGAGTCGAAAGACAAAGCTCTCGATTTACCGGTCAATCTACGTTCCTACCCTCACCTATGGTCATGAGCTTTGGGTAATGACCGAAAGGACAAGATCGCGGATTCAAGCGGTCGAAATGAGCTTTCTCCGCCGGGTGGCTGGGCGCTCCCTTAGAGATAGGGTGAGGAGGTCACACGGGGGGAGCTCGGAGTAGAGCCGCTGCTCCTCCACGTCGAGAGGAGCCAGCTGAGGTGGCTCGGGCATCTGTTCAGGATGCCTCCTGGACACCTCCCTCGGGAGGTGTGTTCTGGGCATGTCCCACCGGGAGGCGGCCCCGGGGTAGACCCAGGACACGCTGGAGGGACTATGTCTCTCGGCTGGCCTGGGAACGCCTTGGGATCCCACCGGAAGAGCTGGAGGAAGTGTGCGTGGACAGGGAAGTCTTGGCCTCCCTGCTTAGATTGCTGCCCCCGCGACCCGTCCCCGGATAAGCGGAAGAAAATGGATGGATGGATGGATGGATGGACTTTTAAGTCTGTTAAACTCACTCAGCATGTGGGCGACAAAAGTTGGTAGAGGCTCATCCTGAGCCTGGATACGATCCAGAAGTCCTCTCAGAATGTGTTCTTGGTTGTCGGAGGGCAGAAAAACCTTGAGCTTTGAACCATTTACTCGGCTCTCTTGCAAGAAAGTGTGGAAGTTCGTTTAGCAGTTGTCCATCAGTTAGGTCCAATGAGGATTTGTATCTAGTTACAGCTTGCAACCAATCTTCTGGCTGTACTTTATTGTCCGCGAACACAGGAGGCCCCAGTTTGGCGTGGTGCAAAGCTGCTGCGATCTGGAAGTGTTGTTGAGCTCGACTGAGTGAGAGCTGAGAAAGGGGTTAGTATGGTGAAGATCTGTTCGTGGCAGGAGCATATGGCGTAGAAGCGGCCATTGGAAAAATGTTGGATGGTTGGACTGTGGGAGGAGTCAGGTTTTCTTTGGTGAGACGATCCCACTGCTTAAGCATACTCTTCTGCATGTCCGAAGAGTCACGTAAACAGTCACTAAGTCTGTTAACCTCTGCCTTTAAATCAACTACTTGTTTGCTAAGGTCAGGTTGGTTTTCAATAATGACATTTTGCATAGGCAAAGAAATGTCAGAGTCACAATCATAAAAAAAAAAAAAAAAAAAAAATGGAGCACGACAATGTACTAGCTAATGCTAAGCTGACTGAAAAAATCTGCACGGGACTTTAAAATGCTGTACAGTCCTAAATTTGGGGAAAAACAGACACAATAGTGCAAAAATCTGACGTTAATGGAAGAGTAAAGCTGCAATAATGTTGTGGTTACAAAAATGTAATCTAAATCTAACGAAAAATAGACTACGGTCGTCTAACATTACAAGTAGCCTATTTATGCAGAAGCAGTAATATTTAACTGTAAGTGTTGCCAAAGTCACTACTCACAAATGTACATGAGGAACTGTCTAATTGCTGCGGCAGAGAAAAACGTCCGTAAATTTGAGGGGCGAACAAAATCCCACTCCAGTCTAGCCGGAATACTGTCCAACGTGGTTCGATCCAACTAGCAGATCCACGGTTATCATTTGAGACGTGGCGATAACTCGCATAGTCTTTAGCCACAGGAAGAAAAATGGAAAGAAACGGCGACGCATCCACTATTGCATCCTAGAATTAGTCGGGTCCCACCTATATCGTCACTCTTGTGATGACCGGGAAACTCTGTGCATTCCTCTGCAGAAGCAGATGATAGTCCGTAATCATTTATGTGAGGCAGATAAATTCTCGGCGGGGTCCAAAAACTTGACCGAGGCCGTGAGAAAAGCTGTTCAGGCGCCAGTTGTAATGCGCAGTGGTCAAAGAGCCAGACTTGCAAAAGGTTCCACTGATACTTGGTTTATTAAACATTTAGAAGCCTTACAATGCCAGGTCTCCACGGCGCTTGCAGAGCACAGAGGTGTGTGTGCGCAGGATACGCACGGTGAGCGAGAGAAAAAGAAGTGAGTGACCTCTAACCTTACAGTACAACTGTAAATGAATGAGGCATTACCTTGTGGCAATGTTAAGTACTACAACAGTAATACAATTATAATACAGACTGTTACACTGTGCAGTTGTGTGTGTTGTAATGTTCTTACATTATTATAAACCGAACGCTCTTATTTTGAAATGACTGGAAGTACATACCGTAACGTGTGTGTTAAACATTAGCTTGATAGAGGTAGAAAAAAGTTACGCTGATGTGCTGGGTCATGAGGCATGCAATAAATAAAACAAAAGACACTGTGGATGTGATTTATTCATAATTAACAAGGGTATTACATGATGTCAGAATGATTAACTAAACTACGGACCCACTTTTGAAGTAAGAAGAAAATGGAGGCTTATGGAACACCTGCCCCGAGAATGGAATGGGACTCAACTGATCTGTTCGATGCATGGCGCCGTTTTAAACAGCCTGTAGAGCTCATGTTTTCGGGACCACTCAAAGAAAGGTCAGAGGAACAAAAATACAGTTTCCTGCTGTTGTGGACTGGGGACAAAGGACAAGATATAAGTAATACATGGACTCTAACAGAAGACAACGCTAAACTTCTTATTCTAATAACGTATTACAACGGCTTCACAGTGTACCTCACACCAACCCCATATTTGCCAGGTATAAGTTTTGTGAGAAAACACAAGGCAGTGGTCTGTCAGTCAGCCTCTGTCCATGGGAGTAGGATCTCTCCTTCACTGTGGTTCTCCCTGAGGTTTCTACTTTTTCCCACAGGGTTTTTTGTAGTTTTTCTTTGCCGAGAAGGAGGGTCAAGGACAGAGGATTCTCCGGGACATTTATCCACTGCTAAATTCTATTGAACATTGTTTAATTTAACAGATTTCTACCTGTGGCCCATCGAGGCAACTGTTGTTGTGAATTTGGGCACTACAAAGATGAATTGAGTGGTGAGTCATTCAAACCTTTTGTCACAGATCTGAAACTCCTCGTTAAAGACTGATTATGACAAAAGTGACAAAATGGTCAAGGACCGAATAGTTTTTGGAAACAATTCTCCTTATGTCAGAGAGAGGCTGCTTAGCTAAGGACCAAAGCTAAAACTATAGAAAGCCATAGATGTAGCCTGCTGCTATGAAATAACCCAATCGCAGCTAAAACGTCATGGCTAATGACAATCATGAAGTGCATGCTATACGTCGCAAGACCGGGAAACCAGCAAACCCATCATGAAGCAATAAAACTAATGAAAGTCTCAAATATCAAAACAAAGCCTCCATGGCAAAATGAAAACATTGTCTGAAATGCAAAAAAGTTCAACCACTTTGCAAAGCTTAGCAGATCAAAAACTACCTTTGAAAGAAAAACAGGACACAGAGACACTAATGACTCAGATCCAGAGCTGTTTATAGACGCTATAGCAGCAGAGGACAATGAAAACAATGCATTTGTGGACATACTACTGCGTCCAAACAAGATAAAACTAAAATTCAAGCTAGACACTGGGGCACATGCAAACACTGTACCAGTCAAAGCCTTCAAAAAGCCTAAAACACCATTAAAGATGGACAAAGACAAGCTGTTTCGCTATGTGTCGCACCCACTGAAAGTCAACGGCCACTGTGAACTGACATGCAGAAACAAAGACAGAACATCTATCTGAACAAGCATGCAAAGCCCTCGGCCTCATTAAAGTGGTGTACACAGTCACAGACAACAGTGAGGCAGTACAGCCCAGCAACAGACATTATCAGTGAGAACACAGATGTTTTCAAAGGCATTGGGGAATTTCAGGGTGAGTGCAGTTTCAGGGTAGATCCAAACATACCACCAGTTCTATGCCCACCGAGAAGCGTGCCCTTTGCCCTCAGAGACCGACTAAAAGCAGAGCTGGCAAACATGGAAAGAAACAAGATCATTCAAAAACTCACAATGCCAACCAAATGGGTCGACGCACTGGTCATCTGTGAAAATGCCAAAACACAAGAACTTTGCCTGTGCCTAGAGCCAAGACCCCTGAACAAAGCCATAATGAGGCCACACTACCCACAAACATGTGCATCTGACACACAAACTAGCCAGAGCTAAGTGTTTCAGCATTCATGATGCACGCTCAGACTGTTGGGCCATCAAGTTAAATCAAATCAAATCAAATCAATTTATTTTTATAATGCCCAAAATCACAACAACAGTTGCCTCGATGGGTCACAGGTAGAAAGCAGTTCAGATAACCCATAGATAGTCCCAGAATGCCCCTGTCCTTTGACCCTCCTTCGCGGCGAGGAAAAACTACAAAAAACCCCATGGGAAAAAGTAAAAACCTCGGGGAGAACCACAGTGAAGGAGAGATCCTACTCCCACGGACGGACAGGCTGCAGATGAACTAGGACTGACATCCACTTGGACTGTGGAGCCAGAACCACTCAAGAGGGAGGTGGCTTTAAAGAGTTCCTCCAGGCGGACGAGGAGCAGTCCACCCAGTGTAGAGAGAGCTCCCCCAGCATTGGAATGGTTCATCTAAAGTAGATGGAGTTCGTCCAGGCAGACGAGGTGTGGCTAATCCAGCTGTCCAGGCGGGTGGCACATAGATCCTCCAGTGTAGAGATCGATCCTACAGACAGATGGGGGTGGGGGGTGGGGGGGGGGGGGGGGGGTCGTCACTGGAGCAGCCGTCGCAGTGCCTGAAACAGTCTCCACTCCCCGGGGGAAGTGGAGAGAAAGAGAAACATGTGAACAGCAATGAACAGACTACAGTTGAAGTAATATTAAATATTGTTGATAGGTAAAGTAGGAAGAACCAGAGGACAGTGTTCAGCTCCATACTTCCCGCAGCAGAGTTGCTCCAAGGGCAGCATAGCTAAAACTGTAGGTTTTTATTTCTGTTCCTAACTGGCCTGACCATAAGCTATTTCAAAGAGGAGCGTTTTGAGCCTGGTCTTAAATGTAGAGACTGTGTCGGCCTCTTTTACATGAACAGGAGCTGGTTCCATAACACAGGAGCTTGGTAGCTAAACGCTCGACCTCCTACTGTGCTTTTAGAGACTCTGGGGACTAACAATAGTCCAGCATTTTGAGAACGAAGAGCTCTGTTTGGATGGTACGCTACTATTGCATCTTTGAGATCGATGGGGCCATATTGTTTATAGCTTTGTAAGTCAGGAGGAGGATATTAAATTTGATTCTAAACTCAACAGGAAGCCAGTGAAGAGACTCTAACACTGGCGAAATATGATCTCTTCTTCTAGTACCTGTTAATAATCTTGCTGCTGCATTTTGAACCAGTTGAAAGCTTCTTATAGAGCTTTTAGGACACGCTGTGAGCAGGGCGTTACAATAGTCTAATCTGGATGTGACAAATGCATGGATGAGTTTTTCGGCATCATCTTTGGGCAGGATTTTTCTAATTTTGGCTGATGTTACGCCGATGAAAGTCGGCTGTTTTACAGGCTTGATTTATATGTGCTTTGAACGAGAGATCTTGGTCAAATAGGACCCCAAGGTTTCTTACAGTAGAGCTGGGGGCTACAGTGATATTGTCCAGAGAAACTATCTGGTCAGATAAAGAGTCTGGTAGGTGCTTAGGGCCCAGCAGAATGACCTCGGTTTTTTCAGGGTTAAGGAGCAGATAATTAAGAGTCATCCAAGTTTTTATGTCTTTCACGCAGGCACTAAGTCTGTCTGTTTGATGGGTCTGATCAGGTTTCATTGATAAATACAGCTGAGTGTCATCTGCATAGCAGTGGAAGTTAATGCCATGCTTTCTGATGATCATACCTAAGGGCAGCATATAAAGTGTGAACAGAACTGGACCGAGTACTGAACCCTGCGGCACACCGTAGGTTACTTTAGAACATGGGGAAGATCTCTGGTTTACATTAACAAACTGGTACCTATCAGATAAATAGGATTTAAACCAGCTAAGGGCGGTTCCACTGACACCTATATCACATTCTAACCTCTGCAGTAGAATGTTGTGTCGATGGTGTCAAACGCTGAGGTCCAACAGAACCAGGATTGAGACCTGTCCATCATCAGCAGCTAATAACAGATCATTTGTGACTTTAACTAGTGCAGATTCAGTGCTGTGGTACGCACGGAACCCTGACTGAAAAACTTCAAATAAATGATTGTCCTGCAGGTGGCGACAAAGCTGTTTAATCACAACTCTTTCAAGGATTTTAGAGACAAAGGGCAGATTAGAAATAGGTCTATAGTTTGCCAGTATGTCGGGGTCTAGATTAGGCTTTTTCAAAAGTGGTTTAATCACTGCATATTTGAAGGACTGAGGGACATAACCGCTTTCAAGTGAAGTATTTATTATATTAAGAATGGGATTTATAATTAGGGGGAGAATTTCTTTGAGGAGTCTACTTGTGATTGGGTCTAAGATACAAGTTGACGTTTTTGAGGACATAATGACTGAAGTTATCTCTGCCTGATCAACAGCAGTGAACCTATCTAGTATTACTGAAGGATTTGTATGGGACACTAGCTTTGCAGTCTGGGCTTGCTCAGTACTGATAGTGGGAGTAATTTCATTTAGTTTATCTCTAATAGTTGTGATTTTGCTGTTAAAGAATAGAAGGAAGTCATTGCAGCTTAGAGTAACTGGTATTGAGGGTTCTACTGCGCTGTGACAGTTTGTCAGCCTGGCTACAGTGCTGAAGAGAAACCTAGAGTTATTTTTATTTACTTCTATTAAATTTGAATAATATCTGGTTTGAGCCTTACGCAGAGCCTGCTTATAAGACAGAAGGCAAGTTTTCCATTCTTTTAGGGATTCTTCTGTGTGGGAGCGGCGTAAGGATCTCTCTAGTTTTCTTCCCCTTTGTTTGTGAGAACGTAGTTCTTCATTGTACCAGGGGGAGGCTCGTTTTGGCCTGATGACTTTCTGTTTAAGTGGAGCTGCAACATCAAGAGCAGATTTTAGGGAGTTGACCATTGAGTCAACAGAGTTATCAATAGCACTGGGACTGGTGCTGTTAACGACAGGATCACATGACATAACATTAAATATTGGCTCTATTATTTCTTTGAAGAATAGACGTCACATCCGGTGAGTCTATTCTGCGTTTGCGAGTGATCGTTCTCCACACTTTATTGTTAATCCACGAATTATACAAAAACTATTTTACCCTCCTACACATAATTGAAAGTTGAATTGCTCCCTAAACAACCCGGAGCCTCATTTAGCTCACTTTGTTCAGTATTTCGTGGATTAAATCCCCCCCTGCCCGCTAGCATCAACCGGAGCTAGCCTAGCCGATTAGCGCCATGGCTGGCCCATCCTCCGCCTCTTTCGCCCTTACCTGTTCAAGTTGTCATATGTTGAGTCAGAACCCTGCTTCCTTCACTGACGACAGGGAGAGTTGCGTGAAGTGTAGCGTAGTGGTAGCTTTGGAAGCCAGGGTTACAGAGTTAGAAGCGCGGATCCGCATTGTGGAGGAGCTAAAGTCTAGCTATAGCCAGGTCGTAGCATCAGGTTTACCGGACCGCGCCGCAGGTAGCAGTGTTAGCATAGTTAGCAGTGTTAGCGGTAGCAAGGCTAAGCCTCAGGATAAGACCAGCCCCCCAGCGCCTCCCGCGCAGCCGGGACCAGACCAGGAACAAGACAGGGATAGATTTGTGACAGTTCGCAGGGATCGATGCGCTAAACGCCAGCCTTTAGTGCACCATAAGCTTCCCGTCTGCAATAGGTTTGCCCCACTCGGCGATCACACGCCCGCCGAACGTGACACTCTGGTGATTGGAAGTTCCATAGTCAGAGACGTGAAGCTGCCAGAGCCTCAGTTAGGTGTTATCCGGGGGCCAGAATGGGTGACATCGAAGGAAACCTTAGGCTTTTAAAACAGAGTAGTCAGAGGTTCCGTCGTATCGTGATTCACGGAGGTGGTAATGACACCCGGCGGAGACAATCAGAAGTGCTCAAATTGCAGGTTGGAGCGGTGTGTGAATTGGCGAAGTCGATGTCAGACACCGTAATATTTTCTGGTCCCCTCCCCAATCGGGTCAATGCTGAAATGTACAGCCGCTTTTCAGCATTCAACTGCTGGTTGTCTAGTTGGTGCCCCCAAAACAACGTAGTCTTTGTTGACAATTGGAGTGCGTTCTGGGGAAAGCCCGGGCTCATACGCAGGGATGGCATCCATCCGACTTCGGAGGGTACATCACTTTTAGTTCGGAATTTGACCGATAGCCTTAGTCTCTTCTCTGTCGCTAAGCTCTCGCCCGCGCTGTCACAGATCAAGTGTTCAGAGTCAAAGCAAATAGAGACTGTGCTTGTCCCTCGTGTAAATAACGCCAATAAGTCAGATCCAAATACAGATAAATTAGGTGTCAGACCAAATAACTTAATACAAATAATCCCTACACATGATACAAATAAACTAATAAATAAGCATGTCAAATGTGGATTGCTAAACATTAGGTCAATTTCCTCCAAATCACTTTTAGTTAATGAATTAATTAACGATTATAATATTGATCTTTTAGCTTTAACTGAAACTTGGCTTCAACAAGATGATTATGTCAGACTAAATGAGGCCACCCCACAGAGTCATGTTAACTTTCAAGCTGCCAGGAGCTCAGGCCGGGGAGGTGGGGTGGCAGTAATCTCACATTCTAGTTTACTCCTGAGTCCTAAAATTAATAAAATTAATAATGAGTCTTGCTCATTTGAAAGCCTTATCCTATCAATCACCTGCCCAAACTGGAAAAACCAAAAAGCTGTTTTGCTCATAATAATCTATCGACCTCCCGGTCCTTACTCACTGTTCTTAACAGAATTCTTTGACTTCCTATCAAATTTAGTATTAGACTGGGAAAATATTGTGGTGGTTGGGGATTTCAACATTCATGTGAATGAAAATAATTGCCTCAGTAATGCCTTTAGTGCTTTATTAGACAGCATTGGTTTCACTCAAAATGTAAATAAACCAACCCACAGTCACAGCACACTCTGGACCTGGTTCTAACTTATGGAATAGAGATTAGTGACCTAAATGTCTTCCCCCAAAACCCAATAATGTCAGATCACTTCCTAATTACCTTTCAGTTTATTCTTAAGGACTATCCAGCTCCTCAGACTAAAACTATAATGAAAAGGACAATATCTGAAAAATCTATTTTAAAGTTCAGAGAAATAATAGAACCAATATTTAATATTACGTCATGTGATCCTGTCGTTAACAGCGCCAGTCCCAGTGCTATTGATAACTCTGTTGACTCAATGGTCAACTCTCTAAAAGCTGCTCTTGATGTTGCAGCTCCACTTAAACAGAAAGTCATCAGGCCAAAACGAGCCTCCCCCTGGTACAATGAAGAACTACGTTCTCACAAACAAAGGGGAAGAAAACTAGAGAGATCCTTACGCCGCTCCCACACAGAAGAATCCCTAAAAGAATGGAAAACTTGCCTTCTGTCTTATAAGCAGGCTCTGCGTAAGGCTCAAACCAGATATTATTCAAATTTAATAGAAGTAAATGAAAATAACTCTAGGTTTCTCTTCAGCACTGTAGCCAGGCTGACAAACTGTCACAGCGCAGTAGAACCCTCAATACTGAAGAAAAACACTCCTCAATGTCAAGCCAGAAATTTAATGACAAAGATGAAGAAGCCCTGCAGATACAGAAACATAAACATAAGCTAATGCTGATAATACTTAACAAAATATATTGCAGGTATAAAGCTTGACATAATATTAATAAAACAATCAGACTTACAAGAATGAAGTGAAACAGTTCAATAAAACACAGTAACACGAACATCTTTGTGAAAACAATATCGCCAACTAAACAAGGACCATCTTAACCTCTACATCCCCCCCAGTCCAGAAACCTATAAAAACGACATAGGTTGACGGACTCAGCCCATCACCCAACGGCCAGTCTCGGGTACGTAGCGCTTCGGTGGCCTCCTTCGGCGGGCCAGCCCGGGGGGCATGGGTAACAAAGACGCTGACGGCGAAGCCGGGAGCGCCGTGGATGGGACGACGTCAGCAGGAATGGGGTCACAAAGGGTCTCGTGACCAGAGGTCGACCCATCACAGAGTGCGGGCGGGGAGGCACCTGAAGCTGTGTCGCAGTGCTCATCGGTCACCACCGGGTCAGGAACACAATGCTGGGGCCCCCTTACCAGGGAAGCGGGCAAAGGCAACAGCGCAGCTGGCTGCCGCTGGGCACTGGCTGGCGTGAAAGCGCGTAGGAATCGCCGATTGCGCAAAGTCAGTCGACCCGACCCATCGACCTTAACCCAATACTGATCGTGACCCAGTGACTCCACCACCACACCCGACCTGTCCCACTTGAGGGGGTGCGGGCCTTGCTGATTCTGGAGGAACACTGTCTCGCCAAGAGCCAATGGGCGGAGAGGTCTCGAGTGAATCCTCAGGGACTCAAAGGTCCGGGACATCCGGGTCCGAAGGGCATCCTCCCTCGCCGCCCATGCCTGGCGCCAGAGTGGACGGACATGTGGGTTCGAGAACTTCTCCAGTCTGTTGACGAAAGCAAGTGAGTCCCGAAGGGGGCGACCAAAGATAATTTGCGCTGGCGAGAGGTTGCAGTCAGGGTCAGGTGTGTTGCGCAGCTGCAACATGGCACGCAGCGATCGTGAGCTAGACCGCCAGTCGGGCCGGTGTTGGACATCAGGAGCCGCTTAGCAGTCTTAACAGCAACTTCCGCCCTCCCGTTCGACTGTGGAAAACCAACTGAAGACACACGATGTCTGACATGCCACAAGCGGAGGAAGGCCTCTGTGTGACTTGCAGCAAACTCTGGACCGCCGTCGCTCGAAAGTTCCTCCGGCACGCCAAATGTCGCGAAGAATGTACGGAGGTGGCGAATCAGACCAGCTGAGCCACCCAGATCAGTGCCCGCTGTGGAACTCAGGACCTCAACCCACCCTGAGAGTCGGTCTCCCACAACCAAGTAGTGGCGGCCACCATAGTCGAAGAAGTCAGCAAACACCGCTTCGAAAGGGGTGCATGGAGGAGAGGACGGCAGGGGGGGCGTGGCCGCTTGTGACGGAGCGTTGCGGTTACAGTCTGCACACCCATACCTGGTGGCCCGTATGTCATCGGACATCCCAGGCCAGTAGACTATAGCACGGGCGCGCTGCTCCATCGCTGAGACCCCTTGATGGGCGGCATGAAGGTGCTGAAGAACCGCCCTACGGAGGGACGGAGGAACCACGACGCGGTCGTGATATAGTAAGACGCCATCTTGCGCGTAGATGGACTCACATACCGGTGACAGGGCTGCCAGGGTGGGGTCGTTCATGTCAACCCTACCTCCGTGCTCAATCAGGTACAAGATGTGAGCAAGGCAGGCATCCGCTGCTGTCTCTCTAGCAAGAAGGGACCATGAGATGGCTCCGAATTCTCGTGCATCATCACGGATGGAAGCCATGAACGCAGACTCCACAGTGTCAGGCATGCTACGTGACCCCAGTGAGAGACCGTTTGCCGAGCCTGAGGGAGACGGATACCTTGAAGCTGCATCGGCGGCATGATTGCTCTTGCCAGGCAAGTGCACAATGTCAAAGCGCCATGGAAGCGTACGCTGCTTGAGTCTGAACAGGCGAGAGTTAGAAATCTCATCAAGCGTACGATCGCCGAAGATCTTTACCAGAGGTTTATGGTCGGTTACCACGACAAGGTTATCGCATCCTTGGGTGAAATATTTGGTTTCCCCAAGCAACGGCCAGGGCCTCTCCCTCAATAGCTGCATAGCGTTGTTCCGCCGAGGACAAGAAACGGGAACCAGCAAGGGCAATCCTCCACCCTCCCAGGCAACAGTCCGGCACGCCAGAGGTGCAGCTGCAATGTTGTTGGAGTAGGAAGTAACCAATGCCTCGCCTGGACCAGTCGGGGCGGAGGCAGGTACGTCTGTGCATGTCATAGATCACCACGCCCTCACGGATGGCATCAATTATGATCTGCTTGGACGTTTGGAAAGCTTCTTCCAGGTCAGAAGACCATGAAAACTTGTAGCGTGGGCTGAGGAAAGGCTTGAATGGCGCCATTGTGTCGCGCAACTGGGCGTAATTGGCCACCTGGTTGACAAGGCCGAACCAGCTTCTGATATCCGTTGTGGACTCTGGGGTGGGAAAATCTCGGATGGCATCCAAGTACTTCGGGAGGGGTTCGATCGTGGTGTCGGAGACCCTGAAACCGGCAAAATCAACTTCCCTCTCCGCAAATTGGAACTTGTCAGGGTTCAAGACGATGCCTGACCGACCAACAAGCGTAAGAAAGTCAATGGTCCTCCACCAATGTTGTTCTAGGTCAGTGTCATAGTGGATAGTGTCATCTACACAACGTTCTTTGCGATCGAAGTCTGAGAGGACAGCATCGAAAGCAGCGGTTGTAGCCGTCCCTGAAGACAGGAAGCCTTGGCGCCCTGGTGTAGCGCCAGCGTAAAGGCGTGATGAAGGTCGTAAGATGGCGATCCGATTCGGCGCGGGGGCACACTGTGATAACCATTCCAGGCATCCGTGGCGGTCTTCCAGGTGTCGCTTTGGAATACTGGCGTGCAAGGTGGAATGGTGATTCAGTGGCGAAAGTTTCACGTTGGCAGAACTTGTTGAGAGCTGAAAGATCCACAGTTCTGCGAGGAGCCATCATGCTACGGTGACAACCATACGGTGGCACCACGTCACCCGGCTTCGCCGTAAGGCACCGTTCAATGACACCAAGGGCTTCGTCCCGGAGGAGGTCATCATAGACTCTCTGTTGCCAGTGGAGAGGCACAATGGCTGCAGTGTGGCATGCTTTCGGCGTGGCTGCTGGGTCCACATGTATCTCGATAGGAGGCCCGTCCATGCATGGCAACGCTCGATGAGGACAAGTGTTGAATGTAGAAGAAGCGTATCTGTCAAGTAACCAATCCTTCATCTGGCTGTTATTCTCAGGTGTGCAAGGAAATGGTAAACCCGACGGACGTGGCGGAGGAGCCGCACGCTGGGGACATGAGCATAGGGTATCAGGGGGGCTAGTCAGGTCCTGGCAGCCATCGAAGGAGGGACGTGTAGCATTGACAGATGAGGGCTCATGTAGTGCGTTAAGAGTTTCATGACCACCCCGCCCCACAGGTTCCCTTCCACAGCCACTTGATGGAAAGTTCCTAGGCAAGAGGTCGAGGTTGAGCAAAGACTCATAAGAGAGGTACATGGCACGGACGGAGCTGCTCACATACACCATAGAGCGACAGGATGTCACCACACTGCCGCCGTGGGGCGTCGAGAGCCTGGCGAAGAATGCACCTTCAATGGCTATGGAAGAGCGGTTGGCAGCCGACAAGCTAAGATTGACAGGGTGCAGGTCATCACGCGAGACTCCACAGGCAAGGAACTCCTCCAGAGACCAGAGGTCGATTGGCGCCGGTGTCTGCAATGGCGAGAATAGTCACTCCCTTGTCCGAGCCACGGCTGTTTAAGTGTCCACTTGGCTTAACCAGCCTGTCAACCGAGATGGTGATCGACACTCGGGGGTGGTCCCTCATCTTCGCACGTCTCCATTCGCCCTTGGAAAAAATGTGGTGCTCAAGTTTTATGGGCGAGGGCTTATTGACACCGTTGTGCATTGGTGGAGTGCGGCGCCGGCACCTACGGCCCTGGCCAGGGACTCCAGATCGAACTGATGAAATCTGGGATATCGGCTCTGACTCCAGGGCGGCCTGTTGACTGTCGGCCGATGGCTGCTGTTGTTTCTTCCGCCGCCGGGCCCTATAGCAGTCGATGCAAATCTGGTGGGGCCTGGTATTCCATCCGTGAGGGCCCTCTGTGAAGAGCCTAAAGGTGCCTTTACAATCAGGGCAAGAGGCACGTTTAGCTCTGTCCGCTGGGGCTGGTGTCTGGGCAGGGCACGTCGGCAGAACCTTCTTCAGGCGCTGGAATGACGACATGGCTGACAGGGCGGGCGATGGAAGAGCATTGCGAGCCATTTCTTTGTACTCAACAAATGCAATCACATCGTTCACTGCTTTGCTTAGGACATCAGATACCCCTAAAGTGTCACGGCGTATGTCCGAGTCATAAATGCCGTTGAGCAAAACATCACGGAGAATGTGGTCAGTGTAGTCCACATTCTTGCCACACTCACATACTGCATCCTGGCGCCGTCTCAGCTTTGCCCGCACCCTGCAGCGAAGCGCGGAATGTCTCGTCACGTTCCTGATGTAACTGAAGCAGCTCGGTGCGTAAGACACTCGTAGCAACTGGGATGACTGCTAATGAGCGCATGGTGGCGATGAGATCTGGCAAGGGTCCGGAAGCGGCGTTAGGATTAGCTTTCAGCAGGCTGTCCCCGAGTTCAGGCCCAGCGCACTGAAACAGCTGGAAAGGGGCCTGGGCATCTCCTATGCCTGAGCCAGTGCGGAAGACATCCCAACGGCGGGTGAACACATTCCATTCCTCTATCGACACACCAACGTCAACTTTAGGTCGATCCAGCTTTGGGCCTTGAAGAGGGGCCTGGGCTTGCGTGGCCATGACAGGGTGGTTTTGATGGGCATAACCATGATTAGTCAGCAGAGCGATGGCGAGGGCTTCAGAGACGTCATCGGTTGTGAAGGCGCAACCAGGAACAGAGCACTCGACGACAACCATGGCTTCTTCATGAAGAAAAACACTCCTCAATGTCAAGCCAGAAATTTAATGACAAAGATGAAGAAGCCCTGCAGATACAGAAACATAAACATAAGCTAATGCTGATAATACTTAACAAAATATATTGCAGGTATAAAGCTTGACATAATATTAATAAAACAATCAGACTTACAAGAATGAAGTGAAACAGTTCAATAAAACACAGTAACACGAACATCTTTGTGAAAACAATATCGCCAACTAAACAAGGACCATCTTAACCTCTACAAATACCAGTTACTCTAAGCTGCAATGACTTTCTTCTATTCTTTAGCAGCAAAATCACAACTATTAGAGATAAACTAAATGAAATGACTCCCACTATCAGTACTGAGCAAGCCCAGATTGCAAAGCTAGTGTCCCATACAAATCCTTCAGTAATACTAGATAGGTTCACTGCTGTTGATCAGGCAGAGATAACTTCAGTCATTATGTCCTCCAAAACATCAACTTGTATTTTAGACCCAATCACAAGTAGACTCCTCAAAGAAATTCTCCCCCTAATTATAAATCCCATTCTTAATATAATAAATACTTCACTAGAAAGCGGTTATGTCCCTCAGTCCTTCAAATATGCAGTGATTAAACCACTTTTGAAAAAGCCTAATCTAGACCCCGACATACTGGCAAACTATAGACCTATTTCTAATCTGCCCTTTGTCTCTAAAATCCTTGAAAGAATTGTGATTAAACAGCTTTGTCGCCACCTGCAGGACAATCATTTATTTGAAGTTTTTCAGTCAGGGTTCCGTGCGTACCACAGCACTGAATCTGCACTAGTTAAAGTCACAAATGATCTGTTATTAGCTGCTGATGATGGACAGGTCTCAATCCTGGTTCTGTTGGACCTCAGCGCAGCGTTTGACACCATCGACACAACATTCTACTGCAGAGGTTAGAATGTGATATAGGTGTCAGTGGAACCGCCCTTAGCTGGTTTAAATCCTATCTATCTGATAGGTACCAGTTTGTTAATGTAAACCAGAGATTTTCCCCACGTTCTAAAGTAACCTACGGTGTGCCGCAGGGTTCAGTACTCGGTCCAGTTCTGTTCACACTTTATATGCTGCCCTTAGGTATGATCATCAGAAAGCATGGCATTAACTTCCACTGCTATGCAGATGACACTCAGCTTTATTTATCAATGAAACCTGATCAGACCCATCAAGTAGACAGACTTAGTGCCTGCGTGAAAGACATAAAAACTTGGATGACTCTTAATTATCTGCTCCTTAACCCTGAAAAAACCGAGGTCATTCTGCTGGGCCCTAAGCACCTGCGAGACTCTTTATCTGACCAGATAGTTTCTCTGGACAATATCACTGTAGCCCCCAGCTCTACTGTAAGAAACCTTGGGGTCCTATTTGACCAAGATCTCTCGTTCAAAGCACATATAAATCAAGCCTGTAAAACAGCCTACTTTCATTTGCGTAACATAACCAAAATTAGAAAAATCCTGCCCAGAGATGATGCCGAAAAACTCATCCATGCATTTGTCACATCCAGATTAGACTATTGTAACGCCCTGCTTACAGCGTGTCCTAAAAGCTCTATAAGAAGCTTTCAACTGGTTCAAAATGCAGCAGCAAGATTATTAACAGGTACTAGAAAAAGAGATCATATTTCACCAGTGTTAGAGTCTCTTCACTGGCTTCCTGTTGAGTTTAGAATCAAATTTAAAATCCTCCTCCTGACTTATAAAGCTTTAAACAATATGGCCCCATCCTACCTCAAAGATGCAATAGTAGCGTACCATCCAAACAGAGCTCTTCGTTCTCAAAATGCTGGACTATTGTTAGTCCCCAGAGTCTCTAAAAGCACAGTAGGAGGTCGAGCATTTAGCTACCAAGCTCCTATGTTATGGAACCAGCTCCCTGTTCATGTTAAAGAGGCCGACACAGTCTCTACATTTAAGACCAGGCTCAAAACGCTCCTCTTTGAAATAGCTTATGGTCAGGCCAGTTAGGAACAGAAATAAAAACCTACAGTTTTAGCTATGCTGCCCTTGGAGCAACTCTGCTGGGGGAAGTATGGAGACACTGTCCTCTGGTTCTTCCTACTTTACCTATCAACAATATTTAATATTACTTCAACTGTAGTCTGTTCATTGCTGTTCACATGTTTCTCTTTCTCTCCACTTCCCCCGGGGAGTGGAGACTGTTTCAGGCACTGCGGCGGCTGCTCCAGTGACGACCCCCCCACCCCCATCTGTCTGGAGGATCGATCTCTACACTGGACGATCTATGCGCCACCCGCCTGGAGGAACTCCCTCAACCCTGGATTAGCCACACCTCGTCTGCCTGGACGAACTCCATCTACATAGATGAACTGTTCCTCATCTCCTGCTGGAGGATCTCTCTACACTGGGTGGACTGCTCCTCGTCGGCCTGGAGGAACTCTTTAAAGCCACCTCCCTCTTGAGTGGTTCTGGCTCCACAGTCCAAGTGGATGCGTCAGTCCTAGTTCATCTGCAGCCTGTCCGTCCGTGGGAGTAGGATCTCTCCTTCACTGTGGTTCTCCCCGAGGTTTCTACTTTTTCCCATGGGGTTTTGTAGTTTTCCTGCCGCGAAGGAGGGTCAAAGGACAGGGGCATTCTGGGACAGTTATCTGAACTGCTTTTACCTGTGGCCCATCGAGGCAACTGTTGTTGTGATTTTGGGCATTATAAAAATAAATTGATTTGATTTGATTTGATTTGATTTAAAATAGATTTTTCAGATATTGTCCTTTTCATTATAGTTTTAGTCTGAGGAGCTGGATAGTCCTTAAGAATAAACCCAAAGGTAATTAGGAAGTGATCTGACATTATTGGGTTTTGGGGGAAGACATTTAGGTCACTAATCTCTATTCCATAAGTTAGAACCACGTCCAGAGTGTGCTGTGACTGTGGGTTGGTTTATTTACATTTTGAGTGAAACCAATGCTGTCTAATAAAGCACTAAAGGCATTACTGAGGCAATTATTTTCATTCACATGAATGTTGAAATCCCCAACCACCACAATATTTTCCCAGTCTAATACTAAATTTGATAGGAAGTCAAAGAATTCTGTTAAGAACAGTGAGTAAGGACCGGGAGGTCGATAGATTATTATGAACAGAACAGCTTTTTGGTTTCTCCAGTTTGGGCAGGTGATTGATAGGATAAGGCTTTCGAATGAGCAAGACTCATTATTCATTTTATTAATTTTGGGACTCAGGAGTAAACTAGAATGTGAGATTACTGCCACCCCACCTCCCCGGCCTGAGCTCCTGGCAGCTTGAAAGTTAACATGACTCTGTGGGGTGGCCTCATTTAATCTGACATAATCATCATGTTGAAGCCAAGTTTCAGTTAAAGCTAAAAGATCAATATTATAATCGTTAATTAACTCATTAACTAAAAGTGATTTGGAGGAGATTGACCTAATGTTTAGCAGTCCACATTTGACATGCTTATTTATTAGTTTATTTGTATCATGTGTAGGGATTATTTTTATTAAGTTATTTGGTCTGACACCTAAATTATCTGTATTTGGATCTGACTTATTGGCGTTATTTACACGAGGGACACGCACAGTCTCTATTTGCTTTGACTCTGAACACTTGATCTGTGACAGCGCGGGCGAGAGCTTAGCGACAGAGAAGAGACTCTGCACCCGGGACTCATATTTAGAGCGTCACTTTAGGCGACTAAGGCTATCGGCCAAATTCCGAACTAAAAGGGATGTACCCTCCGAAGTCGGATGGATGCCATCCCTGCGTATGAGCCCGGGCTTTCCCCAGAACGCACTCCAATTGTCAACAAAGACTACGTTGTTTTGGGGGCACCAACTAGACAACCAGCAGTTGAAGCTGAAAAGCGGCTGTACATTTCAGCATTGACCCGATTGGGGAGGGGACCAGAAAATATTACGGTGTCTGACATCGACTTCGCCAATTCACACACCGCTCCTACCTGCAATTTGAGCACTTCTGATTGTCTCCGCCGGGTGTCATTACCACCTCCGTGAATCACGATACGACGGAACCTCTGACTACTCTGTTTTAAAAGCCTAAGGTTTCCTTCGATGTCACCCATTCTGGCCCCCGGATAACACCTAACTGAGGCTCTGGCAGCTTCACGTCTCTGACTATGGAACTTCCAATCACCAGAGTGTCACGTTTGGCGGGCGTGTGATCGCCGAGTGGGGCAAACCTATTGCAGACGGGAAGCTTATGGTGCACTAAAGGCTGGCGTTTAGCGCATCGATCCCTCCGAACTGTCACAAATCTATCCCTGTCTTGTTCCTGGTCTGGTCCCAGCTGCGCGGGAGGCACTGGGGGTCTGGTCTTACCCTGAGGCTTAGCCTTGCTACCGCTAGCACTGCTAACTATGCTAACACTGCTAACTATGCTAACACTGCTACCTGCGGCACGGTCCGGTAAACCTGATGCTACGACCTGGCTATAGCTAGACTTTAGCTCCTCCAAAATGCGGATCCGCGCTTCTAACTCTGTAACCCTGGCTTCCAAAGCTACCACTACGCACGCAACTCTCCCTGTCGTCAGTGAAGGAAGCAGGGTTGAACAGGTAAGGGCGAAAGAAGCGGAGGACGGGCCAGCCATGACGCTAGTCGGCTAGGTTAGCTCTGGTTGATGCTAGCGGACAGGGGGGGGGTGTTAATCCACGAAGTACTGAACAAAGTGAGCTAAATGAGGCTCCGGGTTGTTTAGGGAGCAATCAAACTTTCAATTATGTGTAGGAGGGTAAGATAGTTTTTGTATAATTCGTGGATTAACAATAAAGTGTGGAGAACGATCACTCGCAAACGCAGAATAGACTCACCGGACGTGACGTCACCGGAAGTTGTTAAGTGAAGAGTCATCCACCCTAACCACTTTCAATACAATCTTCGGTAGATACAGTTTCCTCAGACTCCTCTTTGGCATCTTGTCCGCCCAGGGCGAGTTCCAGAGGAGGATTAATGAGACGTACGAAGGCCTGGAAAGGGTGGCAGGCATTGTCGATGACATCATCGTGTTCAGAAAGACAAAAGAGCAACACGACCAAAACCTCAAAGCCATGCTCAACCGCACCAGACAGAGAGGATTGAAACTACACCCAGACACCACTGTGTCAATAAGGTGAGCTTTTTTGGGCATAAGCTTACAGGAAATGGACTAAAATCAGATCCCCTCAAGGTGAAAGTCATCAGAGACATGAAGACCCCCTGAAAATGCTGCAGAGTTAGAGATAGTTCTCTGCATGGTTAATTATCTTGCCAGATTTGCCCTTAACCTGGCAGAGATGAGTGTGCCACTTAGGCAGCTGCTGCGTCAAGATGCACTGTTCAAATGGGACGAGAGATCGGAAGGCCAGTCACATATGTGTCAAAGCTGCTGAACCAAACAGAGCAAAACTACACCCAAATAGGGAAAGAACTCTATGCTGTTCTCTGTGGCTGTAAACGGTTCAATGACTACATCTACAGGCCTCACATTACAGTCAAGTCTGAGCACAAGCCACTAGTCCTGGCACCACCACGACTGCAGAGCATGTTGCTCACTTTACAAAAGTACAGCATCATGCTCATTCACAAGCCAGGAAAAAAGATTCCAGTGGCGGACACATTGTCAAGAAAATCAATAGATGACTATGACAGTTCACTGGCTGAGGCAATGTAAACACAGGTTGCATTCTCTTCCTACACAATGTTGTTTGTGTTGAAAATAACTAACAGAGTATTTTGTTACTAACTGTAATTTAATTACAAGCATTTCCAAAGTAATATGTTTTACTGCTAAAGTACTCAAATAGTAATTTAATTTCAGCAGTAACTAAGTAAAAGTAATGCCCAACATGGAATACTATATACCGAAGGCATCGTTGCAACTGTCTCGCCAAACTTGTCGCCTTGAAGTTTGGCAGCCTAGTCGGTTCTATGGTCGGACAGTGAAATAGCCCATGCCGAAGGCATGGGACCTACATATTTACTTCTGCTATGCGAAAGAACCCTATCAACTGTCTTGGCGAACTTTCGCGCCAGCGAAGTTCAATTCCCTAACGCCCCAAACATTGACAGTGAACTGTCCCACACCCCTGGCATCAAGCCCCACTCAGTAACCATACTTGTTCCTGCTAAAATACATAGAAACCAATGGGGGAGCCCATGCATGAGTCTGACTTCGGAGGTGAATGACGCTCGTAATCCTAATTTGACCCCATGGTGACCTGGGAAGGGTCAGAGCTTTCAAAAAACGTATAATATGTCATTCTTAGTAAAACGGATATATTGTTTTAGCTAAAAATATTTTTTTTTTCTGCTCTTTGAGCTCTAATTTGAACCCCTGAACATGCTCAAAAACTCACCAAACTTTGCCCAAAATTCAGAATCTGTGATTTAAAATTTTTTTTATTTATAGGCGTCATGTTTGGGTAAAATAATGGCGCGACAGCGCCACCCGACAAAAGTCAAAATACATTGCGCCTATGGGAGGCGTCCCGGCGTCAACTTTGTCGTGACAGCCACCAAATTGGAACCGCATTCCTCTCCTGAGGACGAGAAAAAAAAATGTATTATGGCCACGCCCCTGACTCACCGTATGGCCGCCATATTGGATTTAAAGTTCGAAACGCTGAGTCAGCGTTTTTGCTCACGTCGAACTTGAGCGAACTCCTCCTGGGGGCGTTTAGCCCACCGGCGCTCAAAATCGCTGCACATGCTCTAGACAAGTGGGGCATCTAAAGTTATCCAATTCGTTAAAATAACTTTTACCGTCTCTGCGTCGCGGCCCTAAAGTTGACCGACGATTTCTTTCATTTTCAAAATTTAAAAAATGCTCCCGTTTTGGCAAAACAGGTCAGATTATGCCCAAATTTTAATAGGTTGTAGAACTTTCTTGCCTGGACCTACTTTAGGTGTAATTTTTCATTTGGCGCGATAGCGCCCTACAAGTGAAAAAACTTTTTGTATGGGGAGCAAAAATTTACTTTTAGATTTTTGAAATTTTGCACAAAAATTCAATTTTGGCCTACCGATCAAAAAGCCAATCAGACCCATGTCGTATTTTGTATGCGAAGCCGCGTCTAATGACCGAAACATCCTATGTTATTCCTATGGGAAAATCGAAAATTGTCTCAAATTTGGATCTTTTTTTACTATGCATTTTAACGAACTCCTCCTCGGTAAGCCGACCGATAATTTGGTGGACATCTTCCTGAGGAGTGGGGCACCAAAAGTTATCAAATTATCAGGATAGGTATTACGGTCTCCGTGCGGCTTGCACATTTATCGCTAAACATTTTACAAAAGACAGAAAAACCCTATGTTATTCTATGGGAAAATCGCAAAATCTCTCAAATTTAACTTTGTACTTTGCGAACTCCTCCTCGAGCGTAAGCCCGATCAATCCCAAACTTGGTGACAATCATCCTGAGGAGTGGGTCACCAAAAGTTATCCAAATTATTAAGATAGGTATTACGGTCTCTCTGCGTGTGGCCGCTAATTTCTGCCAAGATTTTACAAAGCAGAAAAACCCCATGTTATTCCTATGGGAAAATCTCAAAGTCGCTCAAATTTAACTATGTACTTTAACGAACTCCTCCTCGGCGTAAAGCCGACAAAGCTGAAATTTGGTGAAAATCATCTTGAGGAGTGGGCCATCTAAAGTTATCCAAATTGTCGGGACTAGTGTTACGGTATCCATGCGTGAAGCCAACAATTAACAACATATTTCCTCATACATAACAACAGCAGTTTTGGGACACAGCTTTGTTCCACCACAAAGCCCCAGTAAAGGAAAGGATGAGGCGCGTCAGCTGCCATTTAGCAGTTGCAGAGCGGAGTACTGGCGACCGAGGAACGTTCGATGCTGCGGCTTTAATTATTTTTATTTTTATTTATTTATTTCTTTTTTTTTCTTCTGCTCTTTGAGCTCTAATTTGACCCCCTGAACATGCTCAAAAACTCACCAAACTTTGCCCAAAATTCAGAATCGGCGAAAAATTTCTTTTTTTATAGGTTTTTTGTGCAGGGAAAAAAAAATGGCGCGACAGCGCCACCTACAAAAGTCAAAATACATTGCGCCTATGGGAGGTGTCCCGACATCAAATTTGTCGTACAGCCACGAAATTCGGAACACGCATTCCTCTCCTGAGGACAAAAAAAAAATATTATTATGGCCACGCCCCCTGACTCACCGTATGGCCGCCATATTGGATTTAAAGTTCCCAAACGCTGAGTCAGCGTTTTCGCTCACGTCGAACTTGAACGAACTCCTCCTAGGGCGTTTTGCCCACCGCGCTCAAAATCGATGTACATGCTCTACACAAGTGGGGCATCTAAAGTTATCCAATTCGTTCAAATAACTTTTACGGTTTTTGTGCGGCACAGCCCCAAAGTTGACCGACAATTTTTGTAATTCTCAATTTTTTCAAAATGCTCCCGTTTTGCCAAAACCCGTCCGATTATGCCCAAATTTTAATAGGTTGTTTAACTTTCTTGCCTGGACCTACTTTAGGTGGAATTTTTTCATTTGGCGCGATAGCGCCCCCTACAGAGTGAAAAAACTTTTTGTATGGGGAGGAAAAAATTTACTTTTTTAGAATTTTTTGAAATTTTGCACAAAATTCCATTTTGGTCTACCGATCAAAAAAGCCAATCAGACCCATGTCATATTTTGGCGAAGCCGTACCAATGACCGAAACATCCCATGTTATTCCTATGGGAAAATCGAAAATTGTCTCAAATTTGGATATTTTTTGACTACGCATTTTAACGAACTCGTCCTCGGGCGCAAGCCCGATCAACCTGAAATTTGGTGGACATCTTCCTGAGGAGTGGGGCACCAAAAGTTATCCAAATTATCAGGATAGGTATTACGGTCTCCGTGCGGCGGCCACACATTTCAAACATTTTAGAAAACACAGAAAAACCCCATGTTATTCCTATGGAAAATCGCAAAATCTCTCAAATTTAACTTTGTACTTTAACGAACTCGTCTCGGCGTAAGCCCGTCAATCAAAGCTTGGTGACAATCATCCTGAGGAGTGGGGCACCAAAAGTTATCCAAATTATTAAGATAGGTATTACGGACTCTGCGCGGCTAAGCCGCACATTTTGCCAACATTTTACAAAACACAGAAAAACCCCATGTTATTCCTATGGGAAAAACTCAAAATCGCTAAAATTAAACTTTGTACTTTAACACACTCCTCCTCAGCAAGCCGACTCAACCTGAAATTTGGTGGACATCTTCCTGAGGAGTGGGGCACCAAAAGTTATCCAAATTATTAGGATAAGTATTATGGTCTCTGTGCGGCGAAGCCGCAGAAATTGCCCAAACTTGAACAAATTACCGAAACATCCCATGTTATTCCTATGGGAAAATCTCTCAAATTAAACGTTGTACTTTAATGAACTCGTCCTCGGGCGTAAGCCCGATCAACCTGAAACTTGGTGACAATCATCCTGGGGAGTGGGGCATCTAAAGTTATCCACATTTTCGGGACAAGTGTTACGGTATCCATGCGGCGGACCCGCATCAATTGGCTACATTTTTGCTCATTCATAACAGCAGTTTTGGGACACAGCTTGTTCCACCACAAAGCCCCAGTAAAGGAAAGGATGACGGCGCGTCAGCGCCATTTGCAGCGAGTTGCGAGAGCGGAGTACGACGAGCGCGGCCCGCGAGGGCCGTTCGATGCCGCTTGCGGCTTTAATTGAATTTTGTTTTTGGATAATTCAAAAAACAGTACATTGTACTGTAGACAACTGTAGACAACAAATGCAACCTATTATGGCCTATTTAGATGTGCATGCAGAGGTTAGGTAGAGAGGTGGTGACGTGGTCTGGCTGGCTAAAATGCCCTTTGTGGAGTGCATTAGTGAAAGTTTGCTGTGGAGAAGATAGCCATGTCACATGTGAAAAATTATAGGCAGTACGACCTCCAGCGGCGAATCCCGCTTGATCTTTTGACGCCCAGTTGTGCATTTAACTCATAATATAGAAACATGCGTGAAATACAGAAAGTATACATTTATTAAGAGTAAAAGTTGCCACGACAGGTGGTCTGGAGCACACAGATGCAACAACAGGTAGCCTAGAACAGTGGTCCCCAACCCCCGATCAATTTGGACCTGGCCGCACAACAAATAATTAATTTATTTTCAGAGTCTGAGCGATCATTTATTTTGAAAAAGGACCGGGTTCTCTAGGATACATAAGAGCTTAGATTCTTGGCCCGACCCGCAATTCGGGCCGGGTTCGGGTCCACATTTCCCGCTCTTCTGTCGCGCTGAGTCGGGCGGCCCAGGGGGCAGAGGCGCGAACGTGCGTAACATGCGCTCCACATGAAAGAGCGCGTGAGCAGCCAGTGCTGTGATGTTTTCCTCCTCATCCTCGAATAAAGTGGTCAAAATATGTGACGTGAGAAAAGGTGTTAATGAAAGCGCGGCTGCTGCACGGAGCGAGGAGAGAGAGAGAAAGAGCAGCGGAGGAGAGAGAGAGACGAAAGGAGAGAGCTCATGTGGGCCAGCGTCAGCGGAGGAACAGGCGCGTCTGGGACAGGAGGCGTCCCGTTGGTGCAGGTAGAACACTAAACACTTGAAGCCCTGTCAGGCGCTTATTCTGCCAATAGAACTCTGCACGGAATTCAGTTTACGTAACTCCGGTTCTACACGTGCACAGGCCCGGGTCGGGTTCGGACAGTATCCGCGCGGTCCCGGGTCGGGTTCGGGTCGAATCTTGCAGCAAATGACTCAGGCTCGGACAGTGCGCGCGCGGGCTCGGCGGGTCGGGCTTGAATTTTTGGGCCTGATCGATGGTTACACCTCGGTCGTTTGAGCTAAAATTTAACCCACAAGCAACAAAATGAGTCAGAAACAAGACAATACCAGGAATCCTACGTGAATCCTACGGCTCTAATGAGGCAGTGAAGCCTTCAAAGCTGCTTCACTTAGAGACCAAGCACCCTGGATTAAAAGACAAGCCCCTGGACTATTTTGAAAGAAAAAAACAGGTACACAGTGGATTCACGTTTATTATGATAAACGCCCCTCCCCTTCCGGGCCGCAGTAAAATTGTCAAGCGTTGACCGGTCCGCGGTGATAAAAAGGTTGGGGACCACTGGCCTAGAACACACAGATGCCATGACAGGTCACCCAGATCTGATTTGGTATCGTAACTGCCATGAGACAAATCCTGGCAGGTGCCATATCAGGTGCCACTCTGATTTGTGGCAGCTGCCGCTGGTGCAGAATGAACCTGGCCCTACTGCCCTGTTCAAACGGAGGGTGATCAACTGTGGCTGAAGCATCGTCCACCCCTCCCCCTGTACAGCTGCATGCTCTCACCTCTGCTCTTGGACAAAGGGCCACACTTGCTCCACTTCACACCGCTTAAATTGACCCGATACCTAACAAACAATGATAAGGTTCAACATAATGTCATACTGACAAGATCTTGAAATCTATTTTACACAAAATCTCCATAATAGTCATGTATTTGTTTGCCATCAAATCCATTTCCATGTAACAAAGCTGGTCTTCAAGTTCCAAACCAGCAGGTGGCGGTAGGCTCCTTTCAAACTGCGAGCACCTGCGCATGCGTACACCCTGCGCTCTGACCACAGCGGAAGCGCTGAAATAACTTTAGTGATGGACGTTTCACCGGTGTTTGCCTGTGCTGCGCACTAACAGAGCCTGTCTACAACCGAGCCACTGCAGCCACACAACCCGGAGCGGAGGATCTGTCAGCGGGCTGTGTGCGGGCTGTGTGCGGGCTGTGTGCGGGCTGTGTGCGGGCTGTGTGCGGGCTGTGTGCGGGCTGTGTGCCGGCTGTGTGCCGGCTGTGTGCGGGTGAAGCCTTTTAACTACACTTCTGAGGTAAGTCATCAATTTCGAATGCGAATCTTCTGAATCCCGAGAGGAATCAAAAAAGGTATGCACGTAAACTAGCGCCGTGGTTCTGTGGTTGTGGTGTCCTTCCGCCGGGGTTTGTCCCTTTGTCTTGTGACTAAACAGCTTGTTTTCTCCAGACAGAAGTCCAGAATATTCTTAGGCCCATTGAAAGAATAGGTGGCGTGTTCTTGTAGTTTGGTAAAGTTAGCATCATATTCACAGATTCGGACTTCCGAGGTCAATAGCTCCTTAACGCGAAAGTCTTTGAAGATCATAATCATGTCAAAATACTCATGTTTACACAGCCAAATGACTACAGCAAAGATTTTTAAAATCAAATGCATATTTTGGCCGCAGTGAAATACATTGAGTCAAATACGGAGCCAGAGCTTAGGGACCGTCAATAAAGAGCACTACCCAAAATGTAAATCCTCAATAGCTGCGAGAAAACATCTTGTAGAGTTACAAAACATTAATTTTACAATAAATAACTTATAAATAATCCACCACATTTCAAATTTCTTACCATAAAAATCTGACAAACAGTTTTAATGATAAATTATGATGGAATTCTTAATATCAATCTTCAATAAGTTTTTTTATTGTGTTATGTACAGTCACCAAATTCACAGCACTTATCAAGAACAGCAATATCTATCTACTACAACCTTGATTTTTTTTATACATCAAACGCTTTATTACTGTTTTTATTATGAATTATGAATATTAATCTGCAATAACTTTTTTAATGCTTAATGTCGAGTCAACAGATTAACTTATCATTAATAGCAATGCCAACCTGTAGTTTTTCATTACAAGCACTATTAGTGTTTCTATGATTAATTAAGAACAATAATCTTGAATAGCTTTTAAAAAAATATTTTATGTACATTCAACTAACTCCCAGTACGTATCAATTATGGCAATATGTAACTACTACAACCTTTATTTTTCCATATGAAGCTTTATCAGCATTTTTAGGCTAAATTATGTTTAATTTTTGTATGTTGTGTCAGTAAATTCTGACTGACTGACTGACTGACTGACTGCATTAACTGCATTAACTGCATTAACTGCTGACACCACTGGCAATACCAGGATGTTTCTTTGGCTGGTATTTTCTTTTGCCGCATTCCTACATAATCAAGGTGAAACCATCCAAGACATGTCTCACACTGAATCTGCATTAAAAAGAAATGTAACGTAAATGTAAAATTTAACATTTCAGCTTTGTACTGGGGTTCTTACCCAACAGTCTTTCTTGTTTGGATCTTTGAGTCCACATAATGCACAGAAACCATTTGTTGGCACTGTGAAATACATATACCTGTCAATTATATTGTGACTGAATCATGAAATGGTATATTAAAAATAATATGTTTAAATGATCAGATCCTTGTAGAATTTCCTTGGTCATCTCTTTCCTCAGTTTCGCAATACTTTTTTGCTGGGATCAATGTTGAACTGAGATATTTGTGGGAATGCCATCACTGCCACTTTGGCCATCTTATGAGGTATGACAAGTCTTTAGGCAAATACTGATGTTATTAATCTTTAAAGGTCCCATAACATGCAAAATCGACTTTTCAGAGGTTTTAACCTTCCTACAGTGCTATTTGGGCCTCGTATGTTGTGCCCAAAGTGGTTTTTTGATTGATTCCCTCATGCTTTCGCTAGAGAACTGTCTTTTCCGTCCCCCTCGGCTGAGCAGGCAGACGGGGGCTCTTCACAAGGATGACACGGTGTTTAAGCCACGCCTCCGGGAAGCGCACAGCGCCAAGAATAAAAACAGCTTATGCTAATGCTACACAGTAATTACACGATGGATACGATAGATAGAAGAGTTAGCTTGTTATTTACCAAACGGCACGTCCGTCGTTGAGGCCCTGGAGCACGTGAAACTCCAGGTCAGATCCAGGACGTAGGACTCAGCACGACGCACCGTCAGGACGGATCAAATGTTTATTCCCGTGTTTGTGTATCGCTGTTTACCGGAGCACACGGCGCATGCGCAACATCTCCGCTCTAGTCTTCGGCGTGGGTTGGGCGGGGGAGCCGCGCGGGTTGGGCGGGGGAGGCAGCCTGCTCTCTGTTAGGGGGGGGTCGGATCTCAGACTGTTATGTTATGGATATTGCACAAAGCAAAATTTGATCAACAAAGCCCTTAGAATAGACTGGGTAAAGGGGAAAATAGCATAATATGGGACCTTTAATATGTAAACACAATGTAAATGTATTTACTACCTGCATGACGAATACCCCACAGCTGCTTTCATCCTTTTGGAAGGTGTCTTTTAGCCCAGCTTTCTTGTGACTGGCCTATGTCTTTTGTTTTCGATGTCCTCCATAAGCTCTCAGAGAGGCTGTGGTTTAAGATGTGCTCTTCATAACGCCCACGCAGAGAACTACTCATTTTGCGGACAAAGATCCCTGGCCTCAGTCTCGACCTTTTCCTCAATATGGAATTTGTCACGATTCCGAACCATCTTTCGACATGACAATTGGTGTCTCTGGTCTTACTTGTAGTGTTGTCCTTTCCTTCTTGTCCTTCTTTTTTATCAGAGGCGTACCGTTTTAAATCCCCCAGCAGCACACCACTCCACAGAGGGAAAATCCCTAGGTAGTTGTCAAAAAGGTGGTCTATAATTCCAGGGCAGTAGTATGGGTTTGGTGTGTGTTTGTGGTGTCCCTGATCATTTTCAGTTTCCTCCTTGGCCTCTTCATAAATCCTTTGAAATTGAAAATCCATTTCCATTTCTACCTCTTTATCTTCTCTGATGTCCTTCTTGCTATCATCTGGCAACTTGGTGTTTAGTTTTGCTTTTGTAGCATTTTCCGTTCCGTTGTTCAGGTGTGTCTGGAGGATGTTTCCGTGAAGTTCTGAGGTAAAGACAATACACATGGACTTAAAGATGTCGAGTGCAGTCTTTAGAGAGGAACAGTTTAGAAGTCTGGCGAAAACAAAAGTTGCGAAGACTTTCAAGCCTTTGTCTGAGGTTTTCCTGCCAATGAAAGTGCAACGGCTTTTAATATATGTGCAGAGCATAAACGCAATATTGTGTATTGCTTTATACGGTTCCATGGCAGGGCCTCTGAGCATACAGCCATTGCTCTTTCAAGGTAACGCACGGCAATGTTTTTGTTTTTTTTCGTCGGGGGGGCTCTCGCTTTTTGTCCAGGAATTTTACTGGAAACATTACCTGTGGCATCCAGGTAAAGAGAGAGCTGGGCTTTTTTCTTTAAATGCTGTGCCGTTATCTGGAGACTGGCCCAAGTGCACAGAAAATGGCTCCAAATGAAAATTCTGCACATACCCAGGCAAATGTGTATAGCTGTAATCACACTCCTTTATAATTGCCTGGGTAAGGTGCATTTCATTAAGAACATTATCGTGCACACGACGGTTCCTCCTAAATTCAGCTGAAATCACTTTTAGCACATTTTTACTCATACTGCTTAGATTTCCATATGTTACTTCGTCTGCTGGTGCTCTTGGAATTTGTTTTATAGAAAACATTGCTGACACCTTTGTGTAAGGCCCTTGCAATGCGCCCTCTTTTTTTTTTTTTGTAGCAGGTCTTGATTTGATTTTTGCTCCGTCAGGTTTCTGTTTAACTTTGAAACTGTATTTTGCCCTGCATGCTGGAAACATGCATTTTGGCAAAATATTCAGGTAAGGGCTGTTTCTTTTTCTGCTCTCTGCAAATCTAATGTGGTGATTTTGGAACGGAAGAGGGATTCTTCTGTTTGAAATATTTGTATAAGATATTGCTCCATCCGGGTTTTAACGGGTTAGATTTCTCATCTGGTGATATACGTTTCCAAGTCTTTTGTGGAAGTGTAAATAAACCTTTTTGGAATGGCTGGGCACTGACGGAATTTTTGTTTTTGAACTCTTTCTCCAGCACTTCTTCCATCTCCTTTCTCTAGATCTTCCTCTCCTACACACTCTCCATCTCCTTTCTCCATGTCTTCCTCCCCAGCACTTCCTCTATTTCCTTCGTTCTCCATGTCTTCCTCCACAGCACTTTCTCCATCTCCTTGCTCTATGTCTTCGTCTTCACCACTCCCTGCATTTCCTTTTTCTGTGTCTTTGTCTCCTACAATCCTTGGTCTACTGCACTCCCCCCATCTCCACCTTTTGCCTCCATGTCTTTGTCTCCATCTTTTTCTCTTTCTATATCTTTGTCCCTCTCCCGCACTCCCTTTACTTCCTTGTTTCTCTCTGTCTTACGCTCCAGCACTCCCTACATCACCTTGCTGCATGGCTTCCTCTCCAGCACCCTCTGCATCTCCTTCTTTGTCCTTGTCTTTCTCTCCAGCACTCTCTACATCTCCTTCTTTGTTCTTGTCTTTCTCTTCAACACTCTCTCCATCTGCTAGATCCATGTCTTCCTCTCCTGCATTCCCTCCATCTCTCTGCTCCATGTCTGCGTCTCTGGAGTCATGTTCTTTCCTGCAGCACTTTGACGGTCATCTTCATTCTCTTTACTGTGATCTTCTCCTTCAGTACTTTCTCTTGCAGCTCTATAAGTCTGATCTTTTAACCCTCTTCTGTTTTTTGACCAATTAACCCACAACCAATGGCAGTTTGCCTTATTGGCATTGCCAAATAGATTTATGGAGACGTCAGGCCATAAGCCGGAGCATGTTTAGCTATGCCGCTTTTGACTGCATACACAATAGACTCCCATCTACCAGTCATTCCCATTGATCTTTTCTCCTTCTACATCCTTTCTTACATCTTCCCATCTCGAAATGTCCTATGGTGCGGGTTACACAATAACCTTAAAACAAAAACTTTTTCAGAAAACAAATTTATACACTGTCACTGAAAATATTGCTAAATTATGACATTAAATGATGTGTCATGTTCAAATAATTAACAACACAATTGATCCCGAGGAAGAATCAATGCTCTACATGTACACACACACACACACACACACACACACACAGACCTACACACACACACAGACCTACACACACACACAGACCTACACACACACAGACCTACACACACACACCTACACACCTACACACACACACACCTACACAGACACACACACGTATGTACAAATATGTATAGGAATAGAAATGTGTACCTAAAGAAATGTATTTCCAGAAATACATAGGAGAAATGGGCTTGTTTTAACATTAATTTAGTCTTTTTTAAGTCATTTATTTATTTGAAATTAATTAACTTCCACATTTATTTGTTTTTAGTATTAAAAGTATTAAAATAGTCAACTTTATTATGCTTTCTTAGATTACTTTCCAATTCATGTATTTGCAACATTTACTTATTCTCACTTCATTTTCCACTTCTGTGCTGCTTAAATGCACAGAGTGGGAAGTGCTGACTGTGACTGAAAGAATGGTTGGGCTCTCTCCTCTCTGTTATGTGCAGTTAAGTGAATCTAAATGACGACTACTACTTTTTATTCACTACTATTACTACTTTGTTTTTGATGTGTAGTTGTTGTATTTGTAGTAGTACTTCAACTAGTATGACTGGTACTCCACCAATTAGTATAATCACTACATAAACAACAACTTGTACTTCAACCAACACACTAATACTGCTGCAAATGCTACTATTAAAAATAGTATTATTAGTAGTTGTATTTGTAATAGTGTTGTAAGTGTATTTGATGTAGTAGTAGTAGTAGTAGTATTTGTAATTGTATTATTTGTAGTAGTATTCTATTCTCAGGGACACGACAGGCTCAGCCAGGACACCTGTCCATGAGGCAGGTGCAGAGAAAGGCAGGCGCATGCTCCCAGGACCATCCTCTTAAGGCACAGTTTGAACTTTTTCCTTCTGGGCGGCACTACAGAGTTCCTAATTGTAAAACTAAAAGGCTGGGAACTAAATTTATCCCGACAGCCGTGAAGCACTTTAATGGCACTTTGTAAATCTGCACATAGGGCATTTGCACATGTGATTAATCTGCTGTTTTGCACTTTGAGGGATGTGTGATTTTGGGTTTGTTTTATTATTGTAGCTGTGTGTTATATTGTTTTTACATTGTCCTTTTATGTTGAGCTGTGCTGCAAAACTAATTTCCCCCTTGGGGGACAATAAAGACACCTTGAACCTTGTGGTACAGTTGTGACTTCAAATATTACTACCATTACTTCTAATTATTTGTTGCAGTAGTAGTATTTGTTGTAGTACAACCACTACTACAACTTCAAATAATACCACTGGTAGTATTTGTACTCTTTCTAATATTATTTGTATAACTACTACTACTACTACTACTTCGAAGTTAGTAGTGGTTCAAATTGCCTGCACATTACCTCAACGTTCTGTCAGTCACAGCCTTAATAAGTTATTTTCACATATATTGCAAAATTTTAAGTTGAAGTTTAGTTGTAAAAACTAAATAAATCCTATTATCCCAAGGTTCACAGTTTTACTGAACTTTATCAATATATTAACATTTATTAGATTAGATTACAAAATACAACTTTGATGGATCAAAGCAGCAGCTTCTTGTACTCAAGAATATATAAACAAGATAAAATACATAACCCATACTCACATTTAAAAGCATCATCCAACTCAAACGTACAACCGCTGGTAGTACAACTATATAACCAAATATGAAGGTTATTCTCTAAAAATAACACAACCAATAACACATTTAATAAAAAAAAAAATCATACTTACACTTAAAAGTTGAAATGTAGCAGGATAAATCCAACTTAAGTAGTCAACTTCTGACCTTCCATGATGGTTTTTCTCTGATTAGCTAAAACGCTAAATCAAGCATGCATTTAGCGAATGCTCAGTAAATGTAGCTGTATTAGCATAGAATCCCCACTTGATGGCGTACTCCTAATTTAGTCACAAATTTGACCAGTGGGATACACCTTGTATTGTAACTCAAGATTTTTTATCAATTAAAATAATCATTTCTATTTTACATTACGCACAAGTCTGATATAGTGTACACATTAACACAATTATATTTCAACATATAGAAAATGGCCCATTGTTTTCTGTTTTAAAAAATGTGCAATTGTTTGTCTCCATTTTATTTATAGCAGTGCCATTAAAACTGTGCTTGGTTAAGAGTAATTGTTCAGTGCTGTGAATTTGACAACAATAGACCAAATGCTTGTAAAAACTATAAAACGTTAACATTCATAATTCACTATTTTCTGTCATTAAAACACATAAAAGTATTTGATGGGAGAATAAAAGGTTGTATCCAATAGATATTAATATTTTTGATTACTGCTGTGAATTTAGTGACTCTATGTCAAATAACAAAATTGCTATTGAAGATAATATTCATAATTTAACATAGCTTGCCATTTAAACACCAATAAAGTTTCTGATGCGAAAAATAAAGGGGGTAGTAGACAGATATGGCCAGTAAAAATAAATGCTATTAATTTGGTGACTTATTGAAGATTATTATTCATAACTCATCATATTTCAATGTAAACACCAATTATTAATAATAATTTTGATGGGGGAAATCAACGTTGTAGTAGATAGATATTGCTATTATTGATAAGTACTGTGAATTAGGTGTACATAAAACAATAAAAAGCTATTAAAGGTTAATATTCATAATTCATCATCAAAACAGTAATAAAGCGTTTGATGTAAAAGATCAAGATTGTAGTAGATAGATATTCCTATTATTGATAAGTGCTGTGAATTTGGTGACTGTACATAACACAATAAAAAAGTTATTGAAGATTATTATTCATAAATCATCATTAAAAACAGTAATAAAGCATTTGATGTAACAAAATAAATAAAGATTGTAGTAGATAGATATTACTATTATTGATAAGTGCTGTGAATTGGGTAACTGTACATAACACGATAAGAAAGTTATTGAAGATTAATATAAATAAATCATCATAAAAACACCAACACAGTTTGATATGGGAAAAAATCAAGGTTGTAGTAGATGGACATTGCTATTATTGATAAATGCTGTGAATTTGGTGACTGTGCATAACAGAATAAAAAAAGTTATTGCAGATTAATATTCATAATTCATCATAAAAACAGTAATAAAGCGTTTGATGTAAAAAGATCAAGGTTGTAGTAGATAGATATTGCTGTTCTTGATAAGTGCTGTGAATTTGGTGACTGTACATAACAGAATAAAAAAGTTATTGAAGATTGATATTAAGAATTCATAATTTATCATTAAAACTGTTATAAAGATTTTTATGGTTAGAAATTTGAAATGTGGTGGATTATTTATAAGTTATTTATTTTAAAATTAATGTTTTGTAACTCTACAAGATGTTTTTCTCGCAGCTATTGAGGATTTACATTTTGGGTAGTGCTCTTTATTGACGGTCCCTAAGCTCTGGCTCCGTATTTGACTCAATGTATTTCACTGCGGCCAAAATATGCATTTGATTTTAAAAATCGATGCTGTAGTCATTTGGCTGTGTAAACATGAGTATTTTGACATGATTTTGATCTCCAAAAACTTTCGCGTTAAGGAGCTATTGACCTCGGAAGTCCGAATCTGTGAATATGATGCTAACTTTATTTTTTTTTGCAAAAAAAAAAAAAGTTTGCAGAAATGAATAATTTTTCAAATAAATGATTTTATTTTCACACAAGAAAAAATATATTTGTGAGGAAAATTCAATGACACAACTCAATTTTCCTGTGTAATACCCATTTTTGACTTGCGCTGCTCCCTTGTGTCTTTGCGGAGCAATGTTTTCTTTCCTCTTCATTGTTTTTTTGCAAGTGTACTTTTGGCACTGTCTTTGCCAAAGGTGAAAGGCGGGAGCAGACCTCCCCCTCCCCAACGGCTCGCGTCTCACAGTCAGATAGAGCGGGGAACATAGAACTGTAATTAAAACTGGAAGATGAATCTAAAATGGTGCCCTGTTTATCCCTATGGAGTATGCTCATTGCCGCATGACCCCAAAAAAGTGCTTTACTTCCGCGTTACTTCCTGATACGGAGGCTGACATCTTTACCACGTGACAATAATCCCCCATGATGCTTTGAGTGACGTGAGCGACCACGCAGCTTGCAAGTTTTTGTGTTAACGTTAGCTTGTGTGATTGTAATTGTAGTCTTCATATTGATCACACGTGAAAGCGTCTGAAATGAAATAAAATACAACTTACAGGTATCGCTAGTCTAGCCATGTCCACGTTCCTCTGTTTGTATCGTCCGACGTGCTCGTTCACATGTCTGCCGTGACGTCACTTAATATAAAAATGGTAATTTCGGCAATTTTAGAAACTGTAGAAAAGAACATTTCCTTCTATTTTATTTAAATACCGATAATAATTAAGTCCTGTCTGCAATTGTAATTTGCAATTTTAGAAAAAGGCTGGGCCCAAGAGGCTGCAGTACCTCGCACGGCCACTAATCAATCTGGGACCACAGACAGAGGGGGCGTACCATATTTAATACATCCATGGGGGAAATCCAGTAAACAGACAGTTTGGTAAAGTTAGCATCATATTCACAGATTCGGACTTCAGAGGTCAATAGATCTTAACGCGAAACTCTTTGGAGATCATAATCATGTCAAAATACTCACGTTTACACAGCCAAATGACTACAACATCGTTTTTTAAAATCAAATAAGTATTTTGGGTGCAGCGAAATACATCACGTCAAATGCGCAGCCGGAGCGCTTAGGGACCGTCAACAAATGGCACTACCCAAATTTAAATACTAGCATCTTCTCGGGTGAACTTGGTTATGGTTTCGTATGATGTGGTGTCCCTTTTCACTTGTATTCCAACCTCGGAGGCAGTGGCAGCAGTGAGGATGCGACTGCAGGAGGACTCTACCCTACTGGAAAGGACCAAACTCACACCTGAACACATCTGCCAATTATTGGACATCTGCCTTAACACAACTTACTTCCAATTCAGGGGACATTTTTACAGACAGATCCACGGCTGTGCTATGGGCTCTCCGGTCTCCCCGATCGTAGCCAACCTATATATGGAACAGTTTGAGAAGAAGGCTCTGACCTCCTTCCTGGGCACACCTTCTAGCCTCTGGCTGCGTTACGTGGATGATACCTTTGTGATAATCAAGAAACAAGAGCTGGAAACGTTCTCTGAGCATATCAATGGGTTGGATGTATACATCAAGTTCACCCGAGAAGATGCTAAGGACAACCGGTTGGCGTTTCTTGATTGCTCCACAATCAGAGAGGAGGAAGGCAGCCTCCAGACAGAAGTATACAGGAAACCCACCCACACAGATCAGTACTTATTGTTCGGTTCTAACCATCCACTGCAGCACAAGTTGGGAGTGATCAGGACACTACAACACACAGCCCATGAAGTACCCACCAGCGCAGAGGGGAGAAAGAAGGAGGAAGAACATGTCCAACGTGCACTCTCAGCTTGTGGGTATCCCAACTGGGCCTTTAAGAGTGCAGTGAGGACAGTTGTAAAGAACGTTACATAGGGGAGACCAAACAGCCACTGCACAAAAGGCTGTACCAACACAGAAGATCTACCTCCATGGGACCGCAAAGTGCAGTCCATCTGCAAAAGCTACAAATAACTCATTTGAGGACAGTGAGGTGAAGATATTGAGCAGAGAGAAGAACTGGTTTGAAAGAGGAGTAAAGGAGGCTATTTTTGTCAAAAGAGAGAATCTGTCTCTAAACAGGAATGGGGGCTTAAAGTGGACATATCATGCTTTTATTTTCACCTTTTGAACATTTAAAACATTTACCTGGGGTCTAAATAAACTATACCTGCAATCTACAGTCTGAATTCCTCCTAATTTTCTTCTACATGCCTCTCTTTACCCTTTGTAAGGAGCGCTTTGAGCGCCTTGTTTTGTCACTGTCTATTTAAATGCAAATGACTTAGTTAGCACCCCACCCCCTCCCTTGCGCATTGAATGCAGACTCCTCGCCTGCTCAGCCATTGTTGTAGTCCCAAACACAGTCCGTCTGTCGGATCCAAAACTTCTCCAGAGTTAGAAAAAAACGTAATGACAATCGAAAAATGGAAACAAGCGAAGAAATCAACATCCTGCCTTACATGTACAAGCCAGAGTCTGACACAGACCAAGAGGAAATCGAAGAAGACAATCCTCCGCAGCAAAGACTTCAAATGGCTGCATCTCAATGGTTTGTTTACTACTATGTAATTTCGCCACGCGCCTCAAGTTAGCTTAACTGTGTGTGAAAGATATTAGCAGGTTGTCTAATGGACCCTCACTTTACCATCTTACTACAACAACAGTCCGGGGAAAAGGCTACTGTCAAGTCAGTCAGCGAGTTACGGTGCTGCGGGCTACGCTTGCTGCGCTAATGCTAGCGACATGCTAACGCCAGCTACGAGCAGTCTGATGTGAGTTCTGCCTTATGAAAACCTCAAAAATAAATGTATTATATGTGTATATAAAGACATGTGCCCTAAGCAGCTGGAAAACAGCCGAGTAAAAGATGGGCAGCTACAGGTGTAATGCTAATCCTCACAAAATGGCCAGCACACAGCTAAAGAATGACTGGATAAAAATAGGTCTAATAAACAGTGTTTCAGTGTTTCTTGACTTAACGCTCCAGTATATCGCTCATCTCCATAGACCGGAAGGAACTGACCCTTCGATCAAATGCAATCTTTGAGCAAATCCTCGTTGTACTGGCGGAGGTTACTGAAGCACTCCTCTTTGAAGTGCTTAGCACACAAACTAAACTTTCCCCACTGTCGGTGGTACATTACCACGAAAAATAAAACGTAACCATGCCGATCTCAGTTGTTCGGATGCAGGCGGTCGGTGTAATGAGTTGTGCTGGTAACACAACCAAGAACAGAGCATTTTAACTTGTCTACTCGCACCTTTGACATCTTTGCGCTTGGACTACAAAATCGCTACAAGGAAAATAAAGATGGCGGTCTCTGCCGGAAGCTCTTGACCTTGTTTAGTAGTTCCGCTGTGACGTGATAGACAAAAATACGTAACAGATAATGCGGAAATTGAACGAACTGAGAAATATGTTGCAAAATTTATATAAATATATCTCTGCAGCTACTTAAGTGATTAATTTCAACTTTTAGCCACTACCAGACACCCACAGTACACAATAAAAGGTATCTAAGGGCCAAAAAAGTAGATTTTGCATGATATGTCCCCTTTAAGATTTAATTTAGCTAAGATTTATGACAGCCTCCTAACACCCTGGTCCAAATCAATAGACCAGCCAGCTATCAATAGAACAATAGACCTAAGACAATAATAGATCTTAGCCACAGGTGAAACTGGGCAGGGCCAACTATTAAACTAACAAAGGCAGGCCAATTATCAAGTTTCAGGTGACATAAGACAAACAATTTTACAAAGACAGGCATTCAGTGACTCCTCCCTGGGGGCAGGACTCTCACTACTTAGAGGAGCATATAAGCTGGTATGGTAAGTTGCCATACCAGCTCTCTGATTGACAATGACATTTGGATAAAAGTCGAAACGTCTCGATCTTCAAACAGCGTCCGGATGACAACCCCTGAAACCCTCTCTACGGTTTGGATAAAAGTTTCTCTCTCTGGGCCTCAGGACTGATGACTAAAACGCAGTTTAAAAAGAGCATTGGAAGAGCATTCCTCTACAATGGGAATTTCCCCATTGTAGTGGAATTTCCCCATTGTGGGACAAATAAAGGACCTCTTATCTTATCAATTGGCCTGGTGTCATCAGGAGACATGGAGATGTAAAGCTGCGTATCATCAGCAGAACTGTGGAAGTGCTGATGACACCAGCAGAGGGCGCATGTACAGATTAAAAAGTACAGGACCTAAAATTGAACCCTGGGGCACACCACGTGTGATTTTATGGACCTTGGAGGAGCAGGTATCTAGTCTTACCATGAATGTTCTGTCTGTGTCAGATCCAGTTGAACCAACACTTGTTTAGAATCATAACTTAGTCTAAAATCATTTCAAGTCTTAGTCCAGACCGATATTCCTCAAAAATGTTGTGTGAGTTTAAATAATAAATTAAGCTGAGTACAAACTAGTTTTTCTAAAATTTTGCTTAAAATGGTAAGTTAGATAGCGGTCTGTAATTGTTAAAATCATTAAAATCTAGATTGCTCTTCTTCAGCAGAGCCTCACCACCGCTGCTTTAAAGGCAGTGGGAAAGACCCCTGTCTGAAGAGAGCGATTCATCATGTTTAAAAGCTCCTCTCTAAAAGATCCATAAAATGATTTTTAAAAAACTGTGTTGGAATTGGGTTTAAGAGACATGTGGTGGGCCTCACTGAGGAGAAAACTTTATCAAGACACTCAGCATTAACCAGGACAAAACTGTCCAGTGTTTCCTCCGGTAAAGACAAACACTCAGATGTGTTAAAAGCAGAAGTTCTACTAAATAAAATGTCACATCTGATAGTGTTTATCTCACCCATGAAGTGGTCTGCAAATTCCTCACAGATGGAATCGGAAGGCATGATTTGAGGTTTATTAAAATTGGGGTTAAAAAGTCAATTTTCTGATCTGTGATTATATTACTGAGATGTGCGTTCCTCGTATTCCTCATTGTTTTATTGTAAAGTGCTTGTTGTTCATAAAGAATTTGCTTGTTAATTGTTGTTTTGTTTTTTCTCCATTTTCTTTCTGCCACCCTGCAGTCCCTCTTCAGTTGTTTAAGTTAAGTGATGGCATGGTTTTTCAAATAGAAGTGAAACAATGCAAAAAAAAAAAAAAGGTCACAAACACAATGCTGACGCCGCAACTGCTGTGTACTACTGCTTTTGTTTTAGGACTTATTTTTTTGGATGGAGATCAGACTTGGCTGTGTTACACATTGTTGGAAAGCTGTCTTTTTGTAGTTTTATTTGACATGTATTTTGTCAGAGTGATGAAAAAAACACCGCGTGTGGTGTGTTGAGCTTAGCGTGTTGCCATATCAATGTCACAGGTCACAAACCCAAAAACAGACACATTTGTGACTTCAGGCAAATAAAGTGCACTTTTATTAACCTGTTGAGCCTGCCCATACCGGTACCAGTATGGGTTCTGAGTGCGGCAGCGTTTTTGAATGTAAACAAGTCATAAAATATAGCCAAGAGATTTTCTTTTAATTGCCCTTAAACTATTACATAACAACGTTGATAAAACTGCATTGTATTTGCCTGAAGTCACAAACGTGTCTGTTTTTAAGATATACAAATATATTGTTATAAAGTTAATGAGTGACATTGATATCAGCAACATGCAAAGCTCAACACAACACCACACACGGTGTTTCTTCACCGCTCCGACAAAATACGTGTCAAACAAAACTACAAAAAGACAGCTTTCCAAAAATGTACAACACAGCTGGGTCTGATATACGTCCGAATGAATAAGTCACAAAATACACACCGCGACAATGTTCACATTTCACTCGCCTGCGTGTATCATAGTGTGTTCATCACAGTTACTTCAGCAAATATCAAAACTTTTCACACCGAACGTAAAAACCTTTGCTTTCTTACCATATCGTCTTCATAATCCGTTTATCCTCGCTCCACAAAAGCTATCCTTTAGCTCTGGGTAGTGACGTGCTGTCCATGTGCTTTCATTCCATACAGTGTTAACCGCCGTCACTGTGTCAAAATCAGTTGGCACCCAGGTCAAAAAGGAAGGTGTGTTGACATTCTTCATCGCGTAAGGATTCTTCCGGCATCTTGGACACACGTGTAGGCTCTTGCGTCGATTACGTATCTTTGTGCGTAAAAGTGGGCGGACTAGCCTCACCTTTCGCACTAGCAGCAGTCGCGGCAAAAACGTCACAATCAGCGTTTGTGACCTTTTTTTGTTGTTGCTGTTTTTCACTTTTATTTGCATAACTATGCCATCAAATCCACCAAAAGTCTTCGTTTACAAATATTTTGATATTAAATCTTTTGGCACAGTTGGTGCCAAAGTGTGCCAAACTGTGTCCGCCTAGTATTTTGTTTATAACAACCTTCATGAAGTGGGCGCTGTGGGCTGAGTTTATTAAAGAGGTTCGACCAGATTTTGTATAACCACTGTTTTATTTTATTTTACAGTATTAAATCTCCTGTGTAAGTTGTTTAAGTAAATGTCAAGGGCACACCCCAGGAGTCTTTTGTTTGTTGTGTAAATTGTTCTATTTAAAACTGAAAAAAAAAAAATTACAAAAAAAAAAAAACAACCTTCATAAAAAAGTGTTCTTTGTTCTATTTGCATACTTTTTTGCAGACATGTAGTCAAGTAGTTACTGAATGCGTCTAATAGTATGTTGGGCATTTATTAACAGCCATTATTATGGTTATCACAGTTAGAAAAAGAAAATAATAGGCTAGGATAAAGAAAATACAGTTTTTCCCCTGGGTTTATCATCTTGTGCTCAAAAAAATAAGAGTCCCCATGTAACTGAGAATGGAAATGTGTTGCTTCAGGCCCTGGCTATCCATTGAGACCAAGATTATCTATATGAAGTTCATAAATTTGGAGTAAGTCTGAATTTATTTTGTATAGGTTGTTAAGGATTATGCACCCTCTAAAAACCCATGGGCTTAACAGGTTAATGTTGTTATGTATTGAATTAAGGGCAATTAAAAGAAAATTCCTTGGCTCCTGTGTTCATGATAATTGGAAACTCTAAATTGCCCGTAGTGTATGAATGTGAGAGTGAATGGTTATCTGCCCTTGTCCATGTCTCTGTGTCAGCTGCGACGCGTTGGCCACTGTACAGGGTGTCTAAGGCCCAAAGTCACTGGGATAGGCTCCAGTCACCCGCGACCCCGGGAACGGGAATAAATGGTAGAAAATGAATGAATGAATGAATGCTTGCTTGGCTACATTTTATGACTTGTTTACATTCAAAATCGCAGCCGCACTCAAACCCGGTACTGGTATGGGTGGGCTCAAGAGGTTAATGTCAGATCCTTATGTAACAAATCATTTTTACTTAATGATTTTATATCTTCTTATAATCTTGATTTATGTTTTTAACTGAAACATGGCTTGACAAAAACACAGGAAATGAAGTTGTAACACAAGCGACTCCACCCAACTTAAAGTTTGACACTGAAACACACGAAAACAATAAGGGGGGAGTTTTTAGAGATAGTTACTCATAGGTTGTCTTTAGGGGTGCTTTCATCATTTGAGTATTTGTCTTCCTAAATGGAGCTCAGCCCCCCCCCCTACTCTTCGTTGTCCTATACAAGCTTCCCCAGCACTGCCATGGTTTTATTGATGATTTTACTGAGATGCTTTCAGTCGTTTGCACAGACTTCGATGGTTTGGTCATTACAGGTGATTTCAAATTCAAAGTTCATGTGGATAATTTAGTTAATATTTAAAACGTCAGTGTGGTCTGATCATGTCTGCGTCTTCTTTGACCTGTCTGTGCACTCTTTAAGGAAATTATAAACTTTGAAAATCCATCATGTTCAAATGTTGACAATTTTTAAAATCTTATGTTTTGAATGTTCTGGACACCATTGCTCCTATGAAGGTTAAAATGGTTAAAAATAAGCAGAAGGCGCCATGGAAGAATAATGAGTCGGTCAGGGCACAGAAAAGGGAGTGCTGCAGGGTCAAGTGAAAATGGCACAAGCTCCAGATTAAAAAAGAGACTTGTAGAGAAAAGTTGTCTTATTTTATGTTAAACAAGGGAAGAATTTTTTTTCTGAACTAATTGAAAACTGCAGTAACAACTCACGTGTCCTGTTTGCAACAGTAAACAGATTACCAAACCCTCCAGTTCAGCTACCATTAGAACTAATTTCCACAGCTAATAACTTTTCAGTATTCTTTAATGACAAGCTTCAGGGCATTAAAATGCCATAAATTCCACAGTGTAAATAATAACCCTGTGGGGAAGTAGGCCAAAGTGATCAGAAGTAGGAGGCAGACTCAGAAGCTTACGTTTTTCCCATTTATTCCCGTGGAAAAAAAGTGCAGAAAATTATACATATTTACAAAAAATAACTGTGCTTAACGAAATCAAAAGCAACAGAACTTAAGAAAACTGATGAAACAAAAAACCCACAGGTACCAGCTACATGATGGTTTGCTTCTCTCAAATGGGGCCAGCAGAACCCTTTTTTATATTCTAGGCCCCTCCCCTAGGACGGTTCATCCTGACTGCAGGAATCTGCACCCTTTAATCCTCAAAGAGGCACTGGAATTACAATCTCCCTCCATGGACCAATGTCCCCAAAACAATTCAAACATCTAACTGAAACTACAAACACAAAACAAATAAATTTTAAACACCTTATTAAACTAAATCCAAATTGAACTATGGCAGTTGTCCCCTCCACATGGTCTGGTCCATGACCCCTCCAAAGGTTTTAAAAATGGCCGCCATGAGGCCCTCCTCCTCTTTGATCAGACCATGTGGAGGACGAGGTAAGTTTGTTGAGGTGAACTGAAATACAAATTTAAACGAATAAACATATTAAGAAACTTATGTGTTGTGTGATAACTAAAAAACTAAACAAAACAAACCCGGGATAGTTATGTTTAGCAGTTTTAGTTGTATATGGGAAATTGAAAATTAAGACAAATTAAAGGTGATTAAAGGGACAAAGACCCACTTTGTCACACACCCCCCCCCTTAAGACCGTTACTCGTCTGAGTCACGGGACAGGAAGTCGGCAATAACATTCTTACGACCTGGTTTGTACTGGACCTTGAAACAGAATGGTTGAAGAGATAAATACCACCTAATGTCTGAGCATTAGTGTCCTTCATTTTATGAATCCACTGCAGTGCACGGTGGTCGGTTCCAACACAAACTCTTTACCGATGAGATAGTATTTCAAAGTGTCCAAAGCCCACTTAATAGCAAGAGCTTCTTTTTCGATTGTGGAGTACCTCTTCTCTCTTGGAAAGAGTTTCCGGCTGATGTACTGGACAGGTAGCTGGTTACCCTCCTCCCCTTGGAGCAACACAGCCCCCAGCCCTACTCCGGAAGCATCAGTCTGCACAGTAAAGGGCAGATCAAAATCTGGACACTGCAGAACCGGTTGCTGACACAGGCAGTCTCTCAGATCATTAAAGGCATACATGGTTTCAGGAGTCCATTTAACCTTTACCGGGCTAGATTTACTGGTCATATCAGATAAAGGGGCTGATCTGGTTGCAAAGTCTGGAATTAGGCGTCTGTACCAACCCACTAACCCCAAGAAGGATCTTAGCCTTCTTTTGGTGTTGGGTAATGGAGTTGCAGCAATGGCTTCAACCTTACCAATCTGAGGATGAATACCACCAGCTCCAATCACGTAGCCCAAGTACTGCACCTCTGGCTTAGCAATGTGACACTTCTTAGCGTTGATAACTAGACCTGCTCCCTGGATCCGCCTGAACACGTCAGACAGATGCTGCAGGTGCTCCTCCCAGGACTGGCTGAAAATGACGATGTCGTCGATGTAAGCAGCAGCGTAGTCCTCAGCTCCTCTCAGCACCTCGTCGACGAGCCGCTGGAATGTTGCCGGTGCTCCGTGTAGACCGAAGGGCATCATTCGGAACCTGAAGAGGCCGCTGGGGACCCGGAATGTTGTGAGGTCTTTGGAGGCTTCATCAAGGGGCACTTGCCAATACCCCTTGCAGAGGTCTAGAGTGGTCAGATAGCTTGCATGTCCCAGCCGCTCAATCAGTTCATCTACCCTTGGCATTGGGTAGGGGTCAAATGCAGATACAGCATTCAGCTTAGAAAAGTTCACACAGAATCTGAGCTTCGGATCTTCTTTCTTGGGAACCAAGACTACAGGGCTGCACCACTCACTGCGAGATGGTTCAATAATTCCCATTTCCAGCATTTCCTCCACTTCTTTCTTTAACTCTGGAACGAGTTTAGCTGGAATGCGGCAGGAGGTGTCTCTGATAGGCAGCTGTTCTGGTGAACGTAACCGGATCTGGTGTTGGATGAGGTGAGTATATCCAGGTCTTCCACTAAAGAGTTCATTGCTCATGTATACTTGTAGGTCCTGCTGTTGTTCAGTGCTTAGATGACTCACATCAGGAAACACTGGCGTCTCTGCTGACGAAGGGAAGTACTGCTCCGGAAGCTCCTCTTCATCGATGACGGCACGTGCCAGCAATGAAAGCTCGTCTGGCCGATCAAGCCACTCTTTAAGCAGATTGATGTGAAATATTTGGTACTTTTTGCGACGTTCTGGCATAAAGAGTTCATATGTGACAGGTCCTGTTTTTTGATGGATCTCATATGGGCCCTGCCATTTAGCTAAGAGTCCACTTTCTGAAGTTGGCAATAACAGCAAGACTTTCTGGCCCACTTTGAACACTCTTCTTCTGGATGCCTTGTCGTAGCTGCGTTTTTGTCGTTCTTGTGCTTGCTCCAGATTTCCACAAGCAAGCTCTTTAAAGTGCTCCAGTTTCTCTCTCATTTTCAAGACATAAGAGAGTTCACTGCATCTTTGCTCTGGAGTCGGCCCCTCCCATGCCTCTTTTAGGACATCCAGAGGCCCTCGAACAGAATGTCCATAGAGAAGCTGGAATGGCGAAAATCCGGTTGATGTCTGCGGCACTTCTCGGTAAGCGAACAGTAGAAAGGGGAGCCATTGGTTCCAGTCCGAGCTGGAATCAGCCACAAACTTCCTCAGCATAGATTTGAGAGTTTTATTGAAGCGCTCGACAAGGCCATCAGTTTGTGGATGATATGGACTTGTCTTTATGCCTTGAATTCCCAGTAGACTGTAGACTTGTTTCAGCAGTGTCGAAGTGAAGTTTGTGCCCTGGTCTGTGATGATTTCTTTTGGAATGCCCACTCTGGAGAATAGCTGGATGAGGCAAGTGACGATCTGACGTGCCTTGATCTTCTTCAGTGGAAATGCCTCTGGATACCTGGTGGCATAGTCCGATACAACTAGGATGTATCGATGTCCGGAACTGCTACGCTCCATCGGTCCAACAATGTCCATAGCGATCCGAGAAATCGGTGTATCAATAATGGGCATGCTAATGAGGGGGGCCCTGTCTCCCTTTTTGTTTGGGGCTGTTAACTGACACTCAGGACACGATTGGCAGTATCTTACTGTATCTGAATATTGCTGGGGCCAGTAAAACCTAGGAACCATTCGAGAGAATGTTTTTGCTTGGCCTAAGTGTCCTGCCCAAGGAACTGAATGACTGAGATTAAGAATTGTAGGTCTCAATGTCTGTGGGACTACTAACTGGTCACCAATTTCACTTCGTCTGTATAGTTTTTCGTCCTTAATCACAAAAATGTCTTTCCCTCTCACTGAAACTTGTGTAGCTTCTGGCACACATTTACTGAACAGATTAGCCAGTGTTGGGTCTTGTTTTTGTAAATTTGCTACATCACTACCAATGGGAAACAACTCTGACTGAATAGGTTTCAATATTTTTTCCTCCAAGATGGTCCCTTTAACTTTATCTTGTCTCTTTTGTCTTTTACTTTTCTTTGCCATTATTAGCATTTAACATGTCTGAGTCAGCAAAAGGCAACTCATCCCATCCTGATCTCTGCCTGGTTGCCTTGTGTTGACTCTGAGATCTGGTCACAGCCATTAAGCAGTCAAAAGAATTAGCTTTAGCTTCAATAGATTGTTTAGCTATTAGCTCAGGAAGTATTGGAACATCTAGGCCCAGTACAATCTGGTAAGGTAGCTGTTCCAGTACGCCAACGGAGAGTGCAAAGGCTTGATCTTCAACCTGAACGCTCACTTCTGCAATGGGATAGCTTACTCTGTCACCGTGGATACAAACAATATCAACTGTGCCTCCACAGAAAATGACGTCTTTAGGTAAGCTGTCTTGTCTGACCAATGTACGGTCACTTCCTGAATCTAAAAGGGCTATACAAGGTTTGTCGTCTATAACCACACCCACAGTTAGCTCCTCCTGTTGACCTTCAGCACGATCTACATTAGCCGGTAAATTGTCTGCACTACACATGTAGTTTTTACTAGACCTAATATTGGCTCTAGGACACTGTGCTTTTAAGTGACCTATTTGACCACATAAATGACAAGCATAATTGGCTCTGTCTCTGTTGTCTGGTCTAGGCAGGTGTTGGGGAGGACCACTAGGTCTAAATTGTCTAGGTCTAGATTCAGGGACAAATGTCTTACCCAATGGGGCGGGTGGGCGGGACTTTGGGGCAAGAAAAGTCTTTGAAGGGCGACGAGCAGCCAAAAAAGCCTCGGCCATATCCGCAGCTTCCTTGGATGTTTTTGGATCCCTTTCTTTTATCCACGTGCGGAGCTCTGGACTGAGGACTCTCAGGAACTTTTCCAGGATGATTGCATCGCCGATTTGTTCTTTGGTCTTTGTCTTTGGGTCCATCCATTTGTGGTAGAGCTCCTTCAGTCGAACTTGCAGCTCCTGCGGCGTCTCCTCTTCTCCCAGCTCCGATGAACGAAACCTCAATCGGTAAGTCTCTGTGCTGATCTCAAACTTTTGTAACACAGCACGTTTCACTTTATTATAGTTCATAGTGTCATCAATGTCCATAGCGACGTAGGCGGAGCGTGCTTTGCCAGTCAACAGTGGGGCAAGATGTAGGGCCCACTCATCATAATGCCACTGGCATGCATGTGCAATTCTTTCAAATGTGCACAAGTAATGTTCAATGTCCTCACCATCAGTGTAGGGTTGCATTTTGGGTCCTTTCCAGTTGTTTCTTGTTGTGCTGGATTGCCTGGAATACATCCGATCATCCTGAGAGTTCTGGGTTGGAAGCTCCTCTCTCAGCTCTCCAGGGCCGTCTATCTGTGCCACACGATTTTGTTGCATCTCCCGTTGGAGGTGTGAGATGTCTTCATGCATTTTATTCCATCGTTCATCTTGTTGTTGCATGAGGCGATGCAGCAGACCTGACAGTTGTTCCACACTTGTAATTTGTGGTTCAGGCTCTCCGCCGACTGCCCCCTGCTGGTCTTCTAGAGGATCTGTTCCTGCATCAGCCCGAGTTTTCTTCAGGTTCTGTCTGGTTGAAGTCATCTTCACTGCCTCCTACTGGCCTGGATCCCACCACTGCCACCAAATGTGGGGGAGTAGGCCAATGTGATCAGAAGTAGGAGGCAGACTCAGAAGCTTACGTTTTTCCCATTTATTCCCGTGGAAAAAAAGTGCAGAAAATTATACATATTTACAAAAAATAACTGTGCTTAACGAAATCAAAAGCAACAGAACTTAAGAAAACTGATGAAACAAAAAAAAACCACAGGTACCAGCTACATGATGGTTTGCTTCTCTCAAATGGGGCCAGCAGGACCCTTTTTATATTCTAGGCCCCTCCCCTAGGACAGTTCATCCTGACTGCAGGAATCTGCACCCTTTAATCCTCAAAGAGGCACTGGAATTACAATCTCCCTCCATGGACCAATGTCCCCCAAAACAATTCAAACATCTAACTGAAACTACAAACACAAAACAAATAAATTTTAAACACCTTATTAAACTAAATCCAAATTGAACTATGGCAGTTGTCCCCTCCACATGGTCTGGTCCATGACCCCTCCAAAGGTTTTAAAAATGGCCGCCATGAGGCCCTCCTCCTCTTTGATCAGACCATGTGGAGGACGAGGTAAGTTTGTTGAGGTGAACTGAAATACAAATTTAAACGAATAAACATATTAAGAAACTTATGTGTTGTGTGATAACTAAAAAACTAAACAAAACAAACCCGGGATAGTTATGTTTAGCAGTTTTAGTTGTATATGGGAAATTGAAAATTAAGACAAATTAAAGGTGATTAAAGGGACAAAGACCCACTTTGTCACAAACCCTAAAACCACCTCCACAGTTAGAACTGACTCACTTTGCACCTGTACCTAACAAAACTGTCCAAGAGATCATCACCAGTCTGATTTGTTCTACATGCTGCCTCCATGTGTTACCACCAGATTTATGAAGTCTGTTCTGATAACAGACTGATAACTGTTCTCACAGTTAACATGTCACTTAAATCTGGAACATTCCCAACGGCCTTGAAAACTGCGGTCATTAAGCCTCTCCTAAAGAAGAGCAGTCTTGGTGCCTCAGAACTGAAAAATTACCGGCCCATTTCAAATCTGCCATTTTTAAGCAAAGTCCTTGAAAAGGTTAAGTTAGAAATCTGGGGGTAATGATGAACTCAGACTTGAACTTTGACAGCCACATCAAATCAATAACATCAACAACCTTTTACCATCTAAAAAACATTTCCAAAATTTAAGGTATAGTATCTAAACCAGACTTTCAGAGACTTATCCATGCATTTGTCTCCAGTAGGTTAGACTACTGTAACGGCTGCTCACTGGCCTCTCCAAACGAGCTGTAAAACAGCTGCAGTACATCCAGAACGCTGCTGCTCCAGTCCTGACAAGAACCAGGAAGTACGATCACATTAGTCTGTGCTCAGGTCTCTACACTGCCCCCTGTGAGAACAGACTTTAAAGCAGCTCTGCTTGTGTTCAAGTCTCTCCACGGCCAAGCACCAAAGTACATCTCTGACATGTTAGTGCCAAATGAACCATCTCGCACTCTGAGGACCTCAGGAGCCGGCCTCCTGCTGGTGCCAGAGTCAGGATAAACATGGGGAATAAGTGTTTCAGTTTTATGCAGCTAAAATCTGGAACTGTCTTCCTGAAGATGTGAGACAGGCCTCCACTCTGACAATGTTCAAATCCAGGCTAAAAACGTAAATAGACGTGAAGTATCTACTATGAGTGACAATTGCAGAGAAGTGTTGATTCAATCACCTCTAGACTGTGGGGCCAAAAGGAAGAAGGGGTAATCATAATCATAGTGATAAGGTCGGGTGACCACAAACAAAGAAAGGGTCAATCAAGAAACAATGGGGAGTGGGTTTTCCTTATCTGAAAAGGGGGTTTGTCTCTTTTGAAGAAGCATTCGTCCTACCATATATAAAGCTATGGTTACACTAAAATCTGGGAAATCCTGGATTTGGCCACAGTGGGACTCCCAGGCAACGTCGACTGCCTGTATGTGATGCTGCTCTCTGTAATAACCTTATTTAATATACAGAAACTAGCGTCAACGAGTCGTCTTCTGCTGATTGACACACCGACCAACATCTTCAGAAACCACAGACGTGCATACGACTGAAAGATTTATCTGCAGCACTTTGACTGATATATTATATATACACCCCCCAGACCCCTACAAAACCCACATTATTTATTATGCAAACATGTGTTTGGACTAGTTGCATAAATCTACTTCACTCGTCAATTTGGAACTTTGTCAGCCTGGTAAAGTGCTCTGGCTTTCTTCTGCCCTTGATATGTCCATCGCGGTGCACAAAAATAATCCACAATTTTTAAATCTCCGATAAAGTTTGATAATTGCAACTGTCACTGTTAGTTTAAAAAATTCCCGCAGCCATCACTGCCAGTGTGGAGTTTCGTGGTACATGCTGGGATAATGTGTAATCAATGACTTGATTACTGTAATGCTGTGTACATGGGGTTGGATCAGTCTTCTCTTCGCCGTCTTCAGGGGGTGCAATATTCAGTTGCCCGATTGCTGACAGGGACCAAAAAGTACCAGCACATAACCTCTGTCTTATCCCCTCTTCATTGGCTCCCTGTCCATTATAGAATTCATTTTATGGTTTTGATGATTGTGTTTAAATGTCTGAATGGCACTGCCCCATTGTACCTGTCTGAGCTGCTCCATCCTCATGCACCTGCCAGAGCCCTGAGGTCTGCACCTGCCTGAGGCCTGCACCTGCCAGAGCCCTGAGGTCTGCACCTGCCAGAGCCCTGAGGTCTGCACCTGCCAGAGCCCTGAGGTCTGCACCTGCCAGAGCCCTGAGGTCTGCCGACCAGCTGCTGCTGGAAGTGCCTTGCTCCAGGCTTGTGAGCTGGGGGGACTGGGCATTCTCAGTCGCAGCTCCAAAACTGTGGAATAATCTCCCTCTCCACATTAGAGCTGCACAATCTATTGAGCATTTTAACATTACTTAAAACACACTTTTTTACGCTTGCTTTTAACACTGCTTGAGCAGATCCCATGGTTTATATTCGAACATTAATGCAAATTTTTTACTGTTTATATGTGTATTTGTGTTTCTGAAACTGTACCTGTGAAGCACTTTGGTCAACCATGGTTGTTTTTTAAATGTGCTATATAAATAAATGTGATTGATTGATTGATAATGTGACATGACGTGCAGGAGCTCTGTAGTCCCGAAAACCATAGTCATTTTTTTTTAATTGTCAACTGGTCACGATGATCCCTATTATGGATTTTAAAAGCATATTATTGGTGTCGGCCACAATAGCAAGGCAATTATTATTTGTTCTAAAAAAAAGTTCATATTGAACCATCCCTAATATACCAAACTATCAGTCCTGTTATGTGTGTGTGTTTTCAGGCTCTTGCGTTCCAGTGCACAGAGGTCATGGGCATGTGCTGCAACCCCCCGCGTGCCCCCCTCTGGCTCTTCTCTCTAGGAATGCTGGTACTGCTGATGCTGCTTGTGAGGGCAGAAGACAGGGACTTCTATGCTCTGCTGGGTGTGAGCCGAGGAGCCAGCACCAGAGAGATCCGCCGAGCCTTCAAGCAGCTGGCCCTGACCATGCATCCGGACAAAAACCCGGTTAGTCCAATGCACAACTAGGGCTTGAGTCGGCTGAGGAAATTCTTGGTCAACTAAAGACATGCTCTGTGCCATTGATTTGTCGACTAAAAGGGGCCTGGGATAATGGTGGCAAAAAAAGCTCTCAAACCTTTCTACGATTTTACTTTGTATCAGTACCATGAGACTACAGGAGATAAAAATTACAAATATTTACACAGAAAGCTACTAATATAAAATATTGTTTAACAGTCCCATCTTAAAGGATATTATTTTAACAGTTGTTAAAGTTGTATTTCTCTTAAAAGATACAACTGTCTCACTGCAGGACAAATGTTTTTCAGAACATTTGGCTTTTACAAACATAAAAATAAGACCATTAGATGCTGCTGATCACCTGTGTCTAAATCTTGTCAGTGGTTCTCTGTGAGTTGCACTGTCCTCTTCTCTTCTCTCTGATCACAGCCCCGGGATTACAGCGCCCGCTGTCTGTGAGCTGCACTGGTCACTGTGTGTAGGCTACAGAAAAACCAAAGCCTGAAATGTTTGTCAAGACAACTGGCCTCTGTTTTATGTTGTTTCTAAAATAAGTAAATAGAGAAAGTACTGCAAGATATAATAATAACCTGCAGTATAAAACACTCACAGTAAACAGCTATAATTTGGTTTAGGTAGAATTAATAATAACAATAATAATAAATGTATATCATCACGATACTAAGTTGTTTTCAAATCAGGGTCATGGCGTTTTTCCCCTCCACAGCTTTCACAGTTTAATTCTGTAACCTGCTTTCATTTCCTTTGGAAGCCTCTGGACAAAGTAACTTGTCTGTCATGTTTAAATCATAAAGGCTATGTTTTAAATAAGGCCTAATGAAAATTTACAGTTAACTTTTGACTAAGGATATAATTGATTAAACTTTACTGTAGCTCTGATGCACAACGAGACAGTCTTCTTTTTGCTTAAAGGAAGTTTAGGCTAAAGGAAGACTGTTAAGGCTAAAGAAATGACAGAGATAATCTCTCAGTCTGTCTTCAGCACCAGTGATGAAGAATCTTTGGTGACCATTATTTTTCATTCTTCCAATTTTCACTCGGATTATTCTGTGCACTTAAAGCAGTGGTTCTCAAACTAGGGGTCGGGTCGCGAAATGATTTCTGGGGGTCCCCAGATGATGGGGAAAAGTTGATAAAATAGTGTTAAACAAGGCTCGACACCCTTCAAATGCACAAATGCAGTGGTAAATGTAGATTCCTATTTGTTGGCCAATCAGAGTCATCTTTCTAGGTCTATATTCTCAAAATAAAGTCAATCATTAGATAGAAGGCCAATTTATCACTTTGCGTGTCGCCTATTCTTTGTGTTTGGGGGTCGCTCACTGTCTCCATGCCTACCAGTACAGTGTACTACCACCAAATCTTTTAGGGGTATGCAGTAACAGGCCGTAACGCCTTACTTGCACCATGGGTCTTCGGTAATTCTAGATTCATTACTTTGTCAGCAGTTTGTGCTCAAAATTCTGTGAATAAAGAATAATGACTTGTTAAAAGCTTATGGGATGTAGAACTTCAGTTCCCCCTGAGCCTTTGATTTCGCGCTATGTGCTGTTAATGATCAGGCATGTTCAGGTGCACGTCATTCAGTGTAGCTGGTGCCTCTTGCTCTTTTTTTTTTCAGCACTAACTTCAATAAATTGTATATTGTGCTGGTGCCATGTGCTGGCTGGATGTACTCAGTAAGTGTAATTTCATACTGGTTGATCATTTAAAGTCATTGGATGAATAAGGAACTTTTTTTGTTTTAAAACATGCCATGGCAAATTTACGGAACTCAAGAGCATGTTTAAAGGCTTAGAACAATATGAAAAATGCAGACTATTTTTTCCGTTTAAACAGCCAATTATCCACAATGAAACTGTTCATATGTTAAAGGGCAGCAGATGTGGAAAAGTGAATGTGGAGCGAGAGCAATGGGGGGCAATGGGCTTAGAGTTTATGTCTCCTACTGCACTGGTGGAGCAGTTGTCGATATTCAGTTTGGATTCCTGGTTGGGTAAGCTCGCCATCGAGTGCTTAGTTGATTTGATTCAGGAAAAGAACGGGAAAGAAGACCCGGCCTGTATGGGTAACAGGACCAGTGAATTAGCTGCTTGTGCATAACCAACAATATTTCTACAAAAAGGCTCAAGGCGCACATACTGTCTCATTTGCTGCACAATTCGACCCAATGCGGGTCCCCGCATGTATGTCCGAACCTGACCCGAGTTACTTAAACTGTGTTCCGTGCAGAGTTTTATTGGCAGAATAAGTGCGCTTGACAGGGCTCCAAGTGTTTAGTGTCTCCTGTACACGTGCCTGTCCCCTCCGCTGGTGCCACAGTATCTCTCTCCGTCGCTCCTTTCTTTAGCTTTTTTGGGAAGACATCCGTGGCTCTCTCCTCCGCTCTCCTCTCCTCTTACTCTCTCTCCTCTGCCCCCTCTCTCTTCTCTCTCTCTCTCTCTCTCCTCTGCTCCGTGTAGCAGCGCACGCTTTCATTAAGGCGTCTTTTTTCGCGTCACATATTTTGACAACTTTATTAGAGGATGAGGACCGCACTGCACTGGCTGCACACAGCCCGGTACAGTCCAGGCCTGGGCCCAACCCATCCCGACAACAGAACGGAAAATGTGAGCCCGAACTGGGCTGGGCTAGGGCCGGCTCGGGCTCGGGCCCAGAATCTAAGCTTTCCAATACATTTCAATGAATAAATTCATACAGTATGTATTTCATAGAACTTTAGTTACATCCTTAACCAGTTTAAGTTGTGTTCTTCAGTGCTTTAAACCATGCGGTCTCGATAGCTAGCGTTAGCATTGCATGGAGCAATTAGTTTTGAATAACTACTATTCATTCATTCATTTTCTACCGCTTATTCCCGTTAGGGGTCGCGGGTGACTGGAGCCTATCCCAGTGACTTTGGGCCTTAGGCGGGGTACACCCTGGACAGTGGCCAACTCATCGCAGGGCTGACACAGAGAGACAGAGACAAGGACAGACAACCATTCACTCTCACATTCATACACTATGGACAATTTAGAGTTGTCAATTAAACTACACAGTCATGTCTTTGGACGGTGGGAGGAAGCCGGAGAACCCGGAGAGAACCCACGGTAACACGGGGAGGACATGCAGACTCCACCCAGAGAGATCGTGTGATGTTAGGGTGGTTCAGAATTCGATACCACGATGTTGGGGTGGTCTGGGATTCAAACCCACGATCTCCTTATTGAGAGGCAGAAGCTCTAGCCGCTCTGCCACCGTGCACCCTATTGAATAACTACTAGTGATAGGCAAATAGAAACGGGTGAATTGACACAGTTTCGAAGCCTTGAAGCATATGCACTTCGAAACACTGCCACAAAACATCCCCCAGAGAGACGCTCATGCTCCAGTGAACAAGATTATCGCAAGACAGTGCAGTACTCAATGGCGGCAGCCGATTACTGGCTGCAGCAACCACATCCTGGAAGAACTGGAACAATACATCGACCAATACTTGTACAGTTATTGTGACATGAACAACAATGACGCTCGAGCTTCCGCGGAAGGAACAACTTGACTACGTTGCATGAAAAGAAAAGGCAGCCGATGGCTTCGTCAACCATTCCAAGTACACACACAGACATTCTATACAATATCCCTCCAGAACTAAGCAACATCCTCTTATCAATCGAACAAAAGCTTTCAGCTATGTACATTAGGATTGCTCTCATAGAGGTGTTGCACAAAGAATTCCAAGCCGTGCGCTACCGTAACTTACCAAAAAGAACGACGCCTTGGAAAAAAACTGTTAAATCAATCACAACTCGCCTGGTATCTACCTTGTATCTGTATACAATAAGAAAACGAAGGATACAGTACTCGATCTTCAAGCACGCAGCATGCGGGATAATCTGGTTTTCTCGGGAATTCCGGAAATCCCCGCAGAGGATCCTGAGAAATCAAGAAAGGACTTCATGCGCAATCAACTTCATCTACCTGTGGACGCCATAAACAACATATAAGTTCATCGCATAGGACCAAAAAATGACAGCAAATGTTCCAGTCCTACAATCGCTAAATTAAACAAAAATGTCTTCTACATCGTCAAGGCCGACAGCTCAAAGGCAGAGACTATGGCACGAAGACAACAACTGCTCCCAATGAGGAATCATTGTAGACAGATTGTACATGTGATGGGCAGCTTTACAGAGACAAGGACATTACTCCCTGGTTATACCAGCTCTACCATAATAATAACACCCCCCACACAACCATCACACAATATTTAATAATAAGAAACTCCAATAGGCAGCTAAAACATTCTAATTTACCAAGACACAGGTCTCCTGCTAAGATTAAGCTAATCAACTATGGATTGTCTTATTTATGTATTATGTTACTTACACTCTCACACACACATTCACACCCAAAATATATGACTTTGTCAATAATGTCCCTCAAGTTTCTAACATGGAATAGCTGTGGTTTTGGTAACCCAGCCAAAAAAACTTAATATATATATCTTATATTGAAAACACAACATTGACATATGCATAATACAAGAAACTCATTTATCACACATAAATGACAAAAATATGAGAACTTCAGACTAAACAACCGCATCTATTCGTCTCACCATAATTTAACAAAATATAACACTTACAATATAATTTCCAAACTTATGGATGTTACAACAGGACGACACAGCAGCTGTCTCTCAGCAGCGCCCTCATGGATACAGTGGTCTGGGACCCGCATGGCTCCCCGCTGCCCTCTTGCTCAACTCCCCACTCTCGGCTAAACCAAAATGAGTCTGTGCTGCATAGGAACAAGAGGAAATGCACACTTGGAGCCACAATTGTCCCCCCCTTAAGCCTCACTAACCGTTTTTCTGCCCTGGCAATTGACTCACCTGTTCCAGCCACTCCGGTATAGACCATTTCCATTCTGGACTCGTCAGTCGACTTCCCTGCTCTTCAGGGTGGCGTCCTGAGACACCTGTCGGGGAACACCGAGGATCTACCGCCGAGCACCAGTTCTTCCCAGGTTGCTTTAAGCGAGGCTCCGGTACATCCCGAAGTGGCTGCCTCCTCTTCCTCCAGCTCGTCTGAGTCCACTAAACTTATCAAGACGTTTGAGCAATTTGCTAAATCTACAGCCAGACTAAACATCTTAAAAAAGGCAATCTTGAGACGATCTAGTGATGCTTCAGCTCCAGCCTTGCCGCTCTCTTCTGTGTTTCGCGCACCCTCGCAGCCGTCTGTTGTGTCACGGTCCCATGCCACGGCACAGCCGGTGTTGCTGCAATCACCGGTCGAGCCACAGTTACAACAAGCTGCGGCACAACCCGAACCCACAGCGGAACAGTTCACGCCCGGCCCGCACACACAGCTCGAAGCCTCCCAGCTAGAGCCCCCCGTCTCTGGTTAGTCCTCTGTGCACGGTGATGGTTCGAAGCACAGTAATCCATTTACGCATCATCTGCAACCACTCTTCCCTCCCACAACAGTGATTATTGATGACTCTATAATCAGACATATTCGCTTCTTTAACGCTATTACACATAATTTCTCGGGAGCTACGGTCTCACAGATTATGAAGAGACTCCCTGACCTTCTCCAATCAATGCCCTCAACAGTTCATAGGATTATCATTCATGTGTGGACAAACGACATGTTATACAGGCAGTCAGAAATGACAAAACAGTTTCCCTGAAGATGTGAGACAGGCCCCTACACTGCCAGTATTTAAATCTAGGCTTAAAACTGTTCTGTTTAGCTGTGCAAATGATTGAGGGAATTTGATCCTCATTTTTGTATTTAATTGTGCTCTCATTGTGATTGTATTGTGATTTTTAATGAGGTTTTTATGATTGTAAATCACTTTGTGTTACTCTTGTATAATTGTGCTATACTTTGATTGCATACCAGACACAGAGGGATATCCATTTCGTTACAGAGAGTGGAAAACGGTTGCATGTTCATTGGCCATGATTTTATGTATTTAACAATCTCCACTGCAGTGTCAAGTACATTTTTAAACTCTGCATTCAGGCTGTTTTCTCTGTGTATGATGCAGTGCGTGAAAGATTCAGATTCTGAATCTGAATTTGAAAGTGATGTGAGGTGCAACTTGTAGGACTCGAGCCTTGAGGCCTCTCTTTTTTCCCCAGCATCGCCCCGACTCCGTCTGTGCACACTGATATGCATTTGCCCCACGATAGTCCCTCAGTTTTCTGGCCAGTTTATTTAATATGTCCTCGCCTGTGCATGATCCCTCCAGTTGCGTGCAAAACAACATTTCCTCATTTAATTTCCCCTCAAAAATGTATCTGACAAACACAAGGAGTTGAGCGGAGCTGGAGACGTTCATCTAGTTGAAACATTCTGGGCCAGGTCTGTGATGCGGCGGGATACAGTCCCATCAGAGCGGGGCACTTGTTCCAGCTCAGCGGCTAGTTTATCCCCGTGCATGATGCGACTCATAGTGATTGCTGCTGGTTTGATTAAAGTCCAATTGTGTGTGGCTTTTTTGTCTGTGCAATAAAATATGCCACCTCGTATGAAGCACTCTGCGCTTTAGCGGGGATAGTTGTTTGTTTAGGAACGATTTTCTTTTGCCCCCTTAACTTTTGCTTCTTTCGGCGGTAAAAGTCAGCCTCTTTCTTTGTTCTTTTCAATTTATTTTACTTGAGATCTAGTTATATTTCCCCCTCCTATTACCTATTACATTGATGTCAACTGATTACTCTTCAGTCCATTTCAGTTCCTCTAACACAGGTCTGGGCACTTTTTGAATCAAGGGCCACATTGGATTTTTACCCTTGCCCGGGAGCCGAACCATTTACAGTTTGGATGTTGTTTTCTACTGTGTATTACACACAAATAATTACACAGACTTAATGCTAAAATAGACAAAAAACTACAACAGAATAGCAAAAATCATTACCTTTATTTGTTTTAGTGAGAACAGTGCCGTTGGACACTCAAAATTTGGTGGTGTTCTATTGGCTGTTCTCAAAACTGATCATAAGTGTCCATCTGTCATCAGGATCTGTGGCATTCTTTGTTAATGTTCATCACGCTGAATGTGAGCTCACAAACACAGGTGGAGCCGAATAACACACGCATCTTTTGTCCCAGAGGTTTGGGAAATATCCCTCTGTTAAAGACGTGTAAAACTTGTCTCCTTTAACCACTGGTTATTATTTGTGAAAAAACAGTACTTGGCACTTGGCCTCTGTTTTTGGATTGCGGCCCCTGTTGCCACGCATCAATCATAGTACAGTTTTGATGAAAAGAAATGGGGAAACAACACCATCTTGTGACATGAACAAGCAACTGCAGTCTCAGACATATAAAATGTCACTATAAAATGACAAATGCGCCATACTCATAAATAATATTATTAAATGGGCCGGATCAAAATCCCAAAAGGGCCTCATGTGGCTCCCGGGCCTTAGTTTTCCTCCCTCTACTATAACAGCTTACCTATTCATACGCATATAAGAACCCCTGATCTAGATGGTTCATGAAGCTTGCCTCGTGACTCGGACGCTGTTACTCCACAGGTGTTTCAGTAGGGGGGGGCTTTTGCCTCGAGCCTGGGTTCATTGACAGGGGCTTTAAATGAACCACATAACAGCAAGTCTGTCTCAAACCCACGATACACCGCAATAAAGTCTCAGCCTGCCCACAAAATTTGGAAAAGGTGTTTGCGCACCGGACTCATGTTGAGGGTTCATGAAAAGCGAGATATGTAATAATTTTTGGGTTGTCACGCCGTCAGACGTTTGGACAAAAACGCCTCTCAATAAGGAGATCGTGGGTTCGAATCCCGGACCACCCCAACATCGTGGGTTCGAATCCCGGACCACCCCAACATCGTGGGTTCGAATTCCGAACCACCCTAACATCTCTCCCTGGGTGGAGTCTGCATGTCCTCCCCGTGTTACCGTGGGTTCTCTCCGGGTTCTCCGGCTCCTCCCACCGTCCAAAGACATGACTGTGTAGGTTAATTGAGAACTCTAAATTGTCCGTAGTGAATAAATGTGAGAGTGAATGGTTGTCTGTCAATGTCCGTGTCACTGTGTTAGCCCTGTGACGAGTTGGCCACTGTCCAGGGTGTACCCCGCCTAAGGCCCAAAGTCACTGGGATAGGCTCCAGTCACCCGCAACCCCTAACTGGAATAAGCGGTAGAAAATGAATGAATGAAAGAAGATATAAAGTAAGTTAGGTGAAGATTTTGGAGTTTTAACATATAAATACACTGTTTCCTTGTACTTTTCTGTATAAATAGTATGAAATGAAATGAACTCTTCCTTGATAATGTATTATCATGTCAGCATAAAATAGGCTCCTCCCACGATGAAGATCTTCTGACTGTATGAAAAAGGCCGCTGCCGCATGTTTACATATGATGGCCATATCAGAAATGCCAGATCTCAACTGCAAAAGGTTTAATTCTGTCTAATGTAGTCCACGACTTTACTCCTCAGTCCTCATATCCTTAGTGTCCGTAGTAATGTCCCGTCTGCTACTGTCCTCAGGGAGACACGTCGGCCCACGAGAAGTTCCTCCAGGTGAACCGGGCCTACGAGGTTCTCAAGGACGAGGACCTGCGTAAGAAGTACGACAAGTACGGAGAGAAAGGGCTGGACGAGCAGCAGCAGGGTGGACGCTATGAGAGCTGGAACTACTACAGATATGACTTTGGTCAGTACACATCAGTCTTCTGTTAGGGCTATAGAAGAGCTGTAAATAAAGGCTACTGCTGTGTTCTTAGTTGGTTGCGTCTTAAGGGTGTGGGTTGGATCCATGCTTCTAATATTCCCTTTGTCTGTCCTCAGGGATCTACGATGATGACCTGGAGATCATCACTCTGGACAGTGGAGACTTTGGTGAGTCTTCTGACCCTGGCCCTTAACATCATGAATCTGGCCCTATATTTTAAACAATATTTCATACTGTCAAATGGGTAATATATTGTCTAAAAGATTGAAATGGTGTCAACACAACACAACACTACACTACACTACAACCACACACTCTTCTCCTGCCTCAATAACTTAGCTCCTCTCAAAACAGCCACTGTCTCCTTCTCCACCTCAGCCCCATGGTACACCCCTGAACTCCATAATCTCAAGAAGCAACAAAGACAACTTGAACGACTCTATAATAAAACTCTATAATAAAACCAGTCTCACTGTCCACGCTCATGCCTACAAAAACTCAGTCACTACATACAACTCTGCTCTCAAAACTGCCCGCTCCAATTTCTACTCACAACTCATCCACTCCAACTCTTCAAACCCCCGCACCTTGTTCTCCACATTTGCAAAACTGACTAAACCCAAGGAAAGTATCACCTCCACATTCACAACAGACAAATGCAACAATTTCCTGTCATCCTTCCATAAAGAAATCCAAACCATACACTTCTCACTTGCATCCACAACCTCCACTCCAGTCCCCTCAGATCCTGAAATCAGTCCAACCACACCTCATGACTTCACGTCCTTCTCCCCTTTGTCTCCCTCTGACACCTCAAAACTCCTCACAAACATGAGATTCACAAGCTGTCTCCTTGACTCCATTCCATCTCCTCTCCTAAAAACCTGCATTCCCATACTCATCCCTTTCATCACCAACATCATAAACACCTCTCTTTCCACTGGCTCTGTCCCATCCCCGCTCAAGCTTGCCACCATCACACCCCTCCTGAAAAAAACCTGGCCTCAACCCTGACAACATGGACAACTTCAGACCCATTTCCAATCTCCCATTACTGTCTAAAATCCTGGAACGCGCCGTCATCACCCAACTCCAACAGCACCTCCACTCCTCTCAACTATTCGAAAAATTTCCGTTCATTTCATAGTACAAAAACTGCCCTCCTCAAAGTATCCAATGATCTCCTCCTCGCCCCTGACTCAGGTTCCATATCCATCCTCCTCCTCCTTGACCTATCTGCTGCTTTTGACACCATTGATCACACCATCCTCCTCCACCGTCTGCAGTCAATAGGCCTCTCCAGCACAGCACTCCTCTGGTTTACCTCCTACATCTCCGACCGTCACCACTTCGTCTCCATCAATAACTGTAAATCCCACACTTCCCCTGTCACCCGCGGTGTTCCCCAAGGCTCGGTGTTCGGCCCCCTCCTTTTTACAATCTACATGCTCCCCCTTGGTCAAATCATTCGCCATCATGGACTCAATTTCCACTGCTGTGCCGACGACACTCAACTCTATATCTCCACCAAAACCATCACCCAAGACATTCACTCCACCATCACAACCTGCCTGTCAGACATCAAAACCTGGATGGACAATAATTTTCTCAAACTCAACAGCAATAAAACAGAACTTCTCATCACTGGACCCAAATCTCTCCTCCCCTCTGTTCAGAATTTTTCCCTCCTCATTGATGGTCACGTCGTCACCCCCTCCCCCTCTGTACGCAACCTTGGCATCATCATGGACCCCACCCTCTCATACCATTCACACCTAAACCAGGTCACTAAAACATCCTCCTTTCACCTCCGCAATATCGCCCACCTCCGACCCTCCCTCTCCCAGTCCACAGCTGAAATCCTCATCCACGCCTTCATCACCTCCAGACTTGACTATTGCAATAGCTTATTCTATGGACTTCCCACCACTCGCCTTCAAAAACTACAATTCAACTACATTCAAACTACATTCAAACTACATTCAAAACTCTGCCGCCCGCCTTCTCACTCACACTCGGTCCAGAGAACACATCACCCCCGTCCTCCAACAGCCACACTGGCTTCCCGTTCAATATCGTATCCAATACAAGCTCCTCCTCCTCACATACAAGTCCCTCCATAACCTGGCCTAATTTTATAACATATAAAACATTATTAAGTCTAGACTTAATTAAAGTCTAGACATTTCATGTTGAATCTGTGGCGTCTTATAGGAATAGGCTACATAGGCTGCAGCCTATGGCCTCGGCCAGCAGGGGGCCTCAGTGAGCTTCAACACAAATTAACAAATTAAGCTGCTGCTGCGTGAAGAATAGATCAAGATGAATCCTGCATCTCGTAAGTGGTGCCCAGAAAAGAAAAAAATGTATCAGCGCTCTACAACAGATGCAGGAAAACTACCAAATGACGTGCCAATGCTTTGGATTTCTTACGCTCCCTCCCAGTCCTGAGTGCCACTCCTCGTCTGCCTTGCCAGAGAGAGTCCCGCGGGTTCCGACGAATTGCACCGACGTTTTCGTTTATTTTTTTAATACACCGCCACAGGCTGCTGCAATGCACGCTCTCAGACAAGAGCAGTGCTTTGTGAAGGCTCTGTTTTAGAGCAGAAATAGCCTTTATCTTTAAGAAAGCCTCATTTGCGCCACTTGAACAGGCCGATAATAATGCATAGAAAGTTGAATATTTGTCCCTTTTTCAACGCCAAACTTCTCGCCCATGGTCGCACTGCGGCCACGCCAACCTCTCACATCACATGAATTCATTCATAAAGTTCAATCCATTCACTAGTGTTTTCTCTGTTGGTTTAAAGTGCTGCTCAGTAAGAGTACGTGGGCCCACTGCTCCGTCATGAGGACTTGAGCGGGACTCAGGATCCGAAGTGTTTAGGTCTGACTGCCCGATCGAATTAATTATTTTATGGAAATACCCTTCATGTGTGAAATTGTGTTTTTTCGACATTTGGAGCATATCAAAAATGTTGTGCGCAAAAGACCAATGGAAACTCAGCTAATGTCGTTAGAATATGATTTAGTGCACCTATAGAATTGGCAAATTTTATTAAGAATTTAACCCACATGAAAAATTCTCCACTGATTAATTATATGCTGAGCTCAGCTGTATTATCCTTTGTTTGTCTAACATATAATAATTTTATTATCTTAAAATCAATTCACTGTATTTAATTTTCCGGTTTAAATATGTTGCCAAATTTTTGTTTTTTATTCTGAGATCAGAAGGCAATTTGGCAATTGCTAGCCTAACTGGTCATGTTGAAGTACCTAGTTCTTTCAGGGCACTGCGTGAGTTGGATTTGGTGCTTAAAAATGCTTTATTAATGTATTACTTATAGGATAGTCCTTGTTGTTGCGGATGCTGCTGTTTTTAGTGCTTTATTGCTTACCTGGGTCTGAATGACATCCTGACATTTCTGTATTGAACAACAAAAAATTGTTTATGTTGCCTAAATGTGCAGAGAGCTGGGGTTTTAGTTTATGTATACTTTAGGGAGGGGCCTCAAAATTTAGTCGCCTAGGGCCTCCAAGATCCTTAATCTGGCCCTGGGCACATGTTTCAGGTAAATCTTGGCTACACGACCAAACACAGGTTTAATGGAATAAGGGCCCTTCATACACTCATAGAACTATAGTTACAGAGGTAACTGACATTCATGGAGACAGATAAGGCTGTTGGTGTTGGTCTGGCGTCTACACGTGGTCTGACATAGTTTGGTGACATCTTTGGTCCAGTTTTCTAGTCTTAGAGCTCACACACGAGTTTTGTTTTCGTCTCGGATCTCCGCTGCATGTTTAGTTTGTTCTGCGTGCCAGAACAAAACCGCACCACTGTATGCTGCTGCGCACTCGTAAACATCAGCCACTGAGATTTCTGTGCTTGTCAGCGTGAGGAGTTATGGATTATATGTGTAAAATGAGCCGTGTGACTACAGCGCTTCCCCTGTACCTTCCTCCTTCGCTAGGTAAAGCTTTCTGTGTGATCCCCTAACCCCCTAACCCTCGTCAAATCAACCCCTGTGATTAATCCGCGTCAATTTGTGATTAATGCATCAATTTTTTTATGATTGACTGCATGAGTTAACGTGTTAACTCTGACAGCCCTTGTATATATAAAATAAAATCCCTTCTCACCCTCCTCTCAAGCTCAGGTCACCTTCCAGGCCTTCTCCAGCTCTTCTCTGAGCCCTTGGTATTTCTCTAGTTTCTCGTGTTCACCACAAGGCCGTTGTGGTTTTGCCACGTCAACCACAACGGCCTTCCTTTGCTCTTTATCCACCACCACAATGTCTGGTTGCCATTACCATTCTGTCAGTCTGTATCTGGAAGTCCCACAGGATCTTTGCTCGGTCATTCTCTACCACCTTTGGAGGGGTTTCCCATTTTTACCATTGGGGTTTCCAGTCCATACTCCACACAGATGTTTCTGTTCACTATGCCACTATGCCAGCATCTTACACTCTGCTATTGTGTGCTGGACTGTCTCAGGAGCTTCTTTGCACAACCTACACCTTGGGTCTTGTCTGGTGTGGTAGATCAGGGCCTGTTCCTGTGCAGCCATGATGCGTGCCTCTGTGCTGTCCTTCAGTCTGGCTGACTTTAACCACTGGTAGGATTTCTTGATATCAGCCACTTCAGTTATGTTCCGGTGGTACATCCCATGTAGGGGCTTGTCCTCCCATGAGTCCCGCCTCCGACACCTCATCCTTGTTCCCCATTGCCTGAGACATTCACTGAGCACGTCATCATCTGGGGCCTTATCCTTTATGTACTTGTGGATCTTGGATGTTTCATCCTGGATAGTGGCTCTCACACTCACTAGTCCACGGCCTCCTTCCTTACAGCTAGTGTACGGTCTCAGGGTGCTGGATTTGGAACGGAACCCTCCATGCATGGTAAGGAGCTTTCGTGTCCAATGTCTGTGGTCTGTATCTCTTCCTTTGGCCACCTTATTATGCCCGCAGGGTATCTTATCACTGGCAGGGCGTAGCTGTTTATCGCCCGAGACTTGTTCTTGCCATTGAGCTGGCTTAGGACTTGTCTTACTTGCTGGAGGTATTTGGCTGTTGCCGCTTTCTTCGTTGCCTCTTCGAGGTTGCCATTTGCCTGTGGTATTCCAAGGCATTTGTACCCATCCTCAATGTCTGCTATTGTTCCCTCTGGGAGTGAGACCCCTTCTGTGTGGACTACCTTCCCTTCCCTTTGTTACCATCCGACTGCACTTCTCCAGCCCGAATGACATCCCAGTGCTGTAGATCCTGGTCATGATCAGTGAGTCGAGCTCGCTCTTCTTAGCATACAGATTGATGTCATCCATGTAGAGGAGGTGACTGATGGTGGCCCCATTCCTGAGTCGGTATCCATAACCAGTCTTGTTGATTGTCTGTCCTAGACCTAGGACAGTGCATCTCCTTGGTATATGCCACATCTGATGGACACTTGTGCAAATGGCTTACCATTGGCCTCGAAGGTGGTCTCCCACAGCCTCATTGAGCTTGCTATGAAGGCCCTTAGCATCCTATTGATGTTGTACATCTCCAAACACTCCAACACTGTGTGGCATTGAGTCGTAGACTTTCCTGTAATCAATCCAGGCAGTGCACAGGTTGGTGTGTTGGGCTTTGCAGTCTTGCAATAATAACTTTAAAACCACCTACACATTTAGAGCTGACTCAGTTTGCACCTGTAACTGACAAAACTGTCCAAGAGATCATCACCAGTCTGAGTTCTTCTACATGTTGCCTCGATGTGTTACCCACCAGATTTCTAAAGTCTGTTCTGAGCACTTTGTTAACACCACTCACTTACATAGTTAACATGTCGCTTCAATCTGGAACATTCCCAAGGGCCTTGAAAACTGCGGTCATTAAGCCTCTCCTAAAGAAGAGCAATCTTGATGCCTCAGAACTGAAAAATTATCGGCCCATCTCAAATCTGCCATTTTTAGGCAAAGTCCTCGAAAAGGTTGTTTACCAACAGCTCACTGACTTCCTCTTAATAAACAACTCATTTGATGTTTTCCAGTCAGGTTTTAGAGCTCATCACAGCACTGAGACTGCTCTTATCAAGGTGACAAATGACATCCGCCTGAACACTGACGCGGGCAAAGCCTCAGTCTTAATTCTGTTAGATCTGAGCGCTGCTTTTGACACTGTCGATCATGGGATCCTCCTACAGAGACTAGAGGACTGGGTGGGCATCACTGGCACTGCCCTAAATTGGTTGAAGTCCTACCTTGAGGACAGAGAGTACTTTCTTGAGATTGGTAACTGTGTCTCAGACCACGTGAGCTTGACCTGTGGGGTGCCCCAAGGGTCAATCCTGGGACCCCTTCTGTTCAACCTCTATATGCTGCCCTTAGGTCAGTTAATACTCAGCACAAATGTGTCTTATCACAACTACGCAGACGACACTCAGATCTATGTCTCACTGACGGCAGGTGAATATGGACCAGTGGATTCACTCTGTCACTGCATCCAACAGATCAGTGGTGGATGCAAAACAATTTTCTTCAGCTAAACTCAGACAAGACTGAAATCATCGTCTTTGGCAGAAACAGAGAGAAAGTGTCAGCAGTCACCTCCAGTCTCTCGCTTTAAAACCGACAAATCAAGTTACAAATCTGGGGGTAATAATGGACTCAGACCTGAACTTTAACAGCCACATCAAATCAATAACATCAACAGCCTTTTACCACCTAAAAAACATGTCCAAAATTAAAGGTATAGTGTCTAAACCAGATTTGGAGAGACTTATCCATGCATTTGTCTCCAGTAGGTTAGACTACTGCAACGGCCTGTTCACTCTGGCAATGTTTAAATCCAGGCTAAAAACAGTTCTCTTTAGACGTGCATACGACTGAAAGATCTATCTGCACTCTTCTCTTTTAAAGCACTTTATTTTAAAATGATTTTAAAATGATTCCGTGTGTCTTTTTGTGTTTTGTGATTTTAATGCAACTTTTCCTGTTTATGTAAAGCACTTTGAATTTCCCTGTGTATGAATTGTGCTCTACAAATAAACTTGCCTTGCCTTGCCTTGCCTTGGGCGACTGTTCTGTCAACCAGGAGTTGATGTTGGGCTCCTCTGCTGTCTTTTGCCTATGCCCTTCTGTGCTTTGCTCATGTATTGATCCATGTGCCCACTTACCTTAGCCATAAAGATGCCTGACATGAGCTTCCATGTTGTGGAGAGACAGGTTATTGGCCAGTAGTTGGATGGGACTCTACCCTTGGAGGGATCCTTCATAATCCGGATTGTATGCCCTTTGGTTAGCCATTCACGGTGAGTCCCACACCTCAGCAGCTGGTTCATTTATGCTGCTAGGTGCTCATGGGGAGAAGTGAGTTTCTTTAGCCAGTATGCGTGGATCATGTCTGGGCCTGGGGCTGTCCAGTTTTTCATGCCTGACACTCTTTGTTGGATATCTGCCACTGTGGTGGTGACTGTATTCTGTTCTGGGAGGTTGCTGTGGTCCTCTCTCAGAGCCATGAGCTACTTTGCATCGCTGTTATGTGATGCCTCCTCCTCCCAGATACTCTTCCAGTACTGTTTCCAGCCTTGGTGGGTCTGCTCTGCTAGCCTACCATTGAGAGTACACTTCCGCATGTTCAGTTGCAAACAGCCGGTTTATTCGTCTGGCTTCATTATCTTTCATGTATCTCTTAGGCGGCTGGCCAAGGCCTGTAACCTTTGTTTGGCAGTTTCAAGTGCTTCAGGTATGGGCATCTGGCTGTACTTCTTCTTCTGCTTCTTCATTGCACCTCTCTCTGCCTCTGTCAGCTGAATCACTTCTCTCTGCACTGTCTTGATTTTTGCCTTCAACCGCCTTTTCCGTGGTGGGTATTGTCTCTCATGGCTCGCATGGTTGCTCTTATAGCCAAGCATCAGGATAGCTAGGATCACTGATGCTGAAGTGTATACCAGCTCATTGGTTTCAGTGATGGTCGTGGTAGGGATCGCACTCAATGCTGCATTCACATCTTCTTGGAAACTCTCTGATGGTACTTCACTATGCCGTTGTAATTTGCATCGGGGTTGCCTTGCATTCAATCTTGCCACAATTTTATCTTTCAGGTCAGTCGCTGCCTCGTTCAGTGTTATCGTGGTTGTTGAGGCTTCGTGCCCAATCTCTGGTTGGGGAGTTGATGTTATCTCCCCTCTGACCTGACGTCCTGGCTCCCACTTGCCGTAGCATTTGTGTTGTACCTCGTATATTTCAAGTTGTGATAGCAGTTGCCGTTTGTAGATGTTGGAACACTGAGCTACTAGTTGTTTCGCTGTGAGCCTAAATTTCAGGTTTCGAAGTAACCATTTATCCCACATCCTTTGCATGTAACCGCTCTCACTTGGACTGCTACAGTAGTAGCATTCCAACAGAGCCTTGTTCTCCCATCTCGCCCATTTGTGTCTTAGTAGTGGCCCATTTGTCATCAAGGTGCACTGGTTCACCTGCATCTGACACACACACACACACACACACACACACACACACACACACACACACACACACACACACACACACACACACACACACACACACACATTAGAATGGTATTTATGTTGTTTTTGACAGAAAACCACCATAATTCATGCAACAATTTGTTTAAAAATTAATTTTGGAAAAGCGGCAACTGAAACATTTTGACCCTTTATTTCATGTAAAATGGCCCGGGAATCACAGAGAAACGTTCCACTGTAGTCTTAATGTGAGAGCAAGTTTTAATGAACACGTGCACGCAGCGTGGATACTCGTGCTCCATCAGGGACGATGCACGTGGTTTTGAACATACGTCTGTGATATTTGCCTTGAAATATGAACAGAAGAAGGCAAACCGCCTGCTTCTCTGATTGTCTGTGATCTGTCCATGTCTATGTCTCTGTGTTAACCCTGCAACGAGTTGACCACTGTCCAGGGTGTGCCCAGCCTAAGGCCCAAAGTCACTGGGGTAGGCTCCTAATGGGAAAAAGCGGTAGAAAATGAAAAGTGTAGGGGTGCCTCAGTGCCGAAAAGTTTGAGAACCACTGTCCTAAAGTGCTGAATTTTAATTGTGCTTACATATTCGTGTAGTTCTTAGCCATTCCTTTTAATTACTTTTGAATGTTGTAAATGTGTGCTAAATTAAAGTTTGAGATGACTGGATTTAACAAATTATTTTCCTATAAATTATCCTTTCCCTGTTGGCTGTTGGTGTGTGCTGTTACTCACTTTTCAACAGAGACACACACTGAAGCTCTTGTTTGTTTTTCAGAAGCGGCTGTGAAATCTGGAGAAATCTGGTTTATCAACTTTTACTCCCCACGCTGCTCACACTGTCACCAGCTGGCTCCCACGGTAACTGTCCCTCTGCATGTGCACTGTAAGTTATATCTTAGGTGTACATTTGAACAATTCTGCAATAATCTTGCTCATAACAAGGTGCTGATAAGTTAAATTATGGATGGTTAGTACATTTCTGCTTTTACTCATCCTTTATCCAGTTGTTCAAGGATAAAGCTTATAGTTTCAGATGACGGCCTTTATCTTTTTCTTAGTTTTTTTTTTTGTACGATGTGGTCTACCATTGAGAAAAATAGAATAGAGGCAGGGGCAGCCATGTACTTTTGTGCTAATGTGCCAGTTTATAGTAAGCGCCACTATATGCTGATCGCATTTCCGAGAGACATTTGTCAGTGCTCACAAAGAGCTCTGCCTTATACCTCTCAGGAGCATTGTCTGTGCCTAATGACTCTGACCCCCATGAGCAGGAGAGACATCTATTTTGGTGGTGGCTCTTTATCCCTTTCATTTATGGGCCCTTGGGGTTCTTGTGCACCTTCTTTAAGCATTTCACTCAGTTAGTCACACTCAATCAATCAATCAAAACTTTATTTATAAAGCGCTTTTCATACAGAAATGTAGCACAAAGTGCTTGAGTGCAGTGAATTAAAAACATTCCCACACATGCCCACATCCCACCCAACCACCCCACAACCACCAGACCCCACACACCAAACACCTGCACACACTCTCACACACACTGCACACACACACGCTCTAAGATACGGGAGGCTGAGTACAGATAAACCTGTTGAGGAGGCACCAATCAGAGGCCACAACCACAGGACACAGACTCAGGGCCCAGGGGAGAGATGAGGCACACACCAAACCTCCACCTGGGGCCCATTAGCCAGGGCCCAGCAGCCACAGACGAACACCGCTCCCAGGACAGAGGGCCCCTCAGAGGAAACACTGGAGAGCATAAGATAAATTGAAGGATTCAAGTAAATGAGTAGAAAGATCAGTAAAAACTAAGACCTAAGGTTTAAAGTAGAAACATCAAGACTAAAACCTAAAATAAATAACAATAATAACAACTAGATTAAATAAATATAATAAATACAGTATAAATAATAAATATTAATCAAAAGATAGGCTAAAAAGGTGGGTCTTGAGCCTGCTCTTAAAAACCTGAACGTTCTCTGCGGCCCTGAGCTCCTCCTCAGGCCGTTCCACAGACGAGGGCTGTAGTACTGGAAGGACGCCTCGCTGTGCGGGTGTGTCCTGACTTTGGGAATGACTAGGAGCCGGCTGCTGGAGGAGCTCTGGGGCCGCGAGGGTTCATATGGTAAAAGCAGTTCTGAAAGATAACAAGGCCCAAGACCCTGAAGCACATGGGGAGCCAATGCAGTGATTTTAAAACCAATGTAATGTGGTCCCGTTTTTTTTTTAACCAATGTTTATTTTAAAATATGTGCATTCCAATGTACATTCTTTAGACAGACAACATAAACACATAAGAACACTTGGCATCTCGGCAGGGTAAAAAACAATAATAATAATAATACAATATGAGATGGCATCAATAACCTTCAGTACATAATCTCAATAAAAATAAAGTAAATTAATATAAATTAAAAGGGAGTTCACCAGCAGTCAAGTAATCAGTATTATCACATTATTTGTTGGACCACCCAAAATGCTGAATGGCAGGTGCCCATAAGTCGTTAAATTGGTCCAATTTTAAATGAAGTTGTGCCGTTATCTTCATTATGTATACATTCACTAAGCCTTCTTGCCATTGTTCAAGTATGGGAGGTAAAGCCTTCAACCAGGATTTCGTAATCATTTTCCTCGCCACAAGTAAAAAAAAAAAAAAAAGTATTAATTGGAATTTCTTTCTTCACATTCCATCCTCTGGAAAAATACCTAATATGCAATAAGTCAGACAAAGTCATTGACAAATTATGATTTACTATTCTTCCAATTTCTAATCTAATATTTTTCCTATAGCTGTTTAATATAGGGCAGTCCCAGAAAATGTGAGTATGGTCTCTGATAGGTTGCAGTTTCTCCAGCATAAATTTGAGCTTCTCTGGCCAAAACTAGATGTTATAGAGGGGGTCTTAGAAAATTGCATCTTAATTTTGCAATTGAAGTCCTTCCAAATATGACTTTTTGTAGTTTTATGAATATTTTCACATGCAATCTTCCAATCTTCATCTCTTATAATAATGTTTGCTTCCAATTCCCACTTTCCTTTTATATCCAGAGAATTATCGGATAAATTCGTTTGCAAAAAGTTATACATATTTGAGACAACTTTAACTTTACTTTTTATCCGAATCAAGTGAGTTTCTATTGGAGTTGGCAACTGTTTCAGATCTTCCCATCCCTGACATCATCACATAGTGCCGTACTTGCAAGAAACGATGAAAATCTTTTGAAGTCAAACCATATTTGTCTTGTAGTCGCTGAAAGGATTTTAGAGTGTCCCCTTCAAATAAATTATGTAAGTTTGTTAAACCTTTGTCTGCCCAAATCAGAAAACCTAGGTCAATTTTGTTTGGTCTGAAATCAATCAATTTAGTCAATTGTAACACGAAAGTAAGGGTACGTCCAATTTCAACGTCCAACGCGATATGTACATTTAATCCATGGAATATTAATTTTCAGGTCCCTCCATTTCTTTTGGTCTAAAAATGCAGCGGTTTCTAATGGGACTGATGTACATGAATTTTCTAAGTGTATCCAATTAGTTTCCTCATCTTGTGAAACCCATTCTACCAAACCTCGCATTTGCGCTGCCCAATAATACAATTTAAAATTAGGCAGACCCAAACCACCCTGTGTCGTTAAACTGCAAAGTAATCTCATCCGAATCCTAGGCCTTTTCTCCTGCCACACAAATGAGGAAACCATTTTGTCTAAAGTTTTGAAAGTAGCTGGAGGTATCCATATTGGCAAGGCCTGATAATAATAAAGAAGGCGGGGTAGGACATTCGTCTTCACACATTCTATTCTGCCCAAAAAGGACAAGGGGAGGATCTCCCATCTGTCCAAGTCGAGCTTTACATTAGAAATTAATTTACCAATATTCTCATTATACAATTGGGATATTTGTGGCGTGATCATTACCCCCAAGTACTTAAAGCCTCGAGCAGGCCAATTGAATGAAACTATTTTATCTAACATAGCCTGTGATTTAGTCTCGTTGACTGAAAAAAACCCGAAATCAATCCGAATTCCCCCAAGCAATCTAAAAGAGCCGGAAGAGAGGATAGTGGGTTAGAAACATACAAAATATCGTCAGCGTAGAGTGATAATTTACACTCAATCCCTCCAACAGAAACTCCTTGTATTCTATGGTGCTCTCTAATCATCTATGCTAACGGTTCTATACTAATTGCAAATAATAGGGGACTCGTTGGGAAACCCTGCCTCGTTCCTCGTTTCAATCTGAATTCATCTGAGATACAGCCATTTATTCTCACCTTTGAAGTTGGGTTCAAATATAACACCTTGATCAACTGAAATCCCATTTTTACAAGTGTGTGTTCCAAGTAATACCAGTCCACCCTATCAAATGCTTTCTCAGCATCGAGGCTGAGTAGCATTGAAGGTACAGTTTTGGATCTTGCATGTGACATTATGTTTAATGTCCTCCTAACATTGTTAGTTCCAAGACGTCCTGGTATGAATCCGGTTTGATCTATTCCTATTAAATTACTGATTATTTTTTGCATTCTTTTGGCCAAAATAGAAGATAACAATTTTACATCACAACATAACAAGCTTATTGGTCTATATGAAGAGCAATTTGTTGGATCTTTACCCTCTTTATGAATTACTGATATTATTGCTTGAGACCAGGACTTAGGTGGATCGTTTTCTGATAGAGCATAATTAAATACTCTTTGCAACATGGGAGCAAGTTCTTCTCTACATTTGTAACCATCAATTCCTGGAGATTTATTAGTTTTTAAAATCTTAAAGCTGTCTTCTATTTCCTTTTTAGAAATTGGTACCACTAATGCTTTGGCTTGAGATTCAGTTAATGGTGGCAAATTAATTTGATCAAAAAACCTGGAAATGTTATCTCTCCTGTCCGAAATATCAAGGGATTCGTACAAAGCTTCGTAATGAGCAGAGAATTCATTTGCTATATCTTTTGGATGAGACACCATTTTTCTAGAAGTCGGGTTTAAAATTTTAGCAACTGTGCGATTAGCTTGGGCTTTCCGTAATTGAAATGCTAAGAGCCTACTGGTTCGGTTTCCTGATTCATAATACTTCTGATTGGTGAAGCGTAAGGCTCCTTCTGCTTTATGTGTTAACAAGTCATTTAAACATTGTCTACATTGTTTCAGTGACTTAAGAACGTTTACATCATTTGTTCTTTTATGTTCCTTACCCAATTTCACTATATTTCTTTCTAAATTCTGTTGTTCTCTTTCCCTATCTTTCTTTTAGATGAGAGAGCAGTACATTTTCCTCTCAAAACTGCTTTTGCAGTTTCCCACAATGTGGATACAGAGACTTCCCCGTTGTCGTTATGTTCCAAATATTCTCTAATTTCTTGCTTAACACATTGAACTATTTCAAGGTCATTTAAAAGGGATACATTCAACCTCCATTGGTTGAATGTCTAAATGAAGTGTAAGAATTAATGGAGCGTGATCAGAGATGGTTATTGGCTCAATCTGACAGCTGGTAATTCTATAAACCTCTCACTTTAAAGCCCAGAACATATCAATTCTAGAGTAACTCTCATGTACTGTTAAAAAAAATGTATAACCTTGTTCCTTTGAGTGTTTATGAGGCCAAACATCCACTAAATCCATCTGATCCATCATGTTCCTCAGCACCCCCGATTTCCTTGTTATTGGCCCTTGATCAGGCGATTGTCTTGTTTCTGATTTAAATGGTTGAAATCCCTGCCAACAACAAAACATACTTCTGCAAATGAAGATGTAACCCTTGATATCTCTTTTAAAAAAGAGGGATCATCTTCATTCGGGCCATATAAATTTATGACAGATATTTTGACTTTACCTACTGTTCCAACAATTAAAATGTATCGCCCCATTTTATCTTTTTGTGTTTTTTCCATATTAAAGCCCAATGCTCTATGAATCAAAATGGCTACGCTTCTCTTCTTCCCCTCTTTAAATGATGCGCCAAAAACCTGACCTACCCACTCCCTTCTAAGCTTCAGATGTTCTTTTTCACCAAGGTGAGTCTCTTGAAGTAGGGCAATTGAACATTTACATTTTTTCAACTGGATAAGAATTTTTTTCCTCTTTATAAGATGGTTGATCCTGTTTACATTGTAACTAACAACATTTAGCTTGTTCATTTATACAAAATTGGAATTTCCCCATTGTGGGACAAATAAAGGATCTCTTATCTAAAATTAAATACAATGAGAATAAAATATAGCAAGTTTGATGCCGAGTGCCACAACAAGATGCACAAACAGTGCCAAGAACATTTTGAACTCTTAAAATACAAGAACAAAACAAAACCTTACAAACCTCCAATACCCCAGTGGTAAGTTCCATAAACAAAAACCTTGGAATGTTATTTAATAAAGAGCATCGCACTCCCGATGGGCAGAGAGCCTCTTCTCTCCGGGTAGTGTGCACTCAGTGCAACAGTGACGATCACCCAGGTTTTCCTGTTGTTGTTTAATGATCGCCTTATAGCTCCCATTATTTTTCAATATGGACGTTAACCCCCACTCGACAGACCACTTTTAAGATGAAAATCTATCAATTTGAACCGAAAATAAATTCTATACCATATTTTCTTTTCTCCTTTTAGACAGATAAACATGATCAATTATGTCCTGTAATCTTCATACTCAAGTCTTTTATACTCCCCTGTCATTGTTCGTAGATTCAATAAGACCTCTGATGTCATCAGCTGGTGCTGACTCTTCCTTCCATTGCCGACTTGTGTTGTCCACGTTCCTCGGGCCAACTCCATATCGAGCACAACTCTCTCCTCCATCGCAACATTCACCCCCAACTCTTAAAGTGTAGACTGTGCCTCAAGCAATGAGGAGAAAACTTTGGTACGTGTGGCCAGGAAAATTCTCAGCTGGGCAGGGTAGGGAGATTGTGCCTTAATATTTTTCTCCTTCAGTTTTTTGATCACCTCACGCACCTTATTTCTTTTCTTCTGTAGTTCTGGTGAACAATCCAGCCAGCTGTGGTGGCTGCGTGTCTCTTGGTTTAGGTCTGAGAGCTCGGTGTGCCCTTTCTAGTATAATTTCCAGCCCATCTCGCAATGTAAAGTCTGTCACAAAGCTCACTATGTCGTCTTTCTCTGCTCCCTCTGGCACCCCATTCATTATTATATTGTTACGCTGGAGACGGTTTTCCATGTCATCACACTTGCTAGCAAGAATTATTTCTCTGCGCAACAGGTAGATTAGTACCCTCCCATGCCGCCTGTGTCTGTCCTCCGCTTGACTTACTCGGTCCTCCGCAGCGGTCAGTCTTTTTTCCAAGCCCTCCATTTGTTGTTTAAGCTCCTCCATTTTCGTCTTCAGTCTGGTAGAAGAGTCTTTCAGTACTTGAAATGAGGTGGCATTTTCCTGTCGGAGTTTCTGTAGTTCTGCTAGCACAACATTCTCTGCGTTAGCTTCATCCGTGGGTTTAGCTTGCGTGGTATCCATAGCCATAGCCTCGTTTAGCGTTAGCTGCTTGGGGCCAACTTTTCCGTCTTCATTTCTAGCTCCTTTCGCTTCTTTCCTAGTGGTTTTCTGGGTCGACATGATCGCTGCAGCTTCTTCTGGTGTTCATTCATCAATTATCTGTCAAATTTCGGTTATTTTCATCAGGTCTGTCGGAGCTGAGAAAAACGTGTGGCTCAGGCCATGACGTAGGCGGAAATCCCCTTATATAATTCATTTAATACCTAAAGAAGGGAAAGATCGATTGCATTGTGCCTCATATAGCCCAATGTCAATCCTGAACGTGGACATACATACACTTTGATTATGTCAAAAAGAATGAAATAAATGCTCCCAAATTTAGTTCATAATGATCAGACCAATCCCGGACTAGACCAACATCACTCGATCTCTCTGGGTGGAGCTTGCATGTTCTCCTCGTGTTAATGTGGGTTCTCCCCGGGTTCCTCCCTCCGTCCAAAGACATGCATCCATCCATCTATCATCTTCCGCTTATCCGGGGCTGGGTCACGGGGGCAGCAGTCTAAGCAGGGACTCCCAAACTTTCTTTACCCCAGACACTTCCTCCAGCTCCTTTGGGGGGATCCCAAGGCGTTCCCAGGCCACAGAGAGACATAGTGCCTTCAGCATGTCCTGGGTCTACCCCAGGGCCGCCTCTCGGTGGGACATGCCCAGAACCATAGCCTCGGATTTGGAGGAGCTGATTCTCATCCTAGCTGCTTCACACTCGGCTGCAAACAGTCCCAGTACATGCTGCAAGTCCTGGTTTGATGAAGCCATCAGAACGACATCATCTGCAAACAGCAGAGATGAGATCCTGTGGTTCCCAAACCGGACACCCTCCGGGCCCTGACTGCACCTATAAAAGATTTGGCCATAAAAATTATGAACAGAACCGGTGACAAAGGACAGCCCTGGCAGAGTCCACCATGCACTGGGTCTGACTTACTGCCGGCAATGTGAACACAGCTCCTGCTCCGGTCATATAGGCAAGTCCTTAGCAAAGGACCCCAGACCCCATACTCCCAGAGCACCCCTCACAAGGTGCCACGAGGCACACAGTCGAATGCCTTCTCCAGATCCACAAAGCACATGTGGACTGGTTGGGCAAACTCCCATGAACCCTCGAGCACCTGATGGAGAGTATAGAGCTGGTCCAGTGTTCTACGACCGGGACGAAAACCACACTGCTCCAAATGAATCCGAGGTTTGATCAGTCGTATTCTCCTCTCCAGTACCCTGGAATAGACCTTACCGGGGAGGCTGAGGAGTGTGATCCCCCTGTGATTGGAACACACCCTCTGGTCCCCCTTCTTATAAAGAGGGACCACCACCCCGGTCTGCCAGTCCAGAGGTACCATCCCAGAACGCCACGCGTTGTTGCAGAGACGTGTCAGCCAAGACAGTCCCACAAAATCCACAGACTTAGATACTCAGGACGGATCTCATCCACCACCGGGGCCTTGCTACCAAGGAGCTTGCCAATAACCTCAGTGACTTGAGCCAGGGTGATGGATGAGCTCCCCCCCCCTTCAGAAAGATATGCATGTTTAGGCTAATTGGTAACTCTTAATGAAAGTGAATGAATGTGAGAGTGAATGGTTGTCTGTCAATTTCCAAGTCTCTGTGTCAGCTGCGACAAGTTGGCCACTGTCCAGGATGTACCCCGCCTAAGGCTCAAAGTCACTGGGATAGGGTCCAGTCAGACACGACCCTGGGAACGGGAACAAGCAGTAGAAAAAACTGAAACATGGCAAATGACACAGGAAATGTAGTTCTAATAGAAGCCAACTTCACCCAATTTCAAATTTGAAACAGAAACACGAGAAAACAAAAAGGCTGGAGGTGTGCAGTTTTTAGAGATATATTTAACCATAGGTTGTCTTTTGGGGTGTTTTCATCATTTGAGTATTTGTCTTTTTATTTGAATTTATTTATGGAGAGCCCCTTGAGATGCATCATCTCGTTTTCAAGGGGGACCAAACACATGCAACAGCAACATTATAACAAAAGGACAATAAAACCCCCCCCCCCCAGTTAACCATTGCCATTAAAAACAGTTCATTCATTTTTCATTCAAGAAGAGCAGTCTTGATGCCACAGCACTGAAAAATGACAGGCCCAAATCTGACATTTTTGGCAGATTCCTTGAAAGTCCTTGAAAAAGTTATTACCAACAGCTTACTGACTTCCTTAATAACTAATTTTATGTTTTCCAGTCAGGTTTTAGAGCTCATCACAGCACTGAGACTGCTCTTACCAAGATGACAAATGACATCCGCCTGAACACTGAGGTGGGCTAAGCCCCAGTCTTAATTAGATCTGAGTGCTGCTTTTGACACTGTCCAGCATGGGATTCTACAGAGATTAGAGGACTGGGTGGGCATCACTGGCACCGCCCTAAATTGGTTGAAGTCCTACCTTGAGGACAGGAAGTACTTTGTTGAGATTGGTAACTGTGTTTCAGACCACATGAGCTTGTCCCAAGGGTCAGTCCTGGGACCCCTTCTGTTCAACCTCTACATGCTGCCGTTAGGTCAGTTAATACGCAGCACTAATGTGTCTTATAAAAACTCAGATCAATGTCTCTGATGGCAGGTGAATATGGACCAGTGGATTGTTAAAGCAGCTCTTCTTGTGTTCAAGTCTCTCCAAAGCACCAAAGTACATCTCTGACATGTTAGTGCCATATGAACCATCTCGCACTCTGAGCACCTCCGGGATGGGCCTCCTGCTGGTGCCCAGAGTCAGGACAAAACATGGGAAATCATCATTTCAGTTTTATGCTGCTGAAAACTGAAACAGTCTTCCTGAAGATGTGAGACAGGCCTCCACTCTGACAATGTTCAAATCCAGGCTAAAAACAGTTCAGTTCAGTTTAGCTGTTCTGCACTCTTCTCATTTAAAGTCATTTTCTAGCGCTTGTTCCCGTGAGGGGTGGTCCGGGATTCGAACCCACGATCTCCTTATTGGAAGGCAGGAGCTCTAGCCGCTCAGCACCATGCACCCCCTTAAAATCAAGATTGTAAGAATACATAAAATTATAGATTAAAAATGATTTGTTACATAAGGATCTGACATTTAGCACACCAAGTTTTAGATTAGTTTCAGTAGGACTGGACATTATCTTGAATAATTTTCTCAGATTGGACAATCTAACTGTCCTTCTGTTCTACGGCGTGCATGCGTGTGTGTGCGTGTGAGTTCGTGTGCATGTATGATGTGTGTGTGTATATGTATATATATATATATATATATATATATGATTGATAGATCTTGAAATTTATCTATCTTTCTCTACACCGGGGGCGCTGTGGTGCTGATGACTTATTCACTGGAGGTGATTGTGGCGCTGAATCCTTCGCTGGGGCTGGTGAAGCTGCTGTTGATAAATTATTTTTGGAGGCGACAGTTGTGGTGCTGCTGATGCTGAAACATTGACTTTGACTTGTCTCTGGCTGATTGAGCAGGAATTCTTCTCTCATTCCTATCTGCCCATTCTGATGCCTGAAAGCATGCCTGAGTGAAGGAGGTTTTCTGTCAGTGCCCTCACTCCACCTCTGCACAGATGTGGGCCCTTTCCCTTGAACAGGTCCTCTCGTTTCCAGAACAAATAGAAGTTCTCTATGTAGTGCAATCCTCAAGGTGCATACTCTTTGGACAGCCAATTGAAGCAGCTGGCTAAAGTTTTTGATCTTCCTGCCAAGATTTGGAAGAGGCCTACTGATGAATGCCTTGATTTCCACTTGTGTTATAGAAAAAAGTCATGCTATATGGTTTCATTAATTTTAATGATTGGAATGCTTACTAATATGTCACAGGTCACCGTGTCTCAGATAAATGTTTATATTGTGTCTCTTGCCTAATGTTGACATGCATTTTGAGACAGGCCTTGGCTTAAGGTTACATCTCCAGAGCTAATCTTTCCCCATGACCTTGTGCTATTTTGGTGCTCACTAAACGAGTTATTACTTGTTTTCTGTCTCCACCCCTGGCATTCATCAAGATGTGTTTTATCATTTTTCACTCTCACTTCGCTTTTTTGACTCGTTGTACGGACAGATATTTTTGTCAGGAACACATCGATTTTACTGTGCACACTTTTCAATGGAAAGAAACAAAGCTCTGTTTCAGTTGTTTATTTTTTTGATAGTGTGTTAAGAAAATCCTCAACACGAGCTCCTCAAATAACTTCATGAAGTCCTTTTTCAAAACTTCAGTCTACTCCTTTCGGACAATTAGCTGTTTAACACCTCTTTGTGGAAGGTCACCTAAAACATTAATGAAATTTGCAGCCACTTCAGGGGTCAGATGGTGCTTCCTCACAGTTCTCACCGACGTCTCTCGCTGAATAAAACCAGTGATATTAAAAAGTACACTAGCGGGCAGGCCATGGGTGATGACCAGGCCCAGAGTGTGTCCTCTGTTGTGAGTTTGCTGTGTGACGTGCTGAGTAAAATCCATGTAGCATTTTTAATCTCTTTTGAAATAGTGTCTAAAATATTATCAATGTACAGATTAAAATCACCGGTTAAAATAATCATATTGTAAGAGTTGTATAAACTGATAAAAATCTGAAAATTCTTTGATAAAAAGACTGCACTTTTTTGGTGGTCTGTACTGTCACGCATAAAATGGGTTGTGGGGTTGCTAAAACATTGAGTGGTATTCGAAGCTTGCATACTGATTGAATAAAATAGGTTAAGGTAGGTTAATAGGTTAATAAGTTAATAAGTGGCCAGAGTGTTTGCACAAATAGATGCTTTGCCACCTCCCCTTTTACCACTCCTAGTAGAAAATGTAAAGTTAAAATCAGGTGAGGAGGCCTCAGTGAGAATAATTGGTGCATCTGCACCCAGCCAGGTTTCAGTAAAAACACGTCAAGTTTGTGGTCTAAAATAATGTAATGAATTATAAAAGACTTCTTCAGCAGAGAGCAGACATTTAATGTAAGAGGGGGCTGAGTTGCAGGGTTGTCTATAGGATTTACTTTAGATAAAAATCTGAGATTATTGTTCTTACTGGGTGAAATGTAGGTTTTATGTATAGGCTGCTCTCTGCTGATGATTACAGGAATGGTGGAATGTGTACATAATAGTTTTGAGTCTGCTGATGCAGCAGTGGATGATGGGGGGGTAGCGTGTTGTCATACAGATTGCAGGGTGAGGTGATGGGATGGGAGGAGGTACAGAGGGGTGTCTGCTTGAGAGGAGGAGGTACAGAGGAGTGTCTGTGTGAGAGGAGGAGGTGCAGGGAGGGTCTACATGAGAGGAGGATGTGCCGTGGGGTGCATCGGCTCTTGTCGTTGTCCACACTTTGGAGACTGAGTAATAGCAGGGATACAGCTTCTGAGTAACTAGATCTAGAACTAAAACGAATGCATTTCTGAAAAGGCAACTATTACTACTTTACTTACGCTTTAAGTTGCTTGTTACTCAGGAAAAGTCCAACTCTGCTAATGAACGACATTACAGTAAAGTAAGTAATTAAGTGTACTCTTCCTCTTATTCTACGTGTTAATTCTTGACTTTGACTTTAAGTTAATTTACTGATCCACCCAAAGCCCTGTGCAGCTGAATGATCTGTGTTTTTGTGTGTGTGTGTGTGTGTGTGTGTGTCAGTGGAGGGAGGTGGCCAAGGAGATGGATGGTGTGATCCGGATGGGAGCCGTGAACTGTGGGGACAACCACCAGCTGTGCAGGAGGAGAGGCATCAGCAGCTACCCCAGCCTGTACCTCTACAGAGCAGCCCAGGTATGAGCTGCTTAGAAAAAACTTTTATGGGAGCGGTCATTCAGATCTGTCGCTGTCTTGCAGCTCTGTTTACTCTTCTTATACACTGTGGGCTAAGTAAGACTTGAACCATAAACTGTTGATGTAATCGGCTGACCAACGGTTGACCGCAAAGACCTCAAACTACTGCTTAAAAGCATTTTTAAAAACATGCATCCCTTCAAAGTACTTTACAAAACCACAATACAACAATAAAAGCATAAATATTCACAGTTAAAAAAAATTTTTAGATAACAATCCCCTCAGCTAAGGTTTTAAGCTTATATTTGAACACTGTCACATCATGAATGCCGAGATCTTTTGCACAGTTTTTAAGTCTGTAAATCATCCCCAGAGTTGTTCTGAGCATTTCATTACAACTGACCCCAATGTCTAGCTTGCGCTTATCTTCCCCATTAGTTCTCCTGATTATGTTGTCACCTGTATCACAATTATCTGGTAACCAACTGTTGACATCCCTAGAATCACTGCACTCTGTTTGTCTCTGCCCAAAATCATTTTGTTGACGTGTGACACAGATCTGTTCACTCTACAACTGTCCTTTTATCTTAACCTGGCTTTGCAGACTCCAGAGAAGTTCAGTGGCGAGCGCTCCAAGGACAACCTTGTGCGGTTCTCCATGCAGTTCATTAGCGCTGTGGTGTCTCAGCTGTGGCACGGTGAGGCTCTGTGTGCAGGTAACATTTTGTCTTTGTGTTTGAAATGGAAAAAAATGGTTATGACATTACAATATTTAGTTTTTAGATTTGAATTGACCATATTGTTCCAAAGGCCTGCTTCAAACAGCCATGTCATGAACACCTTCTTTGTGGTTATTTTAATCTATGTACTGCGTTATTTCACTTTAAAACACAAAATTCTTCTTAATCTGAAACAAAAATGATTTGAGATCTCACTTTTTGACATTTTAATACAAGTGAAACAGAAACAAAAGCATATTTTTAGATTCATGAAGTTCAGAGTTTTTATACTAAATTAAATACTTTGTAAGAGCACATCCAAAAGTATTTCTAGCTAACAGTTCTACTTATTTTTGCTTTTTGATTTGTGAACCCATTTTTGCAATACAGGATCAAGAACAGCTAAACTCACAAAAGGAATGGCATGCTTTTCAAAAATATGGTAGCAGGTCTGTTTTGACCAAACTTAGATACGCAGGAGGCTTAACTGAGCGAAAAAGGAAGCTGCGCAGGATTTCCGCAGCTTGACTAGCTGTCTTCAAAAAATGTCCCAGACTGCTGCGCTAGTGTCTGATTCAAGGAACACCTAACATCAGATCTGGACACTGCAAAAAAACATTTTTTTAATTGCTGCACAGTAACTTCTGAATGGCATCTATCAGGGTGATAAACCAACCACAAGATGAGTGAGCTGTCCCTCCAAACAATCCTGGAGGCTATCCAATTTAGCAAAATGGAAATGGCAGCACACATCAAATCTAAGATTTTATCAACTTTAACCAAAGCATTGGATGAATCATTCACATACAATAGCAATAACAGAGAACCAAGAATAAAACTTTGGGGTAGACCACACTGAAGAGGAATGGGAGGATTCTAACCCATAATAATTAGCAGTTTGATGGTGGTCAGTTAGATAATTTGTGAAACACAGTAAAGAATTGTTTTTATACCAAGGAATGAGAGATTATCCAGAAGGATAGTATGATACAATAAAACAGCCACCACAGCATCTATTTTTTTCAACCCACTACGGTTCTATTAAAAACTGAGCACTGAAATCCAACATTATTGGTGATTGATACAGTCTGAAAAAATTCTCGATAGACAGAGGGAACAGACATGCTCCCCTCATATTAAGCTGCAAATGATATGCTTTATTACAATCATTCACTGAGAAATGAGTCAGGCACTGCTCGTGGGTCACACACTTGACACCTTGCACCCTGGAGGTGCTGGCCCTGTCCCAGCCACCTCCAGCTGCACTCACGACACTAACCCAGCAACAGGCAAGTAGAGGGGGCTAAAATAGAGGGGAGCAGTCTCTGGAGCCCTGTTGGACCCAGTATTGGCACAAATTCTACCCTCTTTTTCTTTTCTTTTCTTTTTTTTGGGGGGGGGGGTTGTTTTTTCTTCTAAATCCCAATTGAGGCTTAAAGTAGACATATGAAACTTTGGCGCTTAGAGGGTTAATATACAGAGAAAATAATAATGGACCCAGAATTGAACCTTGTGGCACACCAGTGGAGAGACTGAGAGCGGAGGATTGACGCGTTCAATTGTCATGATCCATTGTCATGACCGTTATCTCAGGGTTGGCATAACATTAACTAATTCCAAAAGCAAACCTTGAAAATAGTTCTGTCAAATTGACCTTAAATAAGTTGAAACCCCAAGCTATACAGCTGACTATCTGATTTACTGTGTTTTGGCTTATGGGATGAATGCTCTCTTAAAACTTTACTGAATAAACTGAATGTTTTAATCTTCTAGCCTCATCATGTTGTTTTGAATGCCTATATTTGTTCATTTTGAGTAATAAACCACACAAAATTGAATCGGTTAATTGATTTATTATATTTGTGAATTAAAACATTTAGTCCCTGAATTTAGATCTCTACTTTCAGATTTAGAAAAGATATAAGAAGGTTTTCTCTTTTATTTTATTTTTATTTTTATTTTGGACTTTGTCCTGGTGCCCCATTGTTAATTTCAAACCTTCATATCTCTCTTAAAATAGAATATACAGTACTTCAACAACTTTTTCAAGACTTTTTGGTTAAATTAGCAGGGAAAACAAAACGTGTGTGTGTGTGTGTGTCCGCTGCATTGTCTGCTGCATGATCTTTAAATGAGGATTATTTTTGCTCTTCTCTGAGAAAATCTCATAGAGATAGAATTAAGTCGAAAGGGGATTTCCAGACATTTGAGTCAACCTGATGTACTGACACGGTGCAGTGCAAAAAGCCCATTTCCACAGTAGTTTGTATTCTGTCATCGTCACTGTGCCAAAATTCTAACTGAGTTAATATTCATACAAATCTGCCATAATTTCTTAGCCCACTATTACCATGTGTTTTGGGACTGTCCTACTTCACAGAAATATTTAACAGAGATTACATTATAAAATGTAAGCAAAAATCATGGGCTCACAATAAAAGGAAAACAAAATCTTCGTCACATTCTCGCTGCTCTTCTCTGCTCACTGTGACTCATACCTTTCAGGAAACGTCTTCAATGAGATTGAGGCGGCTTTCTCCAAAGGTGTTGGATGGCTCATCACCTTTTGTGCAGAATCTGGAGGTAAAATGCCACTCTCTCTGCAAGTGTAAGAAGTTATTTCTTTTTTCCAAAATACCAAAATTAGCCTGGTAATCTATGTAATAGGTTGTGTTCAAGTTCAAGAATTTGATGCTTATATAACTATAGACTATTATCTTTTATTGTTTTATTCTTTATCCCCATAACCAAAGCAATAATTATTTTTCCTGGAGAGATTTACTGTTTTTGAAACAAGAATACAAAAAATACACAAATGTTTCTCATTATTCGTTTGGGTTTATAGTTCGTTAGGTTATAGTTTATAGTACTTTAACTGACAACTATCACCTCTTTCACACATCCATACTTTCATGGCAAAGTCCCGTGTTATCAGTGGAGAAAAGTGGCTCTTGCCTTAACCTTTAGGTTCCTCGTTCTAGAATGTGATGATGTTGTAACGTCAGATAGAGGGCAAGAGCCATTTTTCTCAGTTGGTAACATTGGAATTTGCCATGAAATATTTAAAAGGTAAATTCACAAATGTTGAACCTGAGGATTTCTCTAACGGTACTAGACCTACTAACTCATTGTATTACAACAAAAATCTGCATTTTAACCATATTCATTTTAGCTGCCCACCATCTGTATTAAATATCATTGGCTGATGTCACGTGAACACAACCTATTCTTACCTGACTCAGCTCAGTTTTAAACTGTAGGGATTCTATTGTAGAATAGCTTTCAAAGGTCGTCATCTGGACACTGTTTTGAAAATTAGGACGTTTCACCTTCCATCCTTTCACCTGAAACTAATCTTTTGTTATTCTGTTAGCCCTATGAACAATCCTATTGTTTGCTGGTTTAAGCTCCTCGTCACTGCTGAGTACCTGATGAGCAAAGGACTCGTCTATTGTTTTAGACCAAGGTGTTAAACGGTAGTCATAAATCTTTGTTAAATTGAATCTTAAACCACCATTTCGGATTTAAGAAGGATTCTCTTTTCACAAAAATGACTTCCTTCACTCTTCTTTCAAACCAATTCTTCTGCTGCTCAGAATCTTCACCTCACTGTCTTCAAACGAGTGGTTTGTAGCTTTCAAGTGCAGATGTATTGCATTTTGGGGCCTGTTTGTTGCCTGTGTTGGTACAGCCTTTTTTGCAGTGCACTCTATTGAATACGCATGCATTGCTCTGTTTTTGTGTAGGTATCTTATCCTTAGGATGGTCCAGTTTCTGTCTTAAAGTATTGCCAGGTTGAAACTACAGAGGATTTTAAGACAACATAATTTTCCTGTTTACTTTAAGACAGGCCAGACACATAAGGAACCCAACCAGTGGCTTCAAGGAGAAGGTTATACACTGTAGCAGAAGGTGGAGAAGGGGGAGGTGATTGACAGGCCTCTGTACTACAGACTGTATCGTGGGGAGGCTATTCCATGCATTTACGTCCTTCCCAAAATTCACAAAGGCAATGTTCCTCCCAAACCCATATGTAGGACTGACTCGAGCTAAACACTTGACCACCATCTTGGCTCCGTTGGTGAGGAACACAGGACATCATGTTAAAAAACACACACTTTGTGGATAAAGTGAAACTTCTCCAAATCAACCCAGATTACATAATGGTTTCGTATGATGTGGTGTCTTTGTTCACCTGCATTCCGACCTCTGAGGCAGTGACAGTGGTGAGGAAGAGACTGCAGGAGGACTCCACCATGCAAGAACAAACTAAACTTACACCGGAACACATCTGCGAACTACTAGACATCTGTCTTAACACAACTTATTTCCGATTCAGGGGACACTTTTACAGACAGATTCACAATTGTCCCATCGCTCCCATCATGGTCAACCTGTACATGGAGCAGTCTGATAACCTTTGGCAGCGACACGTGGATGACACTTTTGTGAGGATCAAGAAACAAGAGTTGGAAGCTTGGCCTTTCTTGATTATTCCACTGGAGAGAATGGGAGTATACAGGAAATCTACCCACACAGATGAGTACCTGTTCTTCGACTCTAACCACCCTCTGCAGTACAAGCTGGGTGTGATCAGGACATTACAGCACTGATCCCACTAAGTGGTGTAAGATTCAATTTGGCAGATTTATGACAGCCTTGGTCTAAAACAATAGACTAGTCCAGTGATTCTCAAACTGTTGTCCGTTTGTAGAACTTTATTTGGCGTACACCTATTGATAGGAAAATAATTCTAGTCAGTTCAATTCTTATTGAATCTGTTTTCTCCATAACATAAGCAGGATACTCCGCTCTTAATGTCACTGCGCAGCGAGAGCACAGCTTTCCGTAAATTGATCGTGTAGCTTCTGATTTGCATTTGACTGACGCACAGTTTGATAAACCTCGGACATGGGAGACCATAGAAAGTGAAAACCACGAGTCAAAATCCAAACAGCAAGCCGCAGGAAAAGGCGAAACTGCTGCTGACGATCTGCACCAGGAGCGCGCGGTGCGCAATGGCAGCTGCATGACACATTCAGAGCACGAGACGGACACATGGGGATGGACAGGTGAGGTGCTCACGGAGGCACCAGGTGAGGAGCAGGTGAGATACAGAGGAGGGAGAGGAGCAGGTGAGACACAGGAGGGACAGGAGCAGGTGAGACACAGGAGGGACAGGAGCAGGTGAGACACAGAGGAGGGAGAGGAGCAGGTGAGACACAGGAGGGACAGGAGCAGGTGAGACACAGGAGGGAGAGGAGCAGGTGAGACACAGAGGAGGGAGAGGAGCAGGTGAGACACAGGAGGGACAGGAGCAGGTGAGACACAGGAGGGAGAGGAGCAGGTGAGACACAGGAGGGACAGGAGCAGGTGAGACACAGGAGGGAGAGGAGCAGGTGAGACACAGGAGGGAGAGGAGCAGGTGAGACACAGGAGGGACAGGAGCAGGTGAGACACAGGAGGGACAGGAGCAGGTGAGACACAGAGGAGGGAGAGGAGCAGGTGAGACACAGGAGGGACAGGAGCAGGTGAGACACAGGAGGGACAGGAGCAGGTGAGACACAGGAGGGAGAGGAGCAGGTGAGACACAGGAGGGACAGGAGCAGGTGAGACACAGGAGGGACAGGAGCAGGTGAGACAAGGAGGGAGAGGAGCAGGTGAGACACAGGAGGGAGAGGAGCAGGTGAGACACAAGAGGAACAGGAGCAGGTGAGACACAGGAGGGACAGGAGCAGGTGAGACACAGAGCAGGGAGAGGAGGAGGGGAAGCAGGTGAGACACAGGAGGGACAGGAGCAGGTGAGACACAGGAGGGACAGGAGCAGGTGAGACAAGGAGGGAGAGGAGCAGGTGAGACACAGGAGGGAGAGGAGCAGGTGAGACACAGGAGGGACAGGAGCAGGTGAGACACAGGAGGGACAGGAGCAGGTGAGACACAGAGGAGGGAGAGGAGCAGGTGAGACACAGGAGGGACAGGAGCAGGTGAGACACAGGAGGGAGAGGAGCAGGTGAGACACAGGAGGGACAGGAGCAGGTGAGACACAGGAGGGACAGGAGCAGGTGAGACACAGGAGGGACAGGAGCAGGTGAGACAAGGAGGGAGAGGAGCAGGTGAGACACAGGAGGGAGAGGAGCAGGTGAGACACAGGAGGGAGAGGAGCAGGTGAGACACAAGAGGGAGAGGAGCAGGTGAGACACAGGAGGGACAGGAGCAGGTGAGACACAGAGCAGGGAGAGGAGGAGGGGAAGCAGGTGAGACACAGGAGGGACAGGAGCAGGTGAGACACAGAGCAGGGAGAGGAGGAGGGTAAGCAGGTGAGACACAGGAGGGAGAGGAGCAGGTGAGACACAAGAGGGACAGGAGCAGGTGAGACACAGGAGGGAGAGGAGCAGGTGAGACACAGGAGGGACAGGAGCAGGTGAGACACAGAGCAGGGAGAGGAGGAGGGGAAGCAGGTGAGACACAGGAGGGACAGGAGCAGGTGAGACACAGAGCAGGGAGAGGAGGAGGGTAAGCAGGTGAGACACAGGAGGGAGAGGAGCAGGTGAGACACAGGAGGGACAGGAGCAGGTGAGACACAGGAGGGAGAGGAGCAGGTGAGACAGGAGGGACAGGAGCAGGTGAGACACAGAGCAGGGAGAGGAGGAGGGTAAGCAGGTGAGACACAGGAGGGAGAGGAGCAGGTGAGACACAGGAGGGACAGGAGCAGGTGAGACACAGGAGGGAGAGGAGCAGGTGAGACACAGGAGGGACAGGAGCAGGTGAGACACAGGAGGGAGAGGAGCAGGTGAGACACAGGAGGGAGAGGAGCAGGTGAGACACAGGAGGGACAGGAGCAGGTGAGACACAGGAGGGAGAGGAGCAGGTGAGACACAGGAGGGAGAGGAACAGGTGAGACACAGGAGGGACAGGAGCAGGTGAGACACAGGAGGGAGAGGAGCAGGTGAGACACAGAGGAGGGACAGGAGCAGGAGGAAGAGCAGGTGAGACACAGAGGAGGGAGAGGAGGAGGAGGGAGAGAAGGAGGTGGAGCAGGTGAGACACAGAGCAGGAGAGATACAGCGAGGGAGAGAAAGCAGAATGGGTGAGACACAGCCCATGTCTCCTCCCAGTGTTGGATCTGGTTTTGTCTTTTCGATAAGTTATTGACCAACAACTTTGGGAACGTAAGAGGAGAGGATTGTTTAAAATGCTGCACTGATGGACCAACTGCAGATTTTATTATTATTATTTAGTTTTATTTATTTATGATCAAAATACAACCCAATTGCAGTAATCTGTTTGTAACAGATTAATCTAATAAATTCATAATTAAACACAAAATATCCTAATCTAAATCTCAATTTAAATTTTGTTGGCAGTGGGGGTGTGTTTGCAGGATGGGTGGTCCGCAGTTTTGTTTTCAACAGCAAAGTGGTCCTTGGTCTGAAAAAGTTTGCGAAACACTGGACTAGCCTCACGCTTATCACTCAGCAGTGACGATGGAGCTAGCAGCTAGCAATGGGACAGGGCTAACATAATAACAAAAGATTAGTTTCAGGTGAAACTAAGCAGAGTAAACAAATAGTTTAACAGAAACAGGCCATTATCAGGGACTCCTCCCTGTGGGCGGGGCTTTCACAGCTCAGAGCAGTATATAAGTCAGAGTTCTCAGACCAGTTCTACTGATGGGAATGACTTTCGGGTGGAAGTCGAAATGTCTTGATTTTCAAAACAGTGTCCAGATGATGACCTTTGAAACCTTTCTACAATGGAACACTCTTGGACGAAAGATTATACCATTTATAGGGATTCTAAAACGTTGTGATGTCATGTGAACTCAACCTGTGGCTAATTTTTGGACCAACACAGCATTTAAGCGAGGCAAGTTTATTTGTAGAGCACAATTTGTACACAAAATAATTCAAAGTGCTTTAGATAACAGAATAAATGCATTCAAAGCACAAAACGGATAAGGACAAATAATCATTGGCCCTCGCCACTGGCGAGGGACATTGTGTTTCGTCGGTTTCTTATTTTTCCTTTTTTTTTTTCCCTACAAATGATCGCGTTTTTTGACCCAGTGAACATGCACGAAAAGTCTTCAATGGGGGTATAGTCGCGACCGGCCCGGCGAAAAATTTGATAATTTGCGCGTCCTGAAAACGTCCGACCCAACCCGAACGAACAGCACCGGCCCGAATTGGACCCTATGGGAAATGGGACGAGCAAATTTTGCCCGACGCGCACGAAACTCGGAGCAGTGATAGAGAACAGTGAACCGAGTAAAACATGACATTGGAGCGCGGCCCTCGGACCAAGCGCACGGCGGCCATATTGGACCGAAGTCGCCACGCCAGTTTGACTTTTTTTTTTTGACAGAGAACTTGTCCTAGGGCTTTTGCCCGACGTGGGTCTTGCACACATTTATGCGATTGGGACACATTGAAATTTAATAATCGGCCACTTTTATTTGGTTATCTCAAATGGTCTCGTGTGCGTAATTATGATCTGAATGTAATGCATTAATAAAAATAAATAAAAAGTACTCGCTAGCGCCCCCTACCTATTAAGTCAAACATCGACTTTGTCCGATTTGGACAAAACTTGGGGAATATGTCCAGTGTAGGGCGCCATGAAAAAAACTGAATTAGTGATATGGTGCATTTATCACCATTGGCCACCAGGGGTGCAAAGAGTGCTCACCAAATCATTTAAATAGCTCCTGCACGCACATGCATACTCCGATCGACATGAAATTTGAAACACACGTAAACGTAAAGCTGCTGAATCCATTTATATGCGCACAATAACAATCAACCCTACGGCGCCACCTGTAGGAGCGCACTAAATTACAATGGGGAAAAAAAACATTACTTTGACTTTTATTAGTGAAAATTTGTAGACAATTCCTAGACAGCCTCCTGATCAGAAAAGCCAATGAGACCCATAGCCTACTTTTCACACTTTTGCCTCTAGAGCCCTCCAGAGCTCCCATTCATTGTCTATGGGACTCAGACTCTATTCACACAAGGCTGCAATAAAAAACAACTAAAACCTGCAGGACAGCCACCAAACTTAATACAGTGACTCCTTTTAAGGGACATTAATGGGTCATAACCGTATTTTTCCTGAAACTAATAAACAGCCTCTACAGCGCCACCTTTTGGGTCAGGCCTATTATGAGGGAGACACATTTACTTTGGAGGAGGCCCATAAAATTTGGCCCAGTGATAGTACACATAAAAACCACCCTAAAACATAATTGGTGCTCAGTCATCAGACCAACGACATGGCGGCCATATTGATTTTTATTTTACACGCTACTTTAACTTTTTGTTTTCCATTGAGAACTTAGGTCCTAGGGTTTTGTCCCGACACCGGTCTAACGTACACGTGGCTAATCAAGACAGATTGAAATGTAATAATCTGCCAGTTTTTTTGGCCTATCTTTCACGGTTTAGTCATGACTTCAAGTGAAAATTCGCCTCTATTTCCTGTTTCTTTGCGTGCTCCTCAAAGACACATGCACTGGACCTACAGAGCCCAAATTGCCACCAATGATGGAGAATGAAATACTACACAAAATAGACTAGGGAGCACAGGACCACGAATCACTATAGCGCCCCCTACAGTTCAGTTAAAAGCTGCAAGCTTGTCCGATTGACACCAAATTTGGGAAGATGATTCTTCGCTTCATAAGATGCAAATAAGTCAATGGGACCCATGCCCTATTCTTCACAATTTTGCCTCTAGAGCCCCCCAGAGCTCCCATTAATTCTCTATGGGAGTCTAACTGTCTTCACGCAAGGCTGCAACAATAAATAACTAAAACCCGCGGGACAGCCACCAAACTTAAAGGTCCTATAACATGCAAAATCAACTTTTCAGAGGTTTTAACCTTCCTACAGTGCTATTTGGGCCTCGTATGTTGTGCCCAAAGTGGTTTTTTGATTGATTTCCGCATGCTTTCGCTAGAGAACTGTCTTTTCCGTCCCCCTCGGCTGAGCAGGCAGACGGGGGCTCCTCACCAGGATGACGCGCTTCACAAGGATGACGCGGTGTTTAAGCCACGCCTCCGGGAAGCGCATAGCGGCAAGAATAAAAACAGCTAATGCTAATGCTACACAGTAATTACATGATGGATACGACAGATAGAAGAGTTAGCTTGTTATTTACCAAACGGCAACGTCCGTCGTCGAGGCCCTGGAGCACGTCAAACTCCAGGTCAGATCCAGCACGACGCACCGTCAGGACGGATAAAATGTTTATTCCTGTGTTTGTGTATCGCTGTTTACCGGAGTACACGGCGCATGCACAACATCTCCGCTCTAGGCTTCGTCATGGGTTGGGAGGGGGAGGCGCGCGGGTTGGGCGGGGGAGGCTTGCGGGTTGGGCGGGGGAGGCAGCCTGCTCTCTGTTCGGGGGGGTCAGATCTCAGAGTGAGCCGTTTGCTTTTGCAAGGAGGGGGGCCAGTCCAAGAAATGGGTGTTTTTTGTAAACTGTTATGTTATGGATATTGCACAACGCAAAATTTTATCAACAAAGCCCTTAGAATAGACTGTGTAAAGGGGAAAATAGCAGAATATGGGACCTTTAATACAGTGACTCCATTTAAGGGACATTATTGGGTCATAACCATATTTTTCCTGAAACTAAAAAACAGCCTCTACAGCGCCACCTTTTGGGTCAGGCATATGGACAGGGAGACACATTTACTTTGGCGGAGTCCTATGAAATTTGGCACATTGATAGTAGACCTGAAAACCACCCTAAAACATAATTGGTGCAAACTCATCAGACAAACGACGAGGCGACCATATTGATTTCAATTTTAAACGCCACTTTAAGTTTTTGTGTCCCATTGAGAACTTGTCGTAGGGCTTTAGCCCGACATCGGTCTATCATATACGTGCCTGATCGGGGCGCATTGAAATTTAATAATTTGCCAACTTTTTGGCCTATCTCGCACGGTTTCATCGTGATTTCCTGTATAAAAACGCCTTAATTTCCTGTTTATTTGATTAACTCTCCCAGCCACAGGTATTGCCCTGCAGAGCCCAAACTGTAGTCACAGATGCAGAATAAAATATTAAACGGAACAGACTCAGCAGCACATAAGCAGTTTTCACTATAGCGCCCCCTGCTGGTCATGTAAAAGTATCAACATTTCCTGATTTCCACGAAATCTTGTAAACTGATATTAAGCGGCAAAAGCTGCAAAAAAGTCAATTACACTGATGTCCTATTTTGGATTGTTTTGCCTGGGGAGGTCACGCATATTCCTCATTAATTTCCTATGAGACATGTCATAAGTCTATGGAGAGGCCAAATTTTTTTCGAGCAAAGTCAGTGATACTCGGCAGACGCATTATTTATAGCATTCCGATCGATAAAGTCAATTACATCGAAGAAGTGTTTTGGACGGTTTCGCCACTTCTGGAGAGCAGCGCCCGCCAATGCACTTCTATAGGGACGCCACCCGGCGTGAGCGGGGGGAGGGGAGGTCACGGGGGCGCGGGTGACGCTCAGAGGAGGAGGACGGCGCCCCGGGGCGGTTTTGGACCGGCCAAGGCCGCGTGGGAAGGCGGTCGCGCGCGGGGCGAGGGCCACCATCGCCTCTGCGCGGCTTTAATTTCTATTATTACTTTAAAAGACAAGAATGTATATGCACAGCTAAACGGAAGTGTTTTTATTCTGGATTTGAACATTGTCAGCGCAGAGGCCTGTCTCACATCTTCAGGAAGACTGTTTTTAACTGCATAAAACTGAAACGCTGATTCCCCATGTTTAGTCCAGGATGATCAGATTTGCAACAATTCAAAGTGTACATTTTACCCAAAACAGGAGCACTGACATTTGAGAGAAGACTGAAATCTGAACTTTACTAAACAAAGAATCTCATGCATTTCAGAACATCTTTGTTCTCTTAGACAAAAGGAGACAGGGTATTTTGTTAGTTAAAGAGGAGAGCCCTGTTTATATTCATTTTGGAGCCTCACATCTGTCTATTCGCAATTACATGTGATTCTTTTTTATTATTATCTTGAAGTTAATTGTGAATATAAAAAGTTGTTGTAAGATGATGTTTGTAAACCACATGATGCTTGTTCATTAGAGCAGATGAGACTAAAAAGCTTATGCTGTGACAGATTGCCTGGAGCCCAGGACGAGGCAGAAGCTGGCGGCCATGTTGGTGAGTATGCTGCAGGGACAGAGGGCGGAGAGGGGGAGCAGTAAAATGCCCTGCGCTGTGAAGGCGTGCGCTGCAGGGCTCCGTGAAGGCGTGCGCTGCGGGGCTCCGTGAAGGCGTGAGCTGCAGGGCTCTGTGAAGGCGTGCGCTGCAGGGCTCCGTGAAGGCGTGAGCTGCAGGGCTCTGTGAAGGCGTGAGCTGCAGGGCTCCGTGAAGGCGTGAGCTGCAGGGCTCCGTGAAGGCGTGCGCTGCAGGGCTCCGTGAAGGCGTGAGCTGCAGGGCTCCGTGAAGGCGTGCGCTGCAGGGCCCCGTGAAGGCGTGCGCTGCAGGGCCCCGTGAAGGCGTGCGCTGCAGGGCCCCGTGAAGGCGTGCGCTGCAGGGCCCCGTGAAGGCGTGCGCTGCAGGGCCCCGTGAAGGCGTGCGCTGCAGGGCCCCGTGAAGGCGTGTGCTACAGTGCTGCAAAAGGGCCGTGTTGCACACTGTTTTCATGTGCGTCAGAGCGCTGACCTCTGCTCCGTATGCTCTGTGTGCTGCAGGACGGCCTGGTGAAGGTGGGCTGGCTCGACTGTGTGAACCAGGAACAGCTGTGCGAGAGCTTCCAGGTCCAAAACACTCTCAGACATACTTAGTGTAGTGTGTGGGAGCTTGTTTATATTTGTGTGTTTGTGGTTCTGCAGGTGAGCAGTGGAGCCACAGCCTTGTTTCCTCCAGGCAGCTCTTTGGATCAAGAGGGCAGCGTTCTGGTATGTTCTTGCACACACCAAACTGGTTCTCTGTAGCGCATTTTGGAACAGTTCTATTGATGACTCTGACTCTGGGTCCAGAGGCAGAGCTCTGCTATGTGTGCCACTGACGTCATCTAATGGTGCATTCCAGGCAACTGGTAACTGGGATATTTCCCACCTCCGACTGGATAAAATGCCCACTCAAACTGGTAAATTCTACTTGTGAACTGGGAGCTGGACAAGAGACTCCCACTTCACATAAGAAATAAACTGTGACATGTTACAACAATGACAGTTGCCACAAAAAGTTGATCTGTGTGATTAACCATCGCACAAACTATGTTAACATTTGTTACAGGTTAAATCTGAAAATCTGTTATTTAGCATGTTTCAGATGTTCGTTTAATGTTTACATTAGTTTAGCTTACGGTTAGCATTAGCCAAATTGTTTAGATAACCAATCTTCAGCTGGAACACTGAGGTTGGAACTTGGTAATATTCATGTGGGAAATAACCGACTTCCCAATTGCCTGGAAAGCAGCATAAATATAACTCATGTTTTCTAAATAAATAAAACCTAAATAGTACCTGAGTTATACTTTTTAATCATGAGGTCAATTCACAAAGATGTTATATTCCCAAGTTGTTGGCTTTAAGACGTGACTAAAGCTAGAGTAAACAGAACTACTTCCAGTTTCTCAGCTTTTCTGCTTTATTTCACTTCTCTGTAAAGTCTTACACCATGTTTTAAACTCTCTTTATGGAATGCATTGGCTTTGGATAATGTTAAAGGCATTACACACTGGAAATATCATATTTTAGGACCCGAGTGCCTTTTTTGGTGAAAATTATTCTTTTCTGTTTCTTTCTGCTTTTTGCTGTCTTGAGAGCCTGTCCACATTGGGAGATAATACCTCTCAAACCCCTTAATGGGGCCGGTGCAGTTCACTTTAAACAGTGAAGAAACCAGTGGAAATATATCTATACTCCATATATTGGTTTGTCTGATCTCACAGGCGAGTGATTGTGTGTTCTCTGTGACAGTGGCTGCACAGTCTGGACAGCAGAGAGATCTACCAGCAGGTCATGGAGCACCTGCCCGACCTGGAGCTGCTAAGCTCCCACAACTTTCAGGTACAGGCCCTACTACAGGAACTTCTACAGCCTACACAGGCCCACATTGCCTCACACTGGCCCACACTGCCTCACACTTGATTTCTTCTAGTCAGACAACTTCGAGTGAGATTTATTTACCATGACATGTTTTGGCTGCTATCTGCGAGCCATCTGTCTTGAACTGTCTTGGTGGTGACATGTCACTTATCAGCTGTCACTGTTACTTCCTGAGGTGTCGTCATCCTAACGGACCTGGCATGTCGCTCATACTGACCCTGCCTCCTGCTGCCCGGTGGTCTCTGGAGAAGGGTGTCCTATGTATGTGATAAAAGGAAAGCTTCTGCATCACGGTTGATGGTGTCTGCGCCTTGCTTTCCTGATTTCAATGACCTCCTTGATCCAGCGCATGAGCTTGTTGGTTTCAGCTCCTATGACCCAACAACAGCAAGCTCAAACTCTGTATTAAGCAGGCCCACACTGCTCCACATTGGCCCACACTGCTCCACATTGGGCCACACTGCTCCACATTGGCCCACACTGCTCCACACTGTCCCACTCTGCTCCACACTGGCCCACACTGCCACACACTGGCCTCCACTGCTCCACACTGTCCCCACACTGCCCCACACTGCCCCACACTGCCCCACACTGCCCCACACTGCCCCACACTGCCCCACACTGCCTCACACTGCCCCACACTGCCCCACACTGCCCCACACTGCCCCACACTGCCCCACTCTGCTCCACACTGGCCCACACTGACCTTCACTGTTCCACACTGCTCCACACTGGCCCACAATGACCTTCACCGTCCCACACTGCCCCACACTGCCTCCACTGCTCCACACTGTCCCCACATTGTCCCCACACTGCCCCACACTGCCTCACACTGACCCACACTGCCCCACACTGCCCCACACTACCCCACTCTGCTCCACACTGGCCCACACTGACCTTCACTGTTCCACACTGTTCCACACTGCTCCACACTGGCCCACAATGACCTTCAATGTCCCACACGTCCCACACCGTCCCACACTGCTCCACACTGCTCCACACTGCTCCACACTGGCCCACACTGACCTTCACCGTCCCACAATGTCCCACACTGTCCCACACTGCTCCACACTGTCCCACACTGCCCCACACTGACCTTCACTGTTCCATACTGGCCCACACTGACCTTGACCATGCCACACCATCCCACACTGCTCCACACTGTCCCACACTGACCTTCACTGCTCCACACTGTCCCACACTGACCTTCACTGCTCCACACTGGCCCACACTGACCTTCACTGCTTCACACTGGCCCACACTGACCTTCACTGCTCCACACCGTCCCACACTGTTCCATACTAGCCCACACTGGCCCACACTGACCTTCACTGTCCTTCACTGTTCCACACTGGCCCACACTGACCTTCACTGTTCCACACTGGCCCACACTGCTCCACACTGGCCCACACTGGCCCACACTGACCTTCACTGTTCCACACTGGCCCACACTGACCTTCACTGTTCCACACCGTCCCACACTGTTCCATACTAGCCCACACTGGCCCACACTGGCCCACACTGACCTTCACTGTTCCACACTGGCCCACACTGCTCCACACTGGCCCACACTGGCCCACACTGACCTTCACTGTTCCACACTGGCCCACACTGACCTTCACTGTTCCACACTGGCCCACACTGCTCCGCACTGTTCCACACTGGCCCACACTGACCTTCACTGTTCCACACTGGCCCACACTGACCTTCACTGTTCCACACTGGCCCACACTGCTCCGCACTGGCCCACACTGGCCCACACTGGCCACACTGACCTTCACTGTTCCACACTGACCCACACTGCTCCACACTGGCCCACACTGACCTTCACTGTTCCACACTGGCCCACACTGACCTTCACTGTTCCACACTGGCCCACACTGCTCCGCACTGGCCCACACTGGCCCACACTGACCTTCACTGTTCCACACTGGCCCACACTGACCTTCACTGTTCCATACTGGCCCACACTGCTCCGCACTGGCCCACACTGGCCCACACTGACCTTCACTGTTCCACACTGGCCCACACTGCTCCACACTGGCCCACACTGGCCCACACTGACCTTCACTGTTCCACACTGACCTTCACTGTTCCACACTGGCCCACACTGACCTTCACTGTTCCACACTGGCCCACACTGACCTTCACTGTTCCACACCGTCCCACACTGTTCCATACTAGCCCACACTGGCCCACACTGGCCCACACTGACCTTCACTGTTCCACACTGGCCCACACTGCTCCACACTGGCCCACACTGGCCCACACTGACCTTCACTGTTCCACACTGGCCCACACTGACCTTCACTGTTCCACACTGGCCCACACTGCTCCGCACTGTTCCACACTGGCCCACACTGACCTTCACTGTTCCACACTGGCCCACACTGACCTTCACTGTTCCACACTGGCCCACACTGTCCTCACTGGCCCACACTGGCCCACACTGGCCACACTGACCTTCACTGTTCCACACTGACCCACACTGCTCCACACTGGCCCACACTGGCCCACACTGACCTTCACTGTTCCACACTGGCCCACACTGACCTTCACTGTTCCACACTGGCCCACACTGTCCAACACTGGACCACACTGGCCCACACACTGACCTTCACTGTTCCACACTGGCCCACACTGACCTTCACTGTTCCATACTGGCCCACACTGCTCGCGACTGGCCCACACTGGCCCACACTGACCTTCACTGTTCCACACTGGCCCACACTGCTCCACACTGGCCCACACTGGCCCACACTGACCTTCACTGTTCCACACTGACCTTCACTGTTCCACACTGACCTTCACTGTTCCACACTGGCCCACACTGACCTTCACTGTTCCACACTGGCCCACACTGACCTTCACTGTTCCACACCGTCCCACACTGTTCCATACTAGCCCACACTGGCCCACACTGGCCCACACTGACCTTCACTGTTCCACACTGGCCCACACTGCTCCACACTGGCCCACACTGGCCCACACTGACCTTCACTGTTCCACACTGGCCCACACTGACCTTCACTGTTCCACACTGGCCCACACTGCTCCGCACTGTTCCACACTGGCCCACACTGACCTTCACTGTTCCACACTGGCCCACACTGACCTTCACTGTTCCACACTGGCCCACACTGCTCCGCACTGGCCCACACTGGCCCACACTGGCCACACTGACCTTCACTGTTCCACACTGACCCACACTGCTACACACTGGCCCACACTGGCCCACACTGTCCTTCACTGTTCCACACTGGCCCACACTGACCTTCACTGTTCCACACTGGCCCACACTGCTCCACACTGGCCCACACTGGCCCACACTGACCTTCACTGTTCCACACTGGCCCACACTGACCTTCACTGTTCCATACTGGCCCACACTGCTCCGCACTGGCCCACACTGGCCCACACTGACCTTCACTGTTCCACACTGGCCCACACTGCTCCACACTGGCCCACACTGGCCCACACTGACCTTCACTGTTCCACACTGACCTTCACTGTTCCACACTGACCTTCACTGTTCCACACTGACCTTCACTGTTCCACACTGCCTCACATTATTAACAGTATATATAATAGCTAGCTAACCCTAACAATATTGAGTTATGAGTTTTTTATGTTTGTAGAAAAAAGTGTTATTATTTTGAGTTCAGCTCATGAAAAATCAGAGTAAAAAGTGTTGCATATATATTTAGTTCACTGTATTTGTATAGCGGAAACACTACACAGAACCCGACTAGGGAATGAACCAGGTCAGATCCTCATCCTGTGTTCTGTTTCAGACGAAGCTGGCCCGACACCGCTGGCTCATCAGCTTCTCTTTTGGGAAAAACAACACGTCTTTCAACGAATACAAGAAACTCCAGGCTCTCCTCCTAAACGATCACATTCAGGTGCAATGTGAAAACAGGTCAAAGCCCTTCTATAGAAGAGGATGTTCTCTGGTAAATCTTTGTTTGTTGTGTCCAGGTGGGCAGAGTGGACTGTGGGGCTGATGCGGAGCTGTGTCAGTCTCTGTACATCCACAAACCCTGCGTGGCAGCTTTTAAAGGAATGGGCATGCACAACTTCGAGATCCACCATGGTCAGTCATTAAAGTAACATACACACAGGACATCTCCAATTACAATTGGATTCCTCCAGAGAACTGGTCAGACAACTCTTCTTCCAATGTATATGCAAGGCAAAAATCACATAACTGCAGAAACTTACATATATTTATTTTTAACAATAACAGTTCCCTCTGTGGCTGCTCAGTTGAACACATAGGAAAGTTTTTCTTTCTCCCTTTTAATATAACTGACCAGAACAATGAAACAGTTCATAAGATAGCATATCTTAAAAGCATATATAAATGTTTGTTAATCATAACAATTGACGAAAACAAACTAATATTTAAAAAATGTTTAGGATCCATTTACGAAATGGACAAAAACTAATTCTTATAATTCTCAACTAATTCCCATTATTCTCAATGAAAAAAGGCTCAAATAGCAATTGACATTTTTAAAACAGAAAAAAATACTGTAAATTTGAAAATGCACACAAATTTTCTAAACGTTGAGGAGGTAAAAATGTAACTGTAACTAAAAACTATAACTGCCAGCCATTATCTACATACTTTGTATCAGCAACGCAAAATGTACGCACCTCGACTAGTCTATTTCTTCTGATAACTTGTGTTTATAATCTTACTGATCACTTTGAAAGTTTGTTTAGGTCTCGCAACAAGTTCCATTTCTGAACTTTAACTCCCTACAATGCTCTTTGTAACGTTCTACAATGTTCAGTAGGGTTAGGGGGTCCGTGTACCCTTTGTTCGTTCGAAAACAAATAAAGAAAAATAGCATTTGATTTTCAATTTTTCGTTTTTGTTCATGAAACGAAAAAACAAAAATACGGTTTGATTTTAAATGTTTGATTTGAACAATGACTAGATTTGGAGCGCGGATTTATGAATACATTTAGCTTTATTCATTCTGTGCAACGCGAGAGTTGATTCTGGGCTGTACTAACAGTGGGGCCAGGTGTCCAGCGCTGCGTTCACGTGCAGCGCTTGACACGCTGTGAGCTCAGTCTCAGTTACTCTCGGGGCTGGAGCATGTGTCATCGCAATGGACTTGTCCCAATCTCACCGGACCAAGGCCAGGTCCAGATCAACAAGGAGTGAATGTGTTGCACGCAGCACAGCACCGCACACATGCAAGGTGGAAGTGGAGACCTGAATGCTCTGTGGAATTCTGTCTGGTCCATGGGGCGCGCGGACAGAGCCACGCACTGTGCGGCACTGGAGTCGTGTGTCTGGTCAGGTGGTGTTGCACCATAGAACTATAATAAAACCTGGAAGATGAATCCAAAATGGCCGCCCTGTTTATCCCTATGGAGTGAGCTCATTAGCGCATGACCCCAAAAAAATGTCTTACTTCCGCATTTACTTCCTGATACGGAGGCTGACATCTTTGCTTTAGGGCACCACGTGACGACAATCCCCCATGATGCTTTGAGTGACGTGAACGACCACGCAGCTGCAAGTTTTTGTGTTAGCGTTAGCTTGTGTGATTGTAATTGTGTTCTTCATGTTAGACACATGTGAAAGCGTCTGAAATGAAATAAAATACAACTTACAGGTATCGCTAGTCGAGCCTTTTCCACGAGCTTCTGTTTGTATCGTCCGACGTGCTCGTTCACGTGACTTGCACATGTTTGTGTGACGTCACTTCATATAAAAACAATTTCGGTGATTTTAGAAACGGTAGAAAAGAACATTTCCTTCTATTTTATTTAAATACCGATAATAATTCAGTACTGTCTGCAATTATAATGTGCAATTTTAGAAAAAGGCTGGTTCCAAGAGGCTGCAGTACCTCGCACGGCCACTAATCAATCTGGGACCACAGACAGAGGGGGCGTACCTTATCCAGTTCATTTAATACATCCATGTGTTGCACTTTCAGTCAGTTTGATGCCCGTACGGAAGGGATCCAGGACCGGATCCAGGGGTTCAGAGCATAATGGCGCTGTATGGAGCGGATATCCGTGGGCTTTTTCCTTTTCTTCCCTAAGACTAAACCAGGTCCAGAGGCGGGTGCTTAGCTCAGCATGCGCCGCAGTCCGTACTTGACTTGTGAAGTGTCCACGTTTAGAAAGCAAACACTGTTAGTCTCCTCGGCAACAGTAGCACAGCCACAGCAGCAGACGATCCGTGAAGTGCACACCCCAGACCTCGTCATCTGTCTGCGTTGATGACTGCAGGAGATGCAGGAGAGCACATGAACTGTAGCCGCTGTCATGTCGCTTTAGCTCGGGTCCCACTGTTGGTTCAGCCCAGGACCAACTCCTGCGTTGAATGAATGAAACTAAATTAATTAATGAGTCTGCGCTCTAAACCTTTCAAATTGTGTATTTTTATTCCAGTGTTCAAATCAAAAAATGAAAAATCAAACTGTTTTTGTATTTTCGTTTCATGAACAAAAATTAAAATAATTTTTTTTTATTTGTTTTAAATTGAAAATCAAATGAACGAAGGGTACATAGACCTTAGGATGCTATGCCACCTCAAAAATAAAAAATAAATGACATGGAACCAATCGAAGCCTGGCCCGAAAAAATTCAGCATAAAAGTGTGAAACCTAGATCCTGTCAGGACATGTAAAAAATGACATCATGACCCCTCCCTAAACCCTGACAAAAATTTGGAACAAACCTGGAACTAACAAAAGTGCACACCTGTTAGTTGCATATGAAAAGTCAATTTTATTTGACAAAACATTCAAAATCGGTAAACATTTTTATTGATTATTGTGAGGGAAAAATATTAAATTGCTCGGCAGCACCCTCTATGGAGCAGTTTCTCGTTTGGCAAAACAGTGGCACACGCATTCTGCATGTCATGCCGAACAAAAAGCCAATCATTACATACCTCTGACCTACTTGACAAGAATAAGGACTATTAAAATACATGTATTTTGGGTAATTATATAATCATTTATATAGCTACTATAAGAAAGTGCTCTACAGTGCCTCCTTGAAAAATGAAATGTGGTCAGAGGACATACCTCTTTCTCGAACTGTGTAGACGTGATCTTAGAAAGTGTCTCAGTGGAATGAATGGAGAAGTATTATATAGTTACTGATTGTTGGGGTAAGGGCAATGTAGGAGGGAAATTCTTCACATCATACGTCACAAAAAAGCCAATGACGATATAGTTCAAATCTCTAGCCATGTGGACGTGACTAGGGATGGGAATTGATACAATTTTCCTCTTATTGATCCCACACCCTAACAATTCTCATCAGTTCATATGTATCAGGCTGGGATATACGCGTTTATGTACTGCCTCAGTTTTTTCCTTTAATTGCGTTAAAATAAATTGAGACATTGATTAATTTGCCCCCCCCATGTGTGTTTGTTCGCTCCACAATTGCAGAGCTGGCCAAGTACCAGTATGTGTCCTCCTGCTCTGCGTACACGCCCTCCCACGTCTTATGTATCCAGTTTTATAAGCCTGTATTTTGGCCAACCTTTTAATTGTTCGACACGGTAGCGTAGCGGTTAGCACACTCGCTTCACAGCTTAAAGGTCAAGTGTTCGATTCCCGGGCGGTGCGTGGCCTTTCTGGGGAGTTAGCATGTTCTTCCTGTGTCTGCGTAGGTTTCCTCGACATAGACTGTTTATGGTTTAGTGAATTGCCTGTTGGTACATGTGTTCGTACAGGTAAAGATGTGCTGTACAGCATCGTGGCGTTTGCTCGGGACAGTGTGCGTGCCCACGTGACCACCCTGAGGCCAGAGAACTTCCCTTCCAATCAAAAGGAGCCCTGGCTGGTGGACTTCTTCGCCCCGGTTTGTTTAGTATTTTATGTAGTGTTAACTATGTTCTAATACTATGTACTAGTACTAGTAGAGAGTAATCAAATTACTTTTCTTGAGTAAAGAGATTTAAACTTAACATGTTAGTTTTGGGGTGCACGGTGGCAGAGCGGCTAGAGCTTCTGCCTCTCAATAAGGAGGTCGTGGGTTTGAATCCCAGACCACCCCAACATCGTGGTTTCGAATTCCGAACCACCCCAACATCACACGATCTCTCTGGGTGGAGTCTGCATGTCCTCCCCGTGTTACCGTGGGTTCTCTCCGGGTTCTCCGGCTCCTCCCACCGTCCAAACACATGACTGTGCAGGTTAATTGACAACTCTAAATTGTCCATAGTGTATGAATGTGAGAGTGAATGGTTGTCTGTCCTTGTCTGTGTCTCTGTGTGTTAGCCCTGCGATGAGTTGGCCACTGTCCAGGGTGTACCCCGCCTAAGGCCCAAAGTCACTGGGATAGGCTCCAGTCACCCGCGACCCCTAACGGGAATAAGCGGTAGAAAATGAATGAATGAATGAATGAATGAATGTTAGTTTTGTTTTTCCAGGTAATTTAGTACTAGCTACTTTTTCAGTAACACATTAGTTTAGTTTAGACCCAGCTGCTTGCTTCCCTTCTCTCGCTCTGTCTTCAAAGCGTGGACAATAACAAGAGCCGGTGCACTTTTCACAGCACCTCCACCCCTTGCACAGACCCCTCCGCAGCACCTCCTCCTCTCACCTCTCTGCTCCACCTCCTCTGCTCCAGGGCACCTCCTCCCCTCACCACATAATCTTCTGTTCCACGGCACTTCCTCCTCTTCTGAAGACACTGCTCTGCTCCACAGTGCCTCCTTCCGTCACAAAGACCCTCCTCTGCTCCACAGCATTTCCTCCCGTCCTGAAGACCCTCCTCTTCTACACTCTTGCGCCTCCTCTTCTTTCCAAGAGCTCACGACCCTCACAGCCTTGCACAGAAAAATTAAGCCTTATCAATTTGGTCTTTTCCAGCACCTGCTTCTTTACCCGGGCTCCTGCTCAGCTATTTAAAACAAGCCTTCAGTATTGCAAAAAAGATCGCCAATAACTGCAATATGGGAATAATAAATTAATACTCTAATGGGGGGTGGATACGTTTTCTTTTTGGCCATACTGCGAAACATTCCCTGCAAAGAAAAGACATTTCCATCGACACAAGAAGGTGGTGGACCCTACACCAGAAAGGTTACACAATGTACCTTTATCAACCACCTTATCTATACAGACTAACTTCTTAGTAGAAAAGGCTGTTGTGTGATGTGCTCCTCTGTGTCTGGACTCTTTAGACCTTAATGTGGTGTTAGTGAAGCCTCAGCCCTGATGTGTTTGATCAACATGCAGGATGTGAATGAATCATAGGTCAGATAAGTTGTCTTCTTGTGTGTCTGCAGTGGTGTCCACCTTGTCGTGCCCTCCTCCCTGAGCTCCGGAAGGCTTCCATCCAGCTGGCAGGACAGATGAGGTTTGGGACCCTGGACTGTACAGTGCATCAGCACCTCTGCTCCAGAGTAAGTCTTGTGGAAATTTTCTCAAACTGGACCTATGTGAAAGCTGTATTTATGATTGTTGTAGAATAAATAGAAGTTGGTCAAGAGTTGAAAGAAGGGGCATGAGGCTGGAGTTCCAACTAAGGAAGTTTATTTCCATCGGTACGGAAATCAACTTATAGTGACATATAGTGTGTGCCTTCCAGTCTAGTCCAATCCAGTCTGGCTATGCTTCCGCTGTAGGGAATTATGTATGTCTGATGAGGTAGCTGGCAGCGTTTGACTGGCACAGAGGAGAAATGCCATTTTCTCCCAGTGTTCCCTGATTTATGCAATTCCCTCTTGTTGTTGTTGCCGAAACAAAGCAAAACCTTTTAACTTTCACAAAACTTGTTGCTAACTGAAAATGTTCTTTTGGAAGAACAAATGAACTGCCAGGGTCATTCATACACATAGAATTCTGCTCTTTTAGAATATTATCACTTTTACATTGCAACCAAATTTTTTTTTTTCAATTTATGTTTTTATTAGAAAAGGTTGGTACCAATACAGTTATAACAAACGTTCCTCAAATCTTGGTCCTTTTCTGTACATTTTTTTCCCCAACAAAACAATGAAACGTAACAAAACAAAACATAACAAGGTGGCTTAACTGGGAGTTTACAGTCTAGTTTGATCCAGTAAACAAAATGAAATCAGAGGTTATTTGTTACATTGCCAGTATTCAACATGTTATACAAAATCGGCCCGAAAAGGAGACACAAACTGGATCCACTTATTCCAAATTTTGTAAAAATTTTTCCCTTTGAGTTCTTAAGGAATACGTCAACTTTTCCATTTTGAATATGTCCAAAACTATACTGATCCAGTCATCAAGTGTTGGAGGATTTGGATTCAGCCATTTTCTGGTTATTGATTTTTTTTACTGGCGGCCAGAAGTGCCTGCAATAGTTTTGTATCCCCTTCTCGGTTCAAGGGCACAATAAGACCCAGGTACAAATTTGAAAAATTGTTTGAGATTTGAACTTTGAAGATTTCATTTAAGGCTTCATGAATTTCTGACCAGTATTGATGCAATCTAGGACATTCCCAAAATACATGATAATGATTTGTTTCCATAACTCCACATTTTCTCCAACACTCAGCAGTCCCATTTTTATATTTTCTTTGTTGCGGGGTGATGACAAAACGAATGATGTTTTTCCAGCAGTGCTCTCTCCAGTTCAATGAGCTAGTTGAGGTCCACTGAAAATCACAAACCTTTTCCCAATGCTCATTCGAAATAGCCATTCCTGCTTCAGTCTCCCATTTCTTCTTAATATGTAATGTAGTGTCATTTCTCACTTGGATAAACACATTATATAGTTTGGAGATAGCCTTTCTAAGGGAACCATCATATGTTGATTTGATTATTTTGAAGAATTCAGTTTCTGTTGTTGTTAGGTTTGCTGTATTACAATGTTTGTTAAAATAGTCCCGCATCTGGAGGAACCTGAAGAAATCATCCCTTTCCAAACGGTTTTTAGTTTGCAAGGACTGAAAGCTTTGCAATTTCCTTTTATGTGTAAAAGAATGGAATGTTGTTAGTCCATTTTTTATCTATGATTGAAATCTTCTGTCACTTTGGTTTGGCTTAAAATCTGTATCGTAAGCGCACCATCTAAAGTGTTTTAACATATTTCCAATTCCACATAATTTAACTACTTTGTTCCATATTTTTAAGGTATGGCATATCCACATCCCATTACCTTCCAATTGTCCTGCCAGTTTTATATCCGCTATTGAGGCTTGTAAGGGAAATTTAGAGGATGTATTAAATTCTATCGACTTCCATTTAGTTTTTAAATCTAGATGACACCAATTCAGCAAGGGGATAATTTGAGAAGCATAATAATAAAATTGTAAACATGGCAATGTTGCCCCACCCTTTGCCTTACTTAGTTGTAGAACAGAGTATCGAATTCTTGATTTCTTCCCCTGCCAAATAAAGCGGGAGATCCACTTGTCCCAGTAACGACTTTTGGTATCGCAGCTTGAAGAATCTGGTGAATTGCCTTGTACACTTCTTCCAAGAAATGTAACAGTTTAGGACATGACCAGAAGACGTGTGTATGGTTAGGCAAAGCTGTGCCACAATTTCTCCAACATAAACTTGGTACATTAGGGTTCATTTTAGAAACAACGTCTGGAGTTCGAAAAAATCTACTAATAATTTTCCATTTAAATTCCCTCCATGTATTTGAATTTGTGGTTTGGTGTGCCTGTATACATGCCTCTTTCCACATCTCGTCAGATATAGTTTGGGCCGCCTCTGCCTCCCATTTTTGTTTGGCCTGAATGGGTTTGTTTTGAGAAGTGGATACAAATATTTTATATAACCTTGTGATTAACTTTATATCTCCTTCTCTTTTTTGGATTTGTATAAATAATTCTTCAATTGCTGAAGGGTCCAAAATCTTTTTCCATTCTATATGAGATATCAGAAAGGAGCGCAATTGTAAGTACCTAAAGAATTCATTTTTTTGAAGTTGAAAATGTTGTCTTAACTGCTCAAATGACATATGGCCATCTTTATCAATTAACTGATGTATATAGACAAGTCCTCTATCAGCCCATTTTCGAAAACCCTTATCGACAGTACTTGGTGTAAAGGATTTAATATACCCAATACTTGTCAAAGGATGTTTACCTTGCCAAATAAATTTAGAAATCAGTTTGTCTATTTCCTCAAATGTTGACCTGGGTATACCAATTGGTAGCATTTGAAACACATATAACAACCTTGGAAGGACATTCATACGAATGGTCTCAATGCGGCCGAGAAGGGAAACTGGCAATGCTGACCGGCGGTCCAAGTCATTTTTTATAGCATTCAACATTTTCCCATAATTAGCATTAAACAGGTTATCTAAAGAATGGGGGATATATATGCCCAAGTACTTTATGCCCTCTTTAGGCCATCTGAAGCCACTACGTTGTTTCACCTCCAAAGGGATACTCCCACAGACATCCATTGCCTCGGTCTTATCTACATTTATTTTATACCCAGAAAAGTGACTATATTCCGGAATCATTTTCAGCAAGCGGGGGACTGTTGTAGATGGCTCTGTAAGATATAATAGGATATTATTGGCATACAGTGATATTTTATGTATTTCTTTGCCAACTGACACTCCTTTAATATTGTCATCATCCCTAATGAGCTGGGCTAATGGCTCAATGCTGATCTGAAACCATTAACTCTAACAGAGGCATGAGGTGAAGAATAAATTGTTTCTATCCAATCAACAAATTTAGGGCCAAATTTAAATCTTTTTAGAGTTCGAGTCAGGTATTTCCATGACACCCGATCGAAAGCCTTTTGAGCGTCCAGTGATATTACTGCGGTCATGGATTGGCTCTGTTTTTGATAAGATACAATATTTAATAACCGGTGTAGATTATTCCCATAATGCCTTCCAGTAAATCCAGTCTGATCTGGGTGTATAATTTCAGTGATTATGCTATTCAAACGGCGTTCCAATATGGCTGTCAAAATACGGATATCGCCATTCAGCTTAGACAATGGCCTGTATGAACCACAGTGCCTTCTTTATGCAAGACACTATTGTAGCATCTGACCAAGATGGAGCCATTGTTTTGGTTTCTAAAGCATATCTATAAGCATCTAGAAGAAGCGGAGTGAGTACATCGCAGAAACATTTATAAAATTCATTTATAAATCCATCTGGCCCCGGGCATTTATTATTTTTGAGAGATGTAATAATCTGTTTTATTTCCCATTCTTCAATTGGTTCATCTAATTCAATAGATGAGGTATCAGACAGTTCAGAAACTTTGACATTCTCCAAATACCGTGCTATGCCAATCTCATCAGAACATGTGTCAGTGTCTTGATACAGGGCCTTATAAAATTTTGCAAAAGCTTCTGAAATGTCCTTTGGTTTAACCATGGTTTTGTTTCCCATTTTTATCTTTTGGATAATACTGGATGATTGTTGTTTCCTAAGTTTAAAGGCCAAAAGCCTACTTGCTCTATTCTCATGTTCATAGAGCTGTTGTTTGGCAAATCGCAAGTTTCCTTCAACCTTTTCGGATAGTAAGTCTGTAAGTTCTCTTCGGGCAGTGTTAAGATCCTTCAAAGAGTCTGATGACATCCCGTGTTTATGTTTATGTTCTAATTCCTTAATTTTACTCTCTAATTCTATTTGTTTAGCCACTTTACGTCTTTTTTTAGCTGAGGCATAGGATATAATGCTCCAACGTAAATAAGCTTTTGCACAATCCCACAGGACAATGGGGGATGTATCTGGTGTTTTATTCAAATCTAAATAATTCTTAAGCTCAGTATTAATAAGTGCAATAAAATCTTTATCATTAAGGAGAGAGGCATTCAATCACCACTGCCTAGAGGACAAAGCCATGCCTATATCCCACTGGAGGGCAACAGGAGCGTGGTCTGAAATTGTGATGGGCATTATTGAAATATCATCAACTCTATGCAACTCAGTTTTAGAAGTAAAAAAGTAATCAATTCGTGAATATGATGCATGTCTATTGGAATTAAAAGTGAAATTTTTCTCTTTGGGGAATGTGGAACGCCATACATCAACAAATCCTGCCTCAGCGGACAAATATTTAAGTGTTTTACCCATTTTAGAAATGGGGGTTTTAGATAAAGGTTGCCTGTCTTGATGTGACATTACACAGTTAAAATCTCCCCCCATGAGTAAGAGACCAGAACTGTGCTCTGCGATCACATTAAATAGGGACTTTATAAACCCTGGTTGGTCCTCATTCGGCGCATACACGTTGACAAATGAAACAGAAATACCATCAATTAGCCCGTTTACCAGTATGAATCTGCCCTCTGTGTCTTTATGAACCAATGTTTCCGTAAAATTAATGTGTCTATGTATCAATATTGCCACACCTCTCCTCCTACCTGAGCAATGAGATGAATAATACACTTTATCAATCAATCAATCAATTTATTTGTTCCTTTCATTAAAATAACTGTCAATGCCATTGTTCACACAATGATTAACATACAGTAACATACAGTACATATTTCCATGATTGGAAAGGAGCAGATAGAAGAATTAAATTCTTATATTAATCTGCCCCTTTTTCACATCTTAATAATCTTCATGATCCTCCACATCCTTTTCTTTCATCCTCTCCTTGTTTCACCAGTGTATAAAGAGTACCCATCCAGTCAATACTCAAGTTGATATAATCTTATTTGTTTCAATATATACATCCATTTAAACTGAGACATAATCCGACGACCTTTAAATTAATATCCTGAGCATTCCACAATGTTACAGCTGCAACAGATAAGCACATTTGTTTGAATGTAGTTCGTGGACACTGATGTTTAAAATTGAATCTTCTCCTATGATTTTCATCATTTGAAGTAAAACTAAATCATTTTTGTGTCTTCAGGCAGAGCTCTGTTTCTGACTTTGAACATAAATAACAATGTTCGTAATTCAATTATATTTTTAAGTTTCAGTAACCCTGACTTAACAATGCATTTGTATGATCTCTAAATTTGGCTTTATGTATTATTCTAATCGCTCTTTTTTGCAATATATATAAAGGCATGATGTTACTGGCATATGTATCACCCCACACTTCTATACAATAACTCAAATAAGGCATTATCATTGAACAATATAACATTCGTAATATATGACAAGGTCAAATATATTTGGATTTATTTAAAATAAATAAGCTCTTTGATACCTTATTTTTCACATAAAATATATGAGATTTCCATGTTAATTTATCATTAGCATAACTCCTAAGAATTTCACTTCAGATACTTTTTCAATGTTTATGTTGTCCATAGATAGATTCACTTTTATCTTCTTTTTGTTTCCAAAAATCATAAATTTTGTTTTTGTTACATTTAAAGGTCCCATAACATGCAAAATCGACTTTTCAGAGGTTTTAACCTTCCTACAGTGCTATTTGGGCCTCGTATGTTGTGCCCAAAGTGGTTTTTTGATTGATTCCCTCATGCTTTCGCTAGAGAACTGTCTTTTCCGTCCCCCTCGGCTGAGCAGGCAGACCGGGGCTCCTCACCAGGATGACGCGCTTCACTAGGATGACGCGGTGTTTAAGCCACGCCTCCAGGAAGCACGCAGCCGCAAGAATAAAAACTGCTAATGCTAATGCTACACAGTAATTATACGATGGATACGACAGATAGAAGAGTTAGCTTGTTATTTACCAAACGGCAATGTCCGTCGTTGAGGCCCTGGAGCACGTCAAACTCCAGGTCAGATCCAGGACGTAGGACTCAGCACGACGCACCGTCAGGACGAGAAAATGTTTATTCAGTGTTTGTGTATCGCTGTTTACCGGAGCACACGGCGCATGCGCACTATCTCCGCTCTAGGCTTCGGCACGAGTTGGGCGGGGGAGGCGCGCGAGTTGAGCGGGGGAGGCAGCCTGCTCTCTGTTCAGGGGGGTCAGATCTCAGAGTGAGCCGTTTGCTTTTGCAAGGAGGGGGGCCAGTCCAAGAGATGGGTGTTTTTTGGAAACTGTTATGCAGGGCCGCCGCTTCCATAAAGCACGTAACGCACAGCGCGTAGGGCACCAAGTGCTCTGAGGGGGCACCACATCGGCTGTGCCGTGGCCGCCTGGCCGTGGCGAAAACGAGCGGTGCCCACGCGGCGCCGCGTTCTGTTCCGGCGCCGCGCCGCCTTACGGCGCTCGCCAAAGTGAAGCGCATGCACGTAATTTAATAAAACCGCGACGCCAAGGGCTCTCTCTCTTTCCTCCTCGGCTCCTCCCTCAGAGAACAGGGATGGCCAAGACCCCAGGCAAAGTTTGAGAGAATGATGAAGACGAGAGAGAGTCAGCGGAGGAGCCTATTACCTGCCGCTCTGCAGCTAACGTCTGACTCTGAGGCGTTTAGGGGACATTTGGTGCGTGGGCTTTTATTGCACTTAATCCGTGAATAAATATGATGCCAATGATACTTTCACAATGACAACAGTTGCTGTGCATTTCTTAAAGCTGAATAAACTATTTTTATTCATTTTTTGCAAAAAATAAATAAATAAATTGTAGTAGTAGTAATAATTTACAGTTACGAATATTTCGTTTCTTTTACCCTTTGAACTCACCACCAATTGGCACAGAAGCTCTCATATGATGACTTGATAAACAACTTTGCAGCTAGAAAATGTAGACGTACACATTTGTAGGAGCAGTCATTTTTGTTCAGTTGCCTGTTAATGTTTACATATACTTCACTTGTTGGATGATTCTATCTATATTCGTATTTGCACTTTTATTGGGTGGTATTTGTTTTACACTTGAATATTTAAGTTTTATTTAGTTATTTAAGATATTTATTAATATTTTTTGTTGGCAACTTACATTTCCATCTTGTGTTTATAGTACTATATATTGTGTATTTAATTTAAGATAATAAAATGAACATGGTAAGAAAAGAAAGTAATTGTGGGTTTGGTCATTTAATGCAGGGCGGGGGGGGGGCACCATCAAGACATTTTGCATAGGGCACCAAAAAAGCTAGCAGCAGCCCTGCTGTTATGTTATGGATATTGCACAACGAGAAAATGTATCAACAAAGCCCTTAGAATAGACTGTGTGAAGGGGAAAATAGCAGAATATGGGACCTTTAAAGACAATTAATTGTAATCAAACCACCTTTTTAGTTTGACCATTTCTTTTCCAATATTTTCAGCTAAACTTTGCAAATCATCTCCAGAACAGAAGGAGGTAGAATCGTCTGCAAATAAGACAAACTTCATCAACTTAGAAATATCACAAATATCATTTATGTATAAAACAAAAAGTTTTGGCCCTACAATTGAACCCTGTGGAAGTCCACACTTAATATTCATACATTCTGATTTATTACCTCCAAACTCTACATATTGCTGTCTTTTTTGTAAATAGCTGGTTAGCCAGTCCAGAACTACTCCTCTTACCCCATATGAATATCATTTAGAAATAAGGATAGAATGATCAATGGTATCAAATGCCTTCTTCAAATCAATAAATACTCCAATTGTAGATTTCTTTTGATCAATTGCTCCTGTAGATCGATTAGACCGAAAGCCAAACTGATTCTCATTTAATATGTTGTTATTTTCTATAAAGCTGTCTAATTTATTAACAAACAGTTTTTCTAACAATTTTGAAAATTGTGAACGCAATGATACAGGTCTGTAATTATTAAAATCATGTGCATTTCCATTTTTTTTAAAAAGGAATGATTTTAGCTATTTTCATTCTATCTGGGAATATTCCCTTTTTAAATGAGAGATTGAAAATAAAATGTAGTGATTTGAATATACAGTCTATCGTCATTTTTATTATTTTCATGTCAATACCGTCACTATCTTTTGAAGTCTTACTTTTAAGTTTATGGACAACAGATATTATTTCATTTTCAGAAACCTCTTCAAGGAACATTGATTGCATAATCCTTTTTTCACTTTTGCACACACAAGATTCATTATTTATAATTTCCTTTGCAAGGTTTGGTCCTATATTTACAAAAAAATTATTAAGTTCATTTACCATTTCCCTTTGGTTTTCAATTACCACATTATCTTTTACAAAATATTTGGGTGTTTCTTTTAATCGACTATTATTTCCTATTACCTTGTTCAAAATATTCCATGTAGCCTTTATGTTATATTTATTTTCATATAGAATCCTGTTATAGTATTCTTTTTTTAGCTTGTCTTAATATATTAGTTAACCTATTTTTGTAGGCCTTGTAACGTTTTTCTGTTGTTTCTGTTTTAGATTTAATAAAATCCTTGTACAGTTTGTTTTTCTTTTTGCATGCATTTTGCAAGCCCTTTGTTATCCAGGGTTTTTTGTTATAGTTTTGCATAGATTTACTTAGAACTTCTGGACAATGTTGATTGTAAAGATTTAAATAACATTTTAGAAAGGATTCATATGCAATATTCACATCATCTGTGTATACCCCATTCCAGTCTTGTTTTTTCAAATTATTTCTGAAAGCATTCACTCTAAGTGGGTCACCAGAGCTGCCTCCGCCATGGTCGTGACCACCTGCTGTGACTGTTGTAAATCCATAGGCCTGGGGTTTACTTGAACATCTCCCAAAGTAGTAATATAATGCAAAGAGTAGCACTGCTCCGCTGGACTGTTGTTTGAGCCTTTCTCCGTGCACTCTGGTCGAATTGCTCACTTTGAGCACTTGCGCGTCCGCCACTCAACACATCGGAAAAGATGATATATTGGCTCCAAGAGTCCAGGGGCAAAGCAGGCCTATCAGGTGGCGTTGAGCAGTCACAGGCAGCAGTCACAGGCAGCAGTCCAGCTTCCAAGCAACTGCGTAGTGACGATAGCCATCACGTAGAGCGACACGAATAGTACATTTCCAGCCTTAACACTGATGTTTTTTGTCAAAGGCCAAAGAATCCATGTTGTAGGGGCAGTTGTTAGTCAGGCGGCTTTCCAGAAGAAAGGTAAAGCATCAGCACCTGCCAAGCTGCTGCTACCTGTTGCCGCCATATTGTTCTGGAGATTTTCATAAAACAGCAACTAAACACATCCTATGACACTTACAAAATAAAAGCCTCTGTGTATTCCAGCAACTGAAACAGCATTATTTTGACAAGGTCTGACAACAACAGATAATTTAATGCTGCGCGAAAAAAATTGCACATGCCATATAAAACATCTGTTTATATGGCATGTGCAATTACTTTTAACAGATTGGTAAAACAACCTCTGATAATTTCCACTTTAAACTAGAGAATCTATGAAATTGCCTGGCCTCCATTCTAATCTCCATGTATTATTCAATACTGTCATTAGTCTGGAGATACCGCCACATAATTTTACTTCAGCGGGGCGGGACAAACATGCGTCAATCAGACGAACAGCAGACGTGACGACAGCACCACGAAAGAATGGTTTATTCGCGAAAGGCAGCAGAAAGCTGTGGCAGTCGGTCCAAAATGGTGTATAGCTGTAAAGCTTCCTCTCGCTGTGGTTTTAATGACCTGACGTCCTGGTCTTTTAAAAGAGAGAAGCCCTGAACATTTTCTCTGTCATGGACGCCATCTTGCTTGTTATTGCTTGTAATTGCGGCTCTGATTGGCTCGATTGCCGCAAAATAGAGGAAGTTTGGGCCTGATCGCCGTTAGGCCAAGTTCTTTCAAAACTGAAAGATATTGAAAGATAGTGGGAATGGCTGGTCAGGCTTGATATTTCCAGGCAACAAGTCCAGAATGTCGTTTTCTCAGGAACATGCTGGACCTGGTGCAGCCACAACTGGTCTTAAGTCGAGCTGGTGCACTCGGTACTAACCCTGTCCACTATGTAGTTAAACCCGGTTTAAGAGTTAGGTGTGTGATAACTTACAACTAGCTGGTGCAGCACACGCAGCTGTATGTCCAGGACACTCACAGAGCACGGGAAGGATGCACACATAGGCCTCATGGCGGTGACAGACACGGATGCTCACTGCGGAGAAACTCACAGCAGCAACGCGAGTACATTCGGATGAATACGAATATGACAAGAGCGAGCACATAGGCGTGTTCATGGTGGCATCAAGAGCACACGCATACGAGTCTGCGAAGATTTTTGATTGTGGGAAGCATCTTAAACCATAGCTCAAAGTTGTGGCTCATAGGCCTCATGGTGACACAGGGACAGGGAATCTTAGCCCTCCTGTCGCTCCGTCTACGATCAATCTTTGTTACAAATGTAAACATAGCAGCACCTCAAAGTAACAACAGAGGAGCTCCGCCGTGAATGGGACCTTATCTTCCAACTTCTTTTTTATTTAGTAACTTTTACAAACATGAACACACTGCTAGCATATCACGCTAGCCTCCGCTAACAGGTACAACTGCGATGACTATATCACACGGAGCTGGAGCCTGATATTTGCCCAGATACGCTTTTTGTCGTTGCTACGATTGACCATGTGAACCACCGCACAGTGTGACTGTAGCTATCTTCTGACTTTTAATTCATCACGTCTTATAGTGTGACTTCCATTTGTAAAAAATTGTTCAGTGGACCCCCGGCAGAGGAGGAGGAGCAGGAGGCAAGTCAGACACAGAGTGTGTGGAATGATGTCTCCTACCAGTGTTGGCTCTGGTTTTATCCTTCAATTAGTAAGTTGTTGACCAACAACTTTGTTATCAAAAATGACCTTGGAGCTCCTGTGGGTTACCATGGACCTAGTCTCACTGATGTACTGGGAATGTAAGAGGGGGGGATTGTTAAAAACGCCAACAGCAGATTTTATGTGATTAAAAAATACAACCCAGTTTCCGTAGTCTATTTGTAACAGATGAATGGAGGTGGGAGCGTGTTTGCAGGATAGGTGGTCTGCAGTTTTGTTTTTAACAGCAAAGTGGTTATTGATTTGAAAAAAATTTAGAAACATTGGTCTAAATTAGGATTCCAACTGGGGAAAATCTCTGCGTGGGAGAGGATATATTATGAGCTTGGACAGCTATTTTTGGAAAATGACAAAACAGCCCAGATAGCAAATGATGTTGATTCAACATTGATTTATGGTCATATTGGTTATTTTTGGTTGAGAGTGAAAAGTTGAATGTTAATTCAATGTTTAATCACAGTTGAAATATTCTATTCCAAATATTCTGCCACAGTGAGTTTTTTTGAGCTTTTAACCATCTTCTAACAATGTTACTGACTGTTAAATGTAAATCACAGATCATTAGATTGCTAAAATTAGCAGGCTCAAAGGATAATTAGGGATCCCTTTTTCCCATGGAGTTTTTTTCTAGTTTTTCCTCGCCGCGAAGGAGGGTCAAAGGACAGGGGCATTCTGGGACAGTTATCTGAACTGCTTTGTACCTGTGGCCCATCGAGGCAACTGTTGTTGTGATTTTGGGCATCATAAAAATAAATTGAATTGAAATTTAATTGAATCCCACTCATGTGCTCTGCAGTCAGTATGAGCTCATGCAGTCTGGGAGGAGATTCAGAATTCCTTTGTGTAACGTCGGGCTCACACAGCAGGCAGTCCAGCTCCGGTTGCTGTGTCGGAGTGGTCTGGTTGCAGTGTACCACTCACATGGAGCGGTGCTGTTGCTGTGATCGCCGACAACGCGAGTTCACTGGGGTTCACACTCAGTTTCGGAGTTCACGCAATAACCTATCTTCTATTTAGTGCCAGGAATGTTCCTTTTTGATGTTATCCTCCTATTATCCTGAGGGTCTCCAATAACAGAGACCCCCAAATTCCCGGTGTACTGCGCCGTCCCACGTGACGTATCACCGTAATATTTACATGCGCAGAGGTAGTAAATTGATGTAGAGTGAACACATTGGTTTGATTTTGAAAACCAGCCGGATTCATTTCACTCGCGCTCATAGGATTTCCTGTTTGTCTCGTCTCATTTTGACAACTTCACGGAAAAGGCGTGCGGTGGGCTCTGGCGCTCCGGTGAAAATTCAGTCCAACGGAAATTGGATGCATGGTGTGCGGTCTGAGCTCCTCTCGCACTTTTACAGTTACGGAAAGGCTGCGGTCACTGCACTGGAGCTGGACTGCATGCGGTCTGAGCCCGGGGTAAGAGCAACAGATATAAAAACTTGATCATTTCTCAGTCCATTAAAGTGATTAGTAACCTGAACTGACTGTGCAGTGTGTCGAGCCTGACTGTCTTTCTTTTGGATTGTTTTTGGGATATTGTTTCTGTAATATGTTCTAGATGTATTTTTGTTTGTATTGTGTCATGTATGTTTATGTTTTTACTACGGACTCCGCCTCCAAGACAAAATTCTCCAGTCGGAGACTAATAAAATAGAATCTTGAACCTTGAATGTTCAGTCATCAAAAACATTCCTCATGTTGTATTCACGCTGTTTTGAGGAATGTTTCATTAGGAAATCCTCTGCCCTCCGAGCGTCAAAAACACTTCCCTCTGAACTTCCTGCTGCTGGGAGGTTTTTTCAGACTTTTTACATCACTTATCCGAGAATCTTCTGCTGTTTTAAGTCCTTAAATCATCGCCAGACACATTCTTAGCATTTCTGCCATTCTTAGCATTTCTGATTACCTTAAATTTGCCATCTCATGTTTTATAAAGTTAAAAAAAATTGTTCTTACTGAAAGGAATTAATTGGCATCCAGCCACTAGATGGTGCTTCGCCATCAATTTGATAGAGTCTTACAGCGCTGTTGAAAACACGAGGTTTAGCCTAGTAGCAACAGCTAATGTGTTTAGACGGCAGAAATGCTCAAAATGAGTCTGGCGATGATTTAAGGACTTAAAATAGCAGAAGACTGCCTGATATGTGACGTATGAAGTCTGAAAATACATCTGAGGTAGATGGAGTTTGGAAGGACGTGTGTCTAACGCACAGAGGGGGAGGATTTTTAAATGACTATTCCTCAAAACACCATGAATGCAGCTGAATGCTACTTCAGGTATGTTTCTGATGACGGAACATTGTTAGAACATGATTAAAAGCTCAAAAAAGTCACTGTAGTAGAATATGTTCCCTTTAAACAAAATGGAAACATGAGTAATACTTTCAAACAATTATCTTTACAAATAATGTATTAAATGTACAAATGAACATAATAAATCTAGGTGGGTAATATATCAAAAATAATATAACTATATTCCTACTTTGGAGATATATTACACTTTGGTAAAATTACACTAGTGTTGAGCGTAATTTAGCATATCTCCAGTAGTAGGGAAGTAGGGAAAAATTACTGTAAAGAGAGACAGAAACATCGCCTTTTCTATTATTTACATGCAATACACTGATATGCAGAATGAACATGTAATGAACATTGTCTCTATAAACCTATAGTCTTTGAGAACTGTAGTGGTTGGGCTAAATGTACTTTACACGTTTATTTCGACAACTGGATAATAGAAAAAGATCAGAATGTTTCTGATAAATGCACATGTAAGAAGTTATTTGATTTGTTATTTGTACCGTTTAAACTTTCATAATTCTACTTTAAAGTTACATGTTTAATCTTGACAGAAACAAACAATATAAACAAATACCAATGCAACAGTTTAAATATTTTTGTTGTATAGCCCTACACCTTCTTTCCACTCAGCCACTGTCATTCCTAAAGCGGGAATGTTGTATTATTTACAGTGACTAGCACCAAGTTAGTTTGCTGTTGTATTGACTGGTTGTCCTCTAGCAGCTGTTTGATATGACTGTAGGTTTGGACAATGGCCTGAGTTAAGGGCAATGGTTTTCCCTTGGAATCCTTAGGTCTGTTGGTGCTCTTTCAAAAGTCCCAGTGAAACACACTCAAGAGATGCGAGTGATGTCAGGTTTGTGGGAAGCCTGACCATGGACCATAATGACCCTGTAAACCAAAAAACAAAACAAAAAAACAAACAAACATAAAATATAAATCATACATTACATCAATTTGCTTCTGGATTTTGCTTCCATTGCATTAGCTCACCGTTCAGCGCTGGTGCAGAGCCACTACGTTTCCCTCAAGTCCTCCATGGTCTAGGCACTTTTTACTTTTTAGACTGTATTTACATAGAGCCTTGTCCATTGGCAAGAGACTTGAAAACAAGTGCAGAATTGCTGCACCTCAGCAGTAGATAAAGCAGTAATGGTATGGCTGAGGGAAACATGATACTCTGCTAATTTATCTACTGCCTCCCATCCAGGTACACTTCTTGAGTCACATGTGTTTTCCTTCAGTGAAAAAAAAGAGACATGTCCTCATTAATTGAATATGCCATTTTCAACAAACACAATTTTGTACTGTTGTTTTCCCAATAAAATATCACAGCATTAATTATTACCTATGATGTGCAAGCTCCTCTGTAAAGACTGCGCTCTTGACACATGGTATTCTCCAGAATATCCTGTTGTTAGTTAGAAACACTATATTAGTGCAGTAATAAAAGTACATTAATGGTCTGGGTAAGATTAAGTCATTATATTTAGAGCACACAGCTTAATAGTAATATAACATTCCAGTATTCACATTACCTCAGCCTGGGAGCAAGCCAGAGCAAGTCATTGTCTTGGACAGAGGCATCCCCAGTGAATTCATGGAGGTGGCCTGTGGCATCCGTACAATCCTCCTGAAGAGCTTCAATGTCTGGCAGTATTGTGCTGAGTTCTGAGTGATGTGGATCATGCATGTCACCTCCGCCTCTGATTCTCCACAGCAATCTGCTCCTCTGAACACCTCAAATCAACTGATAGTAACATCAGTGTAAATGAATAGAAGTGGGTCAATTTATGTTTACAGCTTTATCTTACTTGTTTATATCCCTGGAGGGAAAAACTGAAGGTGGCCAAGAACCCTGTTGCTGAGGTCATTGAGGTTTGACATCAAGCAGACATCATACATTTTTATTTTTTATGCGTACCTCCAATGCTCACAGCATCACAGGCTCTGTTGATGTTCCATCTTGACCAACCTTCAAGTATGTACATTTGTGAGTGCATAGCATTGCTCCTCCACCCTGAAATAATGAGCCATTATTTCAATTGTAGATAGTAATTGGATGCATCTTTAATCAGCTGAGCCTAAATTGGCCGCACTGGTGATGGTGGAAACTTTCCACAGATGAAGACCTTCTCGTACACCGGTAGACATTGAGCACCTTTCTCCTTTCTGTAGCCCTGAGTCAAGCCTGGTGTACAGGTCAACACCAGGTGGATCTTGGATGCATTCCAGGTGTTTCTGCTGCACAGCTCACACTTCATGTTCTCCTGGTTGAGGCAACCCCGTGGTGTCAGTGAGCTGCCGCATTCCCTCAACCCCCCCACGCTCTCTGCCTACAGTCCCTGGACTCTTCACTTTATGTGACAGACTAGATATCACCTGGCTTTCAGTAGGGGTATAACCCACATACGTCTTCTTCAGTTCAGGTTTTTTAGCCTCCTTAAGGTATATAACATATATGTAACATGATAACCCAAAAAAAACTGGTAACGCAGCACAATGCGTAGCAGAAAAAAAAATGTATCCTCCCTTATAAATCAACTATATCTTTTTTGTAAGTTCCTCTTCAGTTCAGTAAATTGTGATTATTATGTCTCCACCTTCTCCATGCCTAAATTTATTGAATGTTGACATTAATTTCATCTGCTTTTATTTGACTGTTTTAAACTTGCTCTTTTATAATGTGAATGTTTGTCCAGTCTGGTTATTTTTAAAGTTATAAATATCATAGCTATCGCAGAAAGCAAGAATAAACTCGTACCTGCTTCATTTCAACAATCCCATTTGTTAAGACACAGTTTAGAACTTGGCTGTACTCGATGACATTTGTCATCCATGTTGCAGTTTCCCCCCCATCTCCAGCCAGTTTTTTTTTTTTTGTGATCATGTATGTATGTATAGCATTAACACTACGTGAAATTAATATTATTTATTAGAATTTATTAATAACTACGTTTTTGTCGAGTCCATCTTCGATATCCTGCAATATATAGAGGTATAAACTCCCTTCATCTTGTTCACATGGGCAAGGATTTCGTTAGCATGGACTGTTTCAAACCACTGGGCAAGTGGCAACATGCAAAATGGAGGTGGCTTTTGGTACACTGCCTCATTTTAAGCAAAAGCACTCCTTTTTTATGCAGCTCACAGTCCACAAAGTACTTCATGCTCTGTCTTGACCATTCCTCACTGTGTATCTCCTCCAGAGCCTGTTATAAGTAACTAGTGGTTTTAATAAAGTGCACACTCTTCTGTCTAGAGCAAGGTGCATTGTCAGTACAGCAGGACATTTATTTTGGTGGGATGGATCTAACTGATTTAAGATTTCACTGCTCCATGGACAGACAACAATGACACACTTCCTGTACTTTGGATAATCTCCTCCTATAAAATAGTAACTTGAATCAAGATCTATAACTTCACAGACCTTTGTGTAGATGCCAGAATGGTGCATTTTAGAATTGTGCTGAGGACACTTCAGCAAAATGCCCCACATCCGCATTGGTGCCCACAAAAATGGAAATAAGTCATGGGTTCAGGTGGTGCAGTGGCTACCTTTGGTGGTTTAAGTGGATGGAACCAGTTGTCTGAGAAGTGTTGTCGCAGCTGTACGGTTGACTCGCCTGGTTTGATGACCCGCATAAATTGTTTTGGAAGAAAGCTTAACCAATTTACTTCTGGGGGCTTCAAACTGACAACAGGTGGTGGCTGGACTTGTTGAATTGTAGGAGGCTGTGATGGAGGAGCCTGTCTGGAGAGAGGAGACCTTTGAGGAGGCTGTGATGGAGGAGCCTGCCTGGAGAGAGGAGACACTTGAGGAGGCTGCGATGGAGGAGCCTGCCTGGAGAGAGGAGACACTTGAGGAGGCTGCGATGGAGGAGCCTGTCTGGAGAACCGACCCTTGAAGGCTGCGATGGAGGAGCCTGCCTGGAGAGAGGAGACACTTGAAGAGGCTGCGATGGAGGAGCCTGCCTGGAGAACAGACCCTTGAAGGCTGCGATGGAGGAGCCTGCCTGGAGAACAGACCCTTGAAGGCTGCGATGGAGGAGCCTGTCTGGAGAACAGACCCTTGAAGGCTGCGATGGAGGAGCCTGTCTGGAGAACAGACCCTTGAAGGCTGCGATGGAGGAGCCTGTCTGGAGAACAGACCCTTGACGGCTGCGATGGAGGTGTCTGTCAGGGAGAGAGGAGCCTGCCTGGAAAGAGGACAGACCTGAGGCTGTGATGGAGGAGCCTGCCTGGAAAGAGGAGACGCTTGAGAAGGCTGAGATGGAGGAGCCTGTCTGGAGAGAGGATAAGCAGGAACCTGGGACGGTTGACACTTTTCAACATGTTCCAGTAACCCCAAGAATCAGTTCTTTGCCACAATGTTCACATCGTTCTTTAGTGAGAAAGATACATAAATGATCACTATACAGATCAGAGTGAATTTTCTCTCTGCACATCTAGAACACTGTATGAGCAGTGAGGCCTCTGCCACAACCGCTTGGCTGATCCTCGATGGCCCTGGCTTTGGCTCACTCACTTGCGGGGTTGCACTGGTCACTAGGCCCAACGACCTGTCTGAAAAGGATTAGCTGCACCCCAAACTCTCTGCTGCTGCGCTTTTGGCACCTGCCAGGGACTGGTTGTCTGTAAATACAACCAAATTGGCTCCTCTCTGTTTGTCATCTATACTATACATGCATATTAATCTACCTTTATAGACTAGGTCTATAGCTTGCAAATAAGCTAATGAAATTATACCATAATACTTGCCTTTGTCAGATGTAATTGATGGGTGTTCAACCAATTATTTTGATAAGCACACGATACACAGTTTGTTTCTATTATTTACCCTTATTACAATAGTCACGCACTCACACATATCTACAGTCTGCATTTTACAAAAAAACAAAACAAAAAAAAGTTGTCAAATTGCTAACCAAAACCAAGCATAAACCAAGTCATAAACAGACACTTCCCACATTAATATATGTAAGCATTATTGAGATTAGGCTACACTCAGAGGTGGTAAATAAATAAATTCTGTACTTTTATAATACTTGACATATGTGTGCTTAGTACTTTGACTCCACAAAGACAAATATAATATTTTCTATTTTACCAGGCGTAAATGTTTCATTTTGCTCAAGTAATAAAAAGCAGTACTTCAATCACCTCTGGTTACACATATTTTACAGTTACACTTAACACCATTGCTTAGACTACGGTAACAGCTGCTCACAGGCCTCTCCAAACGAGCTGTAAAACAGCTGCAGTTCATCCAGAACGCTGCTGCTCCAGTCCTGACAAGAACCAGGAAGTACGATCACATTAGTCTGTGTCAGGTCTCTGCACTGGCTTCCTGTGGCTCAGAGAATAGACTTTAAAGCAGCTCTGCTTGTGTTCAAGTCTCTCCAAAGCACCAAAGTACATCTCTGACATGTTAGAGCCATATGAACCATCTCGCACTCTGAGGACCTCAGGGACCGGCCTCCTGCTGGTGCCCAGAGTCAGGACTAAACATGGGGACCATGCCTCCGGTCCGTCAGGAAGTCAGTGATCCACCTGCAGATACAGAGACAATTTACACACAACTGGCACAATATTTTGACAGTTTAAACTGAAGTCATTCAACAAAATAAAGATGTTATCCGGCATTATATTTGTCAAATCCTACCTATTGCTTAAATTATATGGATTTGGCCCTTGTTTTCAAATGGTTACTAGTTAACAGTTGTGGAATTACCTCTACCTATATCATATTTGCTGCCCATGTTCAACCAGGAAGTAACATTTTAAACATTACAAAAACTGACCTGTCATATAGACTTTTAATTTCAGTGACAGACAACATGTCATCATGGCTGCAGCCAGACCAATCTCCACAGATCAGACAAGCTCCATGTCTCATTAGTCAAAAAACCAAAGGCATTCAACGAGCTGAAACTCAACGTAAACGTTAAAATAAGAATACTTGCCTCATCAGATGAGGCTTCAATCTGATGCAGACTCATAACCGGTTCCCTGAGCTATTTGACATTATTTTTTTGTCTATTTTTTTCTTCAGTTTATTGGATGGGGACTCTATTAGACACATTTGAGTATTTGCCCATTGTGGGCCAGTGTTTTTCTCCTTTTTGTTTCTATTATCCAGTTGAAATGTTCGACTAATCGAACCTAAGTACCTTTTATCCCTTTTTGGATCAGAAAGTGGCCTCTTTGCTTGTTTTTGGCATGAGACCTTTTTTTGCTGTTGGTTTGTTTTCTTGTGTTCTATTGTTTGTTGTTTCTTGTTCGACCAGAGAGTTTTGGAAAAATGGGGAGTGGCCATATTGGAATAACTTTTCAACTGAGTTTTGAACACAAAGATAGATGGCAGATTTTACAGGCTAAACTATGAACTATTAATTGAAGTACTTCTACTTACTTTACTTGTGCATAGGGCCATGATCACTTAGATCTATTGTGTCTATCTACATTGCTGTAGATTTGGAACAAACAAACAAAAAAAACACACTTTGGAGGCTTAATGCTAGACTTCTCAATTAGCCCCCAGTTTAAAAAATGACATCGAGACTTATGTGTAAGAGAACAACACTGATGAAACTTCCCCATTCTTTGGGATACAGTTAATGCAGTTTTGAGGGGAAAGGTAATTGCTGTTGCCTCGGCCAAAAAGAAACAAAGGCATAAAGAACTAAATGATCTGCAGGACAGAGTAAAGCTGTTGGAAGTTAAAAATGCGGAGAATTTGAAGATTTAGAAGTTAGAAGCTCAAAGTTCTCTAAATGACCAGCTTGGAAGCTTAGAAAACAACAAGCTGAGAGAACATTTTTTGTGACAGGCAGAATAATGTAATTTTAACCAAACAAGAACACATACAGTCATCCTTTGAATCTTTCCACAAAAAACGTTTCACTAAAATATCATGACATAATGAAGATGAAATAAAACATTTTCTGGATACTGCATATTTACCAGTTGTGACTGAAGAGCAAAATAAAAAAATCAGGTTCTGAAATAACTGTTGTATATAAAAGTGCAATCAAAAGACTAAACAATACGTCCTTAGGGTGTGATGGGTATAAAACTTTTAAAGAAACACTTAGTCCTCTGCATTTAGCAACTTTTAACTGGGCACGATGGAAAGCTTAGCCTGAGTTGGAAAGAGGCCAACATATCTCTAATATCGAGAGGGAGGGATCGACTTGAATGTGCCTCATATAAACCAATCTAAATACCTCAATACAGTCAGGTGTGCCCACCCTGACGGCTCCACAGACCATCTTTGAGCAGTCAGTGATGACACAGGCTCAAAGGATAATTAGGGATCCCTCTCGTGTGCTCTCCAGACAGTATGAGCTCAAGCAGTCTGGGAGGAGGTTCAGAATTCCTTTATGTACGAGCAACAGATACAAAAACTATTTCATTCCTCAGTCCATTAAATTGATTAATATGAAATGATGTGCAGTGTGTTGAGCCTGACTGTTTTTCTTTTCTTGAATATTGTCTCTGTAATATGTTTCAGATGGATTTCTGTGTGTTTTGTGTCATGTATCTTTGTTATACTTCGGACACCACCTCCAAGACACATTTCTCCAGTTGGAGACTAATAAATTGAACCTTGAACAAAGACTCACAAATTTAATTCATAATGACCAAACAGGATTTATTAACAAACTCCAAGCCCAGGACAATATAGGATGACCTTTAAACACACAAAAACCACAAAGCTGTAATAATTAGTTTGGACACAAGCTTTGAGTCAGTTAGCTGGCCTCTAGTATTCAAACAGCTGAACAAATTTCAAATAGATTACTTCATAATAAAGAATATTGGGGTGCTTTATGATGGTCCATCAAGCATTAAAATTCACTTTACAGACCCACTGACTCTGGAAACAGGAGTGAGACAGGGTTGTTCTTGGTCCCCCTGCTTATTTTCTCTGTACTTGGAACCATTGGCCCAATATGTTAGAAAGTCAAAAACAATCTATGTTGTTACAATTAATGGAACAAAGTATAAAATTGCCTGCTATGCAGATGACGTTCATTATTTTTGACCATACCAACAATTTCCATACCTAATGTGATGCATTTCCTTCATAATATTGGTTCAATGGCTGGACACAAACAGAATATACTTTTTACAAATATAAAATGTTCTCTTTATTCTTATGCTTTTGATTTTTTGTACTTTGTGTCTATTGACCAAAAAAATTAACTAACTATATACAGTCTTACTGGTGACTGGCTTTTGATCATAGTATATACTAGTAATAGCACTGACATTAGTTTTAAGAGCTGGATAACAAAAGATATAAAAGTATCTTACCACAAAAAGAAAACCTAATGGAAAGCTTGGATATGTTGAAGAAATCCTTGGCTTAGAAAAACAGGACTTTTACAGTTACTTACAAATAAGGAGTTATTACAATCAAGAAATTCAACAAACCAATGATTACCATTATAACCCGATGATTGAAATTTTCATCAAGGCATATTCATCAGAACTTTCAAGGGGATAATGCGTCAACAATCTGGACTGTTATTCTACCAAATATAGTAAAATGAACTGGACAAAAGAAGGTTGTTTTGATTTGACAGATGAAGAATGGAAAAATATATGTATTTCACAATGGAGAACCACAACATTTTGGACAGTTTTTCATAATACTATGTTAGAGTTCCACTATTTACAAGAAAATGCTAGTTGCTGGATAAATTGTGGTAGTCAGATGGAACACCATCACCATGTGTTTTGGGACTGCCCTACTGCTCAGAAATATTGGGCTACGATTAACCAAGTGCTGCAGAATATTTCACACCTGCCATTGACAAATGTAATTGGCATATAAAAAAAAAAAGGAAAAAATCAAATTTTTGAACTCACTTTGAACATGGACAACATTGAGAGACTCTGGACGAAATTCGATGTTTACTTGGGACTATACATGTATTCATTATTTTTAGGATGTCTTTTGTTGACATTGTATGTTTTTGACATTGTAATTGACATGCAGTCTCTCTCTGGTCTTGTTCTGCTTTGTCCTTGTTATGTTTTTAATTGAAAAAATGTCTAAAATGAATCTGCTGCTCCTGTAATGTGTTACAGTATAACATCCAGGCCTACCCAACCACAGTGATCTTCAACGGCTCCTTTGTCCACGAGTATGAAGGCCAACACTCGGCTGACAGCATTCTGGAGTTCATACAGGTACATCTACTCACCAACAGAGGCCACCATTGCTCTGAAAGACTCTTTAGAAAGTTACCTCTATGCACCACCAGAGGGCATAAACACACTGGCTTAACAGCATTAAAATGTCTAATTTTCAACAAATAACCAGGAGATTTTTTACCAGTTATGAAGAATTGTGATCATCCAACAGTTTGGCCATTTTAAAGAAACGGTTGTTTAAAATGGATTGTTACACTTCTGCTCAAAGAGTAAACAAATATCTCTTATACACATTTAATATTTTATAATACACTTAATCATTTCCTATAACTACATTTTGTCAAAGGACTGTAAAGAATTACATTAACTAATTGTGACTAGTCAACTATAAAAAAAATACTGGTGGTTGTATTTTTTTATCGTAATGTGGACCATACAGACTCTAAAACACATACAAAATACTTTTTGTACTAAAGGCCTCTGTTTCTGATTTCCATCAATAATACACTGTATTTGTAATTCTATTCTATCTAGAAGCCTTCAGTCACCATATTTCAACCTTTATATGGCTGATAAGGTATTTTAAAAGTTTCAATTACAATTACAATAGTAATAATAATTTTACTTACTAATTAAAAAAGAAAAATGCCACTTTAGTGGACTAAAATTGTCAGTTGCAGCCAATTAAAGTTCTGCTTGAGAATTTTTTAAAAATATAAATCTAATCAAATCAAACTTTATTTATAGAGCGGTTTTCATGCAGAAATTGTAACAAAAGTGCTTTACAATTAAATATTTAAAACCATCCCCAGAACCCACCCACACCCTGACCCCCATCAACCACATGAAAACTTCCACACACATACACACACACACACGCACACACAAACACACGCACACACACACACACACACACACACACACACACACACACACATACACACACACATACACACACACACACACACACGCATACACACACACATACACACGCATACACACACGCACATACACACACGCGCGCACACACGCATACACACACACGCACACATGCATACACACACACACGCACACATGCATACACACACACACGCACACACACACACGCATACACACGCATACATGCACACACACACGCATGCACACACACACACACACATACACACGCACACACACGCACACACACATACACACACACACGCATACACACACACATACACACGCATACACACACGCACATACACACACGCGCGCACACACGCATACACACACACGCACACATGCATACACACACACACGCATACACACGCATACATGCACACACACACGCACGCACACACACACACACATACACACACGCACACACACGCATACACACACATACACGCACACACACGCATACACACACGCATACACACATACACACACACATACACACACACATACACACACACATACACACACATTCACGTACACATTCACACATACATACATTAAGATAATGGGCATAAAGAACTGAACGGGAATCCAACATGTAAACCAATAAAACCAGCATTCAACCTAGATGTAGTCAGTGAAGAGCTCATCTGTCAGGCGCAGAGGGCAGGTTCATTTCACCAGACCCAACATGCAAGCACTGAAATGTTTCTCTGACATCTCTGAATCATCAAGCTTATTATACAGTACATGCCATTATTTACCAGGGTTCAAAATGTCGAGACCAAACCAGGACCAAAAAGTGGTGCTGCACGATATTATAACATATTGCAATATGCTATTAATTACTGCAATATTGTAATTAATGTGATTACTTTTTGATACAAAAATTTCAGTTATAGTGAAACTATAATGCATATCATCAACAATATCAAGATTAATTCTTGGCTCATTTAAAACTTTAGGAAAATGATAACTAAAATATGCCTTTTTCATAAAAAAAAAAAAAAAAAAGTATTTACATAAAAAAACAGTACATTTTTATCAGATAGAGAACCTAAATGTTATTGTGGTATATTTAGTTTATTGCGATATTGATTAATTCTTTGGGCAATATTGTGATATGGATACTTGCAATCAATCATTCAAACTTTTTTATAAAGCGCCTTTCAGACGAAAATATGACACAGTGCTTCACACTCATGCCAAGTCTGCTTGTGTCCAGCGAAACACCTGCACACACGCAGACTCCCACATGCACACACGCACACTCAAGTACACGAAGTAAAGATGAAGTAACGATGAACCAGTTGAGAAAGCACCAACAGAGGATACATCTGCACCAGGAGCAGAGAGTTGCCCAAAGCCACAGGACACAGACACAGGGCCCAGAGGAGAGATGAGGCAGCAGCCACAGCCGACCGCCGCTCCCTGTAGAGAGGGCCCCTCAGAGGAAACACTGCCCATGTTACTCATTACTGGACTGGGCTCGCAGATGGGGCTTTCAAGCTTTTCTATGCTGTATGCTGCTGTTATCAAGTTGACCTGCGGATCTGACCAACGGCCATTTCAAGACTCCAACGAGGCAGCAAAGTTAATTTGCTGCATAGAACCACAAAACTCTATCAATAGCGGACAGTGAGCAGGCACGCAGGCTGGCAGGTCCTGTGTGATTGCCTCAAAAACTCACAGCGCACAGAAAAATGCTATCATCATCTTGTTTCTGGTAATCTGTATTGCAATGCTCTGGCTGATAGTGTACCTTTCTTGTACACTATCCAAAAAGCAAATAATCAGCCCTGCAATAAGAAGCAACTATGTCCTGTAGTTGAGGCTCATTGATTGTGCCAAACTCCCACATGGGAAACCAACAAAACCACCTAAATAACCTGGATACTACGCAGGACTCACAAGCCTCGCTTATTATTATGCTGCTTGTGAGTGATGTGGAAATAAATCCTGAGCCTTTACCCTGGAATTTTATGACCATGTTGCTAACTGAAGCCGGCGCAAACACTCTACGCATTGCCTTACAACGAAAAGCTGGATTCTTGCATCCGTCAGATGGGATAGCACAATGGCTCACTAGTCAGCAACTCTCAACATTACATTACATTACTCCCATCTTACAAACCGCGTGGCCACTGCAACAACAGAGGCTAATGCCAACTTTCTCTCAACCACTCTAGCCTGTCCACCGGACTCACCAAACCGCTGGGCAGCTAACACAACAGCAACCAGTGGCTCGTACTCCCACCTGTTGGTTTGCTCCATTGGGCGTTCCTCCGCATCAGTGCCGGTGGTGTCCTCGGCGGAGGTGAATGCATGCTCTGGGCAGAGTTGGTAGTGGTTGCCTGGGGTTTCCGGGAGTTTCCTCAGCACTGCAGGACAAACTGCAGCCTCGGTGGATCGAGTGAGTTCAGCGGCAACGGAGGCGCGCGACACGGAAGAGGGACCGGAGGGTCTGATGGAATCGCAGGCAGCAATGGAAGCGGCTTCGCAGGGGATCTTTCTGATTCTGCATCAGACTGTGTGTCTGTGTCTGTGTGACAACTACACTCCATAAGCCACTACATACTATTACACCTACACGTAAATAATGGGAGCCAGCATTTAAAAAGTACCGTTCTACTAAGCTATCTCTGACCCTGAATCAAGCGAGGACAATGTGGGATCTTCAGTGTAAAAAGGGGGGACTGTTAGGTGGCCACCTGAATATCCGTGGCATGACCCCAAAGAGAGAACAATTGGAACACCTTCTTATAAGCTCAAATATTGACTTAATGGGGCTTACAGAAACATGGCTCTCTCCCTCCTGTCCACAAGCAGTCATAACACTGCAATTGTGTTTGGAACCAGGTGTGTGCAGTTGGATAAGCCAAACTTAAACCTAACTATGAAAGATACAAATGTTGAGCAGGTACAAGAATGTAAACTTCTTGGAGTGATAAACAGTCCTGGTCTAAACACATCAGCGCTGTAGTTCACAGGATGGGCAGAGGTCTTGGGCAATGGTTAAAAGGTGTTCCCATTTTGAGATTTGGTCATGTGCTGCTCTTTCTCATATCAAGGAGCTTCAAATGGTCCAAAACATGCAGCTCAATGTGCTCTTCGGTGTCTGCAGAACAAACATAATTGGATGCATGCTATGTTATCCTGGTTAAAGGTAAAAGAGATTTGAAGCCTCTTTGCTTAATCTGACAAGAAATATCATAGCACTTAAATCATCAAATGTGCTTTATCAGCTATTAGTTAGTTTATTAGTTAGTTCTGAGGGGCATAATTATGGAACCAGACACACAACAGAGTACAGATTCGAAGTAAGTACAAACCATGCAAAAAAGCACAGTAAAAAAAACCATCCATCTCTTCTTGGAGCAACCTGCCAAGTGAAATTATTAATGCAAACAGCAAACATCAATTCAAAGTCTTCTTGAAAAGGCACCTTCTTTCACTTTAGTAATATCTATCTATTTTCTATTGAATTTTTTATTGTATTATAGGGACTTCCTATTATTAACTACTATGAAATGTCATCTATCTAGTATAATAATATGTGTGTGCGCGTGTGCGTGCATGGTTGTGTTTGCTGTTTTGTGGTGGTTGTTTTTGTTGTTGTGTATTTTCTTTTAATTAATATTTGTATTAGTGTTGTGTTTGTCATAATATCCATGTAAATGCTCTTTGGTTGATGGGAATACTCACAGTATATGGAGATCGAAATAAATACGAATACAAAGGTGGGTCCTTGAGTCTGCTCTTAAAAACCTGAACGTTCTCTGCGGCTCTGATGTAATGTTTAAAGCCAAATGAAGTTTATTGCAGTATGAATATCTGGCATTGTTTTCATTTCGGCAGCACATGAGTGATCTGCTATTGGAGCTTAACTTTCTCCATTCTCATGAACCTCTTCTGCAGGACCTGGTGCAGCCCTCAGTGGTGGTTCTGGATCCTGATACCTTCATACAAAGAGTCAAAGGTAAACTTCAAATGTCTTTTTACATTTTTGAGGGCTATGAATTGTAAACATTGGGGGCATTGAATTGAGTCTGTTCAGTGAGGGGAGAGGCCCTGTTCTGTTTAATGAGGAGCATGGGTGGAGCGCCACTGAGAGCTTCCTGGTTATGTCAGTTTGTGGCGGAGACTTGTACAAGAGGCGTGGGCTTGTACTACAAACCACTACAGCAGAAATTAATGTAGTTATAATAGTGTTACCGCAATCTCTCCTGAGCACACTCAAACACTTTTCGAACCCTCTTTTCAAAGTATTGATTAGGATTAGGGTTAGGAATTTGGGTTAGAGTATTAATTAGGTAGTTACTAAGCCTGAATCATTCTTAATAAACTATTCGTTCATTATGAGTATAATCCCAAGTGAAAATTGGACAAATTAAAAATAATGACCACTGACGGAGAGTTTATTTTGGCTGAATTCTGTCTTGTTGTGTCAGAGCTACAGTAAAGTCTAATCAATCACATCGTTAGTCAAGAGTTAACTGTTAATTCTCAACTCTCACTTATTTAAAATAGGCTCATGATCTAAACATGACAGACAGGTTACTTTGTCCAGAGGCTTCCACAGAAAATGTAAGCAGTTCACAGAATTAAATGAAAAGTGCATAGAAGTGTGTAATGTGAGTCTTTATGTTAAACTGCATCAGAAAACTGCTGTTGAAGGGAAAAACACCATGACCCAGATTTTGTGATGATATGCATTTTTATTATTAATTCTACCTAAACCAAATCATAGCTGATTACTCAGTGTGCTTTATACTGCAACTTCATCATTTCTCTCCTCCTCCTCTTCGAGTGCGGACGTGTCTTGTCTCTGCTCCTGCTCTGTTTTTTGCTACTTGCTTTGTCCCGTCAATTTTTTCCAACTTTTTTTACCTTTTCAACTCGGATTATCTGCCCGCCAACTGATCTCTGAAAATGAATGTGATCGATTGGTCTCTGAGCGCATTGGATAAGATTTTCTCCCAACGAAAAGCCTCCCCCCCGGAGAGGCACGATGCCCCGACGGAACAGACATGGCTGGATTCGTACGGGATAATTGGTATAACAACTGGCAGATCCTATGCATCGAGCCCTTGCAGGTGTAGAAGATCTATTTATTTTTGGATTCATGATAGCGGGCTTTCTACTATTGGGGCTTGGAATTGCCTTTGTCTATCAGAATATTTATCAGACAGGAGAATTCGTCCAAACCCTGTCTGACAACAACAAAACAAAGTTTGTGGAACTGAGTGAAAGGATGTTAAGACTTGAGCAAAGACTGGACCACGGACTGGCACAGCTCATGGATCTGAATCGTAACATCTTGTCTCGGACCACAGAGGTGCTGAAAGCCGTTGGACAATTAGAGAGAGACGGTTAAAGACGGAGTAACTCAATGAAACAACGAATCGCTACTCGGAAAGACCAGAAATGATTGGTTTATTGATCTGTATAAATTCCTGATCTACAAATGTATTAAAATGTATTTTCTGCCCTCCCTCCCTTCGTTTTCCCCTTATCCCGGACCTTGAGAATGCAGGTGGCTGGAAGAAGAACCCGAGTCAGACCGACCTTGCAACATAAACATGAGATAACATTTGCACACACCGCCCGCGCTCTTCCCTCTATCTTCTTGTTTGTGACCCTGCCCTATATCCACTGAAAGAATTCCATCACGTGACCACGTGTACCGTATTCACAATATCTGTTGTATACTGTGTATTAATGTTTGCTTGCTATACTGTTCTTGTTTTTCTTTTCTGAGAGTTTTGTAGGCGCTGGAAACGGCTGCTTCTTCTGGAATTTCCCCATTGTGGGACAATTAAAGGATCTCTCATTCTCAACTTATTATTATATTTGTTAACCGACATAAACAAAAATCTGGCCAAAGAATAGAACTACTTTCACCCTTGGGTGTAGTTATTATAAAGTGGTACTGAAATTGCATGTCCACTCCAACAGTCATGGCACATAAAACATTTCAGGCATGTTTTTGACGAGGGAATAACGCCTCTTTAATTGTTCCTCGTGAGAAACAAATTTATTACATATGTGAACAATTAGGCAAAAAGAGTTAACGTGTATGTGTTTGTGTGTTGGTGTTTGTGTGTGTTTGTATTTCCAGGGCGCTCAGAGGCTGTTGTGTGGGCGGTGGACTTCTACGCTCCGTGGTGTGGGCCGTGCCAGATGCTGATTCCTGAGTGGAGACGCATGGCTCGGGTAAGAGCAACTCCCCTTTGAGCTGTAGACCTTTGGCAGTGGGCCTCCTGGTCAGTATCAAATAAACCATCTCTGCGCTGCTGCAGGCTGAAGATCCATATGCTCACTTAGGGACTTCCTTGTGTCTACAGACATAGCCTGCCCAGAATCCAAAACAAATTGTTTTAGATTACACATTTACTAAAGGACAACCAATGACATTTTCAATAAAGTATTAACAAAAAGAGCATGGAGGAGAGGCAGGGTTTAAAATTCTGAGATCAGAGTGGCATTGTGTGAGTGGTTAGCACTCTTGCATCACAGCATGAAGGTCTTGAGTTCGACTTCCAGGCGGCATGGGACCCCTCCCTGAAAAACAGATGCTAAATCTTGGTGGATTTTTCTGGGTAAATTGAGGTTAATAATAAATGTATAATGATCAAATGAGCAAAATGAACTTTTTTTTTTACTGTGAAGTCAATACAAACAAAGCCTTCTTTCAGCCAAAAAATATATGAAGTTAGGGTTAGTCCTAACTTCAGTTAGCCCTAACTTCATTCTAAAATCCAACCCATTTTGAAGTTATAATGTGTTATAATACATAACATATCAGGTAGGGTATGCAAATTCAGTAAAATGCCTGGCGGGCCCTTGGGCCTCAGTATCAACACCCCTGGGGCCTCATTTATAAAGCTTGCTTACGCACTACACAGTGCGTAGCCGGCCCTCTGTGCCATCCGTGGGATCTGTAGAACTTCCGCTAAGCACAGGATTTTGCTTATCTCTGCACAAACTGAGACCCTCATGTAAGCTCTACGCAAAGTCTGGCGATATGGAGAAACAACAACACACAGCGGCTACACTGCGTTCCAAATTATTATACAAATTGAGTTTAAGTGTCATAAAGATTTTTTTTTGTTTTCCTGTGAAACTCGTGGATGGTATTGTGTCTCAGGGCTCTTTGGGTCAGTGAAATCAATCTCAGACACCTGAGCCGATTAGTTTGTCAGGTAAGTCCAATTAAAGGAAAAACTACTTAAGAAGGACGTTCCACATTATTAAGCAGACCACCCTTTTCATGCAATATGGGAAAGAAAAAGAATCTCTAGTTCAAAAAAACATGAAATAGTTGAATACCTTGAACAAGGTATGAAAACCATAGATATTTCAGGAAAACTTAAACGTTATCATCGAACTATTAAGAGATTTGTAGCTGATTCAGAGCACGGAACACGGATTTGTGCAGAGGTTTCTCTCAGACAAATACATCGGATTAAGAGAGCAGCTGCTGAAATGGCATTACAAACAGCAAACAGGTATTTGAAGCTGCTGGTGCCTCTGGAGTCCAGAAAATAAAGGCATGGATCCTCCAGAGGTTGCAGTTATGCATAAACCTTCTATTGGGCCACCCTTAACCAATGCTCACAAGTGGCCCAGAAATACATGAAGACTCATTTTCAAACAATCTTGTTCACTGATGAGTGCCATGCAACCCTGGATGGTCCAGATGGATGGAGTGGTGGATGGTTGGTGGACGGCCACCATGTCCCAACAAGGCTGGGGCAAGGAGGGGGCGGAGTCATGGGGAGAGATCTGGTCGCCTTTAGGGTTCCTGAAGATGTGAAAATGGCCTCTATAAAGTGTGTGGGTTTTCTGGCTGACCACTTTCTTCCATGGTACAAAAAGAAGAACCGTACTTTCTGTAACAAAATCATCTTCATGCAGACAATGCACCATCTCATGCTGCAGGAACACCTCTGCATCATTGACTGCTCTGGGCTTAAAAGAAGATAAACTCATGGTGTGGCCCTCATCCTCCCCTGACCTCAACCCTAATGAGAACCTTTGGAGCCTCAAACTAAACTCTATGAGGGTGGGAGGCAGTTCACATCGAAACAGCAGCTCTGGAGGCTGTTCTGACATCCTGCAAAGAAATTCTCCACAAACTCACAAATTCAATGGATGCAAGAATTGTGAGGCTCCATCAAATATAAGGTCGTATGTTAAAATATAACTTGACCTGTTCAGATGTTTTGATGAAAATAACTTTTGATTTCAGTAAATATGACCTGCTAATGCTTCTATTTAACAAATAACCATTTTCGATTCTTTAGAACAATAACATGGTTGGAAACTCTGTACAGTGCATTTTAGGTTTTTCATTTTTGAAAAAAAATACTGTTATCAGTGCGAGGTTTGTTCAATCACATTTGAATTGTACTCTAAAGGCTGATGACTTGAATATTATGATGACTGTCATTTATATTGACTATACGGCAAAATCAGAGAAAATTATAATTTGCATCATTTGGAACGCGGTGTAAACAGTGAATGAAAGCAAACCAGCACTTCACTCGTGGTCTCTCTCAGTGGGCGGCGCTGTGCAGGCTGGGGAGCTATGGAAGCACGGGACTCATGCTGACAGGTGTCAAAGTGCATGTGTGAGCGGGTGGGACACGTGAGAGACACACGGAAGGGCCATAGGAGAACAGGCGGGACACGGGACAGACACAAGGGCGGGACACAGACGGGAGAGAGACATGCAGGGGTCATAGGAGATGCACAAACGTACCTCTGCTGCAGCAGCAGGTGTGAACTGTCCCTCTGCCGTCTCCACACTTTTCGGCTGTGTTTTTTGCACCAAAGTCTTGTCTAGTTGCACTATGAAGTCTCAGAAAAGTTTCATCGCATCTTTGATGTCAGGTTCCCAGATAAACACTAAACGCTTCCCGTGTGGAAGATAAAAGTTCCTGCGTTTGCTACCTGCAGTGAGAGCTTTATCAAAGGTAACGTGGCGGTGGATCTATAAAGTAGTGATTTTTTCCGGATGGAGTGCGCACAAAGGGTTTCATAAATTAGGATTTTGCATGGTGTTTGCCTCTAGAGGCCACTTAGGCTACGTACGTGCTCAGCAAAAAGTCTATGCACTCGGTTATAAATGAGGCCCCGGATCTTCTGTGTTCTGTCTAGCATTACTCAAGACCAGGGGTCCCCAACTAAATTTGCTCGAGGTCCACAAACTTAACATTCCACCCCATCCAAGGTCTGGAAACACATCATCGCTCTTATCGAAAATATCCACAATTAGGTATTAATTTTAATTATGATTTATTTGTGCAATTTATTCTATTAACAAAACGTTTTTTTCTTAAAGCAGAACTAAGTAACTTCAACAACAGCTCCCCCTGCAGGTCTTTTGCGGAAATGCACTGCCAGTAAAAGGATGCCAAAATCTTTTCTTTTTTCTTTTTTCCCCTTCCTTTTTTTTTTTTTTTGAAATAAGGAGGTACAATCACATACAAAACATTTCACATTGCCAAATATAAAAAAGAGCCATTGTTTCTCAGGAGAGTTGTTTTCGGATCGACATCAAGAAATGTTGCTGCTGGTTTTCCACCCAGAGACAGCAGGGGCTTCAAACGCCCTGAAAATACATTTACAACCACCATGTGGACTTACAAGGATGTTTAATAAGGTAGAACTGTTACTTAAACATAGCTTTTACATGTGAGCCACGATAGCGCCTTGTCCATGCATTTGTGAGGGTTTCTGCCACCAAAATGCTTTTCATAGGCAATATTTCAGTCCCTCAGAGCTCATCCTCTCTTCACTCCTCCCCTCTGTCTCATGTGTTCTGTCCGCTCCTCCTGCTCCTCCCTTTTGTCTGCTCCTCCCCTCTGTCTGCTCTCATGTGTTCTGTCTGCTCCTCCCCTCTGTCTGCTCTCATGTGTTCTGTCTGCTCCTCCCCTCTGTCTGCTCTCATGTGTTCTGTCTGCTCCTCCCCTCTGTCTGCTCTCATGTGTTCTGTCTGCTCCTCCCCTCTGTCTCATGTGTTCTGTCTGCTCCTCCCCTCTGTCTGCTCTCATGTGTTCTGTCTGTCTGCTCCTCCCCTCTGTCTGCTCTCATGTGTTCTGTCTGCTCCTCCCCTCGGTCTGCTCTCATGTGTTCTGTCTGCTCCTCCCCTCGGTCTGCTCTCATGTGTTCTGTCTGCTCCTCCCCTCTGTCTGCTCTCATGTGTTCTGTCTGCTCCTCCCCTCTGTCTGCTCTCATGTGTTCTGTCTGTCTGCTCCTCCCCTCTGTCTGCTCTCATGTGTTCTGTCTGCTCCTCCCCTCTGTCTCATGTGTTCTGTCTGCTCCTCCCCTCTGTCTGCTCTCATGTGTTCTGTCTGCTCCTCCCCTCGGTCTGCTCTCATGTGTTCTGTCTGCTCCTCCCCTCGGTCTGCTCTCATGTGTTCTGTCTGCTCCTCCCCTCGGTCTGCTCTCATGTGTTCTGTCTGCTCCTCCCCTCTGTCTGCTCTCATGTGTTCTGTCTGCTCCTCCCCTCTGTCTGCTCTCATGTGTTCTGTCTGTCTGCTCCTCCCCTCTGTCTGCTCTCATGTGTTCTGTCTGCTCCTCCCCTCTGTCTGCTCTCATGTGTTCTGTCTGCTCCTCCCCTCTGTCTGCTCTCATGTGTTCTGTCTGCTCCTCCTGCTCCTCCCCTCTGTCTGCTCTCATGTGTTCTGTCTGCTCCTCCCCTCTGTCTGCTCTCATGTGTTCTGTCTGCTCCTCCCCTCGGTCTGCTCTCATGTGTTCTGTCTGCTCCTCCCCTCGGTCTGCTCTCATGTGTTCTGTCTGCTCCTCCTGCTCCTCCCCTCTGTCTGCTCTCATGTGTTCTGTCTGCTCCTCCCCTCTGTCTGCTCTCATGTGTTCTGTCTGCTCCTCCTGCTCCTCCCTTTTGTCTGCTCCTCCCCTCTGTCTGCTCTCATGTGTTCTGTCTGCTCCTCCCCTCTGTCTGCTCTCATGTGTTCTGTCTGCTCCTCCCCTCTGTCTGCTCTCATGTGTTCTGTCTGCAACTACCCTCTGTCTGCTCTCATGTGTTCTGTCTGCTCCTCCCCTCTGTCTGCTCTCATGTGTTCTGTCTGCTCCTCCTGCTCCTCCCCTCTGTCTGCTCTCATGTGTTCTGTCTGCTCCTCCCCTCTGTCTGCTCTCATGTGTTCTGTCTGCTCCTCCCCTCTGTCTGCTCTCATGTGTTCTGTCTGCTCCTCCCCTCTGTCTGCTCTCATGTGTTCTGTCTGCTCCTCCCCCTCTGTCTGCTCTCATGTGTTCTGTCTGCTCCTCCCCTCTGTCTGCTCTCATGTGTTCTGTCTGCTCCTCCCCTCTGTCTGCTCTCATGTGTTCTGTCTGCTCCTCCCCTCTGTCTGCTCTCATGTGTTCTGTCTGCTCCTCCCCTCGGTCTGCTCTCATGTGTTCTGTCTGCTCCTCCTGCTCCTCCCTTTTGTCTGCTCCTCCCCTCTGTCTGCTCTCATGTGTTCTGTCTGCTCCTCCCCTCTGTCTGCTCTCATGTGTTCTGTCTGCTCCTCCCCTCTGTCTGCTCTCATGTGTTCTGTCTGCTCCTCCTGCTCCTCCCCTCTGTCTGCTCTCATGTGTTCTGTCTGCTCCTCCCCTCGGTCTGCTCTCATGTGTTCTGTCTGCTCCTCCCCTCTGTCTGCTCTCATGTGTTCTGTCTGTCTGCTCCCCTCTGTCTGCTCTCATGTGTTCTGTCTGCTCCTCCCCTCTGTCTGCTCTCATGTGTTCTGTCTGCTCCTCCCATCTGTCTGCTCTCATGTGTTCTGTCTGCTCCTCCCCTCTGTCTGCTCTCATGTGTTCTGTCTGCTCCTCCCCTCTGTCTGCTCTCATGTGTTCTGTCTGTCTGCTCCTCCCCTCTGTCTGCTCTCATGTGTTTTGTCTGTCTGCTCCTCCCCTCTGTCTGCTCTCATGTGTTCTGTCTGCTCCTCCCCTCTGTCTGCTCTCATGTGTTCTGTCTGCTCCTCCCCTCTGTCTGCTCTCATGTGTTCTGTCTGCTCCTCCTCTGTCTGCTCTCATGTGTTCTGTCTGCTCCTCCCCTCTGTCTGCTCTCATGTGTTCTGTCTGCTCCTCCCCTCTGTCTGCTCTCATGTGTTCTGTCTGCTCCTCCCCTCGGTCTGCTCTCATGTGTTCTGTCTGTTCCTCCCCTCTGTCTGCTCTCATGTGTTCTGTCTGCTCCTCCCCTCGGTCTGCTCTCATGTGTTCTGTCTGCTCCTCCCCTCTGTCTGCTCTCATGTGTTCTGTCTGCTCCCCCCCTCTGTCTGCTCTCATGTGTTCTGTCTGCTCCTCCCCTCGGTCTGCTCTCATGTGTTCTGTCTGCTCCTCCCCTCTGTCTGCTCTCATGTGTTCTGTCTGCTCCTCCCCTCTGTCTGCTCTCATGTGTTCTGTCTGCTCCCCCCCTCTGTCTGCTCTCATGTGTTCTGTCTGCTCCTCCCCTCGGTCTGCTCTCATGTGTTCTGTCTGCTCCTCCCCTCTGTCTGCTCTCATGTGTTCTGTCTGCTCCTCCCCTCTGTCTGCTCTCATGTGTTCTGTCTGCTCCTCCCCTCTGTCTGCTCTCATGTGTTCTGTCTGCTCCTACCCACTGTCTGCTCTCATGTGTTCTGTCTGCTCCCCCCCTCTGTCTGCTCTCATGTGTTCTGTCTGCTCCTCCCCTCGGTCTGCTCTCATGTGTTCTGTCTGCTCCTCCCCTCTGTCTGCTCTCATGTGTTCTGTCTGCTCAACCCCTCTGTCTGCTCTCATGTGTTCTGTCTGCTCCGCCCCTCTGTCTGCTCTCATGTGTTCTGTCTGCTCCTCCCCTCGGTCTGCTCTCATGTGTTCTGTCTGCTCCTCCCCTCTGTCTGCTCTCATGTGTTCTGTCTGCTCCTCCCCTCTGTCTGCTCTCATGTGTTCTGTCTGCTCCTCCCCTCTGTCTGCTCTCATGTGTTCTGTCTGCTCCTCCCCTCTGTCTGCTCTCATGTGTTCTGTCTGCTCCCCCCCTCTGTCTGCTCTCATGTGTTCTGTCTGCTCCTCCCCTCGGTCTGCTCTCATGTGTTCTGTCTGCTCCTCCCCTCTGTCTGCTCTCATGTGTTCTGTCTGCTCCTCCCCTCTGTCTGCTCTCATGTGTTCTGTCTGCTCCTCCTGCTCCTGCTTCTCCCTTCTGTTTCTTCTTATGTGTTGTCTAGAGAGATAGAGCAAGGTAAAGGGAAACATGCACAGTTCATTGAACGTTTGTGACAGATCCATTGTCAAACCATAATTCTCGTCGCATTTATCACACTTAATTAACCAGGCTGGATTTAAAAATTATTCAAAGATGGAAAATGGCTTTGGGGTCTGGACCAAAGGCTTTGAAGGTTCGGGTCCGGACAGCAGTCCGTCAGTTTGGGACCCCTGCTCAAGACTATGAAAATAGAGGTTAAATGAAAAGTTCTACCACTTCAAAAAAGCATTCATATGGATTACGAGTCAGCTTTGTTAGTTATAATACACGCTGGTGTTGAAAAAGATTTTATTTGGTCTAAAATAAATCTAAGGGGAACACGTCGATGTAAACCCTCATTCGTCCAGGTGTGGTCCATCGTAGAAAGGGTTTCAGGGGTTGTCATCCGGACGCTGTTTGAAGATCGAGACGTTTCTAATGTTCCCCTTTCTAAGGGGAACATTAACTACTATTAATGCCAGGCTATGCAATTTTTGGCAACATTTTTAATCCATCTTATTTGACAGATGAATGGCCCAGTGTTTATGTTTATGTTTTCTAAATGTCGTTTGGTAGATTGGGGCCTTCTTTCGTTCTTTGGGTCACTTGGCTGTTTAGAAGTGTGCTGGCTTTTATGCAGGGTTATGGAATGTTAGGAGCAGTAGTAGATATCGCAGATTCCAATGCCAAAGTGTGATGCATTTTGAGACAACTGTCCTTTGTAAAAACTGCAGCACTGGTACAGGCAAGGGATGCTCTTCCAGAAGGTGCAGGGGAGAAACCAACTTATCAGTGAACATGGTAAAAGAGTGGATGGGAAGAGAGAGCGTGATTCACTGCTCGCTGGACTCCTGGACTCCTAAAAATTGGAAATGGATCTGATTACCTGGTCTCTGAGCATGACGCAATTTTTTCCCATAAGAAGGGAGAACCCACTTGCCCTGACGGATCTTTTGCGGCAGGCTGATGCCTGGAACAACTGGCAGGTTCTGTGTCTGGAAGTTCTGTCTGTGGAAGAAGTTGAGGACTTGGAATCATGATAGTGGGTTTTCTCCTTATTGGTCTGGGTACTCCCTTAAACTATAGCAAAAAAGACAGCTGCCTTTAAAGCAACCCAGCACTTCTGCGACGTGAGTAGCAGGCTGAAGGTATTAGAACAGAGAGATGCCTAACCCTAACACCGGAGAGCTGATCCGCAACATCTCAGCACGGATGGTGGACATGCAAGAACATGTGGATAACATCGAGGGTCAGACCAGTGAACTTCTTACACAGTAGAGCTGATGTGAAGGGGTTACAACAAAGAGATGCACAGATTGAGGAGCTGATTCACAACATGTGAGCCCGGTCTGAAGATGTGCAGAAACAAGTGGACAACACCAAGAGGTGACCAGCGAGCTGCTACGAGGTATTACGGGTCTGACCACAAGAATGGAGGAATTTTCAAGGTTACTACATGAAACGGAGGCTTGTAAGTGCCGCTGAGAACCAGAACTGATTGATTATGATCTTGACAAATTGCTGAAGATCAAAAATGGATTATTAGAAATGTTCTCCTCCTCCCGACTAGAAGTCTTGCCAGCAGCTGTGCCCTTATCTTATCCGCACTCCCTGTCCCTAAGGACAAGGCCACGAGAACTCATAAAGATCAGTTTCGCCAAAACATCTTAGACACCTTCCTACCCCAACCCCCATCTGCCATTTTCACATCAGTCTGAACTGTTTTTCCTTGTTTTCGTTTCTAAAACATATTTTGTATGGATTACTTACAGAATACAGCTACCTGCTATGTATGTCTACCGTTTATTGTCTTGTTTATTGTGTGTTTGTTGTGACCGCAACTGTAGTTACAACTGTATGTTGTGTCTGTTTATTGTTTATTGTCTATAAATGTAATTGTATATGTTATGTTGTAACAGCAACTGTAATTTCAACGGTTTGTTAAGCGCTTTGAGTGCCTGTTAGGTGGAAAAGCTGTCTGTAAATAAAAATCATCATCATCAACAGAAGTCACACAGATGAGAGCTGAGATAAAGACAGAAAACGTTGCACGCTTCAACACAATTGAGCTGGACATGACAGTCCTGAAAACAGACCTGGGAGGAATTAACCAACACGTATCAGAGACGGAACAGCGCATTTCTGATAATACGAGATGAGCTGGGAGAACTGAGAGCTAAGGTGGAGAAACTGAGGGCGGAGAATAAGGTTATGAAGAAGAAGCTTCTGGATTTGGAGCTGAGGTCCCAGAGAAACATTTTAAGACCAGTTGGAATCCAGAGGGCAAGAAGAAGAACGACGTTGAAAGTTTTTTGGAGACCAAGGTACTGGACCTTGTATTCGGGACTCTAGTTGTGATCCCCTGCTTCACTGATAGGAAAAAGAAGAGGAGATGGGATTCACCACATGGCCTGGATATGGTTCCTAAGACACTGTGGTAAGTAATGAAATCTGCGCGCTGCAAGGTTCAAAGGTATATCCAGTACAACAGCAAGAGGGAGTATTTCACTCAGGAATGCCATCTGCTAAATAGCAGATTCGTTAACAATGAGGGAATGTCACCATATTTGTGAGGAATTCAAGTAGAGACAACTACAACACAGCTTTGCTTTAATGGCCACTCTGCTGGTGATATACAAAGGGGAAAAAATGTTCTCAAAACACCAGCAGAGGCAGAAATGCTCCACAGCAAAATGCAGAACACAGAGAAATAAACAGCAAAGAAATGAGCTGCAGCAGGAATGAGATCCACCAACATGGGATATGTGAGTCATGTCATAATGTCAAATTATGAAGATATTCATGTTATTTAGAAGAATCACAGATGGTTTTTACGTGACACATTTGTTTGGAAATCAGATTTTATTACACTTTATGAGGTAATGTTGTAGATGTGAGGACGCTTAATTGAAATGGTGCGGAGTTTTTTCATTTTAGTTAGTTAGATATAGATTCTTGCAGACTTTTGTAAATGAAATTTGAATCGCCCTCTAATTTTGTTTTTGAGCATTTTTTGGCGCTCTCAGATGTGATTTTTTTTTTTTTTTTTTTTTTTTTTTTTTTAGCCGAACGGAATAATAATGGCTTCAGGCTCAAAGAATAGACTTTGAAGCAGCTCTTCTTGTGTTCAAGTCTCTCCAAAGCACCAAAGTACATCTCTGACATGTTAGTGCCATATGAACCATCTAGGGCTCTGTCACCAGCAGGAGGCTGGTTCCTGTGGTCCTCAGAGTTAGGACTAAACATGGACTGGCCTCTTGCTCTTTCCCAGAGTCAGGACTAAACATGGGAAATCAGCGTTTCAGTCTTATGCAGTGAAAACGGTCTTACTCAAGATGTGAGACAGACATTTAAACAATGTTCAAATCCAGGCTAAAACAGTTCTGTTTAGATGTGCATACAACTGAAAGATTTTATCTGCACTCTTCTCTTTTAAAGTCATTTTTATAATGATTTTGTATGTCTTTATGTTTTAGTGTAAGTGTAGTGTTTTTCCTGTTTTGTATAGCACTTTGAGTTGCCTTGTCTACGAATTGTGCTCTACCAATAAACTTACCTTGCCTATGTGGGACAATAAAGCATACAGTATGTTATCCTACCTTCCTTACTGTGCTTGTCTTCAGCTGGTCTCAGGTCAGATCCACGTGGGCTCTGTGGACTGTCAGCGCTTCCAGACGTTTTGTCAGAGTCAGGGCGTGAGGGCGTACCCCGAATTGCGCCTGTACTCTGCAGGCTCCAGGACGCACCAATTCACGTATGTACTGCTGCTAATAGTTAAAGCAAAAATATTATACATTGTTTCTTTTGTTATTTGGCATCTCATGCTTTAGAACAAAACAAAACATTTAGAATAAACTAAATGAACACCTGTATCTCCGCTGTTTCTCATGGTACTAAAGGAGTGTAGGCACCTGTACTGGCTGCATAGCACATACACAATGCTAATTAGCCTAGCAATTGCAGTGATCGTGTTTAGATGGCAGAAAGGCTCAGAGCAAGTCTGGCCATGATTTAAGGACTTAAAAACAGAAGATTGTCAGATAAAAAATATCGCCCATCAAGGAGATTCTGAAGGGAGTGTTTTTGACAGTCGGAGGGGAGAGAATTGTCTGATCAGGATTCATCAAACTAGTGTGAATGCAGCTGAATGCAATTCTAGGTATGGTTCTGATGAATGAATAATGTTAGAACACCGTTAAAAGCTCAAAAAAGTCACTCTAGCATCATGTGTCCTTTAAAGGTGCACTATATAACCTTTCTAGTTGAGGATCCGATACCTGCTAGTCTCCATGGAGATGTTATTGCTTTGCCATGAATGTACCACAGTATGACTTATTTATCTTGCTCTCAAACATACACATTTTTCTTTCTTTACAAATGAACAGCATGCTTCTGTGAACAAGACTCCATTGCTCTGGCCAGGCCCTCACTGCTCCCTGTGTCATATTTACTGTTTGTTAGGGCTGTCAAAGTTAACGTGTTAACGCATGCGATTAATTAATCTTACACAGGGGGCTTTACCTGAGCGAATGAGGCAAGTACAGGGGATTTGCTGTAATCACGCAGTTCATTTTACCTACACAATCCATAAATCGTCACGTTGACAGAAACCTCGGAGGCTGATGTTTACCAGCGCGGAGCTGTGGAGAGCGGGACGACTTTGCTCTGCACCGCAGAAAAAAACCAAACACACGGCGGAGATCACATGTTGAACCGTGTGTGCTCCGTGACGAAAACAAAACTCACGTGTGAGCGCTAAAACAAGTTAACCAGATCAAACATGTCACCAAACGATTACAGAGCACATGTAGATGCCAGACCAACACCAGCAGCTCCTTCTGTTTCCATGGATGTCAGTTACCTATGCATAACTATAGTTCTATGAGTGTATGACGGGCCCTTAATCCATTAAACCTGTGTTTGGTCGTGTAGCCTAAATTTACCTGAAATGTGTGCCACAGACTCAATATGAAATGTATTGACTTTAAGTTTAGGCAGATCTAAGTAATGTATTTAGATCTGTGAATGAATAAAATGATTACATTTTCAGAAGAAAATTTGCAAAAATACTTAGACATGTAAACTATGACACTTGAAAAAGTGTGTGATGCGATTAATCCTGATTAATCACAGTTCCAAAGTGTGATTAATCAGATACATTTTTTAATCGTTTGACAGCACTACTTTTTTTGTTCAGCAATTTTATTTTCTTAAAGGTTGACACACAAAGGCATTTTATCACAAATGAAGAAAAAATTCTCTGCTTGCTACCGTGAACTTGCAGCTTTCCAAAAGCGATGTTATGTAAAGGAGCTGCTGCAAATCACCTCTACGGTTTTCAACCCAGAAGTAAGCTGACTTGTTTTTTATACTTGTCGTTTTAGACTTTGATACATTCCTAAGTACTTGTAAAGCGCCACTATGTCCACATTGACCCCCTCAATGAGCTGAGGGTCTGAAGGTGGTTCCTCTCACTCCAGGTGACAAAGTTGTCCACCACAGTCCTGTACTCCCTTTTGTCACCACCACAGTTACACTGCAGAGTAATCAGAGAACTTCTGAAAGCAGTAGGTGGAAGGTTGAAGTCCTAGGTGTAGAGGGTGAAAAGGAAAGGAGGGAGGATGGTCATCTGGCCCCAGTGTTGCTGATGACACTTTCAGACGCAGTCCTCCGTAGCCACACATTCTGTGGTCTGCCAATGAGATAAATCCACAACCTAGGACACCAGAGGGGCATCTACCTGTATCGCTGCTAACTTCTCAGCAGCAGAGCCGGCCTGATGGTGTCTGAAAGTTGTAAGAGTACTGTCCAAGCTGACGTGATCAAAGTCTCCTGATATGGTGATGAAAGCACTGGGGTGGGCATGTCCTGACTACAGATGCACTCTTTGACCACGATGTGACCAAGGTTACACCAGCAATCATTCACAAACACGGCAAGCCCACCCCTTTCCGCTTACCGGGGCTGCCGTGGTCCCCTTCGGCGCACATCGTGTGGAAGCCTGTGATGGTGGTGTGGGGTGTCACTGTTCATCCATGTCTCCGTGAAGCACAAACACTACACTCCCAATGTTCCCTCTGACTCTGAACAAGTGTCGTGAGTTTATCCATTTTGTTTGCGAGGGATCTGTCTTTTCCGTTGACGACGGAGGGGAGACACTGCTTAAACTTAAGCCTCTGTTGTTTAATCACCATCCTCTTTCATAGTCAACTTTTTATTTCCTCTGTATCCTGTGTGTTCTCCACCCGCAGTCCTTAGAGATGTTGGAGAAGCTCATCCGAGTTACCATTTCAGCAGTAGCCGGCTTCAGCGACATCACCTGGTCCTTTGTTTGAATAATGTGATCAGCTGTGGGTTGCATCTAACTTGGAAAAAAGTACCTATACAACGAGCAGAAACTTCGAAAGGTCTCATCTCCTCCAGTTGGTGTCTTGTTTGGTTTACAAAACATAGTACAAAATATGTGGCAAAGTAAAAAAGCAATACTAATCAAAATAAGGAAAAAAACCAAAAGCAATGGTCAGAGCATTTGTAACAGGCAGCACACACTGGTTGACGCATGCACACTTTCTCTAATTTGGCTTAAAGGACACATATTGTGCAGTATTAGGCCCGAGCCAAAGAACAAGAATTGACCCAGCGAGGGTCTAATTGAGAATCTCAAAAATGGCCAAAATGGATTAGTAAACAAGAATTAACATACCAGTAACTGGTAAAAAAAACTCGATGAGCATTTTCATTTTCATAAATACATACAAAAAACATTTCAGGACGTGTAAAAAAAAATCTGATTTATGGCTCTAAACCTACAGGTAGTCAAAAATATTCGTTCAAACCCAAGACTGACCAAAACACAATTTTGACTTCCTTTAATTAGTGCTGTCAAACGATTTTGGAAGTATGATTGATCATGATTAATCGCATTGCGCACTTTTTGCAGTTATCATTATTTACATTATTTACAAGTGATTTTGCACATATTCTTAAAAAAAATAATTGATTTCACAAATCTAAATAAGTTATTTAAAAGCCCAACTAACAACAGTTTAAGTCTAGACATTGCATTTCATGTTGAATCTGTGGCACATGTTTCAGGTAAATGTCAGCTACATGTTTAGCGGGTTAAGGGCCCTTTTGAGCTTGGTCTGGTGTTGGTCTAGCGTTTAAAAGTGGTCTGTAATAGTTTGGGTAATAGTTACACACAACTTATGTTACATTGGGATTCATTTATTCGTAATCAAATATGTGCCTTTACGTTTTATTAATGACAATTAAACAGAGAAAAATAAAAAACACACTTGAAATTTTGAACACCAACAATAAAAATTGGTAACATACTGCTTCGAGCTGCTGATCTCTGACTCTGGCGTTTAGTGACAGCAGAAGTCATGTCTATGGGTTTTTCACTTTAAGAACATTCATCCTGCTCTTTTTTCAGGCTGTTTCCTACACAAGATGGTTGCATTCTCTTCCTAAACATTGTTGTTGGTGTTGAAAGTATTTTATTAGTAACTAGTATTTTCAAAGTAATGCATTACACTACTTAGTTACTAAAATTATAATTAATGACAGTAACCAAGTCAAAGTAACTTAGTTACAACCAACACTGTTTAGTGCTCACACGTGTGTTTTGTTTTCACCACTGGGCACCGGCGCTTCAACATGTGAGCTCTGCCGCCCGCGTGTTTGGTCGTTTCTGCTCTCTGCTGCTCCATGATCATAAACATCAGACACTGAGTGATCTGTGCTCGTTTGCGTGAGGATTGATCGATTGTGTGTGTAAAATGAACCTCGTGAGTACAGCTGCTCCTGTTCTTTCCTCCATCACTCCTGCTGTTAAATTACAAACCTGTGTAATTTAACAGCATTAACACGTTAACTTTGATAGCCCTAGTTTTTAACCAAATCACTTCAAACTTGTCCAAAAGTAATTACAATAATTACAGTAATTACAGTAATTACATTTCTGATACAAAATGACAATAAAAACATACAACAGTATAAACACATATCTCTGACATGTTGAACTCAGTCAGACCCAATGGAGTATTTGAGCGCAATGACCACCTTACACTACAGTGCCTCCTTTAAAATGTAAATACAATGAACATAATGTAGTTTCTCCACTTCATATTGTTCAAAGCCAAAGAGGACATATCTCTGTCTCCAGCCATGCAGCCATGACAATGTCAGACAATGTCTCACTGCAATTAATGGAGTCGTATAATATAGATACCATTTGAAAGGGGGGAGGGGCCCTTCACAGTGATGTGTTCCCCATGGTCACAAAGAGGGAAAGGGCCTTTAACACTGCTTGTGGCTTTAAATTGTAATCTTATCCTTCAAATAGGGCTGGGTGATATATATCGATATTTAAGATATTGATATAATTTTAAACAAAATATACATTTTGACATATATATATTGATAATTGTCATTTTTAAAGAAGCAGTCCGCATGTTTGCTTGTCCCCCCCCCCTCTGGTGTTGACTTGGCTAATATGGCGGCGACCACAGCAAGCATGGAGAAGAGTGATGGGAAGATTAACCGATGCACCGGCTTGCACATGTGCGAATCGAGTGCATCGGTAGAATGGAGGGTGCATTGGACTGTTTATTGTTGTCTCGGTTAATTTAGATTCATCCAAAGCTGACGCTGCTAATCCTATCGCTAACTCCCAAAGCGGCTGAAACACAGAATTAAACACTCATAAAGAAGGCTCTACGCAGCTAAAAACATTATTACAGTATGTCTGTCAATACTGTAATATTGTAAGATAATGTTTAAACTCCACAGCACAAAGCATCACTCTCAGTAACAGAGACATTAGGTGATGTTTTAGCCCTCTGTTTTTCTCCATATTACTGATGATGAAGATAAGACCCGAGAGTGAACACATGGCTTACATAATATGCAGTTAACGAAAGTTGCATCAGTCCTGCTCCGCTACTGATTTGACCAAAGTCATTTTTAAGGCACCGTGAAGACAATAAAGAGGTAAAACTAACACTACAGTATAATAAATAATTTGGCTATTTTATTGCTCCAAATTTAGCATTTCATACATGTAGCCCATTTATACTGGCAGTATCAGACTACCACAAACCTATACAACCAATTAGGTTAATGATTTGTGTGCAAGTTATATACCTCAAATAGGAATCTGCTCATTTTTAGTATAGACTTTTCCCCTGTTGGTGAGATAACAAGATATCAAAATATATCGAGATACCTTCAATTATGCTCTTGTACCTTTGTATTTGGCATCTCATGTTTTAGAACTTCACATAATGCATTCATTAAAAACCACATGACAGTCAGGTGTTCCCTGATGTGGGAACACTCCATCTACTGGCAGGAGAGGAAATTACCATGGAAAATAAACAAAAGCTAGCTTGCCATGACAGGCTAATATAAGAACGTTGTTGCAATTTGATGACCGAAATGCTCAGACAGAATCTGGTGATGATCGGACTTAAAAACAGCACAGAAGAACTCAGAGCCTGCTATGACTACACAAATCTGGCTCGAAGTTCGAGTGTTTTTGTGAAGATCAGAAAAGGATTAGAGAAGATAAGTTTGTAAAGAGGATTAATGAAGCAGGCATAAGCTAAATACAACTCCAGCTATGTTTCTGATGAGGTGAAGCTCAAAGTCAATTTTGTCTTCTTTAACTTGGTTCATGTATTGTCAGGATTATGTTTAGCTACAAAAAGCTAACTGTGGTACCATGTGTTTCAGAACGTACAATGGCTGGCACAGAGATTCTCAGTCCTTGCGGTCCTGGGTTCTCAGGTTAGACTGCTGTTGTGTAGCTTAAACATTTGAAACGCTGTATCTGTATTCTGACCCTGTATCTGTGTGTGCCCAGTTCTTTACCTCGAGCTTCAGTGGACTTGACTCCAGACTCGTTCCGGAACCTGGTGCTACAGGGAGACCAGCACTGGGTCCTAGACTTCTATGCCCCGTGGTGTGGTCCCTGCCAACACTTTGCCCCAGAGTTTGAAGTCCTGGCTCGGGTATGTATCATCCACACATCCAACCAAGTAACTTCCTGTTTGTGTATTGATCATGTGTCTTTTCTCCAAAGAGCCTTGAAGGGGAGGTTCGAGCTGGGAAAGTGGACTGTCAGGCGCACTACCAGCTGTGCCAGGCTGCAGGCATCAGTGCATACCCCACTGTCCACTTCTACCCCTACCAGGGGGCGGCGAGGGTGAGTTTGTAACTTACAAATATCCAAAAATACAATGCTGCTTGTAAACATGAGCTTTACTAAGACATCAGTTATCAGCAACACAGGATAATAAGCTTTCACCTTTATGCAGCAGACACAGGCAAAACGGTGTCTTTACCAAACACAGGCTGATATCAGAATATGACAAACATATGCACGCACACCACTTGTAAAACCAGTAATAAACAGCCAAAGCGATATTATCTCCACTTAAAATGTGTAGCGAATCCTCCCATCTTACAGGTATGGGATACCGAGATGCTGATTAGACAGCATGAATACTGCACAGGTGTACCACAGTAAAACCATAGTAAAAGGCCACTCTAAAATGTTTGGTTAAAGCAATTATTTGGGGGGTCTGAGGGGGTCATAAACCCCTGTATCTGGTGTGACCACCAAAATGGCTGCTGGATGTTGGCAAGAACTGGACCAGGCTGTCATATATGCTGCCAATTCATTTCATCATTTCATGTTGCAACAGATGGCTCCATTTTGCAAGGATCTTGACGCAATTCCTGGAAGCTTAAAACATCCCAGTTCTCATACGGCAGGGCTGCAATGATTCATCGACTAATTGTAACAAGTCGACCATAAAAAAATAATCAGCAAATTGTGTAGTACAAACGAATATTATATGGTTTGGAGATTTGAGGGATCTAAAAAACTATTTTTTTTTTCGGACATTTTGTGGAGTCCACGTCTTGGCCCCTGCGTATTTTCTGTTAAGCGCCATTAGGTGGAGTAATCTGTTCATGGCAAGGGGGAGACGGGTGCGCGGACTATGGACATCAAAGGGGATATATTGAACTTTCTCTGACTTTTATGTTTGTTTGTGGCAAAGGACAAATTATAATTTGTAGTTGAACCAGATTGGGTTTTGTCATTGTTTTGTTGGTTTTGAGATTCACAGGACATTAGAGGTCATACATAAGTGAAGTCATTTACTCAAATCAACTTTCTTTTCTTATTGGTAACCTTATTCATTATGGGTGAGTGTTACAATTGTTAACTCAACAAAACAGACTCTAAAACGCATGTCAAAAGACCTTTTATAACAAAGACTGTGCCATTAATACATCAAAATGTAATTTAATTGAGCCTTTTTTACAACTACACAAATAATTATAAGTAACAGGTTTCTATTAACAATAATTTTCATATGATTATCCACATATGAATTTGTCTGTAGAGCGTTTAGATCAGGGCGACTAGACGTTCACCGTATGGGAGACCCAATTTCAAGACCCAGTCCAGTGATATTATTCCCTTTTGCATGAACAAAATACTGAATTGAGGTTGTATTTTCGTTAAGTAAAAATAAAGGCATCTGAGTGCAATTATGTGGCCTTCAACAATAAGCTTCACCAGCTGTAAACCTCACCATGTCACTGGTTCAAGCATTTGTGCTTATAGAATGTGAACAGGTGACAAAAGTCACAGTGTTTCTGGTGTAGATCCATAAGCCGAACAGCACCGGTTAGTGGACCTTGGACTCCTTCTATTCTATTAGCTGACTCTCTTCCTCTCCTGATACCGCACTCGTCTCAGTGCTCACACTGAGACAGACTCACTGAGACACACTGTGGGTCCAGAGCTAGGACAGTGGAAGTGTCCTCTGCACGTGTTCTCACAGAGCTGTACTGTGACGAGAGCATTGTGGAGGTGGTGTGTGAGTGAGTAAAAGCCATCTCCAAGCGACACTTTTACTCTAACACTGAGCTAAGTTTCTTCTTTCTCTGTCTGAAAGGGCCAAGCAGACAAAGGGAAGGATTTGGCGGGCTGTGCTGGTAACCAGTAAACGTGTGGATCTACTGCCACAATGCACATCAGCTCTCGGAAACCCCAATCAGCCAAGAATGTTGCAAGAAAATCCAGATAATAAACAAAACAGAATTTCTTTTCTTTTTTAAAAATATATATATATAGTTCTGTAGTCTTGTTTTAATGGGAACATTTTTTGCTTCTCTCTTTTTTTGGATTTGGATTAAAAACAGAAACCCAAAGGACGAACCATGCATAGATTCTACTTCCCAGCTTTACAGTTGATCTCCTTTTTTAGCCATTTACAATCTATAATTCCTCATCTTGCTCCTATGTATAAAACAAAGAAAAAACTTGTCAGCTTCTATGAATGAGAACAACGTTATAGCAGAAGAAAAAGTTATTAAAGCTGCTATTGGCATCGAATGGCCCTCACGGGCCGTGCTCTTCGTACTCCGCTCTTGCAACTCACTGGCGCTGACATGTCCTCATTCTGTGTGTAAGTGGGGCTTTGCAGAGTATGAAAACTTTGTCCCACAACAGACGACAACACAAGGAAGTGCTTGCATGCTGTGTTTTCTATGAAATACCAAATTATCTGTCAAGTTTGCAGCCGTAGCCAGTTACACATAAAAAATAAAAATTAAAAAAAAGAATAACTTTTGGTTCCTCCACATTTAAGCTCGGTCGAGCTAATGCCCGAGGAAGAGTCCATAAACGTACATTGTGTTAGACACAATTAAATATCAAAGATTTGGCAAATTTATTGGAATTTATTGGAATAACATGGAAGGTTTGTGGCTTTGCTACAACTATGCCGTAAAACATAACTCATGAGTCTTGATTGGCTTTTTTGATCAGTAGGCAAAAATTGAATTTTGTGCAAAAGAATTTAATCCGAAAAACTACATTTTTTGCTTCTCACACAAAGTGTTATTTCACTCTGTAGAGGGTGCCATCATGCCGACATAACATTTTCCACAATGATCAGATCCAGGCAGGAAGTTTAACAACCGATTAAAATTTGAGCGGAATCGGATGTTGTATGAGGAAATTGGTGCATTTGAAAATTTTAAAAAAGTCGATCAACTTTGCCGCACATAGAACGTACAAGTAGATTTTTTATATTTTGATAACTTTTGATGAAGTTTGACGTGAGGAAAAATGCTGATTCAGCGTTTGGGAACTTTCGATCCAAGACGGCAGCCATGCGGTTTGTCGGGGGGTGTCCATAATATATATATTTTTTGTCCTCAGGAGAGGAATGCATGTACCAGATTTTAGTGGCTGTACGACAAACTTGACGTCCCAGTGTCTCCCATAGGCGCAATGTAACTTTTGTACGTGTCGCTGTTCTGGGCAAAGGTTGGTGAGTTTTTGAGCATGTTCAGTGGGTCAAATTAGAGCTCAAAGAGCACAAGAAACAAGATTCAATTAAAAAAATTATAGCTGCAAGCGGCAATGATTGCCACCCAACAGCACAACTATTTCACCTACTGCCAAATCTGTGGTGCTATTGCATCTCCTCCTCTTTAAAAATAGTGCAGTATTGTTTCTAAATTTTCGACAAAGTTTGCCGCAGTGCCGCATACAGACCATAAAATGTTGGTAACTTTTGCTGTCCCACTCCTCACGTTTGAGGTCATTTAGGCAAACGCACAAGGAGGAATTCATAAAAGTATGAAATGATAACTATCTGCATATTTCAGAAATTTGGCGATTTTTCCATAAAGATAACATTGAAGGTTTGCTATGGCTATGCAATAAGGCTTGGGTATCTTTGGCTTTTTCATTGGGAGAACACAATTGAATGTTGTTGGAACATTTCAGAAATGTTTGAGAAACTTTTTTTTTTTTTTGTTACCCTTACAAAAAAATTGCTAAAGCTCTAAAACTGTGTCCTGAGTTTGCTGACCTTGCTGACAAAGACCTGAGCACTTTTCCCAGAAATTTTGATAACTTTTTATGTTGACCTCCTTTAGATCATTTTCACCAAGTTTAAGCTTTTTTAATCATCTGCAAATTTCAGAGATGAAAATAGAAGTTTTTAAAAAGTAAAAAAAGTTTCAACCAAATATTTTGCTCCCCATATTAAAGTTTGCTTTGATCTGTAGGGACGCCAAGTTCAATCATTTCACCCCAAGTAGGTTTTGGGCAAGGACAACTGATTCAAATTTGATGCAATTCAGACTTTGAATGTGCAAATGGGAGCAAAATTAAAATTTCAGAAGTTCTGGCAAAATTTACAGAGGCCGCAAAATGCTACAGTCCTCAACATCATTTTCACCTAATAACAGCTCGTTCTGACCCAGTGCTTCTTAATTATTTTCTGTTACGCCCCCCTAGGAAGAAGAAAACATTTCACACACCCCACTCTCCACTGCAACTACTGTACAAATAGTATCATTTGTCTATAAAATTGTTATGTACATTTCTGCATAACATTGTATCCTTATTAACATTAAAGAAAAGAAAAAATAAAGAAATACAGGTCAACTTACAACAAAGAATAACTCTGAGTGCTTTTTGCACTCCTCCCGTGAGTGCAGACAGATCTCTGTTCTGTGACCAACAGAAACACCCCTAAAAACTTCAAGGAGAAGGACGAGAGCTACAGTAGCTGCTCTTCTCCTTCGCAGAAAACTCTGTTGGAATGCTAGCAGAGGAGCCAACATCAACTCCTGGTTGACAGAACAGTCGCCCAAGACTGCAAAGCCCGACACACCAACCTGTGCACTGCCTGGATTGATTACAAGAAAGCCTACGACTCAATGCCACACACATGGATCACTGAGTGCTTGGAGATGTACAATATCAATAGGACACTAAGGGCCTTCATAGCAAGCTCAATGAAGCTGTGGAAGACCAACCTGGAGGCCAATGGCAAGCCACTTGCACAAGTGTCCATCAGATGTGGCATATACCAAGGAGATGCACTGTCCCCACTGCTGTTCTGCAACGGTCTGAACCCCCTCAGCCACATAAGACTGGCTATGGATACCGACTCAGGAATGGGGCCACCGTCAGTCACCTCCTCTACATGGATGACATCAAGCTGTATGCTAAGAGTGAGCGATTGACTCACTGATCCACACGACCAGGATCTACAGCACTGATATCGGGATGTCATTCGGGCTGGAAAAGTGCAGTCGGATGGTAACAAAGAGAGTGAAGGTAGTCCACACAGAAGGGGTCTCACTCCCAGAGGGAACAATAGCAGACATTGAGGATGGGTACAAATACCTTGGAATACCACAGGCAAATGGCAACCTCGAAGGGGCAACGAGAAAAGCAGCAACAGCCAAATACCTCCAGCGAGTAAGGCAAGTCCTAAGAAGCCAGCTCAATGGCAAGAACAAGTCCCGGGCGATAAACAGCTACGCCCTGCCAGTGATCAGATACCCTGCAGGCATAATAAGGTGGCCAAAGGAAGAGATACAGACCACAGACGTTAAGACACGAAAGCTCCTGACCATGCATGGAGGGTTCCATCCCAAATCCAGCTCCTGAGACTGTTCACTAGCCGTAGAGAAGGAGGCCGTGGACTAGTGAGTGTGAGAGCCACTATCCAAGATGAAACATCCAAGATCCACAAGTACATCAAGGATAAGGCCCCAGATGATGACGTGCTCAGTGAATGTCTCAGGCAATGGGGAACAGAAGGTGAGGTGCCAGAGGAGGGACCATCATGGGAGGACAAGCTCCTACATGGGATGTGCCACCGGAACATAACTGAAGTGGGCCGGACTAAAGGACAGCACAGAGGCACTCATCATGGCTGCACAGGAACAGGCCCTGAGCACCAGAGCGATAGAGGCCCAGATATACCACACCAGACAAGACCCACAGTGTAGGCTGTGCAAAGAAGCTCCTGAGACAGTCCAACACATAACTGCAGAGTGTAAGATGCTGGCAGGGAAAGCATACATGGAACGCCACAACCAAGTGGCTGGTATAGTGTACAGAAACATCTGTGTGGAGTACGGACTGGAAACCCCAAGGTCAAAGTGGGAAACACCTCCAAAGGAGGTAGAGAACGACCGAGCGAAGATCCTGTGGGACTTCCAGATACAGACTGACAGAATGGTAAAGGCAAACCAACCAGACATCGTGGTGGTGGATAAAGAGCAAAGGAAGGCCATTGTGGTTGATGTGGTGATACCAAGTGATGGCAACAGCAGGAGAAAGGAACATGAGAAACTGGAGAAATACCAAGGGCTCAGAGAAGAGCTGGAGGCCTGGAAGGTGAAGGCCAAAGTGGTGCCCGTGGTGATCGGAGCACTTGGGGCAGTGACCCCCAAACTGGAGGAGTGGCTACAGCAGATCCCTGGAGGAACATCAGACATCTCAGTCCAGAAGAGCGCAGTGCTAGGAACAGCTAAGATACTGAATCCTCAAGCTCCCTGGCCTCTGGTAGAGGACCCGAGCTCAGAGATGGATGTGACCACCCGCGGAGGGTGAGAAGGGAATTTATATATATATATATGTATATATATATATATATATATATATATATATATATATATATATATATATATATATATATATATATATATATATATACACACACACATATTTCATTTCATTTTCTACAGCTTATTCCCGTTCCCAGGGTCTTATATATATATATATATATATATATATATATATATATATAATATATAAACATAATCGAGCGGCTAGAGCTTCTGCCTCTCAATAATGAGATCGTGGGTTCGAATCCCAGACCACCCCAACATCGTGGTTTCGAATTCCGAACCACCCTAACATCACACGATCTCTCTGGGTGGAGTCTGCATGTCCTCCCCGTGTTACCGTGGGTTCTCTCCGGGTTCTCCGGCTCCTCCCACCGTCCAAAGACATGACTGTGTAGTTTAATTGACAACTCTAAATTGTCCATAGTGTATGAATGTGAGAGTGAATGGTTGTCTGTCCTTGTCTCTGTCTCTCTGTGTCAGCCCTGCGATGAGTTGGCCACTGTCCAGGGTGTACCCCGCCTAAGGCCCAAAGTCACTGGGATAGGCTCCAGTCACCCGCGACCCCTAACGGGAATAAGCGGTAGAAAATGAATGAAAAATTAATAATCTGTGGTGATTGTTGGCGAGTGTTGTCTTGTTGTCCAAAAATTGTCTTAATAATTCTTGGCATGTCCTGTTTGGCCCAATTTATTGTTGCTTTAAGGCTATTTTTCTTTTTATCATTACTGTATATGCCAATGTTATTACATATTTAAAACAAATAAGGCTGTAACTATTTTATTTATAATTTTGAATTGATCTGAGTTTAAAAAATGCATTTCTTTATAAATATGGTTTCCATCAGGTCCCCCTTATAGTGCCCCCAGCCCCTGTGCTTTTTATAAACGCCACTGGATGTGGTGCAGCAGTGAACAGCAGTGATCTAAAGTGGCCCCTCAACACTCCAGGCTTCACAGACATCTTTTTTCAGAACCCCTTTGAGGATAATGGCTGTTGCTCCTTTGCTGAGATCACGTCAGTACGATGCACGCGTCTGCGGTCATCGCTCTGACTGCGCTGCGCAAGTCTCAGAAATACGAACAGATGAGGTCTAACGATGTGAAATGCGAACTGGAACCAAGAGTCGTTGTAGAGAGTGACCAGGCTCTTATCCAGCCACAGCTCTGAGTCCACGCCGCCACACAACACACAAATTTTTATTTTTACAAGGAGTGGAGCGGAAGCAACGCATTAGAGAGGCAGCGCTTCCCCTGCCATCCTGTAAAATAAATACATCCGCGCGGCACAGGGGTGCTCCTGTGTCCTGCACTGCTCTGCCGGCTTTATGATGGGCCGACCCCCGTAACGACGGGCTGGGCCAGGACAGTTTTAGATTGATGCGTTGATGGCCGCTGTGTCATGCCAGTCTGACAATGACCGGCCCAAAGGTAACACCGGCCCACCGGGAAAACGTGCTCCAGATGGCCGACTCAAATGTCGCTACGTTCTTTTTACATAGTGAGTTTGAGATGTGAACGTGCAGCTTCTTTGTACAAGCCAAAATCTGAACTGACACAGAAACGCCAGGGGCACCATTTGGGAGCAGTTTTGTCCTAACAAATGGATTCTACAATCTACAAGGAGAAAAACGTTCAACCTCATATTCAATTAGAAACTAGTAACGAGTAATAAAAAAAGAGCAGATGAAACGAGACGCAGTGGAGCTGAACTGTGAAGCTGACACTGTGGTGCATGCAAAGCCTAACTGGTTCTTACAATCTAAAACAATCTTACAATCTAAAAAATGTTTTTTAAAATGTAATCGAAAGCATCAGTTCTGACATCCTGACAAATAGTTTGACTGTGATTTGAACTGTGCTTTTGTTGGCAGAGTGCGTATGGAGGGGAGTACGTAAACAGTCGAGAAGCAAACGTGATCGCTGACATCATCAGACACAGACTGGAGAAGCTGACGCCTCGCTTTAACGGCAAAACCAAGGTAACCCAGGATTTCTATGTAGTTGCTTTCAAACCCTGTTTAATTAGAACGCTCTCCCTCACCCCTCTCACACTCTGTCACTCTTTCACTCACCCCTCTCACACTCTGTCACTCTCTCACTCACCCCTCTCACACTCTGTCACTCTCTCACTCACCCCTCTCACACTCTGTCACTCTCTCACTCACCCCTCTCACACTCTGTCACTCTCTCACTCACCCCTCTCACACTCTGTCACTCTCTCACTCACCCCTCTCACACTCTGTCACTCTCTCACTCACCCCTCTCACACTCTGTCACTCTCTCACTCACCCCTCTCACACTCTGTCACTCTCTCACTCACCCCTCTCACATTCTGTCACTCTCTCACTCACCCCTCTCACATTCTGTCACTCTCTCACTCACCCCTCTCACACTCTGTCACTCTCTCACTCACCCCTCTCACACTCTGTCACTCTCTCACTCACCCCTCTCACAATCTGTCACTCTCTCACTCACCCTCTCACACTCTGTCACTCTCTCACTCACCCCTCTCACACTCTGTCACTCTCTCACTCACCCCTCTCACACTCTGTCACTCTCTCACTCACCCCTCTCACATTCTGTCACTCTCTCACTCACCCCTCTCACACTCTGTCACTCTCTCACTCACCCCTCTCACACTCTGTCACTCTCTCCCTCACCCCTCTCACACTCTGTCACTCTCTCACTCACCCCTCTCACATTTTGTCACTCTCTCACTCACCCCTCTCTCACTCTGTCACTCTCTCACTCACCCCTCTCTCACTCTGTCACTCTCTCACTCACCCCTCTCACACACTGTCACTCTCTCACATTCTGTCACTCTCTCACTCGCCCCTGTCACTCTCTCACTCACCCCTCTCACTCGCCCCCGTCACTCTCTCACTCACCCCTCTCACACTGTCACTCTCTTACTCGCCCCTGTCATTCTCTCACTCGCCCTTCTCACACTCTGTCACTCTCTCACTCGCCCCCGTCACTCTCTCACTCACCCCTCTCACACTGTCACTCTCTTACTCGCCCCTGTCATTCTCTCACTCACCCCTCTCACACTCTGTCATTCTCTCACTCACCCCTCTCACACTCTGTCACGCTATCACTCGCCCTCTCACACTCTGTCACGCTATCACTCACCCCTCTCACACTCTGTCACGCTATCACTCACCCCCATCACTCTCTCACTCACCCCTCTCACACTGTCACTCTCTCACTCACCCCCATCACTCTCTCACTCACCCCTCTCACACTGTCACTCTCTCACTCACCCCTGTCACTCTCTCACTCACCCCTCTCAGACTCTCACTCTATCACTCGCCCCCGTCACTCTCTCACTCACCCCTCTCACACTGTCACTCTCTCACTCGCCCCTGTCATTCTCTCACTCGCCCCTCTCACACTCTGTCACTCTCTCACTCACCCCTCTCACACCCAGTCACTCTCTCACTCACCCCTCTCACACTCTGTCATTCTCTCACTCACCCCTCTCACACTCTGTCACGCTATCACTCACCCCTCTCACACTCTGTCACGCTATCACTCACCCCTCTCACACTCTGTCACGCTATCACTCACCCCTCTCACACTCTGTCACGCTATCACTCACCCCCATCACTCTCTCACTCACCCCTCTCACACTGTCACTCTCTCACTCACCCCTCCCACACTGTCACTCTCTCACTCACCCCCATCACTCTCTCACTCACCCCTCTCACACTGTCACTCTCTCACTCACCCCTGTCACTCTCTCACTCACCCCTCTCAGACTCTCACTCTATCACTCGCCCCCGTCACTCTCTCACTCACCCCTCTCACACTGTCACTCTCTCACTCACCCCCATCACTCTCTCACTCACCCCTCTCTCACTCACCCCTCTCACTCGCCCCCGTCACTCTCTCACTCACCCCTCTCACACTGTCACTCTCTCTCACTCACCCCCTCTCACACTCTGTCACTCTCACTCACCCTTCTCACACTCTGTCACTCTCTCACTCACCCCTCTCACATTCTGTCACTCTCTCACTCACCCCTCTCACACTGTCACTCTCTCACTCGCCCCCGTCACTCTCTCACTCACCCCTCTCACACTGTCACTCTCTCACTCACCCCCCATCACTCTCTCACTCACCCCTCTCACACTGTCACTCTCTCACTCACCCCTCTCACACTGTCACTCTCTCACTCACCCCCCATCACTCTCTCACTCACCCCTCTCACACTGTCACTCTCTCACTCACCCCTCTCACACTGTCACTCTCTCACTTTCCCTCTCACACTCTGTCACTCTCTCCCTCACCCCTCTCACACTGTCACTCTCTCACTCACCCCTCTCACACTGTCACTCTCTCACTTTCCCTCTCACACTCTGTCACTCTCTCGCTCGCCCCCGTCACTCTCTCACTCACCCCTCTCACACTGTCACTCTCTCACTCACCCCTCTCACACTGTCACTCTCTCACTTTCCCTCTCACACTCTGTCACTCTCTCGCTCGCCCCCGTCACTCTCTCACTCGCCCTCTCACACTCCCTCTTACACGTTACTTGCTCCTGGTCACACCAGGTTTACCCTTTGTGTTGGCTGTGTGCAGGATGAGCTATGATACACGTGGAGAGGGGGACAGCAGTCATGTTGCGGCCCAAGAATATGACTGGTCATTGGGTGAGCAGTCGTTGAACACTCCTTGAAGCTGCTGGATGGACACTGTGCAGAGACATATTTACTCTGTGATGTAAGACACTGGAACTCTGTTACAGAGTACTTATTTTACCGATTCTGTGGAAACTGTTGGGGATTTCCAAATAAAGGTTTTTACTTTTTAAGCCTGGCTTGGTTTTTATAACTCTACATGTTTAGCTTTTATATTTCTTTTCTTAAGTAATAATTAACTTTTTTCTTTTTTTAGGAAATTGTTGTTATAAAACAACTTACATTCTTTTTACTTGTTCTTAAAAGGACACTGTGTAACTTTTCTGGGCAGGTGATGCAACCCTGACCCTGCTCACAGAAGGACAACATTTTTTTCAACATGTATTTTCTTTTGGCAATTAAAACACCGGAAATTGAATAAATGCAAGGCACTTTTGCGCCTTACTTTCAGATATGTTCATGTTTATGGCTTGTACTTGCATCAGATCAATTTGATGTCACTTTATCCCACTGTAGACTATTATAGCCATAGGACAACATTTCCATACACACAAGCAGGCGGAAGCTCCTCCTCCAGACAATGTATTAGAGCCGTTTGTGGAGATGCAAGGCCACTCATAGTAAGAACACATTGGTGGAGTTACTGAAGCTATTAATCATAAAAAACTGTTACACCAAACCATCATAAGCCAGTAAATAGATGGGTTAAAATACCTTTTTGTGCTGTCTTTTGAACACTTCTCATTAAGTGCAACGTTTGGCTCCTGTGCTGCTTCTGTCCTTCGGTACATCTGGAGCCAGGGAAGGGATTGGGCACTCGGTCAGAGCAGGACTACAGAACCATTGACCACTATTGGAAGTGTGCCTGAACAAACAGCACCTGTCCGCACCAACACAGCCTCCACAGCAGAGCATAATGATCACTCTGTATCCTGTGGAGAGGCCCACTAGTGGCCAGAAGAAGTAGTGCACATGGCTTGGCCTGGATTTGAGCTTGTTATTGTAAACAGTGACAACGTAGTGAATAGCTGCTCTCAGTGTGAATAACAGCCCTCACCTTGTGCCTGCCCTTGCTGCACTCGCTGAGACCGCCCTGACCCCCGCAGTCCGACCGCAGGCCAGGGTCTGAGTGCGCAACCACAAAGATGGCCATTTTGAGCCAGGGAGTAGGGATGATTTTTTTTTTTGGACACTCAAAAATGTTTTACATTGCATTATTCATTCACTCCACAACTGATGGTGGAAAGATTCTTATTGCCACAACTGCCCTGGGGCAAACTGAGAAGCAAGGCTGCTGATCTGTGCTTTCAGCCCCTCTCACCAGCAACAGTCACTATATTCATATTAGGCACAAGGACAATACTACGGTTTGAATTTGAGCCAGAGCTGTCACGTAGTGGCTCCTTCCAGCAGTCTCCTATTCAAATACTCCTGCCCTGTTTATCAGCTGAGATCTGACGTGATCGGACATTGTCAACGCAGGTATGGCCACATCACTTTTAAAATCCTATCCTCTAAGTGACACACTCCATTACCTGGGCAGGATGCTCTTCAAGAAGGATGTCCAAAAGGCCTCAGGTACTTGAGCAGACATACACCAGGCTGATTAACCACACTTCTGTTTTCCCACAGCCTTTTTACATGGACATCGTTTAGCACTGGGGTCTGATCAAATCTTTCCACTTCACATTTTAAAGGGATGGTTTTAACGACAAAGATATTGGAAATGAGGAACAAGTTGATATAATTTGGCGTTTTGGCTTTCAAGATGATTATCCAATCAGAATGTGTGTCACATGAGTCTCTGCCGCTCAGTGAGGGAATTGTGACGGGTCTGATCTGAACATGAGGTGTGGTCTGTCCAGAAACTGAAAAGGAGAAACAGTTGTGCATCTATCTGCAGGTTGTGTACTACTGCTGATGTGAGAGCACACACTGGTTATATTGTTCTACACTTTCTCCATAGAGCACCATTTGAGCACAAAGCTCCAGGATGAACTTGCACCAAGCTAAGCTGAACTCTGAGAAGCCAGAGTAGGATCAAAGTGAGCTGAAGGGCGAGCGTCTCACACAGTCAGCGGGGCGGGACATGATGCATGACATTTTCTTTCACAGTAAATTAATACAAAAGTGACATAAGATTTTATTCCATTTTATGTAATTATGGCTGGATCAAAAATGAGTAATTGTGTTTGTGTAAAAATGCTTTTGTTTGCGTCTAATAAATATTTGTAATTAAACAAAAAATAATACACATAGTGGGCAGATTATAAATTCACACTTGGTTATGACACATTTACAGAAGCAGCCAGGCTTATTCCTCGGAAATCATGGTAAACTGGTCCAGAACAGGTTTAGATCCCTGATTCAGTCCCATCTTTCTGCTGGCTGGAGGAGCACTCTGATTTGATGATTCACTTTCTCATTTTGTCATTGTCCTATTAAAATGAGTTGGGATGAACAGCGACAGATTCAGTATTTACATCTTCCATTTGGATGACAAACGCCTGGACTGTGGTTTCTGCATACAAATGTGTGTTTTCTTTGGACTCTGGATCACCAGCCAATCCAGGATCTATAGCAGATTTTACTTTTGCACATTTAACTAAGTTTGCACACTCAGGCTAAGTAGTTTAATAAAGCTCTTAATAGTTAAAAAACAACGTTGAGAGAACGTGGCTGTGGTGAGTGCTCCTGACCACTGCCCTGCCATGTGTGACTTGTCTTTAGGATTCTATCAGTGACTCCTCCCTGGGGGCAGGACTCCCACTACTTAGAGTAGCATATAAGCCCCAGTTCCCAGACCAGCTCTCTGATTGACAATGACTTTTGGATAAAAGTCGAAACGTCTCGATTTTCAAACAGAGTCCGGATGATAACCCCTGAAACCCTTTCTACGTTGTCTTTAGGAATTAAAAGGTTGATCTTTTCTGTCACCTTGGTGTTTATGGTATATTTTGTTTGTTGTGATGTTGATTATTGCGTCAGCCAACACTGCTATAGTGATACTTTTGCGATTTATTGTGCAGTCCTAATCCAAACCTTCAGACAGCTTTGAGTTCAGATTAAACTGGTTTGTTTGGACCTGCCTTTGGAAACAGGACTGAAGGGTACTGTGCCTGTGGCCAGCATGTCTCTGCAGGCCTGGGACACATCACATTGTGCTGTGTGCTCAGGCTGCTTCAGACTCCAATGGCTTTGTTCAACACATTCTAAAACATGACAGCATGACAGTTCAGTTGAACTTTGGCAATGTTTTGTTTTAAGTTGATTGGCCCTCAGACATGTTTACCATGATTAACCAGGTTAAAACATTATTGACAAATTCCATAATAGAAATCACAGCCTATTTCAAAGAACATGCACAGTCTACAAGTCAGACTAGTAACAAAACAACACTTTATCCAGAAGTGTCCAGTCAGATTTCACACACAAAGAAGGGGGGAAATGCACTAGCATGATAATGAAGCTCAACAGTTTCCTCACCGCTTGGTTAAGGAAGTAAAATTTACATTAATACATGAAATTTTCCTGTAGGGATTCCGAATAATAAAAGTCTGAAAACTTGCTCGGGGATAATCAACTCTCTGGTGAGTAATGAGCACAAGACCTATAATTCTAATAAAATCTGTTTCTGAGATTTTGTTGTTAAGTTTAAGTAGAGACAATATTTGCCATTGATTAGGAGGGTCCTGGGGGCAGGTCCTCACATGGGGCGGGGGACAGAGAGGGGTATCAGGGAGTATATCTGTACATTTTTGTATATGTGCACATACTGGTGTGTAATGGAGGGCTGTTCAAATACAGCTCAACTTGTTGTACAAACCTACACTACAGTCAGACCTGGATATTGATATTGTATTGATATAAAATCCACACACATACTCCCTGACACCCCCTGGTGTCTCCCACACACACCTGCACCCCGCTCAGGTGAGGACACGCTCCCAGGAGGGTCTTAAATACAAATGCACGGCCCCCAGAAGCCCCATAGAAAAGCCTGGGGAAACTCTGTTTCTGTTTACAGTGTTCTGTTTAAAAGGGAAATGGAGTCATTTCAGAAAAAAATAATAAAAATCACACATTTTATCTGTTCTGAAAAGAGGAAAACACAATTTTACAGCTTCAGACACTGAAGCACTGCAATGGCAGGCCAATCAAAAAAGTGTTGGTAACAGGACAAGGAGAAAAAAAACAGTTTGCACAAAAACTTAAAAAAAAAAAACCCTCACAGACAACCTAAATGAGCTGAATGAACTGTCTTATTAGAACAAATGTACAAATTAATTAAGTTTGTAACAGAAATTCATCCAAATATCTCTATTTCTAGTACACATGATGACCAATTTAAGCATGGGAAAAAAGAAAAAATCCCTAACAGGTCATAAGAGTCAAGACATTTTGGTGAATTTCAAGTTTTATGTGAAAAAAAAAAATCTGGCACATACATATGCTTCTGAAAAACCTACATTTAAATGTGTTTTTGAACTGAAAACAGCATTATAGATAGTAGTTGCCACAGAGCTGCTTAGCCGTTGATGAACTCTTTTAAACTTCAAACTATAATCTCTAAGAAAACATTAATGAGAAATTAATTCCATAACAATGGCAAACTTCAAAGTGGGCGGGATTGTTGAGCTCCATTGGACATGTCTCACAGTGCAACGCTGTGCAGAGAAGCAACAGTCCGGAGCACTGACACTGTACATGCAAAACACAAAGACACATTCATAGTGTTTCTAAAGGCACCTGCATATAATGTGCAAAGAAAACAGAAGGCGGAGCGCAGACTGAAGGAGGGGGTAGGGGCCAAATAATCCTCCATGGTGTTCAACATGACTTTCACGTCGGAATTCCCCCAAAAAATTGTATATTAAATGTTTGAACGCTTGGGCTAATTAGCTCTGTGGGACAAGACCTATGATTTTATTTTAAAATCTGTTTCCGAAACTTCATGTTTGCTCTGCTCACTGCTAAACAGTATTTGCATCACCAACAAACATGTCGGAGTACTCTACTACTAAATTACTTTTCTTGAGTAAAGAGTAACTTAACACATTTGTTTTATTTTCCCAGGTAATTTAGTATCAGTTACTTTTTTTAACTTAGCAACGCATTAGTTTAGTTTAGACCCAGTTGCTCAGTTGTTCTCCTGCTCTCACTCTGTCTCTGAAGTGAGGACAAGAGCCCCACTTTGGTGCACCCCTTCCCCTCACGCAGACCTTCCTCTGCATTTCCTCCCCTCACGCAGCACTTGTCGCTGCACGCAGTTGCCTCACACACGGCGCCTCCTCTGCTCTCGCACTATTGACCCGCAAACATTCATCTGCCTCTTGCGCTCGTGAGTGAGGAGAGCCATAGCTTGGTTGGTGGCGAGAGGAGTTTGTGCAGCCTTAAAGTGCAGAGGAGCTGATGTGTGGCTCCCAAAGCCTCAGTCAGACAAAATAATGCCACATCAATTGGTTCTTTTCCTCTGACACAACACAGCGACTACTACTTTACCCATGCTCCTGCTCGGCTTATTAAAAGGAGCTTTCAGTATAGCTAAAAGATCGCCAATAACAGCAATGTGGGCCATGAATAATTAATGGTAACACATGACTACTCAAACGTATAATAAAAACTTAACACATTAATTTTTCGAGGTAACTTAACAAGTTACTTTTTCAAAATAATGCTATAGAACACTGCCGCTAAGTTATTAAATTCATTTTCTGATTTTCTTTTTTGTTTTATATGTATTTTTTAGACTGAAAACAGCTGCACATAGACATTAGTTACCACAGAGCTGGTTAGACTCAGCTGTGCCTCTTAATATTTGAATTTTTCTTAATCTCTATAGCAAAATGTATGAGCAATTTACATTCAGTCAATAGTCTAAACATTAGCATTGCCCAGTTAAAGGGTCTTGCTTTTTTTTTTTTTTTTTAAAGGACTGGACTAGGCCCCGCCCATCTACATCCCTCCTCTTCAGTCTGTGGTCTGAGTAGAACTACACTCAACAACAGCCTGATAGTGCAATGTGGGCATGTCAGGAGGTGGGGTCCAGGGTCAGTGGGGGTTGCCTGGCCGAGCAGCTCCTCCGTCCTGAAGGATCTGGTTCCATCTCTGCACAGGAAGCCAAAGGGAAACAAGTTCAGAGCATGGATGGAGAAGGAGACCTGGAGGCATCCTTTTTTCCCTAGCGCAGTTCTGCCAAGACCTGGTTCGCAAACCTGTCCCAAAGCCCAAACCTTAACCAAATAAACTGTTCTTATACCTGACCCTAACCTTACCTCATTGTAGAAAAATATATAATCAAAAATAAACATTTTGCTTCGATAGCCACACATTCAAAGTGGCGTTTGTGTGGCAGAACTGGGTTGGGACGAGCCGGTTTCACTTTGGTTAGTGACCACTTTGCTGTACTGCAGCTTAGGCCCAGGAAAAAATCTTCCTTAAGCTGGGTGTCCACAACACAATTTGGTTGTCTGAATGAAAGATTTCTTAGTTAAGGATGTCACACTACAAGACGAGGGCAATTGTCATAAGACAACACACAGTGACTTTGTAAACCATTGGGTTTACATGATCAGTCTGGGCTATGACAAAGTTTGTGTAAGTGAATATTAGGCTACACCACACACAGCGTAAGCTCAGTGTGGTGTAGTCATTGTATTTTGTACCTGCTACATGCTAGCAGTGTGCAGTAGCAGTTTGTAAAAGTTACTGAGTACTCCCCAACCCTAAGGAAGGAAGACTCAGTCTGAGATTAAGAAATAGATTTGATATAAATTGCAGCTTGCACCTATAGAATCGAATCAACTTTCTGCTCACCTGCAAAAAGCATGGGCTCCTCAATTGCCTCCTCGATCTAAACTAATGTTGTCAAAAGATTAATAAAGTATGTTTTAAGACATTATTTCATGCAATTATTTTACAAATGTAATAACATTATTTAAAATCCCAAATGGGTGCAATTTAAGTCTAGACATGTGTGGCCACTCGTTTCAGGTAAATGTACAGGACCAAACAAGGGCTCAACACCCTTCATTTGCAAATAGGTTTATTTTTCTCTCTTGGGTTTGTTCTGTGGAAAACATGTTTTGTTCTCATCCGCTGCTGTCTGATCTGTGCAAGTTCACGTGAGGACTGATCGCTTTTATTGTGAAAATTTAACAGATTTTACATTTAATACATTCACTTTTATGGCCCTGGTCCAAGATGAGCACAGATGAACCTCACGCACAGCTCTGCACTGCACCTACATCTGTGGCCTATACAAATAGGGTTCACTCACCTTAATCTTTTTGGCCATTTTGTCTCTCCACTTCTGAGCGATTGACCCATCAATAAGCAGCAACCTGACAAACAAACAGAATTGAAACTTGGAAAGACTTTCCCTGGGTATGAGCTGGAGAGGTGCAGTGCATACCTGGACCTCTCCTCGCTTTCGTAGCCCATGATCAGGTACTCTTCGCCAGGCGTGAGCAGGGGGCATAGGCAGGAGGAGGAGTAGTACAGAGTCTGGATCTCTCGAGGGATGTTGACCAGCGAGGACTTGAGCACCTCGCGGACCTCCACCACTGCCATGGGCTCCAGGCCACGGTTCCTCACCTCTCGAACCCGAGCACGGATCACTGCGCAGAAGACACCCGAGTGTCTCACAAGGTTCTACTGCAGTACACATGCTGTGACAAAGGATTAACAGCCGTGGCGTGAACCAATCCGAAGAGCATGGCAACACAAAACGCTTTATTGGCTATTTGTTTAAACTGTACAAAGATGCTCAGACTTTCTTCCTGCTCTCAGACAAGGCGGACGTGTCTCTGCTCCTCTATGCTATCTATTTGTTTTGCGTCTTGTCTCGTCTCCGTGTCTCATCATACTTTTATTCTTTTTTGATTCACTGCTTGCTGGACTCCTAAAAATTGGAAATGGATCTGATTACCTGGTCTCTGAGCGTGATTGACACAATTTTTTCCCATAAGAAGGGTGCACTGGGAGAACCCACTTGCCCTGACGGATCTTTTGCAGCAGGCTACACGCGGGACGCCTGGAACAACTGGCAAGTTCTGTGTCTGGAAGCTCTGTCTGTGGAAGACGTAATTATTTTTGGACTCTTGATAGTGGTTGTCCTGCTTATTGGTCTGGGTACTCCCTTAAACTATCGCAAAATTTCTAAGACAGCTGCCTTCAAAGCAACTCAGCCGCTGTCTGTGATATTAAAGAGCACTTCTGTGACGTGAGCAGCTGAAGGGATTAGAACAGAGAGAGGCAAACACCGGAGAGCTGATCCGCAACATCTCAGCACGGATGGTGGACATGCAAGAACATGTGGATAACATCGAGGGTCAGACCAGTGAACTTCTTACACAGTAGAGCTGATGTGAAGGGGTTACAACAAAGAGATGCACAGATTGAGGAGCTGATTCACAACATGTGAGCCCGGTCTGAAGATGTGCAGAAACAAGTGGACAACACCGAGAGGTGACCAGCGAGCTGCTACGAGGTATTACGGGTCTGACCACAAGAATGGAGGAACTATCAAGGCTACTACATGAAAGGGAGGCTTGAAAGTGATGCTGAGAACTAGAACTGATTGATTACGATTCGGACAAATTGCCGAAGATCAAAAATGGATTATAAGAAATTATTAGAAATTCTCTCCCCCTCCCAACAAAGAAGTCCTGCAGCAGCTGTGCCCTGGTCTTAGTCTCACTCCCTGCCCCCAAGGACAAGGCCACAGAACTCATAAACATCAGCAACAGTTTGGCCAAAACATCCTAAGACGCCTTTCCTATCCCAACCCCCCGTCTGCCATTTTTAACATCAGTCTGAACTTTTTCCTCCTTATCATTTCTAAAACAGCTACTTGCATCTTTTGTATGGATTACTTACAGAATACAGCTACCTGCTATGTCTTGTTTATTGTATGTTTTGTTGTGACTGCAACTGTAGTTACAACTGTAGTTACAACTGTATGTTATGTCTGCTCATTGTTTATTGTATGAATGAATGTAATTGAATATGTTATGTTGTAACGGCAACTGTAGTTTCAACGGTTTGTTAAGCGCTTTGGGTGGAAAGCGCTCTATAAATAAAAATCATCAAATCATCATGATTGCCCAATTAAAATCATTTTGGACAAGAACCGTCCAAAACTATATATAACTATATACAATATGTATAAACTATAAAGAGAAATCCTTCATAACCATAACCAAACCAGACGCTGTTCATAGCCTTACAACAAAGCCCTGACCTGGAGAGTTTCAAGATGGCGTCGAAGTGTGAGCACCTGTTCCACCAGCAGTGCCGCCACTCCCATAACGCACATAACGCGCAGTGCATGGGGCACAAAGTGCGCCGAGGGGCACCAGGTTCACCAGGCAGTTTGGATTGAATGACAGAGTAGACCATTTGTGCAGCAGTTAAACTTTTTCCAAACAAACAAGTGCCTACAGTAGGCTTCAGGTCTGTATTTTCAAAACAAATAGGACTCAGGCGTTGTCGCTCGCTCTCTCGCTCCGAAGTGAGTTTGCGACGTGCACGAGCAGCTCACTGTACAAGCCACAGTTTAAAAAGACTTAGATCAGGGTAGGAGCCCAGAGTGGAGCAGGTTCCACATGGACCAAAAGGTCTTTAGTTTATGAAAATCTGCCTCAATCAAAGTGAAAAGCGCCAGCTCCGCCCCGCGGTGCAGCAAACTGTTGAGCCGACATTGTGGCGCGCGCAAAGTGCTTCAACTTCTTACAAATGTCTTTATAAATACTACAGAAAACGTCTATAGTTTGCAGCCTGTAGTGTTCTCTAAAGCTTTGATCTATTTGAACTGCACTAGAATTAAGGAATGATGGGATTTTAGTTGAAAACCTATTGAAGAAGGACATTTAGCATTGTGATTTAAACAATATAAAATTAAACAAATAAAAATAAGTACTGTAACAGTCACCACAAGGTTGTAGCACAGACATCAAACCAATATATTTTACACGTTTGAAGAGGGTTGGGAGGGGGCACCACGGAGCATTTCTGCTTAGGGCACCCAAATAGCCAGCACCGACACTGCCCACCAGGCTATGGAGCCTCCATAGCCTACATTATGTGTAATTTAACATTTCCAGATTATTTTCAAAACAACAAAACATAAAACACAGAACTCAAAAAATGAGTGGACCTGGGTCGGGTTCGGACAGTACGCACGCGAGACGGGCTGGATTTTTTTGGGCTCGATCAAAACTCTAATCCTCTGGGATGCAACTAAAGCCGTTACCAACTACCAACGTAATTATTACAGCTTTGTTTTGCTGTTTTTGTTAATTGTCATCAAAAATGCTCCTTTATAAAAGTTACTTGTTTTTGTTCAGAAAGAAAGATTGTTTTTGTTGAATATTATATTATTATCACACCATTAAACGATTTTGCATAAGCTGCAATACTTATTGTACTTACTTATTGTACCGTTTGTTTGGTTTAGTACCGCTAGCAACGCAAGATTTAATGAGACCTTGTGAGACTATGGGCCACAGGTACATGACATACGCCCTCACATGCTTCAGACTGTCAGAGCCAGAGCCACGCTTAAGGCAGCTTTCAAAGGCTAGCTAACAAACTGCACAAGGTATTTATTTTGTAAACATGTTATAACCTTTGTTTCATTGTGAATGTAAGTTGTGCTGATTATAATGGTTAATGTACACAGCCAGAAAATGCACAAGTTTACCACATCTTGCTTAAAGGCCTCCGAAGTGACAGGCGGACACTTTGTGTGTTAGCAAATCAAGATGGAGTGTCTAATTGTACTGTTTATTGTGTCCTGTACTTTTCACGACATTTACGGCATTTATGAAGGCTAATAAATGCGCCCGTACTCGAGAAACCACGTTGCTGTTTTGTCATTGAGAAGCTACAGTGCAAACTCACCGGTGAGAAGCTCGAGTTGAAGATGGCAGCTGCAGTGGATCGCGGTATCAAAGTGCACCACTTCAGCGCTCCCCAGCAACAGCACTCCCTTAATAGAAGTCAATTAAATGAAGTGGAAAACAAGAATAAGACTATGCTCTAGGAAAATAGGAGTGGTTTAAACCAAGTTGAACTCCTCAAAGGTTATTTGCTAACCGTACTTGATATCTACTGCACTTTATAGTAATATCTTATTCAAAGTATTGACGGTTTTTGCATTTTGTTTTAAGTAAATTATTGAAAGTTCATTTAAGCTATCTATACAAGTTCATATAGCCTGTTTACATTAAGAAGTTAATTTCAATCAAAGTTATAGTAATCTTAAAGCAATAATTAAGTTATATAGGCACTAATCTACATGATACTGCATATTTAAACACATCAAGCTAAACAACAAAACCATCTGACTTGACATACAAAATGACTCATGTAGCTAGGGAAAAGACCTGTGCTGAACTAAGTATTCAACCTGAAGCAGGGACTCGCAAGAGCGAACAGAACTGAACAAGAACTTTAACTGAAAAGGGAAAAGAACTTCAAGAAGAAAAGCTCAGCGGTCTAAAGCGCAGATACAAGATTGTTTATGACAAATGGAGATATGGCAAGATTAAGGAAAGTAATATTGACTGATACAGCCACCGAGAGCAAGTTTACCACACGGTAAACTTATCGATAATGTCAATAGTACTTGCCGAGCTGTACAAGCCATTTACAATGAGATCCGTCAAATACAAACTCCTGATCTGCAATGAGCTGCAAGGTTGATGCACATATGTCCCTTTCAGACTTCAGGGTTTTAAAATGATTAGAGGGACATGCTGAAGAAGATAGAGTCATTGCCAGATGTTGGATCATGCTTGGAGTCAAATCAAGGTCAAAGTCACAAGGATCAAATAGTAACTCAGTTCTCTCAAGCGCAGTCAACCAGATCAGAATCAGAATTGGTTTATTGCAATTGTCAGTGATCAAAATTCACAAGCAGGAACTTGCTTCGGTGTAAGGTGCAACATAAAACAATGAATAAAATATAACATAATATATAAAAGAGGCATGCATAAGATTAAAAATAGAATAGACTAAGACTATATAAAGAAATGTATAGTTGGACAGACAGTAGTGAAGATTGGCAGTGCTATCTATTTAGATAGCTCTTTTAAAATATATTGTTGAAGTGGCAGGTGTTATAAAGTGTTCATGAGTCCAACGGCAGAGGGAAAGAAACTGTTCTTGTGGCGGGAAGTTCTGGTCCGGATGGACCGTAGCCTCCTGCCCGAGGGGAGGGGCTCAAATAGTCCATGTCCAGGGTGAGAAGGGTCAGCTGTGATCGACCTGCTCGTCCCCGAGTCCTGGAGACGTACAGGTCCTGGACAGATGGAAGGCTGCAGTCAACAACACGGTAGAAGTACCAGCTGATGCAACAGCATCTCAAGAAATCTTAGCTGTTAAGGAGGAACAAGAGAGACAAGCAAGTGAACTCCAATTCATTTGAAATGGAAAGAAAAAACATTACCAAAAATGAGAGACTGTTACGTCAAAAGGTACCTAGGCAGATCTGCAAAAAGGCAGTTGGAAGGATTTCTTCTAGTTGGTACAGATGAAGCATATGACTCAGCCTGGCGATTGCTGGAAAAGAGGTTTGGTGATCCAGTCACCAGTCACAGAGTTACTGTGCGTGAAGTAAGCCTCAGTGCAACAACCAGTTGAGCTCAAGCAAGAAGTACACTTTGTGTGCAGAACCCAAGAAAGAAGTCACTCCACTGGATGTGATAAACGCTCTGTATTCTGCCCTCACTAAACGCCTGACTAGCTTGGCAGATAGTGAACAGATCCACAGATTTCTCTTTTATTTGTAAAACTGAAATAAAAAGATAGACAAAACAATCAGTCTCCATAATACACGCACAGACCATACACAACAAGCCACATACAAACCAACAAGCAACACACATGAAAAAAGTCTGCTAGCATAGCCAGCACATGAACAACTTCAAACCCGACACACACCAAGTTAGAACACACAACAACAACTTACAGGCATATGCTCCCTTAAGCCGTGTAGAAAACATTTTAGCACTTGTTGCACGTTAACACGTGTTGCAGCTTGTAATCATGTTGGAACACAGAACAAAAACATGGCTGCTGCCTCACTTCCTTTACAAAACAAAATTCAGTAAAAATGCGCCCACTAGAGGGCAGCGTCTCACAATAGTCCTATGGGACAGCACACTCCCCGCCTGGTATAATGGTTTTATACCACTATTACAACTTGTCACAACGAAACAACAGAATTACGTCTGAAATTGGTCTCAAATAAACTTTAGTAGAACCCTTAACAGTAACCTTAACTTCAACTTTACGAACTTTATTGTCTTGACTGGGCAAAGTTTTTACTACAAGGGCGAGAGGCCAGTTCATTCTTTTGGCTTGTGGATCCTTAAGTAGGACAACATCCCCGACTTGTAGATTGTCTCTTTCGGTGTTCCATTTCCTTCTTGGCTGTAATGTTGATAGATAGTCCATTTTCCATTGCTTCCAGAATGCATCCGCAAGTCCTTGAACTCTTTTCCAGTGTTTGTTGGACAGGTCATGCATGTCAAAGTCCCCAGCAGGTGGAGCAAGAGAGTCAGTTTTTTGTGTCAAAAGCATAGAGGGGGTGAGGACTGCAGGAGATTCTGGATCTGAAGATATTGGCACCAGTGGTCTTGAGTTCATAATAGCAGTAACTTCTGCCATTAGAGTGGTAAGCATTTCATGCGTTAAAGAAGTCATGCCTGTTTTAAGCAGAAGAGCATTTAAAATACGCCTTGCGATGCCTATCATCCTCTCCCACACTCCACCCATATGAGAAGAGTGGGGAGGGTTAAATGTCCATGTACACTTGTTGTCTTGCAAGTACATTCTAAGATCAGGATCATCTGAGTTGAGTTTTAGCTCTTTGCATGCGCCTATGAAATTTGTTCCCCTGTCTGATCTGAGCATTTTAACTGGCCCTCTTAGTGCAGTGAAACGTCTGAGTGCATTAATAAAGCTTGCTGTAGTCATGGATTCGATTATTTCAATATGTACTGCTCTAGTGCTGAGACATGAAAAGATGAGAGCCCACCTCTTGCTTTCTGCAAGACCTCCTCTAGTTTTGCGTGAGGTCACAGCCCATGGGCCAAAAACATCTAACCCTACTCGAGTAAAAGGTGGTTCGGGGGTTAATCTGTCTGAGGGCAACTGAGACATTTGTTGGGTTTCTTGTTTGCCTCTTAACTTTTTACAAGTGACGCATTTGTGTATGACACCAGACACAAGTCGTTTGCCTCCGACTAGCCATAGTCCTGCTGATCTAACTGCACCTTCAGAAAAATGGCGCCCCTGGTGGGCAACTTGTTCGTGGTAATGTCTTATTAACAGCATGGCAACATGGCTCTTTGGAATGATGAGAGGGTGCTTTTCATCAAAACACAGTTCTGCTAAGGATGTGCGCCCACCTACTCTAATGAGTCCATCTTTGTCCAGAAATGGAGTCAACTTTTTTAGTGGCCTTTGTTTTGGGAGTTGTTCCTTTTTTGAGAGACACTGTATCTCTTTTGCAAAACAGTCCAGTTGTACAGCTTTTAGGATCACTGTTGTTGCTTGTACACTGACTTCCCTGTCATTTGTGTCACTTTGTACATTCTTTGACATGTTTTTAGCTTTTTTGATCAGGCTTGAAACAGATCGGACAGCAGATTTCCATGTGGAAAATCTCTCAAATCTATGAGCTCCGAGTTTGTCTTTTGTGATGTTTGTACTTAAAGTGGTGACTACAGGACGGATCTCCTGATCTGTGTCGGGTTGCACCAATTCAAAACTTGCCTGCATGAGGTGACTGTGGTGCGGCTTTACCAGAAATGCAGGACCGGAAAACCAGTTTGTGTCTTTGAGAGCAGTGGCAGTGAGTGGGCGGGTCCCATGGTCTGCAGGGTTTTCTTCAGTACAAATGAAGTACCACTGGTTTGGGTGAGAAGACTTTCTGATTCTTGTGATCCTGTTAGATACATAACAGGATGGTCTGCAGGGTTTTCTTCAGTACAAATGAAGTACCACTGGTTTGGGTGAGAAGACTTTCTGATTCTTGTGATCCTGTTAGATACATAAACATAGAAACGACGTGAAGTGTTATGAATATACCCCAACACAATTCTGCTGTCAGTATGGAATGTCACATTGTCAATGTCAGTGTCAATTCCATCTTTAATGAAGTCAGCCATTTCAACTGCTAACACTGCAGCACACAGTTCGAGACGGGGGATAGTGTGTGCTGGGTGTGGGGCGAGTTTGGATTTGCCCATGATGAAGCCTACATGACAGTCTCCAGAAATTGACACAATTTTCAAGTAAGCTACTGCTGCGATAGCGGTGTTTGACGCATCTGAAAAGACGCATAGTTCTCTGTATTGCGTTTGACTGGACAGCGAAACAGGGACGTATGATCTGGGTATTTGTAATTGTTCCAAGTCTTTGATAGAGTCTCTCCACATTTTCCATTGCTCTTGTTTTTCAGCTGGAAGCTCTGCATCCCATTCATACTGCTCAGTTGATAGTTCTCACATAATGTGTTTTCCTCCAAGTGTAACTGGTGCAGCGAATCCAAGAGGGTCAAACAGACTGTTAACTGTAGAGAGTATACCTCTTTTTGTCACTGGTTTCTCTTCTTGAGAGACGCGGAATGTGAAACAGTCTGACTCTAAGTTCCACGAGAGGCCTAGACTTCTTTGAAGAGGCAACGGATCAGCATTGAAGTCCAAATCTTTCAAATCTTTGGCTCTGTCTGATGGTGGGAAAGCTTGCATGACATCATTACTATTTGATGTCACCTTGTGTAGCCTGATGTTAGATTTGGCCAGCATTTCTTGTGATGTTTGCAGGATTTCTATAGCTGTTTCTGCAGTGGGGAAAGATGCAAGCCCATCGTCAACATAGAAGTTGTGGAGGATAAACTCTTTTGCCGTTGGAGAGGAGTTTACAGCGTCGAGGGCGGCACGGTGGAGACAGTATATGGCTATGGCTGGCGAGGGACTGTTCCCAAACACATGCACTGTCATCCTAAATTCCCTGATGGGTTTTTGCAGGTCATTATCCTCAAACCACAAAAAACGCAAGAAGTCACGGTGTTTCTCACTGACTGTAAAACAGTAAAACATCTGTTGAACATCGGCTGTGACAGCGATTGGTTCTTTACGGAAGCGCGTCAGGACTCCCAGTAAAGTATTGTTCATGTCAGGTCCGCTGAGAAGTGTATCATTTAGTGAGACACCTTCATATTTGCAGCTGGAGTCAAACACTACTCTGATCTGATCCAACTTTTGTGGATGATACACACCAAACATGGGTAAGTACCAGCATTCCTGTTTTTCTTTGAGGGGAGGGGCTGGCTCAGCTTGTCCTGCATCAAACATCTTTTGCATAAAATCGATGAAATGTTTCTTCATTGTTGGTTTTTTGTTCAGTGTATATTGTAATGACTGAAGTCTTTTCAGAGCCTGTGGTTTGTTATTTGGGAGGCGGCACCTTGGTGATCGAAAAGGTAAAGGGGCAACCCATGTATTGGCACTGTCTTTGTACACATGCTGGTCTAATGTCTCTAAGAAACTTTTGTCTTCTATTGAGAGTGCAGGTTTGTCGTCATGCTGTGTTCTCTGAAATACCTCGCTACCAATTATGTCGGCTTCTGGCTCATAACAGTGCACAGAGGCATTATGGTTTGCAGAAGAACTTGTGTAGCTTAGACCCTGTTTTACCTGAATGACGTTTTCACATGGGCTAAAAAGGGAAGCACGTCCACTTTGTAGAATGTTTGTTCTGTACACGTTGATGTTTTTTGTTTTGTGCTTTTTGTCAAGACAAACTTCTCCCACAATGACCCATCCGAGGTCGAGACGTTGAGCATATGGTTCATTGCGTAGTCCATTGTGCTGCTCGCGAACTTTGTGCACTTGAAGAATGTCTCTGCCAAGGAGGAGGAGGATGTCTGCATTTTTGTCAACAGCAGGTATTTTATCTGAAACTTCTTTCAGATGGGGATAGTGAATGGCTACCTCCGGAGATGGGATTTCTGATCTGTCATCAGGTATCATGTCACATTCTAAGAGGGCAGGAAGAGGGACTTGTACTGAACAGTCCAGAGATTCAATAACAAAGTTGTTAGCTAGCCTTCCTGTGACTTCCATAACACCTGCACAAGTCTTTAGTGTGTATGGCTCTAACAGTCCATTGATATTGAATATGTTGAAGAATTCAGTTTTTGCTAACGAGCGGTTGCTTTGCTCATCAAGGACTGCATACATTTTGACTGCTCTGTTTGGCTGGCCAACAGGGAACACTTTTGCTAAGCAGATTTTAGAGCATGATCTTGGGTTGAATGAATTTCCACATACCTCAGTACATTTAGAAGTTACATCAATAGCACCTGTTTTCTTTTGCTCCCCGCCATGGTCTTCAGTAGCAGCAGGGCTCTCTGATTTTAGTGGAATGGGTTCTGGATGCAGGGCAGTGGGATGACTTTCACTACCACATTCTACACATTTTAATGACTTAGTGCAAGCTTTGGCCATGTGATAAACTGAGGCACAACACTTAAAACAAATGTTATTGTCTTTTATGATGTTTTTTCTTTCTGCTAAAGACTTGCTTCTGAAAAGCCTACATTTTCTTAGCGGATGAGACTTGTGGTGGAGAGGACACTCTTTCTCTGGATCAGTGCTTTCTTTGTCGATTGCTTTTTGGTTTGTTCCTGCTGCATGTGACACATCAGTTTTTCTTACTGAGACGGGGGTTTGGTATTTTGGTTTAAATGTCTTTTCTGTTTTGATATTCATTGTATTGAAGCCTATAACACAGGCAAAGCTAGGGTCGTTGCGGGTTTTGGCTTCTTCATTGATAAAGTGAACGCAGAAGGAGAAAGGGGGATATGGGACTAATCTATCTTTTTTGTACTTAGAAGCAACTGTGACCCACCTTTCCTGAAGATGATACGGCAGTTTGGTGAGAATGGGGTTAACACCATGTGCTGTGTCCAAATGGGAGAGCCCAGGGAGGAAACAATTTAACTTGGCACCTTCAAGTTCTGTCAAGATGTCCCCCAGCTCTCTCAAGCGTTTGTTTTCCCTGCTTGACATTTTTGGGAAATCTTCAATTTTGTTCTATGATTTCTGGTGCCCCAAAACAATCTTCTAACCTCTGCCACACCATGTAAAGACCTGTTCTTGGGTTGGCTATGTAAGCGGCCCTGATGCGTTGAGCTTGTGCAGCAGACTGAGGCCCAAGCCATTTGGCAAGCAGGTCTAGCTCTTCTTGAGGTGACAAGTTCAGTTCCTGCACTGCATTCTGAAAAGAGGATTTCCAAACCCAGTAATTTTCTGGTTGGTCATCAAATTTGAGTAGACCTGAGCTGACCATTTCTCTTCTCATGAGATACTTAGCTAGCCCTGTATTGTCAGTGGGACTATAATCAGGTCTGGGCACGTTGGGCAGAGAGTAGTGAGTTTGCTTACCACTGATTGGCTGGGCTGGGGAAGGATGGATGTGTCTGTTGTACTGTAACGAGCTAGTACCTACTTGAGGCAGTGGCTGAAATCTATGGCTTAATGAATGATCACACAACTCACTATAGTCATTTGTTTCATTGTTCTTTCTGTTGGGTGGTGGCAGAGATTCCGTTTTGACTGGAACAGATGTGACAGGTGGTTCCATCTCTTTATGTATTTCTGCTTGTTGTTGCACATAGTCGTGTGTCCTCTGCTCCGGGTTGAAGGGTGGCATAGTGCCTAGTTGGGGCCGTTGTTGGTCTACGTCTTCCTGGACAGACGATTCCAACGCTTGAGCCTCAGCTACGGCTGCTGCAACCTCTTTCTGTGACTTGAGTAGGTGTAGATCTACGTCGAGCTCAGCCTTCTTCTTAAGCTGTTCTGCTTGCTCTTTTAAGATTTCAGCTTCTTTTTGAGCGTATAACAGTTGCGCCTTAGCAGCTTCTGCTTTTGCCCGTGCCCTTGCAGCGGCGACAGATGAACTGGTGAGCTGGCTGGTTCTGGTCCATCTTGACCGGATCTCCAGAGCTTCGTCTGATGCCTGGTCTTGAGATGTTGCCATGATAGCTTGGCAGATAGTGAACAGATCCACAGATTTCTCTTTTATTTGTAAAACTGAAATAAAAAGATAGACAAAACAATCAGTCTCCATAATACACGCACAAACCATACACAACAAGCCACATACAAACCAACAAGCAACACACATGAAAAAAGTCTGCTAGCATAGCCAGCACATGAACAACTTCAAACCCGACACACACCAAGTTAGAACACACAACAACAACTTACAGGCATATGCTCCCTTAAGCCGTGTAGAAAACATTTTAGCACTTGTTGCACGTTAACACGTGTTGCAGCTTGTAATCATGTTGGAACACAGAACAAAAACATGGCTGCTGCCTCACTTCCTTTACAAAACAAAATTCAGTAAAAATGCGCCCACTAGAGGGCAGCGTCTCACAATAGTCCTATGGGACAGCACACTCTGGAAGAAGATTTCACTGAGCATGCAACGGATAGCAATCCAGTCTACCAAGAAGACATACTGTTCATGTCAAAAGTCAACAAAGGCATAAGAAAGAAGGAAGATGGTCACTACGAACTTCCACTTCCATTCAAAACAGATAACCCAAATCTCCCAAATAACAAACAATATGGAACGTCGTCTCAGAAAGGATAAGAAATACTATAGGACTACGTACGTAAGTTCACTGACTATATAATTTCTCTGGAGACGCAGAAAAGGTCCCAGAACAAGAGCTTGATAACGAAGTAGCTTGGTATATCCCACACCATGGGGTGTACCACCCCCACAAGCCCAAAAAGTTCTGCGTGGGTTTTGATGGTTCAGCCCGCTTTCAAGAAACCTCTCTCAATGATCACCTTCTGACTGGACCAGATCTCACCAATCCACTGGTCAAGTGGACAAGGCGATTCAGGAAGGGTCCCATAGCCCTAATGTGTGATGTAGAGAGAATATTCCATCAAATCCATGTCATCAAGACTATCTACGATTTCTCTGGTGAGATAAAGTCCACCTCTTAGGGGCAGCTTCGTCCCCTGGATGCTGCAACTTCAAACTCAAATATCTTGCAGCACAAGTCTGAGAGAAGTTCAGCAAAGAGACCAGCCAGTTCATCCAAAGATTTGGATGGATTTGGACTTTTATGTTGATGATGGACTCGCCAGCAGGGCGTCAACAGCTGAAGCCATACAGCTAGTCAAGAAGCCTCTATAAGACAGGCAATCTCCGTCTGTCCAAGTTGGTGTCAAACTGCAAAGAAGTGCTTGCATCAGTACCTCAAGCAGAACAAGCTCAAGCTAAGGATCAAGATATGGCACATTGAGTGCGCACTGGGAGTACAATGGTGTATTGAGGCAAATGAGTTCCAATTCAGAGTCTTTGTCAAAGAAAACCCTCTAACAAGGGGAGGGGTGCTCTTGACAGTTGCTTTAGTCTTTGACCCCCTTGGGTTTGTCGCATCATTCATACTGATTGGAAAGCAAATACTCCAGATGTTGTGTAAAGACAAAGTCAACTGGGATGACGATCTCCCTTAGCACATCCTTCCACAATGGGAATCGTGGCTTTGTGACCTGCCCAAATGAGCAGCTCTAAAAATCCCAGGAAGCTACTCATAGAACATTGACGTTGCACAATACAAACTACACAACCTTTCAGATGAAAGTCTCAGTGGTTATGGCACATGTTCATACCTCAGATCAATAAGGAAAGAAGAACAGATCACCTGCTCACTCATCATGGGTAAAGCAAGAGTTAGACCCACTAAATGAACAACCATCCGAAGGCTTGAACTGTCTTCCGCTGTGACCTCAGTCCGCAACACAGATGTAATCAAGCAAGAACATGAAATCTTAAATATTCAAGGTTTTCATTGGACTGATTCACAAGTTGTACTAGCCCACATAAGCAGTGACGCAACCATTTGTTGTGAATCGTACCCAAGAAATAAGACAAAGTACCAGTCTTGAACAATGGCACCATGTCATTTCTAAAAACAACCCAGCCGATCACGCCTCGAGAGGCCTACATGCAACTCAGCTTAAGGACTCAAACTGGTTACAAGTTCCTGTGTTTCTTTGGCAACAAGGTGGGAGAAATACTCGAGGCAGATCCCGAGGTTCCTAAAAGTCACACACACACCATTCAGACAAAAGAACCAAAAACCTTGCTGGAACGTCTAAAGATGTTCTCAGACTAATCAAGAGGAGTAAGAGCTATTGCTTGACTTACAAGGTTCATGAAAGAGTTCAAAGGTTCCCAAGAAAGAACAAGAGAAGCTTCCGATCTTGAAGAGAGAAAGGATATGTAAAACTGAATTATCACGCAAGCGGAAGAAGAAGCTTTTGCTGAAGAAACAGAAATTAAGATCATTAAGAGAATGTACACCACACAAGCACAACAGACTAAGACAGTTAAACGCTTTCATGGACAAAGCAGATTACGGTGGGAGGACGGTTGTCCCAATTAGGCTTAAACTAGTCAAACACCCGCAATTCTTTACAAGTATTCTCACATGTCAGCCCTACTCGTCAAACACCACCATGAACGTGTACAACAACAAGGAAGAGGTATGACTTTTAATAAGTTGCGTTCAAATGGAATATGGATTCTAGGATGTGGAAACGTGGTGTCTTCGCATATCTATCACTGTGTAAAGTGTAGAAGATACAGAAGAGCTAAAGATATCCAACAGACACAAGACACAAGTGAGAACAGAAACAGCCCCTCTGTTTACCTATTGTGGCGTTGGCCGTTTTAGCCTTTTCCTATTGAAGGAAGGAAGAAAGGAAGTCAAAAGATACGGACAATTGTTCACATGCTTATGTTCACAGTGCATATTGAAACCCTAGATGACTTAACAAAAGCCTTTATTAACAAACCTTCGAACTCTCAATAGTTCTTATTGAGAGATTAGAGGCCCCGTTCAGCCACTGAGATGCGACCAAGGGACAAACTTCATGGGCGCAAGGAGAGTTTTCTGAGTTAATGAAAGGAATGGATCAAGAATGCCAAAGAACAGTTGGATGTAAGCTTGTGATGAACGTCCCAGCAGCTAGTCACATGGGAGGCGTCTGGGAACACCAAATTCGAACAGTGCAAAGCATATTAACAGCAATGCAAGACAAGTCCTCAAGCAGACTCGATTTTACAAGTTTAAGTATACTTCTGTACAAGACAATGGTAATCATCATTAGCAGACGACTCAGTGTTGAACATCTCAACAATCCTTGCAAACAAATTCTGGCAGTGATGGAAGCGAGAATACCTGTTATAGAGACAATCCAAAGTAGAGATGGAAAGGTTAGAAAGGTGAAGCTGAAGACCAGTGACACTACTTTTGACAAAGGAAAACTACACTACACACACATTGAATGATTCATAAAGTTGTATAAACTTTAATCGAGACTGATAAAATTCATATACATACTCAAGATTCAGACACTTCTTAGAAAATCACATTGAAAGTTTGGTGATTTTGGTAGGAGTGTAAGTGCCTTCAAAAATATTCCTTTATAAAAGTTGTTTATTTTTGTTCAGAAAGAAAGATTCTTTTTCTTGAATATTATATTATTATCACACCGTTTCGCATAAGTTGCAATAAGTTGAATTATTGTACCGTTCGTTTGGTTTAGTACCGCTAGCAACGCGATATTTAATGAGACCTTGTGAGACTATGGGCCACAGGTACATGACATGTCCTCATATGCTCCAGACTGTTAGAGTGAGAGCCACGCTTAAGGCAGCTTTCAAAGGCTAGCTAACAAACTGCACATGATTTCTGTTTTGTAACTGTGTTATAACCTTTGTTTCATAGTGAATGTAAGTTTTGCATTTTCTGACTGTGTACATTAAACATTATAATTAGCAGAGGTTTACCACAAGTTTGCTTAAAGACCTTAGCAAGATGGAGTGTTTAATTGTTTATTGTGTCCTGTAGTTTTCACGCCATTTACAGCATTTGTGAAGGCTAATAAATATGCCCATACTCGAGAAACTGGTTGCAGTGTTGTCATTAAGGAGCTACATATATGATTCAGTATGTTTAAAGATTGTCTTATGTCTTGGGTTTGTCGTTTTTAATAAATCCTGTCTGATCATTGTGAATGAATTTTGGGAGTATTTGCTCTAATCTTTTGGACATAATTGAGGTGTATATACAATAGTCCACGTTAGTGGCGTAAGGTAGTGGCCAGGGGCCCCCAATGCAAGATTTGGTACTTCGCACATCCACACAAAACCAAGCACTGGACTGTTAGGAACACTAGAGATACAGTCCATGCAGCACACGTTAATCATCAGAGCATTTTACTCACCACAATCCTGTCCTCTGATGAAGCCATCAGCAGTGAGACTGTGATAAAACATTTTATCCCACTGTGTCCATGTGTCCTGTACTTTCTTTCACATTCTAAACTCCAGAACTCCGTGCTGTGGTAAACTCCATTCAGTCCAGACGCATGACTTTATTTTAGCTCTGAGCTGCTATTTAACGTCAGCTTTACTTCCCAAAAATATAAAGTAAAGGATTAATTTCTTCTTGTTATGGTTATCCAGTCAGAAATTAAGGTCACTTTGCATGTTTCCCAAAATTGTGCCACGTCGTAAAAATCACACGTTACAAGCACTCTGCACTGTTTACTAAGCTTTAGTCACATTATCAAAATCACAGTTTTGACAGAGGACAGTATGCTTACAAAAGGCCCACAGATTGTTTGGAGAATAGAGAGCAACACCATGATAGAGGACAGTATACTTTCAAAAGGCAGTACAGAGGCTAGCCTTTTAGAAGGAATCTCTAATTTTATAAGAATACACAATGGCAGCTGCATAAGTAGAATGGATCCGCAACCTGCAAAGGTTCAAGTGGGCCCTTCTACGTCTACGCCCCAGTGCAGTCGCTCTGATTGAACTGCTTGATGCTACGTCACTGGTCCATGTTAAGGATTAATTATGGATAAGATTGGTTCATATGAGACACAAGATTTTTTAAGTGCACAGTTAAAAGTTAATAAAAGCAGGGGAGTAAGTATTTCTTTTGGAACTTTATAACACAGGCATCTTTTCATTGCACTTTGAAGTACAATAACTGTTATTTCAGCACCAATTTTTTTGCTTTTTTTTTTGCTTTTCGGTCATCACAGGTAAATTGAGAGTACCCATAAAACCTTTCATTTCCTCTTCTTTCTCTCCAGATATTTTGGTGAACAATAGAGGAGTTTCACCAGAGTCATTTCCTCCACACATAATCTCAATGTCATTTGCCTTAAAAAACAAAACAAAAAAAAACAAAAAACACAAAAGATACCCAAAGAAAGTAGGGTCACTTTCTGGAGGAGCATGCACATTTATCAAAATAACCACACTTCCATTAATAGTTTCTTTATTCTGTACAAATTTGCCCTCTTTTTTTCTGTGATCAAAAGTCTGTTCAAAAGCTATTCTGCTTCAGACCAATATTGCCATTCCCCTCTTCTGATCGATGTTTGTCCCTGTAAGAGGAATAATAAAGTCTATTATATACAAATTTAGTTAGTTTTTGATGTTCCAGGTAATTTAAATGAGTTTTTTGTAGGTATATAATATCTTCTTTCATTTTTATTATTAGTATCTTGGACCATTTAATTGGACTTAGTATGCCACTAACATTAAAGGACGCTATTCAAATCAAATCAAATCAAATCAATTTTTATTTATAGAGCGCTTTTCATTCATAAAATGTAACACAAAGTGCTTTACAGTGCATTAAAAACATTGCCACATGCCATTTCCCTCCCAACCTCCCCCACAACCAGACCCCACACAACCAAACCCCCCTCAGACAGTCACCAATACATACCCGTACGTTCGCACGCACGCATGTAGACGTACACACGCACACACACAATCTAAGATACAGGAGTCTGAGTACAGATACACCAGTTGAAGAAGCACCATCAGAGCAGCCGTCTGCACCAGGAGCAGAGCATCGCCTGCAGCCACAGGACACAGACTCAGAGCCCCGAGGAGAGATGAGGCACACACCAAACCTCCACCAGGGGCCCATGAGCCAGGGTCCAGCAGCCACAGATGAACACCGCTCCTGGTACAGAGGGCTCCTCAGAGGAAACACTGGAGAATCTAAAATTAATAAAAGTATAAATAAATAAATATTGAAGAAATAAATAGAGAATTGGGTAGAAATAGAGTGAGACTAGGACATAAATTAATCTAAAATAGTAAGCCTAAAAAAAGTGAACACAATAAATAGCATAAATAAATAAATACACAATTAAATATTAAGCAAAAGCTAAACTAAAAAAGGTGGGTCTTGAGCCTGCTCTTAAAAACCTGAACGTTCTCTGCGGCCCTGAGTTTCTCCGGCAGGCTGTTCCACAGACGAGGGCTGTAGTACTGGAAGGACGCCTCACCGAGTGTATGTGTCCTGACTTTGGGAATGACTAGGAGCCGGCTGCCGGAGGAGCTCTGGGGCCGCGAGGGTTCATATGGTAAAAGCAGTTCTGAAAGATAAGAAGGCCCAAGACCATTAAGACATTTATAAACCAGTAAAAGAACCTTAAAATTGATCATGAAACACACGTGGAGCCAATGCAGTGATTTTAAAACTGGTGTAATGTGGCCCCGCCCCCTGGTCTTAGTCAGGACACGCGCTGCTGAGTTTTCTAATAATTGCAAACCTGCAGTCCACTTTTTGTGCAGACCAGAGAGCAGGGCATTACAGTAGTCTATACGACTGGAGATAAAAGCATCAGTGTCTCCGTGTTGGCCCGAGAGAGAATGGGGCGGACTCTGGCTGTTCTTTAAATGATAAAAACCTATTTTTGTGATGTTCCTTATGTGTGGAATAAAAGTCAGCTCAGAGTCAAAAATAACGCCCAGGTTTTTTACTTGTGCTGATGGATTAAAAGACTGTGCTTATAGTTTGGATAAAAGTTCTCTCTCTGGGCCTCAGGACCGATGACTAAAACCTCAGTTTTGTCCTGGTTAAGCTGGAGAAAGTTTTCTGCCATCCAGGATTTGATGTCTAAAATGCAGTTAAAAAGAGCATCCATTGGCCTGGTGTCATCAGGAGACATGGAGATGTAAAGCTGTGTATCATCAGCAGAACTGTGGAAGTTGACTCCATGTCTCCTGATGACATCACCAAGAGGGAGCATGTACAAGTTAAAAAGTACAGGACCTAAAATCGAACCCTGGGGCACACCACATGTCATATTTGTAACCTTTCAGATTCCATTGTATTAACTATGTTAAAGGCATTCTTGCTAATTTGCTATTGTTACAAAACCGGTCAAACACCTCACACAAACACAAGAACACACACACAAAACAAAAGAAAAATCCTCAAAAAAGGGCACATGCCAAAAACAAGCAAAGATCCAAGTTTATGATTGAAAAGTTAGAGGGAAGACCATTCTAAAGGCAAAAAAGGCCTTCTGGTTCAGTTTACCTGGGTAATAGAAACAAAAGAGTTAACACACCGGCCCACAATGGGGAAATACTCATATATGTCTAAAGAAACTTCATTGTGGGGCCCGACCCGATTTGACGGGAGTGGAGCTTATTGGCTCCCTGCTAGAACCAGCGGCGTTCCTCTGAGTTCATGGCACCCGGAGGAGATGAGAAGGGTCGGCGGAACACTGATGGAACAGCTAGAAGTGTCTGCTAGCTGAGTTTACAAAGTGCGGATATTTGCTGTTCCGATATGGCCACTTTATGGCCCAGCCCTGCACAAGTCTTACAACTAGATGTAGAGGTAAGGGCTCACCCGTAGCCTCTAACCTTGATGTTGATCTCTGTTAGAGCTGTCAGAGCCTTTTGTAGGTTAAAATGTTAAAATCCAGACATCCATGGATTAAGATCACTTTAAAATCTGATAATCCAGATAAAAATGTAATAAAAACACTACTAAAATATTACTGGATCTAGAAAATGTTCTCTAGGATCTCTAGCAACAGAGACGCTGACGAATGCGTAATGGAAAGCTGTGAATTGCTACAGAATGAATCTAAAGCATTTTACTTACATAGACAAGTCATTATAAACGTTCTCTCAAAATAAGTCAGAGAGGTGCCTCTCTGACTTTTGGCCTGCTGGTATGCTCACCAGGTGATGCAGGTGAAATACTGCAATAGTGTGCCAAGCTTGTTCAGTGTTGCCAGTGGAGTCAGGCAAGGAGGGATTTTGTCTCGTGTTTATTTTGTCTGTACATGAACAATCTGTCACAAGAGTTAAATGCATGCAAAACCGGCTATGATTGGGTCTACTTTTGTGAACCATCTAATGTATGCAGACAATCTGCTCTAAAGATGGCCACAGTAGCGTCTGACTTAGGCCTCTGACTATTTCAATAATTTTTGCTGCTTAAGCATTGCTAAGACCAAAATTGGCATGGCCAACTATCGTTCGGCAAAGCCTCAGGTGCTTTCTCTGAGAATTTTATGTAACATTGTTTGGTGTGCGTCACTGTTTAGCATGCGTCATGGTGGAGGTCTCGCTACAATCCATTTGGGATTTGATACAACAAATGTAAGGACAAGTCACTGCAGAGGTTAATTCCCACTTGGACCTGCAAACTGGGACTTTTCAGGCAGGCCTAATCGACATACAGCAAACGTTGAGATCTGTCACTGGACAAATCACGGACTTACAACAGCGAGTGAGCCCAAACAAGGACACCATCGGAAATCTGCTGAAGCTGGTGTGTACGCTGAAGCAAGACAACACTTAGCTGAAAGAGAAGGTGGAGGATCTTGAAAACAGAAGCAGAAGATCCAATATTTGCTTCATCCATGTGCCGGAGAAGGCAGAAGGGGGGGGATATGATCGCCTTCGTGAATCAATTGATCCCCACACTCCTCGGGAAGGAGAACTTCCCACAGTGCCGATGGTGGCGATTGTGCACTGCTCTCCAAGATTCAGCAGTGCGTCCAGAGCCGGCTCTTCAAGACTAACCCTGGTAAAGTTCTTGAGGAACTTTACCAAGATAAAGTGAAGATTTTGAGAATGGCCAGAGAAAAGGGAGCCTTGAACATTTACATTTATCACATTTATCCAGGTTTCATTCCTGGGCTTGTTAAAAAAAAACACAGTGAATTTTATGGTGTCAAAAGCAAACTCCGTGCCGCGGACATCAAGTTCTCTGCAATATCCCAACACATTGAGAGTAATCCTGGATGGAAAGCCAAAACTTTTCCGCTGTTCCACAGAATCCAACTAATTCTTTTGGGACACACCGGCACCGTGCATCCAAGAGTATGCCTACTGTTGTATTTTGAAAACTATAAATGCACGTTTTTTTGGGACAGTGTTGTGGATCAGCTTAAGCAACAGTCAGCTCAGGGGTGTTTGCCATAAATCGATGGCCATTAAGAAAGGAAACTGTCGCAAAATTTGACTTTAATATTGGTCTACTCTTTGATTATTACTTTACATAAATTATTGAAATGCGTCAACACAAATGAGCAGTAATAAAGAATTATTAAAATGATATAGTAGTCAGTGCCTTCAGGCATCCTTTTTTATTTTGTTTATTTACTCGTTAAATTTTTGATAAGTTGAATTTGTTTTATTTATTTTTTTTTGCCTCCAATGTGTGTGAGTGTGTGTGATTGATTGTGGTGTTGTGTGAACGTGTACATATGTGTCTTTGGTGTTGTTTGTCTGTGCCCCACAGTCTCTGTCCATAAACTTTCTCCAGCTTAACCGGGACAAAACTGAGGTTTTAGTCATTGGTCCTGAGGCTCAGAGGGAGAAACTTTTATCCAAACACCAAGCACAGTCTTTTAATCCATCAGCACAAGTAAAAAACCTGGGCGTTATCTTTGACTCTGAGCTGACTTTTATTCCACACATCAAGAACATCACAAAAATAGGTTTTTATCCCTTAAAGAACAGAGTCCGCCCCATTCTCTCTCGGGCCAACACGGAGACCCTGATGCTTTTATCTCCAGTCGTATAGACTACTGTAATGCCCTGCTCTCTGGTCTGCACAAAAAGAGTATTTCAGGTTTACAATTATTACAAAATTCAGCAGTGCGTGTCCTGACTAAGACCAGGGGGCGGGACCACATTACACCGGTTTTAAAATCACTGCATTGGCTCCCTGTGTGTTTCAGGATCGACTTTAAGGTTCTTTTACTGGTTTATAAATGTCTTAATGGTCTTGGGCCTTCTTATCTTTCAGAACTGCTTTTACCATATGAACCCTCGCGGCCCCAGAGCTCCTCCGGCAGCCGGCTCCTAGTCATTCCCAAAGTCAGGACACACTCACAGCGAGGCGTCCTTCCAGTACTACGACCCTCGTCTGTGGAACGGCCTGAGGAGAACCTCAGGGCCGCAGAGAACGTTCAGGTTTTTAAGAGCAGGCTCAAGACCCACCTTTTTAGTTTAGCTTTTGACTAATATTTAATTTAATCAGTTCATGTAATATATTTATTTATCCTATTTATTGTGTTTATTTAACTTAGGCTTAGCATTTTAGTTGTATTTATTTATTATTTATTTAGTTTTACTCTATTTCAACCCAGTTATTGACTTATTTCTTAATATTTATTCATTTTAGACTCTCCATTTTATACTCTCCAGTGTTTCCTCTGAGGGGCCCTCTGTACCAGGAGCGGCGGTCGTCTGTGGCTGTGGTGGAGGTGTTTGCCTCATCTCTGGGCCCTGAGTTTGTGTCCTGTGGCTGTGGCCGACTCTGCTCCTGGTGCAGACGGCTCCTCTGATGGTGCTTGTTCAACTGGTGTATCTGTACTCAGCCTCATGTCTCTTAAAACGTGTGTGTGTGTGTGTGTGTGTGTGTGTGTGTGTGTGTGTGTGTGTGTGTGTGTGTGTGTGTGTGTGTGTGTGTGTGTGTGTGTGTGTGTGTGTGTGTGTGTGTGTGTGTGTGTGTGTGTGTGTGTGTGTGTGTGAGCGTGAATGTACAGGTTTGTATATGTGACTGTCTATGGGGGGGGTTGGTTGAGTGGGCTGGGTGGCTGTGGGGGAGGTTGGGAGGGAAACGGCATGTGGGAATGTTTTTAATGCACTGTAAAGCACTTTGTGTTACATTATATGTATGAAAAGCGCTATATAAATAAAGTTTGATTGATTTGATTGAGACGCCCTTCCTTCCATGTATCTGAGATGATGTATAATGTCTGGTTATGACAGTGATAAGTCCTCCACATTTGAATACATATACAAACCTTCATAACTTGGAACTTCATGTGAATTTTGCAAACCTTTACAAATCTCAAGGTAACAATGAAATTGATCCAGATGATAACATCTTAAAAAGTATAGGCAACCAGTGTTCTTATTATACAGACTCTGGAAAGAGGAGTGGAGCAGGGCTGTGCTTGGTCTTCCCTTTTGTTTGCTTTGTACTTGAAACCAATGGTTCAATATATTACACAATCAAAAAACAATCCATGGTGTTACATGGAGAATAAAAACTATGCAGATGATGCTCCATCATTTTTTGGCCAAACCATAAAGTTCCACACCTAATTTTATGCATTTCCGTCACAATATTGCTCTAATTTCTGTATTTAAAAAAAAAGAAGAAAAACCATATCACCATATCTGACTGTAGGTACTGTGTTCTTTTCTTTGTAGGCCTCCTTTGTTGGCCGCTGTTTACATCCTGCCAAGCGCAAACGTGCAGGAGTGTGGAGCGGGACTTTCCAGACTCCTTGTTGATCATCCTCTGGGATTTTAACAAATCTCAGCCAGGAACTACCAAAGTACAGACAGTTTATTAAATGCCTGACCAGAGAGCAAAACACTCTGGATCACTATTACACTACAGTGAGTGGTTCCTTCGGCGCGGTTCCTCGCGCTGCACTGGGCTTTTCAGATCACGCCATGGTCCACCTGATCCCCACGTACAGATAGAGGCTGAAGCTGTCCAAACCTGTAGTGAGTGACCAAAGCCCCCCATGCTGCCGACGACCAGAAACTAGCTGAACAGCTAGCTTCCTTCTATTCACGGTTCGAGATCTCAACCCCCTCCCCCACTGGCCTCTCACTTAAAGGAGAAGACAGTTTCGGAAATCCAACCCCCGAAAAGCTGCTGGACCAGACGGTGTCTCCCCCGCCACCCTGAGAAACTGTGCAGATGAGCTGACTCCTGTCTTCACAGACATTTTTAACACTTTCCTGGAGTCATGCCATGTCCCAGCCTGCTTTAAGCGGTCCATCATCGTCCCTGTCCCCAAGAAGCCCCGGATCACTGGACTTAATGACTTCAGGCCTGTTGCGCTGACGCCTGTAGTCATGAAGTCATTTGAGCGCCTGGTCCTGCCCCTCAAGTCCTTCACCTCCTCCGCCCTGGACACATGCAGTTCATGGATCATTGAGTCCATCCTCACCTCCTCCATCACTGTGTGGTACACCCTCACCTCCTCCATCACCGTATAGTACGCTGGAGCCACAGCCAGAGACAAACAGAGACTACAGTGCATTGTGCGCTCTGCTGAGAAGGTGATTGGCTGCAGCCTTCCATTTGTCCAGGACCTGTAAGTCTCCAGGACTCGGGAACGAGCAGGTCGGATCACAGCTGACCCTTCTCATCCTAGACATGGACTATTTGAGCCACTCCCCTCGGGCAGAAGGCTACAGTCCATCTGGACCAGAACCACAAGAACAGTTTCTTTGCGTCTGCCGTTGGACTCGTGAACAACACCTGCCACTTTAACAATACTATTATAAAAGAGCTATTTACACTGCCAATTTGCACTACTGTCTATCCAACTGTATAGTTCTGTATATAGTCTTATACTATACTATACTATACTATACTATTTAATTCTATTCTACTTCATTCTATTCAATTCTATTCTTATGCATGCCTTTTATATATTTTGCTAATGTTTTGTTCATTGTTTTATGTTGCACCTACTCCAAAGAATTTTGATCACTAACAATGGCAATAAACCCATTCTGATTCTGATTCAGATTCTGATTCTGAATTTCTTTGGAACTTGTTTGGGGCTGCTTATCCACCATTGACCCGAACCCTAACCCATTAAGACGAGCGTTCAGAGTAACAAGAACACTTATCTCAAACTTTTCCATCTGAGTCAGAGCATTGCAAACAAATTGGTGTCCCTGGAGGACAGAAACAGGTGAAATAATCTTTGCATTACCAACATTCAAGAAGGCAAAGAAAGTGGCAATGCATTGGTGTACCTGTCAAATAGCTTCCTGGTTTGGCTGGAAATCCACCGGAGTACAAGATAGCCCATGGCATTGCCCCACCACAGCAACCTTCCTCTTTTCATTAAGTGATGATCATGAAGCGTCTTCGATTCATGGATAGAGATCATATCCTTAACGAGGTGGAGTAGTCTGGGAATAACATTCGCTTTGCTCCGGACTTCAGTTCACCACAGCCAAGCAAAGACGTCCCTGCTATCCAGTAATTAACCGTGCACTGGCCACCCCTCAGGCCACCCCAGGCCACAAAGACTTCCTCTCAGATTTGACGCGCATTTGATTACATCCCAATCTGGTACAAAACTAACTCCATTCTGTGTATTTAGTGAGAAAATTCCAATATTGCTAGAAATCCAGATTTTCCAGTTCATCTTGTGTTTCTCATCCTCTGATTGCCTGGGTTTTCAAACCGTCTGAAAAGCCTATGTAACGCGAGGGAGTTTTGAACATAAAAGTTCAACACCATGCAGAACAGCCTACCGTAATTGATCACTCAAGAATAATGGACTTATATTATAGCACAAAGTGGGCTGGAGCCGGTGGTGCCAAGTAGCAAGTCCTTGAGCATCGTCATGCTCAAGTTCCTCCACAGACAGTGGTGCATGATCACAGGTACTATTTGTGTCACAAACCGGTCCACAGTGAGAGAGCTGTTGGGTCAAACTTTGTAGGAAGACTTTTGAGACACGCTGCAGTGTTTACAGCTGCAGCCCTGAGGTGTGCACAGGTGAACGCAGTGGTCAGAGCATGTCACTGCTCTGTGATTAGCTTGCACAGATATCACGGACAGAGAGCACAGTGTGGACTACATGTAGACTTTAAAATTTTGCATGTTTTATTACAATGCGACTCATTCACTGAGAAACAAGCCTAAATGGGAAATGAGTAGGACAGGCTATTGCAAATGTGCAGTACCATGGAAATACAGACCGCGGTCACACTTTCATGACCCTCCAAACTGACCCACAGGTCAATCCATTCATCACCTGCCTGTGATTGTGTAACAACTTTAGAGCAGTTGGCAGTTCTAAAAATGCTACATCTTTTTTGTATGTTTATTTAAACTTGAGGAGCGACAACCCCAAGCGCTGCAGAACTTATCGCCTAGAAATCAATATAGTATCATAGCATGAAACTTAATAAAAAAAAGAGAAATACAAATAATCCTGGCAGTACGGAATTATTTGTATTTCTCTTTTTATGAATGAGAATGAGCAAACAATTATTTGATAAATAAAGTAAAGTGATAAGTATATATATTTTTTCTTTTATAAACAGCAAAGATGGTTCAACGATAACATTCAAATATTCAAAAACTTAAGGAAGCAAACACATCTTAAGCACTTAACATAAGAAGGATCTAGATCAGATTTGGGCATTGTAAGACCCCAGGCCAAATACGGCCCTTTGGTTGACTTTGACCAGCCTGTTTAAGCTAATTTGGCTAAAATAAAAAATAAAAAAAGCCATGGGCACTGGTCCGACTCTTAAAATACTTTGTAAAGCACGAAAACTATTGCGTTATTTGTATTGCTATTTATATCAATACAAATTATAGTTTTGAGTGGGCGCTCGTACAACACCTCTCTGCTGGTGTGGGGGTCCTGCTTCATACAGTGAAGCAGTAGAGAAGTTATTACACTAATAATGTAACGACCAGGTTATTACTATTAGGTTATTATTGGTTATTGACCGTTATTACATTATCAGTTGCTAAAATGTACTTTTTTGGTGGTCTGTAGACTGTCATAAAATTGGGTTAGGGTTTAGTTGCAGGATTAAGTGGAGGATTTGCTTTGGGTAAAAATCTGAGATGATCCCAGAGTTCACCCTTCACACTCATGAATCTAGAAGCCATTTTGGTTCCTCTATTAATGTCTATAAAATCCCTATATATTCATATTTTTTCAACTTTAAAACTTTAAATCATAGAACTACTTCCGCTTGACACATACCAAAATACTTATACTTATATATATATATTACATCATATTTATAACATTTTAACTCTTTATACATAATATATAAATATAAAAACCTCAACATGACAAAATCTTAAATATTTTTCACAAAAGTGTTCCAAATTATAAAATGTTTATATACTCATGAGCACCAGATATAGGTGAATAAAAAGCTATTTTACAGGTTATCAGAGTCTTGAAGCCATTTTGTGTCCTCTAACTTAAATGGCTATAAAAATCATATAAAAATCATTAAAATCATAGAACTACTTCTTGACACATACATACCAAATACTTGTCATATTTATAATGTTTTTAACCCTTTATTGGCTGATATAAATATAAAAATAAAAAATCTTAAATATTTCGCACAAAAGTATTTTTGTATAATTGTACAATAAGTCGATTGAGGCAGCAGTGGATGATGAGGGGGTGGTGTGCTGTTATACAGATTCCAAAGTGAGGTTGATGTTGTGTGACAGAAGGGAAGAATGAAATTGTCCACATAGGGGATATGATAAGCTGTGCAGTAGGATTTGCGGAAGAAGTGAACTGGCTGATATCTCCAAAGTGGGGTGGCGGGAATGATCCTGAAACTACACATTGTTTGAGTTTTGGATTGTAATGATGAGCGATACAAAGTCTGATTGCTGCAAAGACCTCAATAATGACCTAAAATACAGCTTACAAACAGATTTTTATCAGTATAATTTTTTTGTCAGACACTGAATTTAAAGTGCAAAGAGAAAATGGGAGCCATGTCGTTGGAAAAAAAGAATATGTGCCAAACGTCAAGTGATACGCTCTTGGTAGGAAATGTAGCTATCAGTGATGTGATGCAGACATATTGTTTCCCCCCATCACCACAGTTTCTGAGATTACGTCACTGCTTCCTAGTATTGTCCACACACAGAGGAGTTAAACAGATGATTATTTGAGGAGCTTGATATAGAGGAAATCTAGGCATTCATCAGTGGACCTCTTCCAAATGAAGACAGAAAGATCAACAATTTAGCCGGCTGCTTCAATTGAACACATGGCTGTCCAAAGAGTGTGCACCTAGAGGGTTGCACTACATTGACAGCTTCTGTTCTGGAAACAAGAGGACCTGTTCAAGGGAAAGAACCCACACCTGTGCAGAGGTGGAGTGAGGGTGCTAACAGAGAACCCTCCGCCCTCGGAGGCATCAGAATGAGCCTAGACATGGCCCTGAGCAGATAGTTGGAGAAGAGAGGAATGAGAGAAGAATTCCTGCACGATCAAGCCAATGTTTCAGCATCAGCAACACCACAACAATCTCCTCCACAAGGGTTAGAATTTACAATTTTGTTTCTTCTTATGATCTTAATTTTATCTTTTTAACTGACACATGGCTTGACAAAAACATGGGAAATGTAAGTTCTAATAGAAGTGAGTACTGAGTACCATCACATTATTCTTGTGCTCAGGTCTGATGCCCAGAGTCAGGATTAAACATGCATGTTTCAGTTTTTTGCTGCTAAGGAGCAGGAGCAATTGTGGTTGTCGGGTGGCCCATCATTACCATGTGGTTTGTGACTGTTCTGCGGCTCAGAAATATTGGACTGAAATCTACAAAGAGCTACAGTCTGCCCCCATCCCACGTGACTTCAGAACTTTGTATTTGAGCCTTAAAACTCCTGCCATGAACTAAATAAATGGAGATCATTAAGACATATTTTAGGCATTCTGACTTAATTTGAAAATTGACTTTGGACCAGGAAGTTGTTTAAATGTGCCGTGACTTATTTAATTACTTATTTATGTGCTCTTAATTTAATTTTTGTGTTCATTCATTCATTCATTCATTCGTTCATTTTGTCTCGCTTGTTCCCATTAGTGGTCACGGGTAACTGGAGCCTATCCCAGTTACTTTGGGCCTTAGGCAGGGTACACCCTGGACAGTGGCCAACTTGCTGCAAGGCTAACACAGAGCCATGGACAGACAAACATTCACTCTCACATTTATTCACTAGGGGCAATATAGAGTTGTCAATTAACCTACAAATGCATTTGTTTGGACGGTGGGAGGAAGCCGGAGAACCCAGAGAGAACCCACGGTAACACGGGGAGAATATGCAGAGTCCACCCAAAGATTGTGTGACGTTAGCCCGGTCCAGGATTCGTACCCACAGTCTCCTTATTGGGAGGCAAAAGCTCTGCCGCTCTGCCACCGTACACCCCCATTTTTGTTTAAACTGAAAAAAGAAAAGGACAGACTAGTAAATCAGAGTGCATCTATAAGGGATGAGACTGCCCTCTGCGCAGTTAAATACATGCAAATACAAAAGTTAATGTGCTCTGCCTAGTTTGTTATGTCAGTTCAAAAATCACAACAGCAGTTGCCTCGATGGGCTAGTTATGCTACAGAATGTAGGTATGTATGGTGCTGGGTTTACACAACAATAGGTTAAAACCTATAAAGGCCCACCTTTTTTTCCATTCTCGCCTAGTGTCTTTTAATTGTAATTTTTCCAATTTAGGACGAGTGTTAGGGATAGGGTGTTAAATAAATATCCATTATCCAATATCCATGTGTTATAACCATTTGAAAGGGATGAAATTCTAGGTTCTGATAATATGGAAGCACTGTAAGTGGTGCACAGATAAAGCTATAGCACATGTAAAATTAATACAATTTTGCATTAATTTTTATTAACAAAATAATGTTTGATTTCAAATGGCTCATACTTCATAGTAGATACTCGAAAATTCACTCTAGTTACTACTAGTCAACTATAGACAGAGCTCTGGGTGATAATGTATTTGTGCTTATAATTGTGTAATAGAGCACAAATATAAGATAAGATAAGATAAGATAAGATAAGAGATCCTTTATTTGTCCCACAATGGGGAAATTCCACTGTTGCAACGCACAGTTTAGGACAGGAATGAAGAAATAGGCGCATGCAATAAAAATAGGATAAATAAACATGGCAATAAAAAATACAATATAAAGTATAAAGTATAAGGTATCAAGTGCACACTCTTATTTACAGTAAAATGGTAACTAAAGTGGCTTAAGTGTATTGTTATATACAGTAAGTGACTATAGTGAGGTAAAGTGTATTAATAGTATGTTAAATTATATTGCACATGATTATAACAGGTGACTGACACATGTTACAGTATTGCACATGATTATAGCGGGTGAATGGCACATGTTCAGGGCTAACAGTGTTCATTGTAAAGTCTGACAGCAGCAGGAAGGAAAGACTTGCGAAACCTCTCCTTCACACAGCGAGGGTGAATCAGGTGAAAATATATCCAAAAGTGCCAACTGTAATAAACACAAACACATTTCTTCAAAACATATCAAATAAACTGTAAAGGTTTACACTAATTGGTGACTTCCACCTTATTCCTCCAGTTCCCCTCCAGGCGCTTTAATGTAAATGTAGTTAATTAGCATATTAATTAGCTGCTCCATTGTGCACGGATTCCCCTGTGCTCCCTGGAGGCTTTACCCAGGAGTGTAATACATCTTTGTGAAGCTTAAAGTGAGCACTACATAATTACACTGCTGTTTTATGCCAAATCATAACACTGTGCATGTTATTCAGCATAAAATCTGTGCAAAAAATGCTAACGCTATTGAGCGAGTTAGCTTCATCGTTACAATGCAATGCAAGCTCAGAAATGGATGAGAAAGGGCTCATTTTGAAGAAGTAGGATAGGAGACCATCTCTATGGTCAATTGTTTATTTTTTTACTATAAATATTTACATTTAAGAATAGTGAGTAATTGAAAATACATTTGAATATTCTTGAAACACAGCCGCGGGAACTAGGGGTGCAGAAGGTGCAATAGCACCTCCTGCTGGATGGCTAGGGAATTGTAAGCAGGCTTATTGGCTGCAGGTTTTGTCCTGAGCAAAACTAGATTTATTCTTGGTAAGATAAGTCAAACGCATTCTGAAATGACACAGTTTCTATTCTAATAAACTTGTATTTTTATCTTTATCATTTTCTTCTGCAGTCAACTATATGCTTGCAGGTTAAACTCAGGGAAAACTAAACCTGCGATGGTACGATGGTGACCTGAGAGCATAAACCGCTGTTTTTATACTGTCTGAAGTGTGAGAAAATAAATGAGGAAATGACAACCCTAGGCTGGATTAAGAGGTGGAATTGTACACTGCGGATGCCTAAATGTGCGGACTTTGCTGGAGTTGCAGGCTGCATGTGCAACAACTCGTGTTTAAACCTGATAGGACGCAAAAGGACTAAATGGAGTTTACACGGAAAGACAGCAGCACAAATCAATGTCCCTCGTCTCAGAGGGGGGACTTGCTTTATCTGAGAATCTGAGCGGGGAGTAAACAAATGAAGTTTCCTACGTGGCAGGGAAACTAAACTGAAGTGAATTCAATAGCTCATTGTTGCACCGTGTTGCTGTCATAATGCTGTATAGTCGCCTACTGTGTCAAACATTGATATTATTCACTTTGGCATATGCCCCGTTGATCATCGCCAAATGTTTGGGGGCATTGTTTTCACACATAGAAGTCGAGGTTCGTGATTTCATACTGCTGCACCTGCTTGTGCGTGGTTGTGTGTGGGTGTGTGTATACAGTGAGGCTGGGCACTGACGCTGTCCTGTAGCAGAGAGTCGGGAGCAGTGTCTAATAATTAACTCTTTGTCCCCTTTTTCTGGTGTATCTTGATCATTCTACAAACGTTACATAGGTCCTGAGGTTATTTTTGAATGAGTACCCTTAGTTGGCCCTAAATAAAGGTATGAAACTGCACGAAAAAACCAAAACAAAAAAAAGCACCCCCTTCCAAAATTATGTTCCCATGGCTATGTCTTGAAATCTGTTTTTTGGGACAACCAACCCACGATTGGACACCCATAGAGCTTTAGAGCTTTGTTTTTGCCATGAATTGCTCATTTCATACTGTGGCATGAAATGAATGCAATAAACACTTTGTAAAAGAAATTTGCTTTTCAACAATATATAGTCTGTATATGTCTGTAGCTAAAAAACAGGGACGCTGGGACTTAGGTTTAAAGCAGAGGGCATACTTTTGGCGGCGGAGAAGAAGGCCCTCACAAAGAAATGCATGACACAAACTGCTCCGATAATCAAGGACTGGGCTGGCATCATACTTAATAATAGCAAACTGGAAAAAAGATTTCCCATTTAAGTCTTAATTTGGACGAAATGGGATGTTTACTTTGGACTAAATGTGTCGTGTTTTTATTTTTTCTGGATGTCTTTTGTTACCCTTTTTGTCTCCTCGGTTCTGTTTTTTTGTTCAACGTTTCATTTTTGAAAAATTAAAATTAAAACAAATATTTAAAAACAAAGCAAACCCATGGCCCAGTACTCTGAGGAAAGTTAAACATAGGGCTGTGGGAACTATAAAACAAAGTGGAAGCCCAGGGCTACAGTTGAAAGAAAGTTGTATATAGTGGTGATGGCCCTCCTTTTAAGTTTTTGTAATCATGAGATTGCAAAACTGTAACACTCCATACCAAAGTTATAAAACCTTGTGGCTTCTCTCAGTCTTCATATGACTCTGGTGATCCTGTTTTCCTCTGACGCCTCCACATTCCAGACATGAGCGTGCGGTTTGGTTTCCGTGCACTTAGGCCTCACTGGTCCATGAGGAGACGGAGCAGAACACGCCTCACAACTTTCCCTTGTTCCAATTACATGTCAATATCGCACAGGACTTCTGGCTTCCATAGCCAGTGGAAAACACGGCAAATGTGTGTGCAGAGCCAAAGGCATCAGGGTGGAATCTGTGTGGGATTTGCCTCATCACAGCTGAGTGAAATCTGGAAGAGTTGTGCCTCCAAGCAGCAGAACAGAGCACCTCCTCTGGATTTCCCCTCTGCACCATGAGGGGAACATGTTTCACCCAGGACTGGACAAAACAGTACCAAAGTCACATCTGTAATGTTTCTGCCTGGGTCACAGGCGATGGTCAAATCATCTATGTATCAATATAAAGTCAAATGTGTAATCCCTCTGTTGTCCAAGTGGGGTCTATAGCAAAAATAGGTTGAATTTTGTCAACTGGACAGTTTTCAGGGTGAATATGTTTCGTCACTCAACCAGGTAGTTTCTTCATTAGGGGCCAGAACGGACAGTTCATACCTTGTAGTTCAGTGGACTTAGGGTTAGGGTTAGAGACAGATACGTACTACGTAGATGACTAGGGTGTGTTAGCTCCTCCCTTCAGATAGATATTTAGGCCAATCGGTGACAACAGCAGGTTCAGAACTGAAGAAATGACTGGCCAAACATATTCACTTTATGAACAGAATCCAATCTTAAAGCAATATAAATCCACTTACAACTTTAACTTTAATAAACTTATAAAATAGTCCATCCATTTTCTTTCGCTTATCTGGAGCAGTGTCGCAGAGGCAGCAGACTGAGCAGACACTTCCGGACGTCCCTTTCCACACACTTTTCCTCCATCTCTTCCAGGAGGATCCTGAGGTGTTGGAAGAACACCTCTCGAGGGAGGCGTCCAGTAGACTCCAGAACAGATGCCCGAGCCATGTTTTGTTATGACATTGTTCCCTCATCAAAAACAAACCTGGAATATGTATTTAGATTAATTTATGCTTTTATGATTAATCCTGCTTTGTAATTCCTGTCATACTGGGCCTCACAAAACACTCTGATTCAAATGTCCAGATTTGTGACATCAAAGGTACATCTCCGGGATTTTGTGTGATATTAAGTCCATAAATCATTGTCAGTTTGTTGTTCTGAGCATTTCTGTGTTAACAAATCATTAATATATTGAGGAGAAGATAGCTTAGGCCCTTAGCCCCGATAGCCCCTTCTTCTGCTGCCAACAGACACACCAAATCCTGATCAGGAATCACCTCACAGATTTAAAGTGATATATTCCTTCAGTTGATGTGTTATTTTAAAAATTTGATTCCACGGTAAAGGTGGCCAAGACCATATTTAGAGGAGAACAATACAAATCATGCAAAATATGTGTACCGTAGAATGCGAACTATTGAGCGCTCCCGAGTATAAGACGCACCAGCCATATTTTCAAAGAAAAACAACTTTGTACATATATAAGCCGCACCTGACTATAAGCCATGGGGGTCCGCGTTGAGACATTTCCGTTGCCGGCCGTGCCGGTTCGGGAAGAGAGCGCGGTGTGCAGCCAGTGCTGTGTTGTTTTTGTCCTCATCCTCGAATAAATGGTCAAAATATGTTACGTGCGCTGCTACACGGAGGAGGAGAGAGAAAAAAAGAGCGCAACGGAGGAGAAAGAGCAGCGGAGGAGAGAGAGAAGAAAGGAGCGAGGGAGAGAGATCATGTGGGCCAGCGTCAGCGGTGGAACAGGCACATCACGTTGGTGCAGGTAGAACATTAAACACGTAATTACTTACTTATTCTGCCTATAAACCTCTGCTCAGAACTTAGTTGTAACTGTTCTACACGTGCACGGGCTCGGTTCGGGTTCGGACATACGTGCGAGGCTGGTCGAATCATGCAGCAAATGATAGTCGGGTTCGGACAGTACCCGCGCGGGTGCAGGTCGGGTTCGGGTCGAATTGTGCCCAGGTCGGTTCCGACAGTATGTGCGCGGGCTCGGGCGGGTCGGACTTGAATTTTTGAGCCCGATCTAAACTCTTACCCTAGAGGCTGCTCGCGGAAAAATACATAAATTAGCCGCATCGCTGTATAAGCTGCAGGGTTGAAATCATGAGAAAAAAGTAGCGGCTTATAACCCGCATTTTACGGTATATGTTTCATTGTCTATACTTCAGTTCTAACCTGGCCATGCCATATGAATTTTCGCGATATTTGTGAGTTCACAAACTCTTGAGAATCCATCTGGATGGTCTCTCGCTGTTGGGTTTGAGCCGCTGTGTGCTGGACCAATCACAGCGCTGCATTGTGGTTTGGGCGGAAGTCATAAGGACAAACACATTTACGGACTATTTTGCTTTTGAATACATGCACATAGAAGTGCTTTGTGCATTTCAGGATGGGGAAGAAGTCTGTGCTTTTCTCTCAACTGGATTTCTTGATTTCTCGGCTTGTTCCACTTTTGTGACGGAAGAGAAGAGTCTGGAGAAAGAAAGGACCTACTGATGATCCAAAGCATACCACATCATCAGTGGAGTATGTGGTGTTGATGTCATGGTGTGGGCATGTATGGCTGCCAATGGGACTGGTTTATTTGTATTTATTGATGATGTGACTGCTGACAAAAGCATCAGAATGAATTCTGATGTATTTGAGAAAATATCTGCTCATATTCAGACAAATGCTTCAGAACTCATTAGATGGCACTTCACAGAGCTACTGCAAAAGCAACCAAAGACTTTTTAAAGGTAAAGAAGTGGAATGTTATGCAATGGCCAAGTCAATCACCGGACCTGAATCTGATTGAGCAGAATTTCACTTGCTGAAGACAAAACTGAAGAGAAAATGCCCCACGAACAAGCAGGGACTGAAGACAATTGCAGTTGAGGCCTGGCAGAGCATCACCAGGATGAAACCCAGCGCCTGCTGATATCTGTGTGCTCCAGACTTCAGGCTGTAATTGACTGCAAAAGGATTTGCAACCAATATTAAAAAGTGAATGTTTGATTTATGATTGTTAATTTGGCTAATACTTTTGGTCCGTTTAAAAATGGGCTCATGGCATTATACAAACTGTTGTAATTTATACACCATTCATCTGATTTAGATGTAAAATCTGCAGTCAAAAGCACATTTTATTTGTTTCATTTCAAATCCATTGTGGTGGTGTATAGATGCAAAAAGATGAGAATTTTGTTGATGTCCCATGTATGTTACTGTTCTCCCCTCTCCCTCCCCTTTTATTATCATTTATGTTTGTTTCACTATAAACTGATAAACTGTATTTAAAATGTTGTACTATTTTTAATGTTTAAATCTGTGCGCGCACCTGCCCAGGGACTGCGGATGAAAAGTAGTTCTTGCCAAAATCTGGTGCAAAGCATATTTTCGTTTATATGATTATTTTTTGTTTGTACATGGTCCCTGACTAAAGATCAATTAAATTGTTTCCGTGTAGGACCCGACTGACAGCAACTTTTGGGGGTTGATAGGTGACAGGTGCCAATACATTGTGGGTTAAATTGTGATTATATACCATATCATACCAACTTTATTTATAACGCTCTTTAAACACTTTCACAGTTGGCCAAAGTGCAGTTAGTGGAAAACCAGCAAATAGATCATCAAGCTACAGACTACATTACTCAAAACCAAACAGAAAGCGAATACAGGCAGAGACTGAGTGTGCCCAATGGTAAATGGTCACATATTTATACAGTGCTTTTCCACCTTCGTAGGCACTCAATGCGCTTTACATCAAGGAACCATTCACCTATTCACTCACACATTCACACACCAGAGTACGCAGACACTGGGGGCGAGGCGGGTTAAGTGTCTTGCCCAAGGACACAACGGCAGCATTCACCTGCGGGAGCAATTGCACCGCCAACCTGTGGGTCAGTGGATCTGACCACTCAACCAAGGATGTTTATGTCAGGAGCGGGATTCTAACCGCCGACCTTCGGATCAGAAGACAACCTCTCTGCCAACTGAGCTACTGCCGCCCCCTAAAGGCAACTGATTCCACAATTACGGAGCAGCTATTCCTGTTAAAAGCCGTGCAGCAGCAATTTGAACTAGCTGTAGCCAGGAATGGGCAGTCTGAAATATGTTTATATATATTTTGTGTTGTAATAATAAATTGCTAATAGGCACTAAAGAGTGAGTCATTGGTTTTAAATAGGGTTTTTACTGATGCTCCATTTACTGTTATCCTATCTCCTAACAGGCAGCATTACACTCTTTTTCACTAGTCTGCTGTTGAATTTAACAACCTCATAGGAGTGGCTAATTGATATGCATGTATGTAATTAATATGTACAAAGGCAGACTGGGCCTACTCCAGGGTACTGAGAGGGAGAATCCGATAGTTGAACCTCGGATTCAGGAGGAGAGGTGTGGCTTTGATTCTGGTGATGGAACATTGGACCAGCTCTATACTCTCCACCGGGTAGTCGAGGGTTCATGGGAGTTTGGCCAACCGGTCCACATGTGCTTTGTAGGTCTGGAGAAGGCGTTCGACCGTGTCCCTCATGGCGTCCTGTGGAGGGTGCTCCAGGAGTATGGGGCCCTTTGCTCATGGCTGTCCGGTCCCTGTATGACTGGAGCAGGAGCTGTGTTCGCATCAGCGGCAGTAAGTCAGACCTGTTCCCAATACATATTGGACTGCTGTGTGTCAACTGGGCAGTTCATTATTTATATGGACAGAATTTCTAGGTGCAGTCAGGGGGTCGGAGGATGTCTGGTTTTGGGAACACAGGATCTCTTCTCTGCTTTTTGCAGATGATGTTGTTCTGATGGCTTCATCAAACTAGGATCTCCAACATGCACTGGGACGGTTTGCAGCTGAGTGTGAAGCAGCTGGGATGGAGATCAGTTTTTATGTTTAAGGATTGTATGATGACAGTGACTTTTAATATGTTTAATGTTGAAAATGATGGTGATTTTGAAGTGCATGAAAATGTAAAATGTTTAATTATATAAAAAGAATGTATTTTGTCAGTACATGAAAATTATATGGATTGTACTATAGGATGTATTTTTTTCAGTATTTTAAAATTAAATTTGACTGGACCCGAGGAAGAATAGCGACAGCTTGACAGTGCTAATGGTGATCAACAATAAACAATCAGAATCACCAAATCTGAGACCATGGTTCTCGATAGAAAAAAGGTGGCTTGCCCTCTCCAGGTGATTGGAGAGTCCTTGCCTCAAGTGGAGGAGTTCAGGTATCTCAGGGTCTTGTTCACGAGTGAGGGACGGATGGAGCCGAGATTGACCGGCAGATCAGTGCAGTGTTTGCAGTGATGCGTCGCTGTATTGGAGCGTTGTGGTGAAGAAGGTAACGGGGCACTTCCTTAGAGATAAGGTGAGGAGCTCAGTCACATGGGAGGAGCACAGAGAAAAGCTGCTGTTATTCCAGGAGCCTGCTGAGGTGGCTCGGGCATCTGATCCTGGATCCTCTTGGATGCCTCCCTGGGGATGTATTCTGGATATGTCCCACTGGAAGAGGCCTTGGAGAAGACCCAGGACATGCTGGAGAGACTCTCTCATGTCTCTCAGCTGGAAGATGTGTCTGGGGAGGGGCAAGTCCTGATGTCCCTGCTTAGACTGCCTTCCCCGCGACCCGGCCCCAGATAAGTGAAAGAACATGGATGGATGGAAAAGCAGACCTTTAATGCCTCCTTTCACAGCGCATTCACAGATCAATGTGAGTCCAGTAACACATTTACAGCTATAATCACTTTACAGTAGCCAGTGAGAGCAGACAGGCCCATGTCTACGTATAGTAGAGAAAGCTAGTGGCATAGTTGAGAGCATTTATATCCAGCACTACCTTAGTCAGAACCATGAATGGCTGTGAAGAGTTCTGCTGCAAACAGAGGTATAACTCTGGTGCTGTGTTCATCGGTCTGAGTGTAAATTTAATTAAATGGTTGTATTCTGGAAAGGCTGAGCAATAAAGCAAGGTATGGAATATTGCCGATAGACCAGTGAGGGGCAGACGTGTGGGTGTAATGATAACGTATTAGTACTATATGATACATTTCGATACAAGACCACACGATACAATTACAAAATAATTTTGACTAAAATCAAAATGAAGATCATCAATGATCTTAAGAAAAAAAAAAAAAGACAATTAAACATGAAATCAATAGATGCTTTTGACTTTTACTTTAAAAGCATCAGTTGTTGAACCCTTGAGTTCATCATTCATGGATTTTTGGTAGTGATTTTAACATAAGCTGCAAAACAACAAAGAATAAAAAAAAAAACATAATTCTTAACTGTACAAGGAGAAATTTATATTCTAAAACATTTTTTTTTGTGATGAGCGTTTATAACCAAGGCTGTGCTTGGCTCTCCTTTTGTCCTTTTAGCTGTAGGCATACTGTTTTGTGCACAATGTGATTTGAGATTAAGACATGACATAACTCCTCAGCTCAGCCTCAGAAGTGCAACGCTGCAGCAGGTGCTTGAAGATGTCACGGTACAAGAAGGGAATAAAAGGGCTTTAACCCTGATTTAAATGATATTCACCAAAAGTAATTAAATCAATGTTATCTGAGCATAGAACTTCTAGATATAAGCAATATATATTATGTGTAGTTTTCAGTTAGCATCGTCACACGGCCTGAATGGAGTAAAACTAGCCGAGTGCCGAGCTATGTAGCGTATTATAAGTGAAACATTTGAATATATCGCATAAATAGGTTTATCGTTACACGCCTAATAGGAACATATTTTTATACATTACCATCTGGATCTCAGCTTGTTGGTTCACCCTTACCATAGTTATAGTTGTTCTTCAGATAGGTTTTCTGTCCCATTCGCACATTTTTACACTTGCAACGCTCTAGGAAAGGAACAGAGAAACCACTGTTATCCTGAGGTTTCCAAAGGGTGTATGTGTGTGAGGTCCTGAGGTCTCCAGAGTGTGTGTGTGTGTGTGTGTGTGTGTGTGTGCGCGCAAAATCCTGAAGTCTTCAGAGGAAGTATGTGTGCAAGGTCCTGAGATCTTCAGAGGGTGCATGTGTGCGAGGTCGTGAAGTGTCCAGAGGATGTATGTGTGAAAGGTCCTGAAGTGTCCAGAGGATGTATGTGTGAAAGGTCCTGAAGTGTCCAGAGGATGTATGTGTGAAAGGTCCTGAAGTATCCAGAGAATGTATGTGTGAAAGGTCCTGAAGTGTCCAGAGGATGTATGTGTGAAAGGTCCTGAAGTATCCAGAGAATGTATGTGTGAAAGGTCCTGAAGTGTTTTGAGGGTGTATGTGTGCGAGGTCCTGAGGTCTCCAAAGTGTGTGTGTGTGTATGTGAGTGTGTGTGCAAGGTCCTGAGGTCTCCAGAGTGTGTGTCTGTGTATGTGCGAGGTCCTGAGGTCTCCAGAGTGTGTGTGTGTATATGTGTGTGTGAGTGTGTGTCCAAGGTCCTGAGGTCTCCAGTGTGTGTGTGTGTGTGTGTGTGTGTGTGTGTATGTGTGTATGTGTGAGGTCCTGAGGTCTCCAGAGTCTGTGTATGTGTGAGTGTGTGTGCGAGGTCCTGAGGTCTCCAGAGTGTGTGTGTGTGTGTGTGTGTATGTGTGAGTGTGTTTCCAAGGTCCTGAGGTCTCCAGTGTGTGTGTGTGTGTGTGTGTGTGTGTGTGTATGTGCGAGGTCCTGAGGTCTCCAGAGTGAGTGTGTGTGTGTGTGTGTGTGTATGTGCGAGGTCCTGAGGTCTCCAGAGTGTGTGTGTGTATGTGTGAGTCCAAGGTCCTGAGGTCTCCAGTGTGTGTGTGTGTATGTGTGAGGTCCTGAGGTCTCCAGAGTGTGTGTGTGTATGTGTGTGTGTGTGTGTGTGTGTGTGTGTGTGTATGTGCGAGGTCCTGAGGTCTCCAGAGTGAGTGTGTGTGTGTGTGTGTGTGTATGTGTGAGGTCCTGAGGTCTCCAGAGTGTGTGTGTGTATGTGTGAGTGTGTGTCCAAGGTCCTGAGGTCTCCAGTGTGTGTGTGTGTGTGTGTGTATGTGCGAGGTCCTGAGGTCTCCAGAGTGTGTGTGTGTGTGTGTGTGTGTGTGAGGTCCTGAGGTCTCCAGAGTGTGTGTGTGTATGTGTGAGTGTGTGCCCAAGGTCCTGAGGTCTCGAGTGTGTGTGTGTGTATGTGCGAGGTCCTGAGGTCTCCAGAGTGTGTGTGTGTGTGTGTGTGTGTGTGTGTGTGTGTGTGTGTGTGTGTGTGAGGTCCTGAGGTCTCCAGAGTGTGTGTGTGTGTGTGTGTGTGTGTGTGTGTGTGTGTGTGTGCGTGTGCGTGTGTGAGAGGTCCTGAGATCTTCAGAGGGTGTATGTGTGCGAGGTCTGAAGTGTCCAGAGGATTTATGTGTGTTTGGGGTCTTGAGGTCTCCAGAATGACGGGGGAAAGGTCCTGTAGTCTCCAGGTTGAAGGGGCTGGTGAAATCTTACCTGAGGTTGGACCTCTGCAGCGAAGGTTCTTAGAGTCCAGAGGGAAGTCCGGACTGGTTTCTGCAGAAACAGCACATGTGTACACATCATTAACTCCTTTGTCTTCATTTTCTTTATTATTTCAACAGTGTGCTGTGAGAACAGTAACTGTGTTTCCAATAGGACTGTGCAAAAGAATTTAAAAGATAAAGTGAATTTTAATTGACAGAACTAGGAGTCAATCCTGTGTCAGTAACACTGTGTGGTTCTGACGAGTTTGCGCTCACTACTTTAGGAAAAAGAACAGATTCAGGCCAGGCCACAACTTGTCTCTTTAGTCTCCTCATGTTTCCCCTTAGTTTAGTTTTCAGTACAACGCAACACTTCTCTACCTGCCCCAAATACAACCAGCAGCACTTCATGATGACTCTGTCTTTGTCTTTGTACAGGGAATCTGTAGTATTCTGGCAAAATAAAGCTTTGTGGATATCACTGTGATAAAATAATGTGTAAGAACATTAAACATTTCAGAGGGAGAAAAGTAAAAGTAAGACACCAAATGACTCGCACATGAACCATGCTGCTGCTCACAGTGCACTCACTTGTTGCTGCTTGAAGTTCAGGCTAAAACAAAAACGAATAACTAACCCTAACCCTGGTGATGTTGCAATGACATTTTGCGCTTACCTGGATTGCAGCGGGTCGGGTCCTGATAGTCTGCAAACAAGAGAGGCATGTTCTGATAAGAAGGCACATAAAGGAATGGTCCAACCCGAGGCTCAACCTGAGGCCCAACCCGAGGACTAACCAAACTTTTAAAAAAAAACTATTAATCATTTAAAAAAAAAACCTCATGCCTCAAATACAAGCGAATATCCTCTTTTAAACACACAACTGAACTGAGCATTGACGTTAACAGATTACTCAGGTGTTTGTGGGGGAGGAGCAGATGTGCGGGTGAGGAGCAGATGTGTGGGTGAGGAGCAGCTGTGTGGGCAAGGAGCAACTATGTGGGCAAGGAGCAGATGTGTGGGGGTGAGAAGCAGACATGTGGATGAGGAGCAGAAGAGCGGGTAAGCAGCAGACGAGTGGGAATGAGCAGCAGATGAGTGGGGAAGGACTGAAGAGCAGGTGAGCAGCAGACTTGTGGGTGAGGAGCAGAAGAGTGGGTGAGCAACATAATAGCGAATGTGAGGAGTGTGTGTGAAGCTGATTAGCGGGTGAGGAGCAGATATTACTGCCTAAGTAAATCTGTCATCTACAGGGTTCAGTTCAGTCCTGTGTTAAAAAGAGAGGATTTTTGCTTGTATTTGAGGCATGATTTACAGATTTTTTAAAAGTTGATCTTTAGCTGTAATTACGCCCTTCTAGGCCAGTCTGTGCAGTTGTATGAACAAAAGGACTAAACCCTCCAAAACACATTAGTACAAAATGTGCTGTACCTATGGGGGACCCGTGGAGCACCCACCTGGGTTGTCAGCCTTGACGATGGCCTCGGGGGAGATGCAGACTCCACGGTCGTACAGGGGCAGCTCGGCACAGCTCAGGCTATCTGGCCAGCTGTGGTTATAGCGCCTCATGACAGGCTCACAACCAGCCTTGGCACGCTCACACACCGCCTTACACGGCTTTATGGGCTCATGCTGGAAGTCAATGGTGCATATGGGAGCGTACATGGCACACAGGAAGAAGAGAAGGTCTGGACTGCAGCCGGTGCCTGGACAGAGACAAAGTCAGAGAACATGTCAATGTAGAGCAGACACCTCCAGGAGCCAACTCGTACAGCTCCAACCAGCACTATAGCCTCAATGTTCTGTCTACTGTAGAATGGGTAAAATGCAGAGCAGAGATTTTCTGTGAAGGAAACCTACCTACCTCATTCGTTTGGTTCTGAGCCATAACCTGGGTCTGAAGCCATAGCAGACCTGGGGCAAGTAGGTTAAGTTAAGATGTGACTGAAAAAAGTAACATTGTCCTCAGCATTTGTCCCATCCTCCAGAGCACTGACATTCGCAGTTCTTAAATTAGAGCCATGGTCAAAATGAATCTGGAGGATAATCCTGAGATACAGTCTATGATGCATACCGAGATGGGAGAGCACTTAAAGCACTTGTGGCTCAAGGAGTTACATTGACTTCAGTAATATTTATTCAAGTAAACATACTTTTAATCTAGTACAATGTGAGTCTCTAAGTCATAAGAGCTTTGTGTTAATATTTTGAGATCATTTGGACATTTGCATTTCTTGCCCCGTTGAGATATGAATTCGTTTTTGGTATTTGGTATTTAAGTAGTAGCCTGTGCCTAATACTTTGTAAATCTGCTACTGCACTGTAAACATGCCCATGTGTTACCACTGTCCACATGCAGTGCCTCAGCTCCGGCCGGTGTGGCCAGGGGCCGCAGATAAAGCATACGTGTGTGTGTGCTGAACGTGGCCCTTGTATCAGTGCAGACATGGACCCCAGAGCCAGCGATAACACACTGAACACACAACAAATAGGACTGTTTCTTCAAGAGCCTATTTTTAAGCAATTTTATTAGGATTTTAATTTTACTTCCTGGTAGTAAATGATGACATCACTCTAGGAAATTAAGAAGCAACACCACTGTACACAGGGCCAAAACTCATTTTTTTACTTGAACATCTTTATTTTGATGACACAATGTTTAAAGGGTCCAAATGTGTTGTTATTGTTGTTGTAAATAATATGTAACCTTTGTCTCACTAGTGTAATGTCATAAATGTGTTTATTTGTAATTTTCAACTGATTTTTCAATTTCTCTCCACAAACTGATACCTGATTGATTTAAAAGTATAATTTATAACAGGTATTAATAAACACAAAGTCATAATATGCAGTCTAAGCCAATGGCAGAAAATTTAAATCCAAAAGATCTACTTCAGTGAAAAAATCTTACTGAGATGGTGAGAAAAATTGCCTATTCAAATTTTGATTTGTTTTAAAGCAGAAAAGGCCAAAAATGTAGTAAATTCAAAGAACAGGTTCTGCTGTCAAATCTGTACTTAAATAAAAGTAAAAAGTATGCATGAAAAAAAAAAAAAATAGAGTACTAGTTACAATTTCAGATTGTAGAGCCGTCTTTTATCCAAAACTTGATTAATAAAGCTGAACCGTTTTAAACGGCAATCCACACATTCTTTGAGCTCTGGCCATTCTCGGGTTGGGACATCCGAGTATCAGCGCTTTGGGCGCCTTAGCAACCATGAGCAAAGAGGAAAACACTAGACCTCAGTCCATAGGAAAGCATGGCATGTCTGGAGTAGATGCTCAAATACTGAAAGTAGAAGACTGTAAAACTAACTCTGTGTGTTGGGGTGTAAATTTAAAGGCACCATAACCCCATCTGAAGTTAGACTTTTGGCTGATGACAAAAGAACCACCAAAGCGAGAAAAGGCTGTTTAGCTCCCAAAGTTGAGCTAACTGTGTATCCTCACAGCAAGTCACAAATAACAAAAAATGTGGTAGTTAGTTGTCATGTATCATTGTAGTCATTTTCAAACAATGACAGCGGGATTTTCTACACCGTGGGATTGTTTAGAACGGCATTTGTACGCAAACTAAACCAAATTGCCAAATTAGCAGCTACAGGTGCCAAGTGCACAACCTGAAGATTCACTATGATTATTGTGAATGGTCTTGTCACATTTAACTGTGTAAGTGTGAGTCCTTCAGAAAGAAATGAATAATCTGACGACATGACTCAACAAAAAGACCTGTACCATGAGCAGGTGAGTCGTCTTTAGCTTCCAAGCAGTTCCTTTTGTTTATTCTATTGTTGTGTGCTATTTGGGCTCATTTGTGACAGTCATTATTGGCAATTTGAAGAACAGAGTGAAGTTTACCATTACTTTAAATTGTGGTTTGCCCCTTCATTTGGCAAGTGGCGTTGCTAAGGACGTGACGTAGGGTTTGATTTGCGCTGATGTGACTCTGAACCCGAGAAGTCAGAGCAGGCAATCCAGTGATGTTTTGGGTGTCTGTAGGTTTAGAAAGGAGCAAAGACAAACATAGCACAGCTGTATACAATTTGGATTTGTGTTGTACTCAGTATTCAAAGTGATTGTAAACCTAACTAATAACAGTTCCATGGCTAAAACTGTACAGAATTACAAGAACAAGTACCTGTTTAAAATGTACATAATTACAGTAATGTGAGTATTTGTAATTAGTTTGCATTAGAGTCGCAACCCATTTCATAAGGTTTGAAACGTTCATGTTATGGGTTGTATCACATGAACATGTTTGCCATTTGAATTATCTGCGGTTAAAAGTTGGCCTACTTCTTTTGGTACTTTGAGGGCCCACAAAAATGACTCTGAAGGCAGAATTTGGCTCCCAGGCCAGAGTCTGAACAGTACAACCATGTCCCTTTCAGCACATCTTCTGAAGGCAAATTAAATGACAGCACCAGCTTCCATTCCACTCCACCCATTGTTCTGTGATGACAGGACTAAGACAAAGAACTAACATGACATCGGACTTCAGGACAGATGAGGTCCAGCCCGAGCTCAGTCCACAGTGCGCAGACAGATGCGATTGAACACGAGCTCGGTCCCGACTCCACAGTGTGCAGACACGGGTCGTACTTACCCAAAAGCCCCTCGAACTGCTCGATGGCCAGCACGGCGTTGTCCTGCGTGCTGTGGTGCAGGTGGTTGGGCATCTTGGTCATGTTCCAGGGCATGGCGCGGCACAGCGGAATGCGCACGGGCTCACAGGCGGCAGCGCGCACAGCCACGGGGCGCACTGTGACGCACGCGGCCAGCGCGCCCACCGTGAGCGCGAGGAGAGACGACATTGAGCGTAGAGGTGCAGCTGCTTAGTCCGGAGCGCCGTCAACTCTGCCGAGCCCCTGTGAGCCTGGAGCAGAGGGAGGAGGGACTGGGACGGGACTGGGGCGGGACCGGAGCTGAGTTGGAGCTACGCGCAGGACACGCCCACTCCAGCTACTTTTGCGTCTCCAAACGTTTTGTCTTGGGTGCCACTTTGAAAAGTTCTTGCCTCCTTCAGAGTACGCCATAAACACAGTGACATGACGAACTTGTTTTCTGATAATTGAAATGCTGCATAGCCATTTCTGTATAGTAAATGTGATGACATTTGCTGATTTGTGTGTGTGTGTGTGTGTGTGTGCGTCCGCGCGCGTGCGTGTGGGTGTGTGTTTTTTTAATGTTGTCAGCATTAGGCTACAGTAGGCCTCATCAGTCACACTTAATTTGTCATATTTCCTATAAAGGCTACTCAAGTTAGGGTTAGGGTTAGGGTTAGGGTTAGGGTTAGGGGTTAGGGTTAGGGTTAGGGTTGGGTTAGGGTTAGGGTTAGGGTTAGGGTTAGAGGGTTAGGGTTAGGGTTAGGGTTAGGGTTAGGGTTAGAGTTAGGGTTATAGGGTTATTATAAAAGGGTTAAAATTAGGGTTAAAAGGGTTAGGGTTAGGGTTAAGGGTTAAAATTAGGACCTGGGTAGACTGCCCGTCCCGAGGAATTAAGGGTTAAAAGGTTAAAAGGGTTAGGGTTAGGGTTAGGGTTAGAGGGTTAGGGTTAGGGTTAGGGTTGGGTTAGGGTTAGGGTTAGGGTTAGAGTTAGGGTTATAGGGTTAGGGTTATAGGGTTAGGGTTAGGGTTAGGGTTAGGGTTAGGGTTAGGGTTAGGGTTAGGGTTAGCTGCACAGAAACACATTCCAGGGGCTAAGTAGTTGAGAATTAGTAGTTACAAGCCTAAATCTCAATGATAACTCAAGTAGTGTTCCAGTGGTGCAGAGATGTGCTTTGACGCTCATACAGTGAGTTGGCCTTAGTGAAGCAAGAACGTGGAAACTCAATTTGTGAGAAAACCATAAGAGATATCTGAACCATTTTGCCTTGACAAAGTAGAGCTTGGGAAGCTACACAACATACATTTGAAAGCTCCTGTCTATCCCACAGCATTCCAGAGAAACACCCATGTTTAGCCTTTTTATGCTCGCAAACGACTTTTTAGCCCCTGAGAAGCACATTTGTGACACGTCTCTATTCTTACAACCTTTTGACATTAACTGCACAGAAACACATTCCAGGGGCTAAATAGTTGAGAATTAGTAGTTACAAGCCTAAATCTCAATGATAACTCAAGTATTATTCCAGTGGTGCAGAGATGTGCTTTGACGCTCACACAGAGTTGGCCTTAGGGTTAGGGTTAGGGTTAGGGTTAGGGTTAGGGTTAGCTGCACAGAAACACATTCCAGGGGCTAAATTGTTGAGAATTAGTAGTTACAAGCCTAAATCTCAATGATAACTCAAGTAGTGTTCCAGTGGTGCAGAGATGTGCTTTGACGCTCACACAGTGAGTTGGCCTTAGTGAAGCAAGAACGTGGAAACTCAATTTGTGAGAAAACCATAAGAGATATCTGAACCATTTTGCCTTGACAAAGTAGAGCTTGGGAAGCTACACAACATACATTTGAAATCTCCTGTCTATCCCATAGCATTCCAGAGAAACACCCATGTTTACCCTTTTTATGCTCATAAGCGACTTTTTAGCGCCTGAGAAGCACATTTGTGACACGTCTCTATTCTTACAACCTTTTGACATTAACTGCACAGAAACACATTCCAGGGGCTAAATAGTTGAGAATTAGTAGTTACAAGCCTAAATCTCAATGATAACTCAAGTAGTGTTCCAGTGGTGCAGAGATGTGCTTTGACGCTCACACAGTGAGTTGGCCTTAGGGTTAGGGTTAGGGTTAGGGTTAGGGTTAGGGTTAGGGTTAGCTGCACAGAAACACATTCCAGGGGCTAAATAGTTGAGAATTAGTAGTTACTAGCCTAAATCTCAATGATAACTCAAGTAGTGTTCCAGTGGTGCAGAGATGTGTTTTGACGCTCACACAGTGAGTTGGCCTTAGTGAAGCAAGAACGTGGAAACTCAATTTGTGAGAAAACCATAAGAGATATCTGAACCATTTTGTCTGACAAAGTAGAGCTAGGGAAGCTACACAACATACATTTGAAATATCCTGTCTATCCCGTAGCATTTCAGAGAAACACCCATGTTTACCCTTTTTATGCTCGCAAACGACTTTTTAGCGCCTGAGAAGCACATTTTTGACACGTTTCTATTCTTACAACCTTTTGACATTAACTGCACAGAAACACATTCCAGGGGCTAAATAGTTGAGAATCAGTAGTTACAAGCCTAAATCTCAATGGTAATTCAAGTAGTGTTCCAGTGGTGCAGAGATGTGCTTTGACGCTCACACAGTGAGTTGGCCTTAGTGAAAAAAGAACGTGAAAACTCAATTTGTGAGAAAACCATAAGAGATATCTGAACCATTTTGCCTTGACAAAGTAGAGCTTGGGAAGCTACACAACATACATTTGAAAGCTCCTGTCTATCCCACAGCATTCCAGAGAAACACCCATGTTTACCCTTTTTATGCTCGCAAACGACTTTTTAGCGCCTGAGAAGCACATTTGTGACACGTCCCTATTCTTACAACCTTTTGACATTAACTGCACAGAAACACATTCCAGGGGCTAAATAGTTGAGAATTAGTAGTTACAAGCCTAAATCTCAATGATAACTCAAGTAGTGTTCCAGTGGTGCAGAGATGTGCTTTGACGCTCACATAGTGAGTTGGCCTTAGGGTTAGGGTTAGGGTTAGGGTTAGGGTTAGGGTTAGGGTTAGGGTTAGGGTTAGCTGCACAGAAACACATTCCAGGGGCTAAATAGTTGAGAATTAGTAGTTACAAGCCTAAATCTCAATGATAACTCAAGTAGTGTTCCAGTGGTGCAGAGATGTGCTTTCACGCTCACACAGTGAGTTGGCCTTAGTGAAGCAAGAACGTGGAAACTCAATTTGTGAGAAAACCATAAGAGATATCTGAACCATTTTGCCTGACAAAGTAGAGCTTGGGAAGCTACACAACATACATTTGAAATCTACTATCTATCCCATAGCATTCCAGAGAAACACCCATGTTTACCCTTTTTATGCTCGCAAACGACTTTATAGCGCCTGAGAAGCACATTTGTAACACGTCTCTATTCTTACAACCTTTTGACATTAACTGCACAGAAACACATTCCAGGGGCTAAATAGTTGAGAATTAGTAGTTACAAGCCTAAATCTCAATGATAACTCAAGTAGTGTTCCAGTGGTGCAGAGATGTGCTTTGACGCTCACACAGTGAGTTGGCCTTAGTGAAAAAAGAACGTGAAAACTCAATTTGTGAGAAAACCATAAGAGATATCTGAACCATTTTGCCTTGACAAAGTAGAGCTTGGGAAGCTACACAACATACATTTGAAAGCTCCTGTCTATCCCACAGCATTCCAGAGAAACACCCATGTTTACCCTTTTTATGCTCGCAAACGACTTTTTAGCGCCTGAGAAGCACATTTGTGACACGTACCTATTCTTACAACCTTTTGACATTAACTGCACAGAAACACATTCCAGGGGCTAAATAGTTGAGAATTAGTAGTTACAAGCCTAAATCTCAATGATAATTCAAGTAGTATTCCAGTGGTGCAGAGATGTGCTTTGACGCTCACACAGTGAGTTGGCCTTAGGGTTAGGGTTAGGGTTAGGGTTAGGGTTAGGGTTAGGGTTAGGGTTAGGGTTAGGGTTAGCTGCACAGAAACACATTCCAGGGGCTAAATAGTTGAGAATTAGTAGTTACAAGCCTAAATCTCAATGATAACTCAAGTAGTGTTCCAGTGGTGCAGAGATGTGCTTTGACGCTCACACAGTGAGTTGGCCTTAGTGAAGCAAGAACGTGGAAACTCAATTTGTGAGAAAACCATAAGAGATATCTGAACCATTTTGCCTGACAAAGTAGAGCTTGGGAAGCTACACAACATACATTTGAAATCTACTGTCTATCCCATAGCATTCCAGAGAAACACCCATGTTTACCCTTTTTATGCTCATAACGACTTTATAAGCGCCTGAGAAGCACATTTGTAACACGTCTCTATTCTTACAACCTTTTGACATTAACTGCACAGAAACACATTCCAGGGGCTAAATAGTTGAGAATTAGTAGTTACAAGCCTAAATCTCAATGATAACTCAAGTAGTGTTCCAGTGGTGCAGAGATGTGCTTTGACGCTCACACAGTGAGTTGGCCTTAGTGAAGCAAGAACGTGGAAACTCAATTTGTGAGAAAACCATAAGAGATATCTGAACCATTTTGCCTGACAAAGTAGAGCTTGGGAAGCTACACAACATACATTTGAAATTTTCTGTCTATCCCATAGCATTCCAGAGAAACACCCATGTTTACCCTTTTTATGCTCGCAAACGACTTTATAGCGCCTGAGAAGCACATTTGTAACACGTCTCTATTCTTACAACCTTTTGACATTAACTGCACAGAAACACATTCCAGGGGCTAAATAGTTGAGAATTAGTAGTTACAAGCCTAAATCTCAATGATAACTCAAGTAGTGTTCCAGTGGTGCAGAGATGTGCTTTGACGCTCACACAGTGAGTTGGCCTTAGGGTTAGGGTTAGGGTTAGGGTTAGGGTTAGGGTTAGCTGCACAGAAACACATTCCAGGGGCTAAATAGTTGAGAATTAGTAGTTACAAGCCTAAATCTCAATGATAACTCAAGTAGTGTTCCAGTGGTGCAGAGATGTGCTTTGACGCTCACACAGTGAGTTGGCCTTAGTGAAGCAAGAACGTGAAAACTCAATTTGTGAGAAAACCATAAGAGATATCTGAACCATTTTGCCTTGACAAAGTAGAGCTTGGGAAGCTACACAACATACATTTGAAAGCTCCTGTCTATCCCACAGCATTCCAGAGAAACACCCATGTTTACCCTTTTTATGCTCGCAAACGACTTTTTAGCGCCTGAGAAGCACATTTGTGACACGTCCCTATTCTTACAACCTTTTGACATTAACTGCACAGAAACACATTCCAGGGGCTAAATAGTTGAGAATTAGTAGTTACAAGCCTAAATCTCAATGATAATTCAAGTAGTATTCCAGTGGTGCAGAGATGTGCTTTGACGCTCACATAGTGAGTTGGCCTTAGGGTTAGGGTTAGGGTTATGGTTATGGTTAGGGTTAGGGTTAGGGTTAGGGTTAGGGTTATGGTTAGCTGCACAGAAACACATTCCAGGGGCTAAATAGTTGAGAATTAGTAGTTACAAGCCTAAATCTCAATGATAACTCAAGTAGTGTTCCAGTGGTGCAGAGATGTGCTTTGACGCCACACAGTGAGTTGGCCTTAGTGAAGCAAGAACGGAAACTCAATTTGTGAGAAAACCATAAGAGATATCTGAACCATTTTGCCTTGACAAAGTAGAGCTTGGGAAGCTACACAACATACATTTGAAATCTCCTGTCTATCCCATAGCATCCCAGAGAAACACCCATGTTTACCCTTTTGATGCTCGCAAACGACTTTATAGCGCCTGAGAAGCACATTTGTAACACGCCTCTATTCTTACAACCTTTTGACATTAACTGCACAGAAACACATAACAGGGCATAACTAGTTTAGACATAGTAGATACAATCATAAATCTAAATGATAACTCAAGGAGTGTTCCAGGGGTGCAGAGATGTGCTTTGGACGCTCACACAGTGAGTTGGCCTTAGTGAAGTTAGGGTTGGTTGTTAGGTTAGAGGTTATCTGAACCATTTTGCTGCACAGAAGTACACATGCCAGGGGCTAACATAGTTGAGAATTAGTAGTCTACAAGCCTAAACCTCAATGATAACTCAAGTAGTGTTCCAGTGGTGCAGAGATGTGCTTTGACGCTGAGAACACAGTGAGTTGGCCTTAGGGTTAGGGTTAGGTTAGGGTTATTAGGGTTAGCTGCACAGAAACACATTCCAGGGGCTAAATAGTTGAGAATTAGTAGTTACAAGCCTAAATCTCAATGATAACTCAAGTAGTGTTCCAGTGGTGCAGAGATGTGCTTTGACGCTCACACAGTGAGTTGGCCTTAGTGAAGCAAGAACGTGGAAACTCAATTTGTGAGAAAACCATAAGAGATATCTGAACCATTTTGCCTTGACAAAGTAGAGCTTGGGAAGCTACACAACATACATTTGAAAGCTCCTGTCTATCCCACAGCATTCCAGAGAAACACCCATGTTTACCCTTTTTATGCTCGTAAACGACTTTTTAGCGCCTGAGAAGCACATTTGTGACACGTCTCTATTCTTACAACCTTTTGACATTAACTGCACAGAAACACATTCCAGGGGCTAAATAGTTGAGAATTAGTAGTTACAAGCCTAAATCTCAATGATAATTCAAGTAGTATTCCAGTGGTGCAGAGATGTGCTTTGACGCTCACACAGTGAGTTGGCCTTAGGGTTAGGGTTAGGGTTAGGGTTAGGGTTAGGGTTAGGGTTAGGGTTAGGGTTAGCTGCACAGAAACACATTCCAGGGGCTAAATAGTTGAGAATTAGTAGTTACAAGCCTAAATCTCAATGATAACTCAAGTAGTGTTCCAGTGGTGCAGAGATGTGCTTTGACGTCATACAGTGAGTTGGCCTTAGTGAAGCAAGAACGTGGAAACTCAATTTGTGAGAAAACCATAAGAGATATCTGAACCATTTTGCCTGACAAAGTAGAGCTTGGGAAGCTACACAACATACATTTGAAATCTACAATCTATCCCATAGCATTCCAGAGAAACACCCATGTTTACCCTTTTATGCTCGCAAACGACTTTTTAGCGCCTGAGAAGCACTTTTGTAACAATAAGATATTCTTACAACCTTTTGACATTAACTGCACAGAAACACATTCCAGGGGCTAAATAGTTGAGAATTAGTAGTTACAAGCCTAAATCTCAATGATAACTCAAGTAGTATTCCAGTGGTGCAGAGATGTGCTTTGACGCTCACATAGTGAGTTGGCCTTAGGGTTAGGGTTAGGGTTAGGGTTAGGGTTTGCTGCACAGAAACACATTCCAAGGGCTAAATAGTTGAGAATTAGTAGTTACAAGCCTAAATCTCAATGATAACTCAAGTAGTATTCCAGTGGTGCAGAGTTGTGGTTTTGACGCTCACACAGTGAGTTGGCCTTAGTGAAGCAAGAACGTGGAAACTCAATTTGTGAGAAAACCATAAGAGATATCTGAACCATTTTGCCTTGACAAAGTAGAGCTTGGGAAGCTACACAACATACATTTGAAAGCTCCTGTCTATCCCACAGCATTCCAGAGAAACACCCATGTTTACCCTTTTTATGCTCATAAGCGACTTTTTAGCGCCTGAGAAGCACATTTGTGACACCTCTCTATTCTTACAACCTTTTGACATTAACTGCACAGAAACACATTCCAGGGGCTAAATAGTTGAGAATTAGTAGTTACAAGCCTAAATCTCAATGATAATTCAAGTAGTATTCCAGTGGTGCAGAGATGTGCTTTGACGCTCACATAGTGAGTTGGCCTTAGGGTTAGGGTTAGGGTTAGGGTTAGGGTTAGGGTTAGGGTTAGGGTTAGGGTTAGGGTTAGGGTTAGGGTTAGGGTTAGCTGCATAGAAACACATGCCAGGGGCTAAATAGTTGAGAATTAGTAGTTACAAGCCTAAATCTCAATGATAACTCAAGTAGTGTTCCAGTGGTGCAGAGATGTGCTTTGACGCTCACACAGTGAGTTGGCCTTAGGGTTAGGGTTAGGGTTAGGGTTAGGGTTAGGGTTAGCTGCACAGAAACACATTCCAGGGGCTAAATAGTTGAGAATTAGTAGTTACAAGCCTAAATCTCAATGATAACTCAAGTAGTGTTCCAGTGGTGCAGAGATGTGCTTTGACGCTCACACAGTGAGTTGGCCTTAGTGAAGCAAGAACGTGGAAACTCAATTTGTGAGAAAACCATAAGAGATATCTGAACCATTTTGCCTTGACAAAGTAGAGCTTGGGAAGCTACACAACATACATTTGAAATCTCCTGTCTATCCCATAGCATTCCAGAGAAACACCCATGTTTACCCTTTTTATGCTCGCAAACGACTTTTTAGCGCCTGAGAAGCACATTTGTGACACGTCTCTATTCTTACAACCTTTTGACATTAACTGCACAGAAACACATTCCAGGGACTAAATAGTTGAGAATTAGTAGTTACAAGCCTAAATCTCAATGATAACTCAAGTAGTATTCCAGTGGTGCAGAGATGTGCTTTGACGCTCACACAGTGAGTTGGCCTTAGGGTTAGGGTTAGGGTTAGGGTTAGGGTTAGCTGCACAGAAACACATTCCAGGGGCTAAATAGTTGAGAATTAGTAGTTACAAGCCTAAATCTCAATGATAACTCAAGTAGTGTTCCAGTGGTGCAGAGATGTGCTTTGACGCTCACACAGTGAGTTGGCCTTAGTGAAGCAAGAACGTGGAAACTCAATTTGTGAGAAAACCATAAGAGATATCTGAACCATTTTGCCTTGACAAAGTAGAGCTTGGGAAGCTACACAACATACATTTGAAAGCTCCTGTCTATCCCACAGCATTCCAGAGAAACACCCATGTTTACCCTTTTTATGCTCGCAAACGACTTTTTAGCGCCTGAGAAGCACATTTGTGACACGTCTCTATTCTTACAACCTTTTGACATTAACTGCACAGAAACACATTCCAGGGGCTAAATAGTTGAGAATTAGTAGTTACAAGCCTAAATCTCAATGATAATTCAAGTAGTATTCCAGTGGTGCAGAGATGTGCTTTGACGCTCACACGGTGAGTTGGCCTTAGGGTTAGGGTTAGGGTTAGGGTTAGGGTTAGGGTTAGGGTTAGGGTTAGGGTTAGGGTTAGGGTTAGCTGCACAGAAACACATGCCAGGGGCTAAATAGTTGAGAATTAGTAGTTACAAGCCTAAACCTCAATGATAACTCAAGTAGTGTTCCAGTGGTGCAGAGATGTGCTTTGACGCTCACACAGTGAGTTGGCCTTAGGGTTAGGGTTAGGGTTAGGGTTAGGGTTAGGGTTAGCTGCACAGAAACACATTCCAGGGGCTAAATAGTTAAGAATTAGTAGTTACAAGCCTAAATCTCAATGATAACTCAAGTAGTGTTCCAGTGGTGCAGAGATATGCTTTGACGCTCACACAGTGAGTTGGCCTTAGTGAAGCAAGAACGTGGAAACTCAATTTGTGAGAAAACCATAAGAGATATCTGAACCATTTTGCCTTGACAAAGTAGAGCTTGGGAAGCTACACAACATACATTTGAAAGCTCCTGTCTATCCCACAGCAGTCCAGAGAAACACCCATGTTTACCCTTTTTATACTCGCAAACGACTTTTTAGCGCCTGAGAAGCACATATGTGACACGTCCCTATTCTTACAACCTTTTGACATTAACTGCACAGAAACACATTCCAGGGGCTAAATAGTTTAGAATTAGTAGTTACAAGCCTAAATCTCAATGATAATTCAAGTAGTATTCCAGTGGTGCAGTAATGTGCTTTGACGCTCACACAGTGAGTTGGCCTTAGGGTTACGGTTAGGGTTAGGGTTAGAGTTAGGGTTAGGGTTAGGGTTCGGGTTAGGGTTAGGGTTAGCTGCATAGAAACACATTCCAGGGTCAGGGTTAGGGTTAAGGTTAGGGTTAGGGTTAGCTGCACAGAAACACATTCCAGGGGCTAAATAGTTGAGAATTAGTAGTTACAAACCTAAATCTCAATGAAAACTCAAGTAGTTTTCCAGTGGTGCAGAGATGTGCTTTGACGCTCACATAGTGAGTTGGCCTTAGGGTTAGGGTTAGGGTTAGGGTTAGGGTTAGGGTTAGGGTTAGGGTTAGGATTAGGGTTAGCTGCACAGAAACACATTCCAGGGGCTAAATAGTTGAGAATTAGTAGTTACAAGCCTAAATCTCAATGATAACTCAAGTAGTGTTCCAGTGGTGCAGAGATGTGCTTTGACGCTCACACAGTGAGTTGGCCTTAGTGAAGCAAGAACGTGGAAACTCAATTTCAGAGAAAACCATAAGAGATATCTGAACTATTTTGCCTTGACAAAGTAGAGCTTGGGAAGCTACACAACATACATTTGAAAGCTCCTGTCTATCCCACAGCATTCCAGAGAAACACCCATGTTTAACCTTTTTATGCTCGCAAACGACTTTTTAGCGCCTGAGAAGCACATTTGTGACATGTCTCTATTCTTACAACCTTTCGACATTAACTGCACAGAAACACATTCCAGGGGCTAAATAGTTGAGAATTAGTAGTTACAAGCCTAAATCTCAATGATAACTCAAGTAGTGTTCCAGTGGTGCAGAGATGTGCTTTGACGCTCACACAGTGAGTTGGCCTTAGTGTTAGGTTAGGTTAGGTTAGGTTAGTTAGGTTAGGGTTAGCTGCATAGAAACACATGCCAGGGGCTAAATAGTTGAGAATTTGTAGTTACAAGCCTAAATCTCAATGATAACTCAAGTAGTGTTCCAGTGGTGCAGAGATGTGCTTTGACGCTCACACAGTGAGTTGGCCTTGGGTTAGGGTTAGGGTTAGGGTTAGCTGCACAGAAACACATTCCAGGGGCTAAATAGTTGAGAATTAGTAGTTACAAGCCTAAATCTCAATGATAACTCAAGTAGTGTTCCAGTGGTGCAGAGATGTGCTTGACGCTCACACAGTGAGTTGGCCTTAGTGAAGCAAGAACGTGGAAACTCAATTTGTGAAAAAACCATAAGAGATATCTGAACCATTTTGCCTGACAAAGTAGAGCTAGGCAAGCTACACAACATACATTTGAAATCTCCTGTCTATCCCGTAGCATTCCAGAGAAACACCCATGTTTACCCTTTTTATACTCGCAAACGACTTTTTAGCGCCTGAGAAGCACATTTGTGACACGTCTCTATTCTTACAACCTTTTGGCATTAACTGCACAGAAACACATTCCAGGGGCTAAATAGTTGAGAATCAGTAGTTACAAGCCTAAATCTCAATGATAATTCAAGTAGTATTCCAGTGGTGCAGAGATGTGCTTTGACGCTCACAGAGTGAGTTGGCCTTAGGGTTAGGGTTAGGGTTAGGGTTAGGGTTAGGGTTAGGGTTAGGGTTAGGGTTAGCTGCACAGAAAAACTTTCCAGGGGCTAAATAGTTGAGAATTAGTAGTTACAAGCCTAAATCTCAATGATAACTCAAGTAGTGTTCCAGTGGTGCAGAGATGTGCTTTGACGCTCACACAGTGAGTTGGCCTTAGGGTTAGGGTTAGGGTTAGGGTTAGGGTTAGCTGCACAGAAACACATGCCAGGGGCTAAATAGTTGAGAATTAGTAGTTACAAGCCTAAACCTCAATGATAACTCAAGTAGTGTTCCAGTGGTGCAGAGATGTGCTTTGACGCTCACACAGTGAGTTGGCCTTAGGGTTAGGGTTAGGGTTAGGGTTAGGGTTAGGGTTAGGGTTAGCTGCACAGAAACACATTCCAGGGGCTAAATAGTTGAGAATTAGTAGTTACAAGCCTAAATCTCAATGATAACTCAAGTAGTGTTCCAGTGGTGCAGAGATGTGCTTTGACGCTCACACAGTGAGTTGGCCTTAGTGAAGCAAGAACGTGGAAACTCAATTTGTGAGAAAACCATAAGAGATATCTGAACCATTTTGCCTTGACAAAGTAGAGCTTGGGAAGCTACACAACATACATTTGAAAGCTCCTGTCTATCCCACAGCAGTCCAGAGAAACACCCATGTTTACCCTTTTTATACTCGCAAACGACTTTTTAGCGCCTGAGAAGCACATATGTGACACGTCCCTATTCTTACAACCTTTTGACATTAACTGCACAGAAACACATTCCAGGGGCTAAATAGTTGAGAATTAGTAGTTACAAGCCTAAATCTCAATGATAATTCAAGTAGTATTCCAGTGGTGCAGTAATGTGCTTTGACGCTCACTCAGTGAGTTGGCCTTAGGGTTACGGTTAGGGTTAGGGTTAGAGTTAGGGTTAGGGTTAGGGTTCGGGTTCGGGTTAGGGTTAGGGTTAGCTGCACAGAAACACATTCCAGGGTTAGGGTTAGGGTTAGGGTTAGGGTTAGGGTTAGGGTTAGCTGCACAGAAACACATTCCAGGGGCTAAATAGTTGAGAATTAGTAGTTACAAACCTAAATCTCAATGAAAACTCAACTAGTTTTCCAGTGGTGCAGAGATGTGCTTTGACGCTCACATAGTGAGTTGGCCTTGGGGTTAGGGTTAGGGTTAGGGTTAGGGTTAGGGTTAGGGTTAGGGTTAGGATTAGGGTTAGCTGCACAGAAACACATCCCAGGGGCTAAATAGTTGAGAATTAGTAGTTACAAGCCTAAATATCAATGATAACTCAAGTAGTGTTCCAGTGGTGCAGAGATGTGCTTTGACGCTCACATAGTGAGTTGGCCTTAGGGTTAGGGTTAGGGTTAGGGTTAGCTGCACAGAAACACATTCCAGGGGCTAAATAGTTGAGAATTAGTAGTTACAAGCCTAAATCTCAATGATAACTCAAGTAGTGTTCCAGTGGTGCAGAGATGTGCTTTGACGCTCACACAGTGAGTTGGCCTTAGTGAAGCAAGAACGTGGAAACTCAATTTCAGAGAAAACCATAAGAGATATCTGAACTATTTTGCCTTGACAAAGTAGAGCTTGGGAAGCTACACAACATACATTTGAAAGCTCCTGTCTATCCCACAGCATTCCAGAGAAACACCCATGTTTAACCTTTTTATGCTCAAGTAAGCGACTTTTTAGCGCCTGAGAAGCACATTTGTAACATGTCTCTATTCTTACAACCTTTTGACATTAACTGCACAGAAACACATTCCAGGGGCTAAATAGTTGAGAATTAGTAGTTACAAGCCTAAATCTCAATGATAACTCAAGTAGTGTTCCAGTGGTGCAGAGATGTGCTTTGACGCTCACACAGTGAGTTGGCCTTAGTGTTAGGGTTAGGGTTAGGGTTAGGGTTAGGGTTAGCTGCACAGAAACACATTCCAGGGGCTAAATAGTTGAGAATTAGTAGTTACAAGCCTAAATCTCAATGATAACTCAAGTAGTGTTCCAGTGGTGCAGAGATGTGCTTTGACGCTCACACAGTGAGTTGGCCTTAGTGAAGCAAGAACGTGGAAACTCAATTTGTGAGAAAACCATAAGAGATATCTGAACCATTTTGCCTTGACAAAGTAGAGCTTGGGAAGCTACACAACATACATTTGAAAGGTCCTGTCTATCCAACAGCATTCCAGAGAAACACCCATGTTTACCCTTTTTATGCTCGCAAACGACTTTTTAGCGCCTGGGAAGCACATTTGTGACACGTCCCTATTCTTACAACCTTTTGATATTAACTGCACAGAAACACATTCCAGGGGCTAAATAGTTGAGAATTAGTAGTTACAAGCCTAAATCTCAATGATAACTCAAGTAGTATTCCAGTGGTGCAGAGATGTGCTTTGACGCTCACACAGTGAGTTGGCCTTAGGGTTAGGGTTAGGGTTAGGGTTAGGGTTAGGGTTAGCTGCACAGACACACATTCCAGGGGCTAAATAGTTGAGAATTAGTAGTTACAAGCCTAAATCTCAATGATAATTCAAGTAGTATTCCAGTGGTGCAGAGATGTGCTTTGACGCTCACACAGTGAGTTGGCCTTAGGGTTAGGGTTAGGGTTAGGGTTAGGGTTAGGGTTACGGTTAGGGTTAGGGTTAGCTGCACAGAAACACATTCCAGGGGCTAAATAGTTGAGAATTAGTAGTTACAAGCCTAAATCTCAATGATAACTCAAGTAGTGTTCCAGTGGTGCAGAGATGTGCTTTGACGCTCACACAGTGAGTTGGCCTTAGGGTTAGGGTTAGGGTTAGGGTTTGCTGCACAGAAACACATTCCAAGGGCTAAATAGTTGAGAATTAGTAGTTACAAGCCTAAATCTTAATGATAACTCAAGTAGTGTTCCAGTGGTGCAGAGATGTGCTTTGACGCTCACACAGTGAGTTGGCCTTAGTGAAGCAAGAACGTGGAAACTCAATTTGTGAGAAAACCATAAGAGATATCTGAACCATTTTGCCTTGACAAAGTAGAGCTTGGGAAGCTACACAACATACATTTGAAAGCTCCTGTCTATCCCACAGCATTCCAGAGAAACACCCATGTTTACCCTTTTTATACTCGCAAACGACTTTTTAGCGCCTGAGAAGCACATATGTGACACGTCCCTATTCTTACAACCTTTTGACATTAACTGCACAGAAACACATTCCAGGGGCTAAATAGTTGAGAATTAGTAGTTACAAGCCTAAATCTCAATGATAACTCAAGTAGTGTTCCAGTGGTGCAGAGATGTGCTTTGACGCTCACACAGTGAGTTGGCCTTAGTGAAGCAAGAACGTGGAAACTCAATTTGTGAGAAAACCATAAGAGATATCTGAACCATTTTGCCTTGACAAAGTAGAGCTTGGGAAGCTACACAACATACATTTGAAAGGTCCTGTCTATCCAACAGCATTCCAGAGAAACACCCATGTTTACCCTTTTTATGCTCGCAAACGACTTTTTAGCGCCTGGGAAGCACATTTGTGACACGTCCCTATTCTTACAACCTTTTGATATTAACTGCACAGAAACACATTCCAGGGGCTAATTAGTTGAGAATTAGTAGTTACAAGCCTAAATCTCAATGACAACTCAAGTAGTGTTCCAGTGGTGCAGAGATGTGCTTTGACGCTCACACAGTGAGTTGGCCTTAGTGAAGCAAGGACGTGGAAACTCAATTTGTGAGAAAACCATAAGAGATATCTGAACCATTTTGCCTGACAAAGTAGAGCTTGGGAAGCTACACAACATATATTTGAAATCTCCTGTCTATCCCATAGCATTCCAGAGAAACACCCATGTTTACTCCTTTTTATGCTCATAAGAAACGACTTTATAGCGCCTGAGAAGCACATTTGTAACACGTCTCTATTCTTACAACCTTTTGACATTAACTGCACAGAAACACATTCCAGGGGCTAAATAGTTGAGAATTAGTAGTTACAAGCCTAAATCTCAATGATAACTCAAGTAGTGTTCCAGTGGTGCAGAGATGTGCTTTGACGCTCACACAGTGAGTTGGCCTTAGTGAAGCAAGAACGTGGAAACTCAATTTGTGAGAAAACGATAAGAGATATCTGAACCATTTTGCCTGACAAAGTAGAGCTTGGAAAGCTACACAACATACATTTGAAATCTCCTGTCTATCCCATAGCATTCCAGAGAAACACCCATGTTTACCCTTTTTATGCTCGCAAACGACTTTGTAGCGCCTGAGAAGCACATTTGTAACACGTCTCTATTCTTACAACCTTTTGACATTAACTGCACAGAAACACATTCCAGGGGCTAAATAGTTGAGAATTAGTAGTTACAAGCCTAAATCTCAATGATAACTCAAGTAGTGTTCCAGTGGTGCAGAGATGTGCTTTGACGCTCACACAGTGAGTTGGCCTTAGGGTTAGGGTTAGGGTTAGGGTTAGGGTTAGCTGCACAGAAACACATGCCAGGGGCTAAATAGTTGAGAATTAGTAGTTACAAGCCTAAACCTCAATGATAACTCAAGTAGTGTTCCAGTGGTGCAGAGATGTGCTTTGACGCTCACACAGTGAGTTGGCCTTAGGGTTAGGGTTAGGGTTAGGGTTAGGGTTAGCTGCACAGAAACACATTCCAGGGGCTAAATAGTTAAGAATTAGTAGTTACAAGCCTAAATCTCAATGATAACTCAAGTAGTGTTCCAGTGGTGCAGAGATATGCTTTGACGCTCACACCGTGAGTTGGCCTTAGTGAAGCAAGAACGTGGAAACTCAATTTGTGAGAAAACCATAAGAGATATCTGAACCATTTTGCCTTGACAAAGTAGAGCTTGGGAAGCTACACAACATACATTTGAAAGCTCCTGTCTATCCCACAGCAGTCCAGAGAAACACCCATGTTTACCCTTTTTATACTCGCAAACGACTTTTTAGCGCCTGAGAAGCACATATGTGACACGTCCCTATTCTTACAACCTTTTGACATTAACTGCACAGAAACACATTGCAGGGGCTAAATAGTTGAGAATTAGTAGTTACAAGCCTAAATCTCAATGATAATTCAAGTAGTATTCCAGTGGTGCAGTAATGTGCTTTGACGCTCACACAGTGAGTTGGCCTTAGGGTTACGGTTAGGGTTAGGGTTAGAGTTAGGGTTAGGGTTAGGGTTCGGGTTAGGGTTAGGGTTAGCTGCATAGAAACACATTCCAGGGTCAGGGTTAGGGTTAAGGTTAGGGTTAGGGTTAGCTGCACAGAAACACATTCCAGGGGCTAAATAGTTGAGAATTAGTAGTTACAAACCTAAATCTCAATGAAAACTCAAGTAGTTTTCCAGTGGTGCAGAGATGTGCTTTGACGCTCACATAGTGAGTTGGCCTTAGGGTTAGGGTTAGGGTTAGGGTTAGGGTTAGGGTTAGGGTTAGGGTTAGGGTTAGGGTTAGGGTTAGGATTAGGGTTAGCTGCACAGAAACACATCCCAGGGGCTAAATAGTTGAGAATTAGTAGTTACAAGCCTAAATCTCAATGATAACTCAAGTAGTGTTCCAGTGGTGCAGAGATGTGCTTTGACACTCACACAGTGAGTTGGCCTTAGTGAAGCAAGAACGTGGAAACTCAATTTCAGAGAAAACCATGAGAGATATCTGAACTATTTTGCCTTGACAAAGTAGAGCTTGGGAAGCTACACAACATACATTTGAAAGCTCCTGTCTATCCCACAGCATTCCAGAGAAACACCCATGTTTAACCTTTTTATGCTCGCAAACGACTTCTTAGCGCCTGAGAAGCACATTTGTGACATGTCTCTATTCTTACAACCTTTTGACATTAACTGCACAGAAACACATTCCAGGGGCTAAATAGTTGAGAATTAGTAGTTACAAGCCTAAATCTCAATGATAACTCAAGTAGTGTTCCAGTGGTGCAGAGATGTGCTTTGACGCTCACACAGTGAGTTGGCCTTAGTGTTAGGGTTAGGGTTAGGGTTAGGGTTAGGGTTAGGGTTAGCTGCACAGAAACACATGCCAGGGGCTAAATAGTTGAGAATTTGTAGTTACAAGCCTAAATCTCAATGATAACTCAAGTAGTGTTCCAGTGGTGCAGAGATGTGCTTTGACGCTCACACAGTGAGTTGGCCTTAGGGTTAGGGTTAGGGTTAGGGTTAGGGTTAGGGTTAGGGTTAGGGTTAGCTGCACAGAAACACATTCCAGGGGCTAAATAGTTGAGAATTAGTAGTTACAAGCCTAAATCTCAATGATAACTCAAGTAGTGTTCCAGTGGTGCAGAGATGTGCTTTGACGCTCACACAGTGAGTTGGCCTTAGTGAAGCAAGAACGTGGAAACTCAATTTGTGAAAAAAACCATAAGAGATATCTGAACCATTTTGCCTGACAAAGTAGAGCTAGGCAAGCTACACAACATACATTTGAAATCTCCTGTCTATCCCGTAGCATTCCAGAGAAACACCCATGTTTACCCTTTTTATGCTCGCAAACGACTTTTTAGCGCCTGAGAAGCACATTTTTGACACGTTTCTATTCTTACAACCTTTTGACATTAACTGCACAGAAACACATTCCAGGGGCTAAATAGTTGAGAATCAGTAGTTACAAGCCTAAATCTCAATGATAATTCAAGTAGTATTCCAGTGGTGCAGAGATGTGCTTTGACGCTCACACAGTGAGTTGGCCTTAGGGTTAGGGTTAGGGTTAGGGTTAGGGTTAGCTGCACAGAAACACATTCCAGGGGCTAAATAGTTGAGAATTAGTAGTTACAAGCCTAAATCTCAATGATAACTCAAGTAGTGTTCCAGTGGTGCAGAGATGTGCTTTGACGCTCACACAGTGAGTTGGCCTTCAAAGAACGTGGAAACTCAATTTGTGAGAAAACCATAAGAGATATCTGAACCATTTTGCCTTGACAAAGTAGAGCTTGGGAAGCTACACAACATACATTTGAAAGCTCCTGTCTATCCCACAGCAGTCCAGAGAAACACCCATGTTTACCCTTTTTATACTCGCAAACGACTTTTTAGCGCCTGAGAAGCACATTTGTGACACGTCTCTATTCTTACAACCTTTTGACATTAACTGCACAGAAACACATTCCAGGGGCTAAATAGTTGAGAATTAGTAGTTACAAGCCTAAATCTCAATGATAATTCAAGTAGTATTCCAGTGGTGCAGTAATGTGCTTTGACGCTCACACAGTGAGTTGGCCTTAGGGTTACGGTTAGGGTTAGGGTTAGAGTTAGGGTTAGGGTTAGGGTTCGGGTTAGGGTTAGGGTTAGCTGCATAGAAACACATTCCAGGGTCAGGGTTAGGGTTAAGGTTAGGGTTAGGGTTAGCTGCACAGAAACACATTCCAGGGGCTAAATAGTTGAGAATTAGTAGTTACAAGCCTAAATCTCAATGATAACTCAAGTAGTTTTCCAGTGGTGCAGAGATGTGCTTTGACGCTCACATATTGAGTTGGCCTTAGGGTTAGGGTTAGGGTTAGGGTTAGGGTTAGGGTTAGGGTTAGGGTTAGGGTTAGGGTTAGGATTAGGGTTAGCTGCACAGAAACACATCCCAGGGGCTAAATAGTTGAGAATTAGTAGTTACAAGCCTAAATATCAATGATAACTCAAGTAGTGTTCCAGTGGTGCAGAGATGTGCTTTGACGCTCACATAGTGAGTTGGCCTTAGGGTTAGGGTTAGGGTTAGGGTTAGGGTTAGCTGCACAGAAACACATTCCAGGGGCTAAATAGTTGAGAATTAGTAGTTACAAGCCTAAATCTCAATGATAACTCAAGTAGTGTTCCAGTGGTGCAGAGATGTGCTTTGACGCTCACACAGTGAGTTGGCCTTAGTGAAGCAAGAACGTGGAAACTCAATTTCAGAGAAAACCATGAGAGATATCTGAACTATTTTGCCTTGACAAAGTAGAGCTTGGGAAGCTACACAACATACATTTGAAAGCTCCTGTCTATCCCACAGCATTCCAGAGAAACACCCATGTTTAACCTTTTTATGCTCGCAAACGACTTTTTAGCGCCTGAGAAGCACATTTGTGACATGTCTCTATTCTTACAACCTTTTGACATTAACTGCACAGAAACACATTCCAGGGGCTAAATAGTTGAGAATTAGTAGTTACAAGCCTAAATCTCAATGATAACTCAAGTAGTGTTCCAGTGGTGCAGAGATGTGCTTTGACGCTCACACAGTGAGTTGGCCTTAGTGTTAGGGTTAGGGTTAGGGTTAGGGTTAGGGTTAGCTGCACAGAAACACATTCCAGGGGCTAAATAGTTGAGAATTAGTAGTTACAAGCCTAAATCTCAATGATAACTCAAGTAGTGTTCCAGTGGTGCAGAGATGTGCTTTGACGCTCACACAGTGAGTTGGCCTTAGGTTAGGGTTAGGGTTAGGTTAGGTTAGGGTTAGGTTAGGGTTAGGTTAGGTTAGCTGCACAGAAACACATTCCAGGGGCTAAATAGTTGAGAATTAGTAGTTACAAGCCTAAATCTCAATGATAACTCAAGTAGTGTTCCAGTGGTGCAGAGATGTGCTTTGACGCTCACACAGTGAGTTGGCCTTAGTGAAGCAAGAACGTGGAAACTCAATTTGTGAGAAAACCATAAGAGATATCTGAACCATTTTGCCTGACAAATTAGAGCTAGGCAAGCTACACAACATACATTTGAAAGCTCCTGTCTATCCCACAGCATTCCAGAGAAACACCCATGTTTACCCTTTTTATGCTCGCAAACGACTTTTTAGCGCCTGGGAAGCACATTTGTGACACGTCCCTATTCTTACAACCTTTTGACATTAACTGCACAGAAACACATTCCAGGGGCTAAATAGTTGAGAATTAGTAGTTACAAGCCTAAATCTCAATGATAACTCAAGTAGTGTGCCCTTGGTGCAGAGATGTGCTTTGACGCTCACAGAGTGAGTTGGCCTTAGGGTTAGGGTTAGGGTTAGGGTTAGGGTTAGGGTTAGGGTTAGGGTTAGCTGCACAGAAACACATTCCAGGGGCTAAATAGTTGAGAATTAGTAGTTACAAGCCTAAATCTCAATGATAACTCAAGTAGTGTTCCAGTGGTGCAGAGATGTGCTTTGACGCTCACACAGTGAGTTGGCCTTAGTGAAGCAAGAACGTGGAAACTCAATTTGTGAGAAAACCATAAGAGATATCTGAACCATTTTGCCTTGACAAAGTAGAGCTTGGGAAGCTACACAACATACATTTGAAAGGTCCTGTCTATCCAACAGCATTCCAGAGAAACACCCATGTTTACCCTTTTTATGCTCGCAAACGACTTTTTAGCGCCTGGGAAGCACATTTGTAACACGTCCCTATTCTTACAACCTTTTGATATTAACTGCACAGAAACACATTCCAGGGGCTAAATAGTTGAGAATTAGTAGTTACAAGCCTAAATCTCAATGATAATTCAAGTAGTATTCCAGTGGTGCAGAGATGTGCTTTGACGCTCACACAGTGAGTTGGCCTTAGGGTTAGGGTTAGGGTTAGGGTTAGGGTTAGGGTTAGCTGCACAGAAACACATTCCAGGGGCTAAATAGTTGAGAATTAGTAGTTACAAGCCTAAATCTCAATGATAACTCAAGTAGTGTTCCAGTGGTGCAGAGATGTGCTTTGACGCTCACACAGTGAGTTGGCCTTAGTGAAGCAAGAACGTGGAAACTCAATTTGTGAGAAAACCATAAGAGATATCTGAACCATTTTGCCTTGACAAAGTAGAGCTTGGGAAGCTACACAACATACATTTGAAAGCTCCTGTCTATCCCACAGCATTCCAGAGAAACACCCATGTTTACCCTTTTTATGCTCGCAAACGACTTTTTAGCGCCTGAGAAGCACATTTGTGACACGTCTCTATTCTTACAACCTTTTGACATTAACTGCACAGAAACACATTCCAGGGGCTAAATAGTTGAGAATTAGTAGTTACAAGCCTAAATCTCAATGATAATTCAAGTAGTATTCCAGTGGTGCAGAGATGTGCTTTGACGCTCACACAGTGAGTTGGCCTTAGGTTAGGGTTAGGGTTAGGGTTAGGTTAGGGTTAGGGTTAGGGTTAGGGTTAGCTGCACAGAAACACATTCCAGGGGCTAAATAGTTGAGAATTAGTAGTTACAAGCCTAAATCTCAATGATAACTCAAGTAGTGTTCCAGTGGTGCAGAGATGTGCTTTGACGCTCACACAGTGAGTTGGCCTTAGGGTTAGGGTTAGGGTTAGGGTTAGGGTTAGCTGCACAGAAACACATTCCAGGGGCTAAATAGTTGAGAATTAGTAGTTACAAGCCTAAATCTCAATGATAACTCAAGTAGTGTTCCAGTGGTGCAGAGATGTGCTTTGACGCTCACACAGTGAGTTGGCCTTAGGGTTAGGGTTAGGGTTAGGGTTAGGGTTAGGGTTAGGGTTAGCTGCACAGAAACACATTCCAGGGGCTAAATAGTTGAGAATTAGTAGTTACAAGCCTAAATCTCAATGATAACTCAAGTAGTGTTCCAGTGGTGCAGAGATGTGCTTTGACGCTCACACAGTGAGTTGGCCTTAGGATTAGGGTTAGGGTTAGGGTTAGGGTTAGCTGCACAGAAACACATTCCAGGGGCTAAATAGTTGAGAATTAGTAGTTACAAGCCTAAATCTCAATGATAATTCAAGTAGTGTTCCAGTGGTGCAGAGATGTGCTTTGACGCTCACACAGTGAGTTGGCCTTAGGGTTAGGGTTAGGGTTAGGGTTAGGGTTAGGGTTAGGGTTAGGGTTACGGTTAGGGTTAGGGTTAGCTGCACAGAAACACATTCCAGGGGCTAAATAGTTGAGAATTAGTAGTTACAAGCCTAAATCTCAATGATAACTCAAGTAGTGTTCCAGTGGTGCAGAGATGTGCTTTGACGCTCACACAGTGAGTTGGCCTTAGTGAAGCAAGAACGTGGAAACTCAATTTGTGAGAAAACCATAAGAGATATCTGAAACATTTTGCCTTGACAAAGTAGAGCTTGGGAAGCTACACAACATACATTTGAAAGCTCCTGTCTATCCCACAGCATTCCAGAGAAACACCCATGTTTACCCTTTTTATGCTCGCAAACGACTTTTTAGCGCCTGAGAAGCACATTTGTGACACGTCTCTATTCTTACAACCTTTTGACATTAACTGCACAGAAACACATTCCAGGGGCTAAATAGTTGAGAATTAGTAGTTACAAGCCTAAATCTCAATGATAACTCAAGTAGTGTTCCAGTGGTGCAGAGATGTGCTTTGACGCTCACACAGTGAGTTGGCCTTAGTGAAGCAAGAACGTGGAAACTCAATTTGTGAGAAAACCATAAGAGATATCTGAACCATTTTGCCTTGACAAAGTAGAGCTTGGGAAGCTACACAACATACATTTGAAAGCTCCTGTCTATCCCACAGCATTCCAGAGAAACACCCATGTTTACCCTTTTTATGCTCGCAAACGACTTTTTAGCGCCTGAGAAGCACATTTGTGACACGTCCCTATTCTTACAACCTTTTGACATTAACTGCACAGAAACACATTCCAGGGGCTAAATAGTTGAGAATTAGTAGTTACAAGCCTAAATCTCAATGATAATTCAAGTAGTATTCCAGTGGTGCAGAGATGTGCTTTGACGCTCACACAGTGAGTTGGCCTTAGTGTTAGGGTTAGGTTAGGTTAGGTTAGGGTTAGCTGCACAGAAACACATTCCAGGGGCTAAATAGTTGAGAATTAGTAGTTACAAGCCTAAATCTCAATGATAATTCAAGTAGTATTCCAGTGGTGCAGAGATGTGCTTTGACGCTCACACAGTGAGTTGGCCTTAGGGTTAGGTTAGGGTTAGGTTAGGTTAGGTTAGGTTAGGTTAGGGTTAGGGTTAGCTGCACAGAAACACATTCCAGGGCTAAATAGTTGAGAATTAGTAGTTACAAGCCTAAATCTCAATGATAACTCAAGTAGTGTTCCAGTGGTGCAGAGATGTGCTTTGACGCTCACACAGTGAGTTGGCCTTAGTGAAGCAAGAACGTGGAAACTCAATTTGTGAGAAAACCATAAGAGATATCTGAAACATTTTGCCTTGACAAAGTAGAGCTTGGGAAGCTACACAACATACATTTGAAAGCTCCTGTCTATCCCACAGCATTCCAGAGAAACACCCATGTTTACCCTTTTTATGCTCGCAAACGACTTTTTAGCGCCTGAGAAGCACATTTGTGACACGTCCCTATTCTTACAACCTTTTGACATTAACTGCACAGAAACACATTCCAGGGGCTAAATAGTTGAGAATTAGTAGTTACAAGCCTAAATCTCAATGATAATTCAAGTAGTGTTCCAGTGGTGCAGAGATGTGCTTTGACGCTCACACAGTGAGTTGGCCTTAGGTTAGTTAGGTTAGGTTAGGGTTAGGGTTAGGGTTAGGGTTAGGGTTAGGGTTAGGGTTAGCTGCACAGAAACACATTCCAGGGGCTAAATAGTTGAGAATTAGTAGTTACAAGCCTAAATCTCAATGATAACTCAAGTAGTGTTCCAGTGGTGCAGAGATGTGCTTTGACGCTCACACAGTGAGTTGGCCTTAGTGAAGCAAGAACGTGGAAACTCAATTTGTGAGAAAACCATAAGAGATATCTGAACCATTTTGCCTTGACAAAGTAGAGCTTGGGAAGCTACACAACATACATTTGAAAGCTCCTGTCTATCCCACAGCATTCCAGAGAAACACCCATGTTTACCCTTTTTATGCTCAGAACGACTTTTTAGCGCCTGAGAAGCACATTTGTGACACGTCTCTATTCTTACAACCTTTTGACATTAACTGCACAGAAACACATTCCAGGGGCTAAATAGTTGAGAATTAGTAGTTACAAGCCTAAATCTCAATGATAATTCAAGTAGTATTCCAGTGGTGCAGAGATGTGCTTTGACGCTCACACAGTGAGTTGGCCTTAGGGTTAGGGTTAGGGTTAGGGTTAGGGTTAGGGTTAGGGTTAGCTGCACAGAAACACATTCCAGGGGCTAAATAGTTGAGAATTAGTAGTTACAAGCCTAAATCTCAATGATAACTCAAGTAGTGTTCCAGTGGTGCAGAGATGTGCTTTGACGCTCACACAGTGAGTTGGCCTTAGTGAAGCAAAACGTGGTTAAACTCAATTTGTGAGAAAACATTAATAGATATCTGTACCATTAGTAGTTACAAGTAAATCTCAATGATAACAAGTAGTACAGTTTGCAGAGACTAGCTCACATGCCAAGCTGCACAGAAACACATTCCAGGGGCTAAATAGTTACCCTTAGTTTACAGCCTAAATCTCAATGATAATTCAAGTAGTATTAGCGCCTGAGAGATGTGGACACGTCACACAGTATTGGCCTTATTAGGGTTATTAACTGCACAGAAACACATTCCAGGGGCTAAATAGTTGAGAATTAGTAGTTACAAGCCTAAATCTCAATGATAACTCAAGTAGTGTTCCAGTGGTGCAGAGATGTGCTTTGACGCTCACACAGTGAGTTGGCCTTAGTGAAGCAAGAACGTGGAAACTCAATTTGTGAGAAAACCATAAGAGATATCTGAACCATTTTGCCTTGACAAAGTAGAGCTTGGGAAGCTACACAACATACATTTGAAAGCTCCTGTCTATCCCACAGCATTCCAGAGAAACACCCATGTTTACCCTTTTTATGCTCGCAAACGACTTTTTAGCGCCTGAGAAGCACATTTGTGACACGTCCCTATTCTTACAACCTTTTGACATTAACTGCACAGAAACACATTCCAGGGGCTAAATAGTTGAGAATTAGTAGTTACAAGCCTAAATCTCAATGATAATTCAAGTAGTATTCCAGTGGTGCAGAGATGTGCTTTGACGCTCACACAGTGAGTTGGCCTTAGGGTTAGGGTTAGGGTTAGGGTTAGGGTTAGGTTAGGGTTAGGTTAGGTTAGGGTTAGGTTAGGGTTAGGTTAGGTTAGGGTTAGGTTTAGGGTTAGGTTAGGTTAGCTGCACAGAAACACATTCCAGGGGCTAAATAGTTGAGAATTAGTAGTTACAAGCCTAAATCTCAATGATAACTCAAGTAGTGTTCCAGTGGTGCAGAGATGTGCTTTGACGCTCACACAGTGAGTTGGCCTTAGTGAAGCAAGAACGTGGAAACTCAATTTGTGAGAAAACCATAAGAGATATCTGAACCATTTTGCCTTGACAAAGTAGAGCTTGGGAAGCTACACAACATACATTTGAAAGCTCCTGTCTATCCCACAGCATTCCAGAGAAACACCCATGTTTACCCTTTTTATGCTCGTAAACGACTTTTTAGCGCCTGAGAAGCACATTTGTGACACGTCTCTATTCTTACAACCTTTTGACATTAACTGCACAGAAACACATTCCAGGGGCTAAATAGTTGAGAATTAGTAGTTACAAGCCTAAATCTCAATGATAATTCAAGTAGTATTCCAGTGGTGCAGAGATGTGCTTTGACGCTCACACAGTGAGTTGGCCTTAGGGTTAGGGTTAGGGTTAGGGTTAGGGTTAGGGTTAGGGTTAGGGTTAGCTGCACAGAAACACATTCCAGGGGCTAAATAGTTGAGAATTAGTAGTTACAAGCCTAAATCTCAATGATAACTCAAGTAGTGTTCCAGTGGTGCAGAGATGTGCTTTGACTCTCACACAGTGAGTTGGCCTTAGTGAAGCAAGAACGTGGAAACTCAATTTGTGAGAAAACCATAAGAGATATCTGAAACATTTTGCCTTGACAAAGTAGAGCTTGGGAAGCTACACAACATACATTTGAAAGCTCCTGTCTATCCCACAGCATTCCAGAGAAACACCCATGTTTACCCTTTTATGCTCATAAGCGACTTTTTAGCGCCTGAGAAGCACATTTGTGACACGTCCCTATTCTTACAACCTTTTGACATTAACTGCACAGAAACACATTCCAGGGGCTAAATAGTTGAGAATTAGTAGTTACAAGCCTAAATCTCAATGATAATTCAAGTAGTATTCCAGTGGTGCAGAGATGTGCTTTGACGCTCACACAGTGAGTTGGCCTTAGGGTTAGGGTTAGGGTTAGGGTTAGGGTTAGGGTTAGGGTTAGCTGCACAGAAACACATTCCAGGGGCTAAATAGTTGAGAATTAGTAGTTACAAGCCTAAATCTCAATGATAACTCAAGTAGTGTTCCAGTGGTGCAGAGATGTGCTTTGACGCTCACACAGTGAGTTGGCCTTAGTGAAGCAAGAACGTGGAAACTCAATTTGTGAGAAAACCATAAGAGATATCTGAACCATTTTGCCTTGACAAAGTAGAGCTTGGGAAGCTACACAACATACATTTGAAAGCTCCTGTCTATCCCACAGCATTCCAGAGAAACACCCATGTTTACCCTTTTTATGCTCGTAAACGACTTTTTAGCGCCTGAGAAGCACATTTGTGACACGTCTCTATTCTTACAACCTTTTGACATTAACTGCACAGAAACACATTCCAGGGGCTAAATAGTTGAGAATTAGTAGTTACAAGCCTAAATCTCAATGATAATTCAAGTAGTATTCCAGTGGTGCAGAGATGTGCTTTGACGCTCACACAGTGAGTTGGCCTTAGGGTTAGGGTTAGGGTTAGGGTTAGGGTTAGGGTTAGGGTTAGGGTTAGGGTTAGCTGCACAGAAACACATTCCAGGGGCTAAATAGTTGAGAATTAGTAGTTACAAGCCTAAATCTCAATGATAACTCAAGTAGTGTTCCAGTGGTGCAGAGATGTGCTTTGACGCTCACACAGTGAGTTGGCCTTTAGGTTAGGTTAGGGTTAGGTTAGGTTAGGGTTAGGGTTAGGGTTAGGGTTAGCTGCACAGAAACACATTCCAGGGGCTAAATAGTTGAGAATTAGTAGTTACAAGCCTAAATCTCAATGATAACTCAAGTAGTGTTCCAGTGGTGCAGAGATGTGCTTTGACGCTCACACAGTGAGTTGGCCTTAGTGAAGCAAGAACGTGGAAACTCAATTTGTGAGAAAACCATAAGTGATATCTGAAACATTTTGCCTTGACAAAGTAGAGCTTGGGAAGCTACACAACATACATTTGAAAGCTCCTGTCTATCCCACAGCATTCCAGAGAAACACCAATGTTTACCCTTTTTATGCTCGTAAACGACTTTTTAGCGCCTGAGAAGCACATTTGTGACACAACTCTATTCTTACAACCTTTTGACATTAACTGCACAGAAACACATTCCAGGGGCTAAATAGTTGAGAATTAGTAGTTACAAGCCTAAATCTCAATGATAATTCAAGTAGTGTTCCAGTGGTGCAGAGATGTGCTTTGACGCTCACACAGTGAGTTGGCCTTAGGGTTAGGGTTAGGTTAGGTTAGGGTTAGGGTTAGGGTTAGGGTTAGGGTTAGGGTTAGGGTTAGGGTTAGCTGCACAGAAACACATTCCAGGGGCTAAATAGTTGAGAATTAGTAGTTACAAGCCTAAATCTCAATGATAACTCAAGTAGTGTTCCAGTGGTGCAGAGATGTGCTTTGACGCTCACACAGTGAGTTGGCCTTAGTGAAGCAAGAACGTGGAAACTCAATTTGTGAGAAAACCATAAGAGATATCTGAAACATTTTGCCTTGACAAAGTAGAGCTTGGGAAGCTACACAACATACATTTGAAAGCTCCTGTCTATCCCACAGCATTCCAGAGAAACACCCATGTTTACCCTTTTTATGCTCGCAAACGACTTTTTAGCGCCTGAGAAGCACATTTGTGACACGTCCCTATTCTTACAACCTTTTGACATTAACTGCACAGAAACACATTCCAGGGGCTAAATAGTTGAGAATTAGTAGTTACAAGCCTAAATCTCAATGATAACTCAAGTAGTGTTCCAGTGGTGCAGAGATGTGCTTTGACGCTCACACAGTGAGTTGGCCTTAGTGAAGCAAGAACGTGGAAACTCAATTTGTGAGAAAACCATAAGAGATATCTGAACCATTTTGCCTTGACAAAGTAGAGCTTGGGAAGCTACACAACATACATTTGAAAGCTCCTGTCTATCCCACAGCATTCCAGAGAAACACCCATGTTTACCCTTTTTATGCTAGCTATCGACTTTTTAGCGCCTGAGAAGCACATTTGTGACACGTCCCTATTCTTACAACCTTTTGACATTAACTGCACAGAAACACATTCCAGGGGCTAAATAGTTGAGAATTAGTAGTTACAAGCCTAAATCTCAATGATAATTCAAGTAGTATTCCAGTGGTGCAGAGATGTGCTTTGACGCTCACACAGTGAGTTGGCCTTAGGGTTAGGGTTAGGGTTAGGGTTAGGGTTAGGGATAGCTGCACAGAAACACATTCCAGGGTTAGGGTTAGGGTTAGGGTTAGGGTTAGCTGCACAGAAACACATTCCAGGGGCTAAATAGTTGAGAATTAGTAGTTACAAGCCTAAATCTCAATGATAATTCAAGTAGTATTCCAGTGGTGCAGAGATGTGCTTTGACGCTCACACAGTGAGTTGGCCTTAGGGTTAGGGTTAGGGTTAGGGTTAGGGTTAGGGTTAGGGTTAGGGTTAGGGTTAGCTGCACAGAAACACATTCCAGGGGCTAAATAGTTGAGAATTAGTAGTTACAAGCCTAAATCTCAATGATAACTCAAGTAGTGTTCCAGTGGTGCAGAGATGTGCTTTGACGCTCACACAGTGAGTTGGCCTTAGTGAAGCAAGAACGTGGAAACTCAATTTGTGAGAAAACCATAAGAGATATCTGAAACATTTTGCCTTGACAAAGTAGAGCTTGGGAAGCTACACAACATACATTTGAAAGCTCCTGTCTATCCCACAGCATTCCAGAGAAACACCCATGTTTACCCTTTTTATGCTCGTAAACGACTTTTTAGCGCCTGAGAAGCACATTTGTGACACGTCTCTATTCTTACAACCTTTTGACATTAACTGCACAGAAACACATTCCAGGGGCTAAATAGTTGAGAATTAGTAGTTACAAGCCTAAATCTCAATGATAATTCAAGTAGTGTTCCAGTGGTGCAGAGATGTGCTTTGACGCTCACACAGTGAGTTGGCCTTAGGGTTAGGGTTAGGGTTAGGGTTAGGGTTAGGGTTAGGGTTAGGGTTAGCTGCACAGAAACACATTCCAGGGGCTAAATAGTTGAGAATTAGTAGTTACAAGCCTAAATCTCAATGATAACTCAAGTAGTGTTCCAGTGGTGCAGAGATGTGCTTTGACGCTCACACAGTGAGTTGGCCTTAGTGAAGCAAGAACGTGGAAACTCAATTTGTGAGAAAACCATAAGAGATATCTGAAACATTTTGCCTTGACAAAGTAGAGCTTGGGAAGCTACACAACATACATTTGAAAGCTCCTGTCTATCCCACAGCATTCCAGAGAAACACCCATGTTTACCCTTTTATGCTCATAAGCGACTTTTTAGCGCCTGAGAAGCACATTTGTGACACGTCTCTATTCTTACAACCTTTTGACATTAACTGCACAGAAACACATTCCAGGGGCTAAATAGTTGAGAATTAGTAGTTACAAGCCTAAATCTCAATGATAATTCAAGTAGTATTCCAGTGGTGCAGAGATGTGCTTTGACGCTCACACAGTGAGTTGGCCTTAGGGTTAGGGTTAGGGTTAGGGTTAGGGTTAGGGTTAGCTGCACAGTTCCAGGGTTAGGGTTAGCTGCACAGAAACACATTCCAGGGGCTAAATAGTTGAGAATTAGTAGTTACAAGCCTAAATCTCAATGATAACTCAAGTAGTGTTCCAGTGGTGCAGAGATGTGCTTTGACGCTCACACAGTGAGTTGGCCTTAGTGAAGCAAGAACCTGGAAATAAGGGTTAGGGTTAGGGTTAGTGGTTAGGGTTAGCTGCACAGAAACACATTCCTTGACAAAGTAGAGCTTGGGAAGCTACACAACATACATTTGAAAGCTCCTGTCTATCCCACAGCATTCCAGAGAAACACCCATGTTTACCCTTTTTATGCTCATAAGCGACTTTTTAGCGCCTGAGAAGCACATTTGTGACACGTCCCTATTCTTACAACCTTTTGACATTAACTGCACAGAAACACATTCCAGGGGCTAAATAGTTGAGAATTAGTAGTTACAAGCCTAAATCTCAATGATAACTCAAGTAGTGTTCCAGTGGTGCAGAGATGTGCTTTGGCGCTCACACAGTGAGTTGGCCTTAGTGAAGCAAGAACGTGGAAACTCAATTTGTGAGAAAACCATAAGAGATATCTGAACCATTTTGCCTTGACAAAGTAGAGCTTGGGAAGCTACACAACATACATTTGAAAGCTCCTGTCTATCCCACAGCATTCCAGAGAAACACCCATGTTTACCCTTTTTATGCTCATAAGCGACTTTTTAGCGCCTGAGAAGCACATATGTGACACGTCCCTATTCTTACAACCTTTTGACATTAACTGCACAGAAACACATTCCAGGGGCTAAATAGTTGAGAATTAGTAGTTACAAGCCTAAATCTCAATGATAATTCAAGTAGTATTCCAGTGGTGCAGAGATGTGCTTTGACGCTCACACAGTGAGTTGGCCTTAGGGTTAGGGTTAGGGTTAGGGTTAGGGTTAGGGTTAGGGTTAGGGTTAGGGTTAGGGTTAGCTGCACAGAAACACATTCCAGGGTTAGGGTTAGGGTTAGGGTTAGGGTTAGCTGCACAGAAACACATTCCAGGGGCTAAATAGTTGAGAATTAGTAGTTACAAGCCTAAATCTCAATGATAACTCAAGTAGTGTTCCAGTGGTGCAGAGATGTGCTTTGACGCTCACACAGTGAGTTGGCCTTAGTGAAGCAAGAACGTGGAAACTCAATTTGTGAGAAAACCATAAGAGATATCTGAAACATTTTGCCTTGACAAAGTAGAGCTTGGGAAGCTACACAACATACATTTGAAAGCTCCTGTCTATCCCACAGCATTCCAGAGAAACACCAATGTTTACCCTTTTTATGCTCGTAAACGACTTTTTAGCGCCTGAGAAGCACATTTGTGACACGTCTCTATTCTTACAACCTTTTGACATTAACTGCACAGAAACACATTCCAGGGGCTAAATAGTTGAGAATTAGTAGTTACAAGCCTAAATCTCAATGATAATTCAAGTAGTGTTCCAGTGGTGCAGAGATGTGCTTTGACGCTCACACAGTGAGTTGGCCTTAGGGTTAGGGTTAGGGTTAGGGTTAGGGTTAGGGTTAGGGTTAGGGTTAGCTGCACAGAAACACATTCCAGGGCTAAATAGTTGAGAATTAGTAGGTACAAGCCTAAATCTCAAAGATAACTCAAGTAGTGTTCCAGTGGTGCAGAGATGTGCTTTGTCGCTCACACAGTGAGTTGGCCTTAGTGAAGCAAGAACGTGGAAACTCAATTTGTGAAAAAACCATAAGAGATATCTGAAACATTTTGCCTTGACAAAGTAGAGCTTGGGAAGCTACACAACATACATTTGAAAGCTCCTGTCTATCCCACAGCATTCCAGAGAAACACCCATGTTTACCCTTTTTATGCTCATAAGCGACTTTTTAGCGCCTGAGAAGCACATTTGTAACACTCCTATTCTTACAACCTTTTGACATTAACTGCACAGAAACACATTCCAGGGGCTAAATAGTTGAGAATTAGTAGTTACAAGCCTAAATCTCAATGATAACTCAAGTAGTGTTCCAGTGGTGCAGAGATGTGCTTTGACGCTCACACAGTGAGTTGGCCTTAGTGAAGCAAGAACGTGGAAACTCAATTTGTGAGAAAACCATAAGAGATATCTGAACCATTTTGCCTTGACAAAGTAGAGCTTGGGAAGCTACACAACATACATTTGAAATCTCCTGTCTATCCCACAGCATTCCAGAGAAACACCCATGTTTACCCTTTTTATGCTCATAAGCGACTTTTTAGCGCCTGAGAAGCACATTTGTGACACGTCCTATTCTTACAACCTTTTGACATTAACTGCACAGAAACACATTCCAGGGGCTAAATAGTTGAGAATTAGTAGTTACAAGCCTAAATCTCAATGATAATTCAAGTAGTATTCCAGTGGTGCAGAGATGTGCTTTGGCGCTCACACAGTGAGTTGGCCTTAGGGTTAGGGAGGGTTAGGGTTAGGGTTAGGGTTAGGGTTAGGGTTAGCTGCACAGAAACACATTCCAGGGGCTAAATAGTTGAGAATTAGTAGTTACAAGCCTAAATCTCAATGATAAATCAAGTAGTATTCCAGTGGTGCAGAGATGTGTTTTGTCGCTCACACAGTGAGTTGGCCTTAGGGTTAGGGTTAGGGTTAGGGTTAGGGTTAGGGTTAGGGTTAGGGTTAGGGTTAGCTGCACAGAAACACATTCCAGGGGCTAAATAGTTGAGAATTAGTAGTTACAAGCCTAAATCTCAATGATAACTCAAGTAGTGTTCCAGTGGTGCAGAGATGTGCTTTGACGCTCACACAGTGAGTTGGCCTTAGTGAAGCAAGAACGTGGAAACTCAATTTGTGAGAAAACCATAAGAGATATCTGAACCATTTTGCCTTGACAAAGTAGAGCTTGGGAAGCTACACAACATACATTTGAAAGCTCCTGTCTATCCCACAGCATTCCAGAGAAACACCAATGTTTACCCTTTTTATGCTCGTAAACGACTTTTTAGCGCCTGAGAAGCACATTTGTGACACGTCTCTATTCTTACAACCTTTTGACATTAACTGCACAGAAACACATTCCAGGGGCTAAATAGTTGAGAATTAGTAGTTACAAGCCTAAATCTCAATGATAATTCAAGTAGTATTCCAGTGGTGCAGAGATGTGCTTTGACGCTCACACAGTGAGTTGGCCTTAGGGTTAGGGTTAGGGTTAGGGTTAGGGTTAGGGTTAGGGTTAGCTGCACAGAAACACATTCCAGGGGCTAAATAGTTGAGAATTAGTAGTTACAAGCCTAAATCTCAATGATAATTCAAGTAGTATTCCAGTGGTGCAGAGATGTGCTTTGACGCTCACACAGTGAGTTGGCCTTAGGGTTAGGGTTAGGGTTAGGGTTAGGGTTAGGGTTAGCTGCACAGAAACACATTCCAGGGGCTAAATAGTTGAGAATTAGTAGTTACAAGCCTAAATCTCAATGATAACTCAAGTAGTGTTCCAGTGGTGCAGAGATGTGCTTTGACGCTCACACAGTGAGTTGGCCTTAGTGAAGCAAGAACGTGGAAACTCAATTTGTGAGAAAACCATAAGAGATATCTGAAACATTTTGCCTTGACAAAGTAGAGCTTGGGAAGCTACACAACATACATTTGAAAGCTCCTGTCTATCCCACAGCATTCCAGAGAAACACCCATGTTTACCCTTTTTATGCTCGCAAACGACTTTTTAGCGCCTGAGAAGCACATTTGTGACACCTCTCTATTCTTACAACCTTTTGACATTAACTGCACAGAAACACATTCCAGGTGGCTAAATAGTTGAGAATTAGTAGTTACAAGCCTAAATCTCAATGATAATTCAAGTAGTATTCCAGTGGTGCAGAGATGTGCTTTGACGCTCACACAGTGAGTTGGCCTTAGGGTTAGGGTTAGGGTTAGGGTTAGGGTTAGGGTTAGGGTTAGGGTTAGGGTTAGGGTTAGGGTTAGCTGCACAGAAACACATTCCAGGGCTAAATAGTTGAGAATTAGTAGTTACAAGCCTAAATCTCAATGATAACTCAAGTAGTGTTCCAGTGGTGCAGAGATGTGCTTTGACGCTCACACAGTGAGTTGGCCTTAGGGTTAGGGTTAGAGTTAGGGTTAGGGTTAGGGTTAGCTGCACAGAAACACATTCCAGGGGCTAAATAGTTGAGAATTAGTAGTTACAAGCCTAAATCTCAATGATAATTCAAGTAGTATTCCAGTGGTGCAGAGATGTGCTTTGACACTCACATAGTGAGTTGGCCTTAGGGTTAGGGTTAGGGTTAGGGTTAGGGTTAGGGTTAGGGTTACGGTTAGGGTTAGCTGCACAGAAACACATTCCAGGGGCTAAATAGTTGAGAATTAGTAGTTACAAGCCTAAATCTCAATGATAACTCAAGTAGTGTTCCAGTGGTGCAGAGATGTGCTTTGACGCTCACACAGTGAGTTGGCCTTAGTGAAGCAAGAACGTGGAAACTCAATTTGTGAGAAAACCATAAGAGATATCTGAAACATTTTGCCTTGACAAAGTAGAGCTTGGGAAGCTACACAACATACATTTGAAAGCTCCTGTCTATCCCACAGCATTCCAGAGAAACACCCATGTTTACCCTTTTTATGCTCATAAGCGACTTTTTAGCGCCTGAGAAGCACATTTGTGACACGTCCCTATTCTTACAACCTTTTGACATTAACTGCACAGAAACACATTCCAGGGGCTAAATAGTTGAGAATTAGTAGTTACAAGCCTAAATCTCAATGATAATTCAAGTAGTATTCCAGTGGTGCAGAGATGTGCTTTGACGCTCACACAGTGAGTTGGCCTTAGTGAAGCAAGAACGTGGAAACTCAATTTGTGAGAAAACCATAAGAGATATCTGAACCATTTTGCCTTGACAAAGTAGAGCTTGGGAAGCTACACAACATACATTTGAAAGCTCCTGTCTATCCCACAGCATTCCAGAGAAACACCCATGTTTACCCTTTTTATGCTCGCAAACGACTTTTTAGCGCCTGAGAAGCACATTTGTGACACGTCTCTATTCTTACAACCTTTTGACATTAACTGCACAGAAACACATTCCAGGGGCTAAATAGTTGAGAATTAGTAGTTACAAGCCTAAATCTCAATGATAATTCAAGTAGTATTCCAGTGGTGCAGAGATGTGCTTTGACGCTCACACAGAGTTGGCCTTAGGGTTAGGGTTAGGGTTAGGGTTAGGGTTAGGGTTAGGGTTAGGGTTAGGGTTAGGGTTAGCTGCACAGAAACACATTCCAGGGGCTAAATAGTTGAGAATTAGTAGTTACAAGCCTAAATCTCAATGATAACTCAAGTAGTGTTCCAGTGGTGCAGAGATGTGCTTTGACGCTCACACAGTGAGTTGGCCTTAGGGTTAGGGTTAGGGTTAGGGTTAGGGTTAGGGTTAGGGTTAGCTGCACAGAAACACATTCCAGGGTTAGGGTTAGGGTTAGGGTTAGGGTTAGGGTTAGCTGCACAGAAACACATTCCAGGGGCTAAATAGTTGAGAATTAGTAGTTACAAGCCTAAATCTCAATGATAACTCAAGTAGTGTTCCAGTGGTGCAGAGATGTGCTTTGACGCTCACACAGTGAGTTGGCCTTAGTGAAGCAAGAACGTGGAAACTCAATTTGTGAGAAAACCATAAGAGATATCTGAAACATTTTGCCTTGACAAAGTAGAGCTTGGGAAGCTACACAACATACATTTGAAAGCTCCTGTCTATCCCACAGCATTCCAGAGAAACACCCATGTTTACCCTTTTTATGCTCGCAAACGACTTTTTAGCGCCTGAGAAGCACATTTGTGACACGTCCCTATTCTTACAACCTTTTGACATTAACTGCACAGAAACACATTCCAGGGGCTAAATAGTTGAGAATTAGTAGTTACAAGCCTAAATCTCAATGATAATTCAAGTAGTATTCCAGTGGTGCAGAGATGTGCTTTGACGCTCACACAGTGAGTTGGCCTTAGGGTTAGGGTTAGGGTTAGGGTTAGGGTTAGGGTTAGGGTTAGGGTTAGGGTTAGCTGCACAGAAACACATTCCAGGGGCTAAATAGTTGAGAATTAGTAGTTACAAGCCTAAATCTCAATGATAACTCAAGTAGTGTTCCAGTGGTGCAGAGATGTGCTTTGGCAGCTCACACAGTGAGTTGGCCTTAGTGAAGCAAGAACGTGGAAACTCAATTTGTGAGAAAACCATAAGAGATATCTGAACCATTTTGCCTTGACAAAGTAGAGCTTGGGAAGCTACACAACATACATTTGAAAGCTCCTGTCTATCCCACAGCATTCCAGAGAAACACCCATGTTTACCCTTTTATGCTCAATAATCGACTTTTTAGCGCCTGAGAAGCACATTTGTGACACGTCTCTATTCTTACAACCTTTTGACATTAACTGCACAGAAACACATTCCAGGGGCTAAATAGTTGAGAATTAGTAGTTACAAGCCTAAATCTCAATGATAATTCAAGTAGTATTCCAGTGGTGCAGAGATGTGCTTTGACGCTCACACAGTGAGTTGGCCTTAGGGTTAGGGTTAGGGTTAGGGTTAGGGTTAGGGTTAGGGTTAGGGTTAGCTGCACAGAAACACATTCCAGGGGCTAAATAGTTGAGAATTAGTAGTTACAAGCCTAAATCTCAATGATAACTCAAGTAGTGTTCCAGTGGTGCAGAGATGTGCTTTGGCAGCTCACACAGTGAGTTGGCCTTAGGGTTAGGGTTAGGGTTAGGGTTAGGGTTAGGGTTAGCTGCACAGAAACACATTCCAGGGGCTAAATAGTTGAGAATTAGTAGTTACAAGCCTAAATCTCAATGATAACTCAAGTAGTGTTCCAGTGGTGCAGAGATGTGCTTTGACGCTCACACAGTGAGTTGGCCTTAGTGAAGCAAGAACGTGGAAACTCAATTTGTGAGAAAACCATAAGAGATATCTGAACCATTTTGCCTTGACAAAGTAGAGCTTGGGAAGCTACACAACATACATTTGAAAGCTCCTGTCTATCCCACAGCATTCCAGAGAAACACCCATGTTTACCCTTTTTATGCTCGTAAACGACTTTTTAGCGCCTGAGAAGCACATTTGTGACACGTCTCTATTCTTACAACCTTTTGACATTAACTGCACAGAAACACATTCCAGGGGCTAAATAGTTGAGAATTAGTAGTTACAAGCCTAAATCTCAATGATAATTCAAGTAGTATTCCAGTGGTGCAGAGATGTGCTTTGACGCTCACACAGTGAGTTGGCCTTAGGGTTAGGGTTAGGGTTAGGGTTAGGGTTAGGGTTAGGGTTAGGGTTAGGGTTACGGTTAGGGTTAGGGTTAGCTGCACAGAAACACATTCCAGGGGCTAAATAGTTGAGAATTAGTAGTTACAAGCCTAAATCTCAATGATAACTCAAGTAGTGTTCCAGTGGTGCAGAGATGTGCTTTGACGCTCACACAGTGAGTTGGCCTTAGGGTTAGGGTTAGGGTTAGGGTTAGGGTTAGGGTTAGGGTTAGCTGCACAGAAACACATTCCAGGGGCTAAATAGTTGAGAATTAGTAGTTACAAGCCTAAATCTCAATGATAACTCAAGTAGTGTTCCAGTGGTGCAGAGATGTGCTTTGACGCTCACACAGTGAGTTGGCCTTAGTGAAGCAAGAACGTGGAAACTCAATTTGTGAGAAAACCATAAGAGATATCTGAACCATTTTGCCTTGACAAAGTAGAACTTTGGAAGCTACACAACATACATTTGAAAGCTCCTGTCTATCCCACAGCATTCCAGAGAAACACCCATGTTTACCCTTTTTATGCTCGCAAACGACTTTTTAGCGCCTGAGAAGCACATTTGTGACACGTCCCTATTCTTACAACCTTTTTACATTAACTGCACAGAAACACATTCCAGGGGCTAAATAGTTGAGAATTAGTAGTTACAAGCCTAAATCTCAATGATAACTCAAGTAGTGTTCCAGTGGTGCAGAGATGTGCTTTGACAATTACACAGTGAGTTGGCCTAAGTGAAGCAAGAACGTGGAAACTCAGTTTGTGATAAAACCATAAGAGATATCTGAACCATTTTGCCTTGACAAAGTAGAGCTTGGGAAGCTACACAACATACATTTGAAAGCTCCTGTCTATCCCACAGCATTCCAGAGAAACACCCATGTTTACCCTTTTTATGCTCGCAAACGACTTTTTAGCGCCTGGGAAGCACATTTGTGACACGTCCCTATTCTTACAACCTTTTGACATTAACTGCACAGAAACACATTCCAGGGGCTAAATAGTTGAGAATTAGTAGTTACAAGCCTAAATCTCAATGATAATTCAAGTAGTATTCCAGTGGTGCAGAGATGTGCTTTGACGCTCACACAGTGAGTTGGCCTTAGGGTTAGGGTTAGGGTTAGGGTTAGGGTTAGGGTTACGGTTAGGGTTAGGGTTAGCTGCACAGAAACACATTCCAGGGGCTAAATAGTTGAGAATTAGTAGTTACAAGCCTAAATCTCAATGATAACTCAAGTAGTGTTCCAGTGGTGCAGAGATGTGCTTTGACGCTCACACAGTGAGTTGGCCTTAGGGTTAGGGTTGTTAGGGTTAGGGTTAGGGTTAGGGTTAGCTGCACAGAAACACATTCCAGGGGCTAAATAGTTGAGAATTAGTAGTTACAAGCCTAAATCTCAATGATAACTCAAGTAGTGTTCCAGTGGTGCAGAGATGTGCTTTGACGCTCACACAGTGAGTTGGCCTTAATGAAGCAAGAACGTGGAAACTCAATTTGTGAGAAAACCATAAGAGATATCTGAACCATTTTGCCTTGACAAAGTAGAGCTTGGGAAGCTACACAACATACATTTGAAAGCTCCTGTCTATCCCGTAGCATTCCAGAGAAACACCCATGTTTACCCTTTTTATGCTCGCAAACGACTTTTTAGCGCCTGAGAAGCACATTTGTGACACGTCTCTATTCTTACAACCTTTTGATATTAACTGCACAGAAACACATTCCAGGGGCTAAATAGTTGAGAATCAGTAGTTACAAGCCTAAATCTCAATGATAATTCAAGTAGTATTCCAGTGGTGCAGAGATGTGCTTTGACGCTCACACAGAGTTGGCCTTAGGGTTAGGGTTAGGGTTAGGGTTAGGGTTAGGGTTAGGGTTACGGTTAGGGTTACCTGCACAGAAACACATTCCAGGGGCTAAATAGTTGAGAATTAGTAGTTACAAGCCTAAATCTCAATGATAACTCAAGTAGTGTTCCAGTGGTGCAGAGATGTGCTTTGACGCTCACATAGTGAGTTGGCCTTAGGGTTAGGGTTAGGGTTAGGGTTAGGGTTAGGGTTAGGGTTAGGGTTAGCTGCACAGAAACACATTCCAGGGGCTAAATAGTTGAGAATTAGTAGTTACAAGCCTAATACTCAATGATAACTCAAGTAGTGTTCCAGTGGTGCAGAGATGTGCTTTGACGCTCACACAGTGAGTTGGCCTTAGTGAAGCAAGAACGTGGAAAGTCAATTTGTGAGAAAACCATAAGAGATATCTGAACCATTTTGCCTTGACAAAGTAGAACTTTGGAAGCTACACAACATACATTTGAAAGCTCCTGTCTATCCCACAGCATTCCAGAGAAACACCCATGTTTACCCTTTTTATGCTCGCAAACGACTTTTTAGCGCCTGAGAAGCACATTTGTGACACGTCCCTATTCTTATGTAACGGGTGGTACCTCGGGGTGTCGCTGCATCCCCACAGCCGCAGAGTTTAAAAAGGGGAAGTTGGCTGCTTGCCGGGAAGGTGCCAGTTCCCGTGGGAGGCCAGGTTGTTGGGCCCACGTGTGTGTGTTCGTGTTTGGCCAAATTGCTGGTAAGCTTTTAAAAATTGTATTAAATGTTTTGTAAATGCATGTTTTTAATTGACTTTTTGTGGCAGGATGGCCACACGGTTTTAGGAAAAAGCTGTGACTGAGGAGCTGTGTGTGTAGGGCTCATGACGCACAGGTATTTTATATTTTTTAAGTGGTTTTAAGTCATTAAACTAATGTGTTGAGTGTTCTTTATTCTTGTATTTTGTGTTTACAGTGCTTTTGGTTATATTGCTCCTGCTGTCCTTTTGTGTTGTAGTTTTTTTGTTTTAGTTAATCCGCCTGGTGGCCAAGGCGAGACCTGTGAAGGCGGATTAACTCACTTTTTACTTGTTTTTTGTTTGTCCTTGTTTTGTTTTAAGGTCACTTCCCTTAACTTTCACCAGCCGAGTACGACCTAAACCGACCCGACCTATGCCGTGTGCCTATTTGGAGTGGGTTGCAGTGCTACACGTGGAGTTTATTGCTGTGAGGTTGTTGATTGCGGTGTTTTGGTCTGAAGCACTGGTTCCATTCGGGTCGCCGTTCTTAGTTACTTTGGCTGGTGCCGAAGGATTGGGAAACAGCCGCTCTTTTTTATATGTAATAAATAACCCTAAACTTACAAAGCTTCTGCCTTGTTTCTCTGCATCGACACGTAACATTTGGCGTTGTCGGCAAAGCGTTTGGGAAGTGACCATTTTTTAAAAGTTTTGAAATAAGGACAGCAGGGGCAGTCGTGGCGCTGCCAAAGGGGGTTGGCCTTCAACTCTTGCACAGCCATGGATGACGCGGAGAAGCAGGCCATGTCACAGCGCATCAGAGAGCTGGAGAATCAGCTGGCGGCGCTGCGAGCCGCTGACACCGACTCTCAAACTGCCACTGTTTTCTGGAAAACTGAACAGTAACGATTCTTGTACTCTGGACGAGTGGATCGAGCAGATAAGACACTTTGCACAAAATAGAGGCGGAACTGAAAAGGAGCGGGCCCAAATTGTATTTGACCACCTAGAGGCGCTGCTCGCACAGAAATAAAGTTTCTGCCGGGCGGCCAGAGGGAGTGTATGGAGTCCATCTTTGAAGTTTTGAAAGAAGTTTATGGCTGTACTCACACTCATATTTCATTACAGCGCCGGTTCTACAACCGTAGACAACATGAGGGTGAGTCACTGATTGATTATTCTCACTCACTAATGGATTTAATGGACTTGATTATTATACGGATGCTCAAGTCGCCTCTAGAGCTGCCTCAAAAGACTTGCGGGATCAATTTATTGATGGAATCAGAGACATAAGTTTGAAAATAAGACTGAGAGACTTGGCTAGTGCTAACCCTAACTGGACCATTCGGGAGGCCAGGGCTGAAGCCACCAAATGGCTGGCCCAATGTGGTGGCCAGCTGGGACGGAGAAGTGGTGACCATAGCATGGTCTCTAATGAAACTGCTGCCTCTTGTGAAAGTGTTACTGGTTCAACGCAATATAATGAATTAATGTCTCTCTTGAAAGCGCAGCAGGCCCAGTTAGATTTGGTAATGAAAGCACTGGCTCCACAAAGTTTGCCTCCAGCTAGAACACCCTACACTAAACCCAGACGAACAGCTGATGGAAGACCTATCTGTTTTAGATGTGAGCAAAGTGGTCATATTGCTCGGAATTGTCCCATTAAGCCACAAAATGGGCCAAAGGAGGCTAGTCAAAATCAATCTGATTCGGTGGGAAACTAGAACCTGTCAGTGTGCAGAGCCAAACATTGGTGTGGGACAGCTCCAAAGACAGTACAGCTCATGTTGCTTTGGATAATTTGGTTGGGGGAGTGTTTTGAGGCTGAGGTAGACTTTGCTGGGGTCAGTGTTCTCTGTCCTATTAGACAGTGGGTCTATGGTTACTACGGTAACGGAGAGCTACTTCAATGATAATTTTTCACATCTGTCTGATAAAGATCTAAAGGATTGTGGGTGGCTTGGATTAAAGGCTGCCAATGGTTTGAAAATCCCTTACCTGGGTTATATTGAGTTGGATTTGCATATCCTGGGTGTGCCCCTCCCACGCCGCGGTGTGTTGATTGTGAAAGATCCCATTGATAGTTACATGAGACAGAAAAAGGCAACTGTACCTGGAGTTCTGGGCATGAATGTGTTTAATCCTCTCTATTATGAACTGCTGAAGCAATATGGCCCTGAACTCTGGGAGGCACCAGTGATCCAGTCTGCACCACCAGGGCTGAGGAAGATCCTGAGGTACTGCCAAGTGATGGACGCCATGGCCAGTTCTCCAGACCCTCATCTAGTGAGAGTACAGGGTAAGAAGCCTTTACGTATTCCAGCTGGCAGTTTGAAGTATGTCCCAGTCACCTGCCCACAAGTGCACTTACACCAGCCCATAGAACTCATGGTGGAACCTCTTGGGCCTGAGTACACCAGTTTGCCTGAGGGATTGTTGGTCTCACCTTCCTTAGTGAAGGCAGAACATGGCAGGGCATTCGTGCCAGTTACGAATGTGGGTACAACAGATGTTTGGTTAACACCACGAAGGGTGATTGCAACTGTTCAGACTGCTGAGGTTGTTATTGGGGAGCAGTCACAGATCCAAGTTTCTGTTGATTCCAATAGTTGCACCGCATGTATTTTCAGTCAAGAAATGACTTGTGGCAACGTGGTTGATTTACCAGAGTTTGAAAATCTAGAGGAGGAGGAGAGATTGCAAGCAAAGGCTCTATTGATGAAGTATAGTAGAGTATTTGCGCAAAATGATTTAGATGTTGGATGTACAGATTTGATAAAACATGAAATCCCTTTATTTGATCAGACTCCAGTGCGGCAGCCGTACAGACGCATTCCCCCATCACAGTATGAACTGGCACGCAATCACATACAACAGTTGCTTCAATGTCAAATAATACGTGAGAGTAGCAGTCCCTACTCCTCCCCAATCGTCCTGGTGCTAAAAAAAGATGGTACACTTCGCATGTGTGTAGACTACAGACTGTTAAACGCAAAGACTAGAAAGGATGCGTTTCCTCTTCCCCGAATAGAGGAGTCTTTGGATGCTTTGGCTGGAGCTCAGTGGTTTTCTACACTCGACTTGGCCAGTGGCTACAGCCAAGTGGAAATGGCTGAAAGGGATAAGGCAAAGACTGCATTTTGCACTCCTTTTGGTTTATTTGAGTTTAATCGCATGCCTTTTGGTTTATGTAACGCACCCAGTACTTTTCAGCGGCTCATGGAGCGCATTTTTGGGGACTGTCGCCACCAATCAGTGCTCTTGTATTTAGATGATGTTATTGTTTTTTCTTCCTCTGTGAAACAGCATATTGAACGGTTAGAGCAGATTTTCTCCCGTTTAGAAACTCGGGGGTTAAAAGTTAAACTCTCTAAATGTAATTTTTTCCAGAAACGTGTAAAGTATTTAGGCCATGTAGTATCTGCTGAAGGTGTATCCACAGACCCTGATAAAGTGGCAGTAGTGCGAGAATGGAAGCAACCAGAAAACCTGGCGGAGTTAAGATCATTCCTAGGGTTTGCTTCATACTACAGGAGGTTTATTGCGGGGTTTTCAAAAATGGCGGGCCCTTTAAACAGGTTAGTGGCCAAACTTCTCCCTTCAGGTAGGAAGGGCAAAACCCCAAAGAAGCCCCTAGCTGAGGATTGGGACCCAGACTGTGAACAGAGTTTTTTAAAACTGAAAACTGCTTTAATAACCACTCCTGTTCTCGCCTACGCAGATTTCCAGAAGCCATTTGTCTTGGAGGTAGATGCAAGCCATGGGGGTTTGGAGTGCGGTCTTATCCCAAGAGAATGGGGGTAAGTTGAGACCGATTGCCTTTGCTAGTCGAAGTTTAAAGCCTACAGAGCGCAATATGAGTAACTATAGCTCTATGAAGCTTGAGTTGGTTGCTTTGAAATGGGCTGTTACTGAAAAATTTAGAGAATACTTGATTGGCAATAAATGTACAGTGTTCACAGACAACAATCCCCTGAGCCATTTGGCTACTGCAAAATTAGGCGCCACAGAGCAGCGATGGGCTTCAGAGCTAGCATCTTTTGATTTAACTATTAAGTATCGCCCTGGTGCTCAAAATGCAAATGCAGATGCTCTGTCCCGCCTCCACATAACATCTGAGGAGCCCTTGAGGGAAGAGGAAGAAGTTTCAGGTGTGCAGGCAGAAATAAGGGTGTTACCTGGGCTGTCTATGTCTGACCTCTCTACCTTACAGTCTCAAGATCCTGTGGTTGGCCGTTTTTTGAAGTATTGGGGGGAGGATAGGATGCCAAATGCTACGGAGAGGCAGCAGCTCAGTAAGGGTGTGAGAGAGCTTGTACGTCAGTGGGGCCGAATTAGAATGAGAGAGTCTGTGCTCTATCGTTGTGTCCACCAATCAGATGGAGAGGGGGAGGTTCAACAGCTGGTGTTGCCGCAGTGTTTACAGGAGCGAGTTCTCCGTACCCTTCATGATGAGCATGGCCACCAGGGAGTAGAACGCACACTACAGCTAGTTCGCTCCAGGTACTACTGGCCAAACATGTATGGTGAGGTGGAGAAATGGTGTAAAAGCTGTGAGAGGTGTGTGCTGTCTAAAGCCCTGCAGCCTAAAGTTAAGACATACATGGGCGCAGTCAAAGCATCCCGGCCTCATGAAATCTTGGCCATAGATTTTACTGTGTTGGAGCCATCTACAGACGGGAAAGAAAATGTTTTGGTCATGACTGATGTCTTTTCAAAGTTTACTCAGACCGTTGCCACTAAAGATCAGCGGGCGAGTACAGTGGCAGAGGTCTTAGTGAAAAATTGGTTTCAGCCATTCGGCCCTCCTAGTCGAATTCACTCGGATCAAGGGAGAAATTTTGAGAGTAGCCTGGTTCAGCAGCTCTGTAAGATCTATAACATAGAGAAAAGCCGCACCACCCCTTACCACCCCCAGGGCAATGGCCAGTGTGAACGGTTTAATCGTACGCTACATGACTTACTGCGAGCCCTCCCTCCGGAACAAAAGCGTAGGTGGCCTTTATCTCAAGTGACGTATGCATATAACACTACGGTCCATCAATCCACTGGTGTTACCCCTTATTTTTTAATGTTTGGAAGGGAGCCAAAATTACCAGTGGATTTTTTGACGGAGGAGAAACTGAGACGGAGATCCCCTTGGAAGAGTGGGTGGAAGAACACCAGAAGTCGTTAGGAGCGGCATATGAAACTGTTCAGAAAAGACTAGAAAGTAGAAGGACACAGAGAGAATTGAGAGAACAGGATCAGTCTATGGCTGCGGAGTTTGAGGAGGGTGATTTGGTTTATACAAGAAACCGTTCAGTCAGGGGTAGGAACAAAATTCAGGACTTCTGGGACCCTACCCCTTATAAAGTTGTTCGGCCCCCACTAGCAAAAGGGGTGGTTTACTCTGTAGCCCCAGTTGGTCAGGAGGGCCCACTGCGGCAGTTACATAGGACAGAGCTGAGGAGTGTCCCTGATAGTTGGGAGGATGGTACTTCAGAGGGTCCTATTGTAGAGGAGGGGCCCACTGCCTCTAGGGGAGCAGATACAGTGAGTGATGTGTCTGAATCTGAGTCTGCTCCTGGGTTACGAAATGATGGAATTGTTTTAACTGTGAATGATGAAGTGTTGTCTGAATGTCCAACAGGCTCTCCCACTGAGGAAACTGGCACCCCCTTAGTCTCTGAGCCTCGGAGGTCACTTAGAAAAAACGCCGGACAACACTCAAATCCACATAGGCTGCCACAATCTGTACAAGTTTCTAAACCAGCGGTTTAAGTTTGTAGTATCATCGTCGGGTCGACGATTATACTTGTTGGGGAGGGATGTAACGGGTGGTACCTCGGGGTGTCGCTGCATCCCCACAGCCGCAGAGTTTAAAAAGGGGAAGTTGGCTGCTTGCCGGGAAGGTGCCAGTTCCCGTGGGAGGCCAGGTTGTTGGGCCCACGTGTGTGTGTTCGTGTTTGGCCAAATTGCTGGTAAGCTTTTTAAAATTGTATTAAATGTTTTGTAAATGCATGTTTTTAATTGACTTTTTGTGGCAGGATGGCCACACGGTTTTAGGAAAAAGCTGTGACTGAGGAGCTGTGTGTGTAGGGCTCATGACGCACAGGTATTTTATATTTTTTAAGTGGTTTTAAGTCATTAAACTAATGTGTTGAGTGTTCTTTATTCTTGTATTTTGTGTTTACAGTGCTTTTGGTTATATTGCTCCTGCTGTCCTTTTGTGTTGTAGTTTTTTTGTTTTAGTTAATCCGCCTGGTGGCCAAGGCGAGACCTGTGAAGGCGGATTAACTCACTTTTTACTTGTTTTTTGTTTGTCCTTGTTTTGTTTTAAGGTCACTTCCCTTAACTTTCACCAGCCGAGTACGACCTAAACCGACCCGACCTATGCCGTGTGCCTATTTGGAGTGGGTTGCAGTGCTACACGTGGAGTTTATTGCTGTGAGGTTGTTGATTGCGGTGTTTTGGTCTGAAGCACTGGTTCCATTCGGGTCGCCGTTCTTAGTTACTTTGGCTGGTGCCGAAGGATTGGGAAACAGCCGCTCTTTTTTATATGTAATAAATAACCCTAAACTTACAAAGCTTCTGCCTTGTTTCTCTGCATCGGCACGTAACACTTACAACCTTTTGACATTAACTGCACAGAAACACATTCCAGGGGCTAAATAGTTGAGAATTAGTAGTTACAAGCCTAAATCTCAATGATAACTCAAGTAGTGTTCCAGTGGTGCAGAGATGTGCTTTGACGCTCACACAGTGAGTTGGCCTTAGTGAAGCAAGAACGTGGAAACTCAATTTGTGAGAAAACCATAAGAGATATCTGAACCATTTTGCCTTGACAAAGTAGAGCTTGGGAAGCTACACAACATACATTTGAAAGCTCCTGTCTATCCCACAGCATTCCAGAGAAACACCCATGTTTACCCTTTTTATGCTCGCAAACGACTTTTTAGCGCCTGGGAAGCACATTTGTGACACGTCCCTATTCTTACAACCTTTTGATATTAACTGCACAGAAACACATTCCAGGGGCTAAATAGTTGAGAATTAGTAGTTACAAGCCTAAATCTCAATGATAACTAAAGTAGTGTTCCAGTGGTGCAGAGATGTGCTTTGACGCTCACACAGTGAGTTGGCCTTAGGGTTAGGGTTAGGGTTAGGGTTAGGGTTAGGGTTAGGGTTAGGGTTAGGGTTAGGGTTAGGATTAGCTGCACAGAAACACATTCCAGGGGCTAAATAGTTGGGAATTAGTAGTTACAAGCCTAAATCTCAATGATAACTCAAGTAGTGTTCCAGTGGTGCAAAGATGTGCTTTGACGCTCACACAGTGAGTTGGCCTTAGGGTTAGGGTTAGAGTTAGGGTTAGGGTTAGGGTTAGCTGCACAGAAACACATTCCAGGGTTAGGGTTAGGGTTAGGGTTAGGGTTAGGGTTAGGGTTAGCTGCACAGAAACACATTCCAGGGGCTAAATAGTTGAGAATTAGTAGTTACAAGCCTAAATCTCAATGAAAACTCAAGTAGTATTCCAGTGGTGCAGAGATGTGCTTTGACAATTACACAGTGAGTTGGCCTAAGTGAAGCAAGAACGTGGAAACTCAGTTTGTGATAAAACCATAAGAGATATCTGAAACATTTTGCCTTGACAAAGTAGAGCTTGGGAAGCTACACAACATACACTTGAAAGCTCCTGTCTATCCCACAGCATTCCAGAGAAACACCCATGTTTACCCTTTTTATGCTCGCAAACGACTTTTTAGCGCCTGGGAAGCACATTTGTGACACGTCCCTATTCTTACAACCTTTTGACATTAACTGCACAGAAACACATTCCAGGGGCTAAATAGTTGAGAATTAGTAGTTACAAGCCTAAATCTCAATGATAACTCAAGTAGTGTTCCAGTGGTGCAGAGATGTGCTTTGACGCTCACACAGTGAGTTGGCCTTAGTGAAGCAAGAACCTGAAAACTCAATTTGTGAGAAAACCATAAGAGATATCTGAACCATTTTGCCTGACAAAGTAGAGCTTGGGAAGCTACACAACATACATTTGAAAGCTCCTGTCTATCCCACAGCATTCCAGAGAAACACCCATGTTTACCCTTTTTATGCTCGCAAACGACTTTTTAGCGCCTGGGAAGCACATTTGTGACACGTCCCTATTCTTACAACCTTTTGACATTAACTGCACAGAAACACATTCCAGGGGCTAAATAGTTGAGAATTAGTAGTTACAAGCCTAAATCTCAATGATAATTCAAGTAGTATTCCAGTGGTGCAGAGATGTGCTTTGACGCTCACAGAGTGAGTTGGCCTTAGGGTTAGGGTTAGGGTTAGGGTTAGGGTTAGGGTTAGCTGCACAGAAACACATTTCAGGGGCTAAATAGTTGAGAATTAGTAGTTACAAGCCTAAATCTCAATGATAATTCAAGTAGTATTCCATTGGTGCAGAGATGTGCTTTGACGCTCACACAGTGAGTTGGCCTTAGGGTTAGGGTTAGGGTTAGGGTTAGGGTTAGGGTTAGGGTTAGCTGCACAGAAACACATTCCAGGGGCTAAATAGTTGAGAATTAGTAGTTACAAGCCTAAATCTCAATGATAACTCAAGTAGTGTTCCAGTGGTGCAGAGATGTGCTTTGACGCTCACACAGTGAGTTGGCCTTAGTGAAGCAAGAACGTGGAAACTCAATTTGTGAGAAAACCATAAGAGATATCTGAACCATTTTGCCTTGACAAAGTAGAGCTTGGGAAGCTACACAACATACATTTGAAATCTCCTGTCTATCCCACAGAATTCCAGAGAAACACCCATGTTTACCCTTTTTATGCTCGCAAACGACTTTTTAGCGCCTGAGAAGCACATTTGTGACACGTCTCTATTCTTACAACCTTTTTACATTAACTGCACAGAAACACATTCCAGGGGCTAAATAGTTGAGAATTAGTAGTTACAAGCCTAAATCTCAATGATAACTCAAGTAGTGTTCCAGTGGTGCAGAGATGTGCTTTGACGCTCACACAGTGAGTTAGCCTTAGGGTTAGGGTTAGAGTTAGGTTTAGGGTTAGGGTTAGCTGCACAGAAACACATTCCAGGGTTAGGGTTAGGGTTAGGGTTAGGGTTAGGGTTAGGGTTAGGGTTAGGGTTAGGGTTAGCTGCACAGAAACACATTCCAGGGAATAAATAGTTGAGAATTAGTAGTTACAAGCCTAAATCTCAATGATAACTCAAGTAGTGTTCCAGTGGTGCAGAGATGTGCTTTGACGCTCATACAGTGAGTTGGCCTTAGTGAAGCAAGAACGTGGAAACTCAATTTGTGAGAAAACCATAAGAGATATCTGAACCATTTTGCCTGACAAAGTAGAGCTTGGGAAGCTACACAACATACATTTGAAAGCTCCTGTCTATCCCACAGCATTCCAGAGAAACACCCATGTTTACCCTTTTTATGCTCGCAGACGACTTTTTAGCGCCTGGGAAGCACATTTGTGACACGTCTCTATTCTTACAACCTTTTGACATTAACTGCACAGAAACACATTCCAGGGGCTAAATAGTTGAGAATTAGTAGTTACAAGCCTAAATCTCAATGATAATTCAAGTAGTATTCCAGTGGTGCAGAGATGTGCTTTGACGCTCACAGAGTGAGTTGGCCTTAGGGTTAGGGTTAGGGTTAGGGTTAGGGTTAGGGTTAGGGTTAGCTGCACAGAAACACATTCCAGGGGCTAAATAGTTGAGAATTAGTAGTTACAAGCCTAAATCTCAATGATAACTCAAGTAGTGTTCCAGTGGTGCAGAGATGTGCTTTGACGCTCACACAGTGAGTTGGCCTTAGTGAAGCAAGAACGTGGAAACTCAATTTGTGAGAAAACCATAAGAGATATCTGAACCATTTTGCCTTGACAAAGTAGAGCTTGGGAAGCTACACAACATACATTTGAAATCTCCTGTCTATCCCATAGTATTCCAGAGAAACACCCATGTTTACCCTTTTTATGCTCGTAAACGACTTTTTAGCGCCTGAGAAGCACATTTGTGACACGTCTCTATTCTTACAACCTTTTGACATTAACTGCACAGAAACACATTCCAGGGGCTAAATAGTTGAGAATTAGTAGTTACAAGCCTAAATCTCAATGATAACTCAAGTAGTGTTCCAGTGGTGCAGAGATGTGCTTTGACGCTCACACAGTGAGTTAGCCTTAGGGTTAGGGTTAGAGTTAGGGTTAGGGTTAGGGTTAGCTGCACAGAAACACATTCCAGGGTTAGGGTTAGGGTTAGGGTTAGGGTTAGGGTTAGGGTTAGCTGCACAGAAACACATTCCAGGGGCTAAATAGTTGAGAATTAGTAGTTACAAGCCTAAATTTCAATGAAAACTCAAGTAGTTTTCCAGTGGTGCAGAGATGTGCTTTGACAATTACACAGTGAGTTGGCCTTAGTGAAGCAAGAACGTGGAAACTTAGTTTGTGAGAAAACCATAAGAGATATCTGAACCATTTTGCCTTGACAAAGTAGAGCTTGGGAAGCTACACAACATACATTTGAAAGCTCCTGTCTATCCCACAGCATTCCAGAGAAACACCCATGTTTACCCTTTTTATGCTCGCAAACGACTTTTTAGCGCCTGGGAAGCACATTTGTGACACGTCCCTATTCTTACAACCTTTTGACATTAACTGCACAGAAACACATTCCAGGGGCTAAATAGTTGAGAATTAGTAGTTACAAGCCTAAATCTCAATGATAATTCAAGTAGTATTCCAGTGGTGCAGAGATGTGCTTTGATGCTCACACAGTGAGTTGGCCGTAGGGTTAGGGTTAGGGTTAGGGTTAGGGTTAGGGTTAGGGTTAGCTGCACAGAAACACATTCCAGGGGCTAAATAGTTGAGAATTAGTAGTTACAAGCCTAAATCTCAATGATAACTCAAGTAGTGTTCCAGTGGTGCAGAGATGTGCTTTGACGCTCATACAGTGAGTTGGCCTTAGTGAAGCAAGAACGTGGAAACTCAATTTGTGAGAAAACCATAAGAGATATCTGAACCATTTTGCCTTGACAAAGTAGAGCTTGGGAAGCTACACAACATACATTTGAAATCTCCTGTCTATCCCACAGGATTCCAGAGAAACACCCATGTTTACCCTTTTTATGCTCGCAAACGACTTTTTAGCGCCTGAGAAGCACATTTGTGACACGTCTCTATTCTTACAACCTTTTGACATTAACTGCACAGAAACACATTCCAGGGGCTAAATAGTTGAGAATTAGTAGTTACAAGCCTAAATCTCAATGATAACTCAAGTAGTGTGCCCTTGGTGCAGAGATGTGCTTTGACGCTCACAGAGTGAGTTGGCCTTAGGGTTAGGGTTAGGGTTAGGGTTAGGGTTAAGGTTAGGGTTAGGGTTAGGGTTAGGGTTAGGGTTAGGGTTAGGGTTAGCTGCACAGAAACACATTCCAGGGAATAAATAGTTGAGAATTAGTAGTTACAAGCCTAAATCTCAATGAAAACTCAAGTAGTGTTCCAGTGGTGCAGAGATGTGCTTTGACGCTCACACAGTGAGTTGGCCTTAGTGAAGCAAGAACGTGGAAACTCAATTTGTGAGAAAACCATAAGAGATATCTGAACCATTTTGCCTTGACAAAGTAGAGCTTGGGAAGCTACACAACATACATTTGAAATCTCCTGTCTATCCCATAGCATTCCAGAGAAACACCCATGTTTACCCTTTTTATGCTGGCAAACGACTTTTTAGCGCCTGAGAAGCACATTTGTTACACGTCTCTATTTTTACAACCTTTTGACATTAACTGCACAGAAACACATTCCAGGGGCTAAATAGTTGAGAATTAGTAGTTACAAGCCTAAATCTCAATGATAACTCAAGTAGTGTTCCAGTGGTGCAGAGATGTGCTTTGACGCTCACACAGTGAGTTGGCCTTAGGGATAGGGTTAGGGTTAGGGTTAGGGTTAGGGTTAGGGTTAGCTGCACAGAAACACATTCCAGGGAATAAATAGTTGAGAATTAGTAGTTACAAGCTTAAATCTCAATGATAACTCAAGTAGTGTTCCAGTGGTGCAGAGATGGGCTTTGACGCTCACACAGTGAGTTGGCCTTAGGGTTAGGGTTAGTGTTAGGGTTAGGGTTAGGGTTAGGGTTAGGGTCAGGGTTAGCTGCACAGAAACACTTTCCAGGGGCTAAATAGTTGAGAATTAGTAGTTACAAGCCTAAATCTCAATGATAACTCAAGTAGTGTTCCAGTGGTGCAGAGATGTGCTTTGACGCTCACACAGTGAGTTGGCCTTAGGGTTAGGGTTAGTGTTAGGGTTAGGGTTAGGGTTAGGGTTAGGGTTAGGGTCAGGGTTAGCTGCATCGAAACACTTTCCAGGGGCTAAATAGTTGAGAATTAGTAGTTACAAGCCTAAATCTCAATGATAACTCAAGTAGTGTTCCAGTGGTGCAGAGATGTGCTTTGACGCTCACACAGTGAGTTGGCCTTAGTGAAGCAAGAACGTGGAAACTCAATTTGTGAGAAAACCATAAGAGATATCTGAACCATTTTGCCTGACAAAGTAGAGCTTGGGAAGCTACACAACATACATTTGAAAGCTCCTGTCTATCCCACAGCATTCCAGAGAAACACCCATGTTTACCCTTTTTATGCTCGCAAACGACTTTTTAGCGCCTGAGAAGCACATTTGTGACACTTCTCTATTCTTACAACCTTTTGACATTAACTGCACAGAAACACATTCCAGGGGCTAAATAGTTGAGAATTAGTACCCAATTAGTGACCCAATAGGCCCCCAACATTTACTTGTTTAGTTTGAGTAAGTGCTATTTGTTGGGACGGCTGCACAACACATTGTACATAACATGGAAGACAAATTATTATTAAATCTCATTAAAACAACCTCAAATTGAGCCACTGATGGCCTCTACATTCATAAGTGCTTCTCTTTGGGGTTGTCTTGGTTTTGCTTTACCCTCAGGAACTGGACTTATCTTCTCTTTTGAAGGCTACAATCCAGTTTTCACAGAAAATGGTAATTCACATTACCCTGGCACAAGCAATCACTTGACTTTTGAATGCAGTAAGTTCTACTTGTTGGTGTACTGCTCATGACTTTATTTACATCCATTTTCTAAAAGATGTTTTGGAGAAGATTGTTCAAGCGCCAACTTCAGAAAGTCATTTGTATTAGTAGTTGAGATATTAGTAGTTACAAGCTTAAATCTCAATGATAACTCAAGTAGTGTTCCAGTGGTGCAGAGATGGGCTTTGACGCTCACACAGTGAGTTGGCCTTAGGTTAGGGTTAGGTTAGGGTTAGGGTTAGGGTTAGGGTTAGGTTAGGACCTGGGTAGACTGCCCGTCCCGAGGGGGAACAGGGGACTGCCTCCTGCTGGTGGCAGCCTGTGCTCTGGCCCTCCTAGTCAGTGTAGTGGCTCCGGTCGTGTCCCAAGAGTTTGTCTAGGGCGGCTGTCCTGACGCCTCTTGGGCCAGTCATACGCCATACCCGAGGGTATGTGGTTTTGAAAACAGTTGTTTTGTTCATCAATATTTTTTGTTGTTTTTACTGGTTTATTTGTTTTTTGGTAATTTTTATTTTATATAAAAATAAAATGAAAAAATGAAAAAGTAGCGCTATGGTTGTGTGCTCTGACAACGTTTCGACTCTACGGAGTCTTCTTCAGGTCTACGCACACAATTTTTGAAAATAAACAACGGATCTCAGTGGCTCTGCGGCTGACAGTGAGCATCCGCGTCAGGAATGAGAGAAGGAGAGCCCGTGCGGCTTTTATAAGTCCCACACAAGCTCCGCCCCTCTGCATTCTGGCTTAGGCCTGGGTGTGTTCCCATTGGCTACCACTAAAATTTGAATTTAAAGAACTAAAAAAGCTTCCAAAAATGTGAAAGTATTATATGTTAAAAGCAGAAAACATTCTGAACTCTAAAAATGCATTTTTTGAATTTTAAAATACTGGGAACAATTAAATAAAAATGGGTTAGACAAGGGGTCCAATTGGTTAGGGTTAGTGTGAGGGTCCTGTGTAGGATGTATAAATAAAATTCATTTTCACTCCTAGGGTTAGGGTTAGGTTTAGGCGAGAAGTCCGAATGGTTAGGGTTAGGGTTAGGGTTAGGGTTAGGGTTAGGGTTAGGGTTAGGGTAAGGGTTAGGGTTAGGGTTAGGGTAAGGGTTAGGGTTAGGGTAAGGGTTAGGGTTAGGGTTAGGGTTAGGGTAAGGGTTAGGGTTAGGGTTAGGGTTAGGGTTAGTAGGGTTAGGGTTAGGGTTAGGGTTAGGGTTAGGGTTAGGGTTAGGGTTAGGGTTAGGGTTAGGGTTAAGGTTAGGGTTAGGGTTAGGGTTAGCTGCACAGAAACACATACCAGGGAATAAATAGTTGAGAATTAGTAGTTACAAGCCTAAATCTCAATGATAACTCAAGTAGTGTGCCCTTGGTGCAGAGATGTGCTTTGACGCTCACAGAGTGAGTTGGCCTTAGGGTTAGGGTTAGGGTTAGGGTTAGGGTTAGGGTTAGGGTTAGGGTTAGGGTTAGGGTTAGGGTTAGGGTTAGGGTTAGCTGCACAGAAACACATTCCAGGGAATAAATAGTTGAGAATTAGTAGTTACAAGCCTAAATCTCAATGAAAACTCAAGTAGTGTTCCAGTGGTGCAGAGATGTGCTTTGACGCTCACACAGTGAGTTGGCCTTAGCAAGAACGTGGAAACTCAATTTCTGAGAAAACCATAAGAGATATCTGAACCATTTTGTCTGACAAAGTAGAGCTTGGGAAGCTACACAACATACATTTGAAATCTCCTGTCTATCCCACAGCATTCCAGAGAAACACCCATGTTTACCCTTTTTATGCTCGCAAACGACTTTTTAGCGCCTGAGAAGCACATTTGTGACACGTCTCTATTCTTACAACCTTTTGACATTAACTGAACAGAAACACATTCCAGGGGCTAAATAGTTGAGAATTAGTAGTTACAAGCCTAAATCTCAATGATAACTCAAGTAGTGTGCCCTTGGTGCAGAGATGTGCTTTGACGCTCACAGAGTGAGTTGGCCTTAGGGTTAGGGTTAGGGTTAGGGTTAGGGTTAGGGTTAGGGTTAGCTGCACAGAAACACATTCCAGGGAATAAATAGTTGAGAATTAGTAGTTACAAGCTTAAATCTCAATGATAACTCAAGTAGTGTTCCAGTGGTGCAGAGATGGGCTTTGACGCTCACACAGTGAGTTGGCCTTAGGGTTAGGGTTAGTGTTAGGGTTAGGGTTAGGGTTAGGGTTAGGGTCAGGGTTAGCTGCATCGAAACACATTCCAGGGGCTAAATAGTTGAGAATTAGTAGTTTCAAGCCTAAATCTCAATGATAACTCAAGTAGTGTTCCAGTGGTGCAGAGATGTGCTTTGACGCTCACACAGTGAGTTGGCCTTAGGGTTAGGGTTAGGGTTAGGGTTAGGGTTAGGGTTAGCTGCACAGAAACACATTCCAGGGGCTAAATAGTTAAGAATTAGTAGTTACAAGCCTAAATCTCAATGATAACTCAAGTAGTGTTCCAGTGGTGCAGAGATGTGCTTTGACGCTCACACAGTGAGTTGGCCTTAGTGAAGCAAGAACGTGGAAACTCAATTTGTGAGAATACCATAAGAGATATCTGAACCATTTTGTCTGACAAAGTAGAGTTTGGGAAGCTACACAACATACATTTGAAATCTCCTGTCTATCCCATAGCATTCTAGAGAAACACCCATGTTTATCCTTTTTATGCTCGCAGACGACTTTTTAGCGCCTGAGAAGCACATTTGTGACACGTCTCTATTCTTACAACCTTTTGACATTAACTGCACAGAAACACATTCCAGGGGCTAAATAGTTGAGAATTAGTAGTTACAAGCCTAAATCTCAATGATAACTAAAGTAGTGTGCCCTTGGTGCAGAGATGTGCTTTGACGCTCACAGAGCGTAAAAGCACACCCTAACCCCTTAGGGTTAGGGTTAGGGTTAGGGTTAGGGTTAGGGTTAGCTGCACAGAAACACATTCCAGGGAATAAATAGTTGAGAATTAGTAGTTACAAGCCTAAATCTCAATGATAACTCAAGTAGTGTTCCAGTGGTGCAGAGATGTGCTTTCACGCTCACACAGTGAGTTGGCCTTAGTGAAGCAAGAACGTGGAAACTCAATTTGTGAGAAAACCATAAGAGATATCTGAACCATTTTGTGTGACAAAGTAGAGCGTGGGAAGCTACACAACATACATTTGAAATCTCCTGTCTATCCCACAGCATTCCAGAGAAACATCCATGTTTACCCTTTTTATGCTCGCAAACGACTTTTTAGCGCCTGAGAAGCACATTTGTAACACGTCTCTATTCTTACAACCTTGTGACATTAACTGCACAGAAACACATTCCAGGGGCTAAATAGTTGAGAATTAGTAGTTACAAGCCTAAATCTCAATGATAACTCAAGTAGTGTTCCAGTGGTGCAGAGATGTGCTTTGACGCTCACACAGTGAGTTGGCCTTAGGGATAGGGTTAGGGTTAGGGTTAGGGTTAGGGTTAGGGTTAGCTGCACAGAAACACATTCCAGGGAATAAATAGTTGAGAATTAGTAGTTACAAGCTTAAATCTCAATGATAACTCAAGTAGTGTTCCAGTGGTGCAGAGATGGGCTTTGACGCTCACACAGTGAGTTGGCCTTAGGGTTAGGGTTAGTGTTAGGGTTAGGGTTAGGGTTAGGTTAGGTTAGGATTAGGGTTAGGGTTAGCTGCACAGAAACACATTCCAGGGGCTAAATAGTTGAGAATTAGTAGTTACACGCCTAAATCTCAATGATAACTCAAGTAGTGTTCCAGTGGTGCAGAGATGTGCTTTGACGCTCACACAGTGAGTTGGCCTTAGTGAAGCAAGAACGTGAAAACTCAATTTGTGAGAAAACCATAAGAGATATCTGAACCATTTTGCCTGACAAAGTAGAGCTTGGGAAGCTACACAACATACATTTGAAAGCTCCTGTCTATCCCACAGCATTCCAGAGAAACACCCATGTTTACCCTTTTTATGCTCGCAGACGACTTTTTAGCGCCTGGGAAGCACATTTGTGACACGTCCCTATTCTTACAACCTTTTGACATTAACTGCACAGAAACACATTCCAGGGGCTAAATAGTTGAGAATTAGTAGTTACAAGCCTAAATCTCAATGATAATTCAAGTAGTATTCCAGTGGTGCAGAGATGTGCTTTGACGCTCACAGAGTGAGTTGGCCTTAGGGTTAGGGTTAGGGTTAGGGTTAGGGTTAGGGTTAGGGTTAGCTGCACAGAAACACATTCCAGGGGCTAAATAGTTGAGAATTAGTAGTTACAAGCCTAAATCTCAATGATAACTCAAGTAGTGTTCCAGTGGTGCAGAGATGTGCTTTGACGCTCACACAGTGAGTTGGCCTTAGTGAAGCAAGAACGTGGAAACTCAATTTGTGAGAAAACCATAAGAGATATCTGAACCATTTTGCCTTGACAAAGTAGAGCTTGGGAAGCTACACAACATACATTTGAAATCTCCTGTCTATCCCACAGAATTCCAGAGAAACACCCATGTTTACCCTTTTTATGCTCGCAAACGACTTTTTAGCGCCTGAGAAGCACATTTGTGACACGTCTCTATTCTTACAACCTTTTGACATTAACTGCACAGAAACACATTCCAGGGGCTAAATAGTTGAGAATTAGTAGTTACAAGCCTAAATCTCAATGATAACTCAAGTAGTGTTCCAGTGGTGCAGAGATGTGCTTTGACGCTCACACAGTGAGTTAGCCTTAGGGTTAGGGTTAGAGTTAGGGTTAGGGTTAGGGTTAGCTGCACAGAAACACATTCCAGGGTTAGGGTTAGGGTTAGGGTTAGGGTTAGGGTTAGGGTTAGCTGCACAGAAACACATTCCAGGGGCTAAATAGTTGAGAATTAGTAGTTACAAGCCTAAATTTCAATGAAAACTCAAGTAGTTTTCCAGTGGTGCAGAGATGTGCTTTGACAATTACACAGTGAGTTGGCCTTAGTGAAGCAAGAACGTGGAAACTTAGTTTGTGAGAAAACCATAAGAGATATCTGAACCATTTTGCCTGACAAAGTAGAGCTTGGGAAGCTACACAACATACATTTGAAAGCTCCTGTCTATCCCACAGCATTCCAGAGAAACACCCATGTTTACCCTTTTATGCTCATAAGCGACTTTTTAGCGCCTGGGAAGCACATTTGTGACACGTCCCTATTCTTACAACCTTTTGACATTAACTGCACAGAAACACATTCCAGGGGCTAAATAGTTGAGAATTAGTAGTTACAAGCCTAAATCTCAATGATAATTCAAGTAGTATTCCAGTGGTGCAGAGATGTGCTTTGACGC